>OZ007590.1:82442178-83692178 GCA_963931845.1 Maratus michaelseni | reverse complement strand
AGTCCCATAGAACCCGATAGGAAAGTGCCCCCTGGTGGTGAAACTTGGAACTAAAATCGATATATCCTGTCGATGTCGAGTCGAATGAATCACACTGCATTGTGATGGGACCCATAGAACTCGAGATAGCTGCAAAATCCGTTAGTTCCATCTTCCACCACCAGGGGGCGGACTCTGTTCCATACAAACATAGCTGAAATCTTTGAGGCTGTCGATTTCGAGTCGAATGAGCCATACCTCGTCGTGATGGGGCACATAGAACACAAGATAGGAAAGCACACTCTGGTGGTGAAACTTGTAACTAAAATCGATATATCCTGCCGATGTCGAGTCGAACGAATCAAACTGCATTGTGATGGGACCCATAGAACTCGAGTTAGATGCAAAATCCGTTAGTTCCATATTCCACCACCAGGGAGCGCACTCTGTTCCATACAAACATGGCTGAAATCTTTGAGGCTGTCGATTTAGAGTCGAATGAACCATACCGCGTCGTGATGGGGCGCATATGACCCGAGATAGGAAAGCGCCCCCTGGTGGTGAAACTTGTAACTAAAATCTATATATCCTGTCGATGTCCAGTTTAATAAATCAAACTGTATTGTGATGGGACCCATAGAACTCGAGTTAGCTGCAAAATCCATTAGTTCCATCTTCCACCACCAGGGGACGCACTCTGTTCTATACAAACATAGCTGAAATCTTTCAGGCTGTCGATTTCGAATCGAATGAGCCATACCTCACCGTAATCGGGCCCATAGAACACGAGATAGGATAGCGCCCCTGGTGGTGAAACTTGGAACTAAAATCGATGTCGAGCCAAATGAAACAAACTGCATTGTGATGGGACCCATAGAACTCAAGTTAGCTGCAAAATCTGTTAGTTCCATGTTCCACCACCAGGGGGCGCACTCTGTTCTATACAAACAGCTGAAATTTTTTAGGCTGTCGATTTCGAGTTGAGTGAGCCATACCTTGTCATGATCGGGGCCATAGAACCTAAGATGGGAATGCGCCCCCTGGTGGTCAAACTTGAAACAAGTTGAATGAATCAAACCATGTTGTGATGGGACCCATAGAACTTGAGTTAGCTCCAAAATCCATTAATTTCCCCTTCCACTGCCAGGGGCGCTCTCTGTTCTATATGAACATAACTGCCCCTGGTGGTGAAACTAAAATCAGTAAGTTCTATCGATGTCGAGTCGAATGAGCCAAACTGCATCATGATTAGGAATGCACAACCTGTGGCCCGTGATGGATAACTGGTGGCCCGCAGAGACCATACATGCCAACCTATCCAAAAATTTCGAATTTCCTTAATAATTCGTGAGAAAAATTTGCAAATTTTGTCCATAAATCGTAGGAAAATATGAATTTCATCGATCAGGCGCATAAAATCATGAATTGCATCGACTGGATGCGAATTTTGTCAAATGGGCATGGAAAAATCACAAATTTCGCCATTTTGTCGCTAGAAAAAAAAACGCAAATTTCAATAATCGGTCAACAGAAACCAGAGATGCCAAAATCAGTAATTCCGGAGTTGCAAATTTCGTCAATCACTCAAAAAAAAAAAAAAATCTTTAATTTTGTAAATCAATTGAAAAAAACCTGCGAATTTTGTCGATAAGGCACTTAAAATCGTGAATTTCATGGATCGAGCAGCGAATTTCCTCGAATGGCGTGGAAAGATCGAGAATTTCAACGAACAGTTGCAGGAAAAATTTGCAAATTGTCCATAGATCATAGGAAAACATTATGAATTTTGTCTATCGGTTCTGCAAAATTATGAATTTTGTCGATAGGCATGGAAAATCGCAAATTTCGACAACTGGGCTTGGAAAAATCAAGAATTCCATCGAATGTTTGTGAAAAAATTGTAAATTTCAACGAACGGTAAAAAAAAAAAAATAATTTGCGAATTTCGCCATTGTCTAGAGAAGAAAAATTGTGAATTTCATTAATTGGCCGATGGAAAGCATATCAGTTGAAAATCATGAATTTTGTCAATCAGGCACAGTAAAAACATGAATTTTGTGGATCGGGAGAAGGGAAATCATAAATTTTGTTGAACACATGCATAAAAATCATGAATTTTGTTTATCAGGCATGTAAAAACCATTAATTTCGTCAAACGGATGCATAAAAATCAAGAAAGTCATCAATTGGGTGCGTAAAAATCTTGAATTTCATCGATCAGGCGTGTAAAAAATCATGAATTTCATCGATAAAGTGCATAAAAATATAGGACAAAATTGCCATTCGCCAATCGGCGAGTAATACTGAAAATTTGCCGACTGACTTTACTGCCACCACTGGTCAAACTTAATAGTTCCAATTGCGATGATTCAATGGAAAAAGATTTTTTCCCCACTGTCGCTCGACAAATTTCAAAACCATTTGGCGAATTTCACGATTTTTTCAAAGAAATTATTTGACGGATTGTGATTTTTTTTCTTCTCGAAGCCATTCGACGATATTCGAAATTTTTTTCCCCTGAAACCAGTTGATAAATTTTGTGATTTTTCCACTATCAATGAATTTTGTGATTTTTCTGCTATCGATTGATGAATTTCGTGATTTATCGACTATCGATTAATGAATTTCACGACTTTTTCCATAAACGAACAAATTGTGCACTTTTTTTCCACTGCCATTCGACGAATTTTGCAATTCTGTTCCGCGATTGTTAGACAAATTTCACTATTTTTCTCCCGATATCATTTGACGAATTTTGTGATTTTTAATTTTACTGACTGATTGATTTATATTTAATAATAAAAGTTAAAATGTTTTGATTTAAAAACAAGATGGCTAACTGAGGGTGAATCCCAAAACTTAGCCGCATCATCAATGAGTTAGCTAATCAAGCATTTAGCTCTTACAGTTTGTTTAAAAGGTGCACACAAAAGCAAAAAATATGAATTTTTTTTAATCCTTACCATCACTGTTGAAATCCTGAACCAATTAGAATCTAATTGTGACAGTGTATTTATCTTGCAAATATCATTGAGGAGTTTTTTATACAGGGACACGCAAAATCAAAACATCATCATGATAACATTCAAATTACTAAGCCAATTCAAACCTAATTATGCCAAAGTATCAATCGATGAATTCATTAATCAAATATGTTGGGCAAAATCCTAGAACAAGCAAAACATCCGATTTGGCTATTTTTTTTACGCACGTCAACCAAAAAAACGGCAACTTCCAAATTCTACCCAATCAGAACGCATGCTTTTTAAGCTTAAGCAAGCAGATACTTACACACTGCTTACGGCAAGCTTTTTCACAAAATAAACAAATTTTATTTCGTTTTACAATTATTTACAAAGTTTCAGCAAGTTTTTCTTCACGATTTTTCTATTTTTACAAACTTTTAGCAATATTTCGTCTGGATATTTCAATTTTTACATACAAGCATTTAGCAATTTTTTCCTCCAGATTTTTCTATTTTTAATAATTTTTAGCTATTTTTTCCTCCTTGCTAAAACTTTGTAAATTGTCATAAAACGGAATAAAATCAATGTTTACTTCGTGAAAAAATTTTCATAGAAACTGTGTAAGTAGTGAATTCTCTGCTACAAAGAACACAGGTTATGATTGGGGAGAATCTAGAGAATTCTGATTTTTCAAATGCATGAAACTCATTCAAGCACCAGTTAGTAACATGTATATGTACTCTTTGCGTACATTAACAGAAAAAAAAATCCTGGATGCATGAAACTCCCTGTGCAGCAATCTCTAGAATGCATGAAATTCATCCAAACAGCGGTTAATAATTGATATATATATATATATATATATATATATATATGTGTGTGAGTACGCTTCGCGTACATTAACTGAAAAAAAAAATCCTGGATGCACAAAACTTGCATTTCTCTGACTTCGGTTTTTCGAAATAGATAAAATGCTTCAGGGATTCAATCCAGCATCGCTGAAATGTTACATAATCACAGAAGATCACTAATTATAATTAAAATATAGATAAAATGCTGAAGTGATTACAAGTTAATCACTGAAGCATTTTATCTATACTTCAAAACATATTTGTTTTGTTTCTCATTTCCAAAATAATTTTCATTCATATTTACTTATTATAAGCATGTTATTTAATTTTACTGACTGATTGATTTATATTTAATAATAAAAGTTAAAATGTTTTGATTTAAAAACAAGATGGCTAACTGAGGGTGAATCCCTAAACTTAGCCGCATCATCAATGAGTTAGCTAATCAAGCATTTAGCTCTTACAGTTTGTTTAAAAGGTACACACAAAAGCAAAAAATATGAATTTTTTTTTAATCCTTACCATCACTGTTGAAATGCTGAACCAATTTGAATCTAATTGTGACAGTGTATTTATCTTGCAAATATCATTGAGGAGTTTTTTATACAGGGACATGCAAAATCAAAACGTCATCATGATAAGATTCAAATTACTAAGCCAATTCAAACCTAATTAAGCCAAAGTATCAATCGATGAATTCATTAATCAAATATATTGGGCAAAATCCTAGAACAAGCAAAACATCCGATTTGGCTATTTTTTTATGCACGTCAACCAAAAAATCGGCAACCTCCAAATTCTACCCAATCAGAACGAATGCTTTTTAAGCTTAAGCAAGCAGATACTTACACACTGCTTACGGCAAGCTTTATTATACAATTTTAACATAAATTTTATTTCGTTTTACAATTATTTGCAAAGTTTCAGCAAGTTTTTCTTCACGATTTTCTATTTTTACAAACTTTTAGCAATATTTCGTCTGGATATTTCAATTTTTACATACAAACATTTAGCAATTTTTTCCTCCAGATTTTTCTATTTTTAATAATTTTTAGCTATTTTTTCCTCCTTGCTAAAACTTTGTAAATTGTCACAAAACGGAATAAAATCAATGTTTACTTCGTGAAAAATTTTTCATAGAAACTGTGTAAGCTGTGAAACTGCTACAAAGAACACAGGTTACGATTGGGGAGAATCTAGAGATTTCTGATTTTTCAAAAGCACGAAACTCATTCAAGCACCAGTTAGTAACATATATATGTACACTTTGCGTACATAACAGAAAAAAAAAATCCTGGATGCATGAAACTCCCTGTGCAGCAATCTCTAGAATGCATGAAATTCATTCAAACAGCAGTTAATAATTTATATATATATATGTATATATGTGTATGCTTCGCGTACATTAACTGAAAAAAAAAAATCCTGGATGCACAAAAATTGCTATATTCCGCACTCCCTAGAATGCATGAAATCCATTCAAGCTGCGGTCAGTAATGTTCGCACAAAAATCGGTTTACAGCAATCTCTAAAGTGCTTAAAATACATCTTATCATATAAAATCAACAAAAATGCACTTACCGTTATTTCTCATCCTTCGTTTTTTTTTAATATTTCACAGGATTTATCCTTTATGACATAAAACACATTTCATAAACATAATTCAACAAATCTGACACACAACAAACCAACCCACAGACAATAGAACTCTATTATAGAATATTCTAATCTGTCAACCAACCAATCAAATCTAATTCCCTCAAAAACCAGCTCAATTTTCAGAACCATGCATTCTGCTCATGCTAGAACCAAGAACAGAAGGCGTGGAAAAAACGTAAGAAATAAACCGGTAACAAGAAAACTCATTTATCGCTTCGCTAAATTCGATGACGCCAAGCGTCTCGCTTGTTCTAGGATTTAACCTATTTTTCTTAATTATCTGTCTTAGTTTGTGAATAAATTTTTGTAATGTCAGTTGAAACTGATCTCTCGTACATAACGATGCATCACATTTTTTTAATGTTTTTTTTTTCTACACCATGATGTTGCTATTTAACAACATTATTTTAATTTTAAGAAGAAAACAAACAACTAATAAATCAGTAAATATGAACGTTTTGCACTCCTGAAACCCCCCCCCTCCCAAAAAAAAAAATATATATATATATATATATATATATATATTGTTTTAATTTCAGGGTAACTGAAGAAAAAAAAAATCCTTCTATAGCGTTTCTATTTTTCCATGCGCTGTGAAGATTTTTTAACGGGTTCAAAAACAAATTTCACAAATACTTCTAACTTAATTAACAAATATTTCAAAAATATATTTTTAATTCCATGTTGTTTATGTATGAAGAAAGAAACAAAAGTTTGGTAAACTTCTATCTCTGTTTAAATAGTCTATTTCAAGAATAAAAACATTCGGTAGAATGCATAGCTTTGACAATACATAAACAAAAATGAAGAATACAGTACCTTTTTTTTTTTTTTTCAATTTCTTATATTTGGTGCAAGATACTACTGAATACTTTGCTACAAGATTTGTTTAAAGATATTACCCTCTCTCATGATTTTTAGGTTTCCAATGCCACGTCTACCATTGCCCCGAGAACTGACGACTGATTTCGTGATTTATTAAGTAAAATCTATATTTAACATTTGAAAATAAACTTTCACTAGAAAAAAAAAAACAAAAAAAACAATGGTAGAACTTTGCATTTCTCTGACTTAGGAAAATAAATATTACAAGATAAATACATATTTCTTTATTATCTGTTTTTAAAATGCAAATTTAAGAAATGAAATTGAAAAAAAAAAAGGTACTGTATTCTTCATTTGTTTATATAGCTGATCAAATATACGCATTTCACTGAATGTTTGGATTCTTATACTATGAAACAGAAGCTTACAAACGTGTTTTTTATCGTACATAAACAACATGGAATTAAAAATATATTCATGAAGTATTTGTTAATAGAAGTTAGAAGTATTTGTGAAATTTGATTTTCAACACTTCAAAAAATGTTCATAGCAGCGAATCGCATCGCACACGAAGAAAACAAACTGATGATTGATTCATTTTGAATGATTCCTTGTTACGCAAATTAATTGATAAAAAAAAATCTTAATCTTTTTTTTCCTTTAAAAAATCACAAATTAAATATAAATAACAATTAAATTGTATATGTATAATTATAAAATATTTCAATATTTTAATCAAGGAATCTAAGTATTTTTCGACTTAATGAAGATTTTGATATAAGAAATTCTTTATTATAACAAAAAAGAAAAATATACAAAAAATAATTTAATTTAATACATATATATTACATATTAAAAATTGCATTAAAAACTGTTTTCGTATTAAAAAAAAAAAAATCTAAATAGTTCTTCAGCCAGATATGATTGCGAAATCGCCTTTAACTATAACCGTGATACCCATGAATATCCTGACCGCGCAGGAATAAAAAAGGGTGAAAAGGCCGAAAATCTTTAATGTTAGTCTACCAGAAAAAGCATAAGAAAAGAGTCCGATTTTGAAGCTGGATTATATAAAAAACAAGAGTTTTCCTACGTTAGCTCAAAATCTTACTCTCTTCATCTAAAAGCGATTAATATAATATATTAATTTAAAAAAAATCGTTCGATCCATTTTCGAGATAACACCTCTGTGCCCATTACACCATTACATTTTCCATTTTCGCTTAAAAATTGGTTTCCAGATCTCAAAATCTACTGCATGTAGAAATCTATAAATTTCAGGATAGAGTTAGGCCATAGATATAAGACTAATGTGAAAAAATCGAAACGGTATGCCTCATATTTACTGAGATATTAAATGTCGGCGTTTCGATTTTCCTTTGATGTCCTGCTAGCTGTATATATGAGAGTGACGGAATCTTCGGTTTTGGGCTTACGGTTTTCGGTTTTTCGCTGCGTCACTCAAGAGACTACCGTCTCTTATGATATATATATATATATATCAGGGGTCGATCCAAGGGCAAAATTTGGGGCCTATTTAGGGCCCCTTCACAAAAATCTATTTAATAAAATGGGCCCCTTCACAAAATTCTTTTTAATAAAATAGGCCCTTTCACAAAATTCTATTAAAAACTTACTATTTATAATTTTGTGATGTTTCAAAACGTGTAATTTGTAAACAAACAAATTCACCAGAGAGGAAAACTTCAGCAAAAGGATTTAAAAAAGTTTTTGTTTATAAATGCTTGGTTCGAATTTGATTAACTGGATTTCAACTTTCGTTACAAAATGTTATTTTTCACAAAAATATAATAAATTTCACAAAAAATATAATAAATTTCACAAAAAATATAATAAATTTCACAAAAATATAATAAATTTCACAAAAATAACCTTTCTTTTTCACAAAATGGGCCCTAAGAAAAAAACCCTGCATCGACCCCTGTATATATATATATATAAGGAATCGACTGGGAGCAGGGACTTGATGTCCAATCCGCACCTTCCATCGGTGCAGCCTGTTAGTACCCTTGCCTAGTGCATGGGGAACGAACGCGGATGGGCTTCCTCCAACCCGCTTGGCCAGCGTGGAGGAATTTGGCCACCTCCCCCCTTATTTTACCATGAATTCACAAAACAAATCACGGCCCTCAATTCCCGGCAGTCTGCATGTTCCTGATTACGGCAGCGATCAGAAAGACATGAAGACAGAGGGTGCTAAGAATCACCGGGCTCGGTTTGGCTGCCATAAGTTGATGACCTTGGCTACGTATAATGGACGATCCTTATCTTCTGAAAGTCGTTTACAGGAACTTGAAGAAGAATTAGAAAGAATCAACTGGGACATCCTAGGATTATGCGAAATAAGAAGAAAAGGTGAAGAGAAGATTGATCTTGCCAGTGGACATGTATTGTACTACAGAGGTACAGAAGATGGAAAAACAAGTGGTGTAGGATTTCTGATTCATAAAAGGTGGAAGAATCACATCGTAGAATATGATAGTGCATCAGATAGAGTTGCAAGGTTAGTTATACAAGTGTCAAAAAGATACAAACTGCAAATTACCCAAGTTTATGCACCAACAATTAGCTATACTGATGAAGAAATTGAGGATTTCTATGAAGAAGTAGCTTCAATGCATCAAAAACGAAAATGCTACATAAAATTAATAATGGGAGACTGGAATGCTAGAATTGGGGAAAAAAAGAAAGGTGAGTTCTCAGTAGGAATTCATGGATATGGGGTGCGTAATGAAAGAGGAAACAGATTGATTGAATTTGCAGAATGTGAACAGATGTATATCATGAATTCATTTTTCAAGAAAAAGCCACAAAGAAAATGGACATGGCGTAGTGCAAATGGCTCAACAAGTGAAATCGACTACATCTTGACAAACAAAAAGCATCTTATTCAGGATTGCAGCGTTCTCAATAACTTCAATACAGGAAGCGATCACAGGTTAGTTAGATGCAAACTGCTTTTAAATACTAAAGTGGAAAGAATGAAGCTTTTGCAATGCTCAAAGAAATCAGTCGATATTATAAATCTCCAGAAACATAAAGAAGAATTTAATTTAGAACTTAAAAATCGTTTTCAAGTACTTCAATCAATCTTAGAAGAAGAACAAGATGTTACAGTAGTGAACAAGAAAATAACGAATACTCTACAAGAAATTGCAAGGACGATAGCTGGTGAAGCACAAGTAAAGCAAACAAAGAAAATAACAGAAGAAACAAGAAGACTGATGAAGAAACGCAGAGAATTTAAAATGAAGAAAAACTATCCTAAATCAAGAGTTGAATATGCAGAATTATGTAAAACGGTAAGAAAATGTGTTACAGAAGATATCAGAAGATTTAACTGTGATCTTGTCAAAAAAGTTCTAGAAGATAACAAAAGTTTAAAATCAGCTAAGCGCAAACTGTGTGTTGGAAGAAAAGGTATTTTTGCACTGAAGACAGCAGATGGAACAATCACCAAAATCAATAATGAAATAGTACACATTGTCGAAAAATTCTATAACGATCTATATAAATGTGAAGATCAAAGGGAAATCAACCTACGTGATCCACTAGTAAACATAACAGAAACTGAAGAGATAATCCCAGTGATGACAGATGAAGTTGTACAAGCCATTAGAGGCATGAAAAAAGGTAAATGCCCTGGCGAAGATGGAATTACAATTGATCTTATCAAAGAAGCAGGAGAAGAATTTGCAAAAATGCTAGCCTTACTGTTTTCCAAATGTCTCGAGAAATCAGATGTACCAGAAGATTGGAATAATGCTGTGATGGTGTTACTTTATAAGAAAGGAGAAAAGGAAAACATTAAAAACTACCGTCCAATCAGCTTACTGTCAGTGATTTATAAAATTTTCACCAAAGTTTTAACGACAAGACTTGAATCAGCTCTGGACTCAGCTCAACCTAGAGAACAAGCAGGATTTCGAAGTGGATTTAGCACAATGGATCATATTCAAACAGTAAGGGAAGTTATAGGAAAACATAAAGAATATAATTTACCTCTCTGTCTTGCCTTTATTGATTATGAAAAAGCATTTGATTCGGTCTACACATCTGCAGTAATTACTTCTCTGGAGAACATTGGTATAGACAATTCTTATATCAATATCATAAAGAAGATCTACAAGAAAGCAACAGCCACCATCCGTTTGGACAAAGGAAAAGCGAAGATCAAGCTTGAAAGAGGAGTAAGACAAGGAGACACCATTTCGCCTAAGCTTTTTACTGCTGTCTTAGAGAGTATTTTCAAGAAGCTGGATTGGGAAAACAAAGGGATTAGAATAAATGGGGAATATTTAAGCCATCTCCGGTTTGCTGATGACATTTTAATTTTCAGTAATAGCCCTGAAGAATTGCAAAATATGCTAAAAGATTTGGCAGAAGCTAGCATTAATGTGGGATTAAAAATAAATTTGGAAAAGACTAAGGTGATGTTCAATTCATTTGCATCAAAAAAGAAAATCGTCTACAACAACACTGAGATTAAAGATGTTGAAAGTTATGTGTACCTTGGACAAGAAATATCTTCAGACAACAGTATCATGAATGAAATCAATAGAAGAATAAGAAATGGATGGAGTGCTTTTGGGAAGAACAATATTATTCTGAAAAGTAACATGCCTCTTTGTTTGAAAAGAAAGGTGTTTAACCAATGTGTTTTGCCTGCACTAACTTATGGAGCAGAAACTTGGACACTAACAAAACGGATGGTACAAAGATTACAAACAACACAGCGAAGTATGGAAAGATGTATGCTAGGCATAACCAGAAGAGACCGAAAGAGAATAACGTGGATAAGAAGTCAGACGAAAGTTTTTGACATTATCGAGAGAATTAAATGGCTAAAATGGAAATGGGCTGGGCACATTGCAAGAAGACAAGACAATAGATGGAGCACAAACACCCTACAGTGGTATCCCAGAGATGTAAAACGACCAAGAAGACGACCTCAAGTAAGATGGAGTGACGAAATCAGAAAAGTGGCCGGTGTTAATTGGATGACTAAAGCACTAGACAGGCAACAATGGAAAAATCTGGGGGAGACCTACATCCAGCAGTGGATTGAAAACGGTTGATGATGATGATGATGATGATGACAGGTATATACCTGTATGTATTTTTCCCAGATCAGCAGCAAATTTTCTAGGTATCAAGATTTTGTTATGTTACACACAAAAATCTTAATAGTTGTGCAAGTTCCACTGTCAAGTTCACAACTGATTCTGAAGCACAAACTACTGATTTGTTAAAGAACTTTTTGAAAAATTTACAAATTGTTGAACATTTTGCAGATACATTCTTTTACTTCACATAGCATGCAAATAGCAACGAGTACCCTCATTTCCCAGAGTAGCCGATTGTTTTGCCAAATTTTCCCAGGTTTTTGGTATTTTTTGGAAAATCCCCTGAGATTCCCCTGATTTTTAAGACACAAAATTTATCCCCTGATTTTCCCCTGATTCCCAGGTTTCCCCTGATGAGTATGAACCCTGTTTATACTTTTCAGTTGGTAGTGAATCAATCGCAATTTTGCACCAAAGTGCCAAATATAGTAAACTACTTATTTCAAGTCCACAAGTGTACTGCTGAGACTTTAAAGACTGGTCACATGAGTAACAGGTCTGGGTAAGACGAGTATTCTTGATAATGGGTTGAAGTAGGTAATGAAAGGGAAGGTCTCTCCTAGTTTTGCTTTTGTAGAGAATGAATAAGAGAATTCCAATAATTTCGTATTTACTTGTATACAAGATTATAAAAAAATATTTATCTTCTTATGTAATAATAGTACATAAAAACTGTAATTTTCTCTTCGATGAAGAGGATATTTTCAATCTAAATAAACATGCTTGTTATGAAAATTTGGATGTATAATTATGGATTGTTTTTATTTATAAAATACATTATCAAACAATTTTAAATGGTATGAAAAATAAACAATGAGAATAAAAGAAATGTTTCTGTAATTCATTCAACAGAAAAATTTCTGGAAGGGTATCATCTTGTTTGAAAATAAGTGCACTCCGATGATAATTAAAGATATGTAAAAAAGGCTGTTTACTCCACCCATTTCTTTTAAAATGATTCAGAGATGCAATCTTTAAATTCATTTTTCTTGGTTTATGTTTTTTTAATACATCAGTATGAAAAAAAAGGTAAAACAACATATACTATTCAACATAATCGGTATTTGTTTTATATACAATTTTTAAGGAGTATTTAAAAAAAAAAAAAAAAAAAACAGGATTTTTAGTGATATAAAAAGTTTATTTTTAAAAAATAAAACTGTTAAAATAAATAGTCACATTTTTACTGTATTTTGACATATGTCATTGCAATTTATTTTTTCTTAAGTAAATTTACATTTTAAATATATGCTCCATACAGTTATAATCACACACTTATGTTTCAAAAGTTTAAAATTGTAGAAGTGTGGTTTTAAAATGTTCTTTTATTATTATTATTATTATTATTATTAAAAAATTTTAATTTTACCTCAAGAACTCCATTTTTTCTTGATGAAATCATTTTCCTTCGTAAAACCATTTAATATGTCGAATAGGTATTATAAAATACTCAAAAAATTTAAAAAAAATAGTTCAAAGAATACAGAGTTCCTTTAAAAGATGAAAATATATTTTACATTCAGATATATATTTTTTTTAAGTCTGTTTTCAAATTCAATTTTCTGATATCTTTACAAATTAATTTTTATTCATAAATGCCTGAAAATTTCAGTTACTTCTTAAAAATTTCAGGCAATGAGATGAAACAACCTAACTAATGGCTCATACATTTCTTCTAAGGGTTCTTTGAGACATCTTCTTTGATGCTATTTTTAAAATTTTCCTTATAAATACACACATTATAAGTTATATTTATCTTTCATTTCCGAAATATTTTTAACAATTTTAAAACTTACATAGAACCTTTTATTACACAGCACCAGTGAAAGCACTTTTGAATAAATTGAAACTATACAACAACTAAAAAGTTACTAGCATGTTAAAAAAAAAGGTAATGAAGTAAAAAGAATATTACCTGCGTTTCTGGATCTCCAAACCTGCAGTTAAACTCTAAAACTTTTGGACCATCCTTTGTCATCATTAAACCGGCATAAAGAACACCAATATAAGGATGTCCTTCTGCCCTCATCCCATCAATAGTTTTTTTCAGAATGTTTTTTTCTATGAATTTCAGGGTATCATCTGAAATTTGGGGACATTTGCAATACGCTCCCATTCCACCAGTGTTGGGTCCTTCATCATTGTTCAATAAGCGTTTATGATCCTGTGCAGGTGGCATGACTGATATATTAATGCCATCGCTAAAACACAAAACAGAGACTTCTTCACCTTCCAGTAACTCTTCAATGACAATGGTTTCACTAGCTAATGACAGATCCTATAAAAAACAGAAATAAAAAATGCATTTTAGGAAGATAAAAAATATTCAAATATGGCAACGAATCTAAGATTTTCTTGAATAATAAAGAGATTTTCACTTTTAATCAATGATGCTCAGTTATATTAACAAAAAATATATTATACATTAAAGAAGGGTTTTTTCCCCTTCCAAATAATAATAATAAAAAAAAAAAACACTTTTTTTTAATTGTATTTTTAGAAGCTCTGCTATAATCTTTAAAATTTAAATTTAAAAAAAAAGGGTGTAGCATTCACCACTTTTGATCAAATCTGGACCAGATCAAAAGTAAACAGGTTTTTTGTTATGTATGTTAAATATTTAGTCTTTAAATGTAAGGTTTAAACTGATTGATTTCAATTAATTCTTATAATATTAACTAAACTATTAGAATAGGATTAAGAAACTGGGTCCTAACAGCAGAGAAAAGAGTAAAGAGTTAAAAAGAAAATATGGCTAAATATACCACGAGTAAACAATTCTGAAACAAAACTGTAGATAAAGTTTTTTAAGAGTAACCAGTAAGCACATATTAAACATTACATTAATTAATTGGAGCTTAGTCATAAATATAAAATTACATACCTCTTTAAGAGAATGGACAGCTTTTACAGCATCTTCTTTAGTAGCTGCAACTATGACTCCCTTTCCAGCAGCTAAACCGCTGGCTTTCGTGACCAAGGCATTGTAAGAGGCACTAAAAGGAAATAAAATACAGAATCAATGTTAGCAATTATTCAATACTAACAGTAAACCTGTTCTTTGCATGAAGAGAATAAAAATATATATACTAGTAACTAGTATAAATACCCATCCTAGGACGGTGGGTAGAAATCATGGTTTTCACATAAATTTTGAAATGATAAAAATATTCATATACTACTCATTGACAATAAGGAAAACTGGCATGAAACGTTAAGTTTAGGGGCTGATTAATGCATGGACCTCTGAAGATTTACAATAATTTTTTTTTATTATTATTTTATGTAAGTAAGATGATAGAACAGAGGAGAAATTACAGATCTTTCTTAATTAGTAAAAGGAAACAGATGTAGATATAGTTCTAATTTGTGCTATATTATGAAATTTTAATTTTGTTATGGTATATTATCCAGAAACAAACGCTGAACTATTTATAGTATTTTAACCCTTTTTATCCTGATGGTACTTATAAGTACCACTTTAATCCCTTCGCGACGAGCGTTTTTTACAGAATTTTTAATCTGTTACCACTGGTTTTTCAAAAGAGAAATTTTCACCTAATTGAATCGCAAAAATGCTATGATTAGATAAGGAAAACTTTACAAAAAAAAAAAAAAAAAACTGGTGGGAATAATCGAGGATTCTGAGCATCTTATGCGTAACGTATTTGTGTCGCTCGTCCCCAAGGGGTTAATAAAACACCTATATATTTGTAATATGACCGTTTTTCATAACGGTATTCACAATACCTTACATCTCTTAGGCTGGTTTCTGCACTGACTGCCAGACTGGAGAAACACGCGGTTGCCGAAATTATGGAAGCTAAAAACCGGCAAGATTGTGCCAAGCAGAAGATGCGCTCGCCTACACGTCGCGCCAAGGAGAAGACGAAAGCGAGACCTTACGCGCATGGGCGGGAGAACCAGCTGCATAGGTGAAGGAACTAACGAACCTCTTCAATGAAACACGTTGAATTACGGCCAAAAATGAAGAGAAAAGATGCACGTCTGCGCACTTTGGCCTTGAGCCAAAAGGAAATGAAATCGGCAGATTTTAAATTATCGTAACGCAGACAGGACCATAGATATAATAAAATGTAAACACAGGTTGAAAAGGATCAAAATTAATGAATAGCTAAATAACTAACGTGAATAGAATAAATAATTAAATAGGATGAACCTGAAGGAGAAATAAAATAGGAGAATGTTATGATGGGGATGGGAAGGAAAGACAATATATCACAGCGTGACAAATAATCTTTTCTTTCTTTAAACACGGAATGTATCTCATTAAATACCACGAAGCTTACTAATCCGAAATATAGTGGTAGATATTTTGAGTAAAAAAATTCTCCTGTGTTTGTGCAAAGTGTATCTGCTGCAAAAGACATGAACTAAATCAAACATAGAAAAAATGTCAAAAGCTTGGCAGGCCACAGAGGAGAAGTTGTCGACGAGCCACATGTTTGACATGTCTGCTCTACAATATAAAGCACAAACATTCACGTAAGTAACGCTGACATAATAATGTTACAAACAAAGTATTAAAACTGTTACAACAGTGGAGTAATTATTTGCCAAATCGTACACTCACTAAAATGTCAATTGGACCTGATTATGGAAATTTATCAGCACTTGCATGGATGAAGAATGGGAATTTCATTTAAAATAAACTAATTTAAAATACATATTTTTCACAGATTTCATTAAAAAAAGAAATGTTATAAATCAATATATGTTGAACAAAATAAATACAAATTAAAAAAATATTACTCTTGTTTTTGAAGATGACATGGAAACTTTTCCATCATATCAATTATTATTATAACAACAAAAATTTATCATCTGCTATTAAAAACAACTTGAATGTTACATTTTGAAATATCCACTTATTTCTGGAAGGGGGAAAAAACTAGTTTTGTTTGGGCAAAACTGTTTAAAAATATTCAGAAATATTAGCCCATTGCTCAACTAGCTTCTAGGCTTACCGGACTTGTTAAGAGCCATCTACTATTAACATGTTTCAATAGAAATTGTACAGTATCTTGTGTTATATCTTCCATACATTGGAAATCTTCCTCGCATACAGCACAATTTTTTAAGAAAAAGTATACATCATTAGCCATGTCCAATGCATTCAGAAAAGTTTTAAATGCGTTATTTGCTACATGCTAATTGCATGAACCGATGGCTAGTAATGTATTATTACCAATTTCCCCAGAAAAAATTTTCGAAACACTTTTGTTTACATTAGGATTATCCATAGATAGACATATAATTTTATTTAATGGAATGTCAAAAGCAGACACAGCATCTAAAAGTTCTTTTAAAATTATGTCAGCTGTAGCATGTCCAAGAAATACACTAGGTATCTACAAGTCACTAAATTAAACTCCTTCGACCAATATCTTGTATATATATATCTAATTGCCGTTTTGTCTGAACATTAGTTTAGTGCTTCCATCAAATGCTAATGTTACTGCAGGGGAGCTCTCAGCGATATCTTTAATCAAACACTCTTCAAAATATTTTGAAAGTCTGTGACATTGGCAACTTTTTTCTCTTTAAGCTGTATTATTAATGCAATAGTGGAATCGGGAAATATTTCTTTTATCAGTTCAAGCATGTTAGTACATGATTTAAGTGAAAAGTTTTTGTTGGCTATATGCAACGCCCAATTTCAGCTTTACCCGTGATTTCCATGTAATTGAGCTTAACTGGAATGAATGCTCTCCTCTTGAAACCCTCCTCTGAAACTCCCCTCTCAATGAATGCTCTCCTCTCTTTCGGACATTTTCAGTGAACCTGAGAACAAGAGGTAGGAGGAAGTACATTAATCTTGACTGTGATTGGAAGAAAAATACCGACATTAGAAATGACAGTTATTTTCAACCAAACAAAGCAAAGGAAAATGGCATGCTTTGGCGATCTCTAAATACTTTCTGATTTACGGAGTTTGCAATCTAAAAAAATATTTTTTTAGGGAAAAAAAAAGGGGGAAATTTTGATAGAATTTTAGGGGGTAAAATAATAGTTAGAAATTTTAGGAGAAATGCAAGTCCTATAGTTGTATTAAAATATTGATTAATTTTCTTTCACTTTGGCATCAGGTGTGAATATTTCGGGTTAGTTTACAGTTGAAGTGTGTCAGGTTCAAAATGAGGTTAATGAATTTTTCTTTATCAGGTGCGTTTCAAACTTTTCTTTGTCAGGTTAGCTTGAATCAGAATAATCTGGTTCGAGTCGGGTATAACCCGACCCATGCAGGACTTTACCTTGGAGTACCGTCGTGCTCAATGTTGTAGCACTCGTCTTATCTGTCACAACCTGTACACAGACAGACAGACACACAAACTCTTTGTTTTATTAATATAGATGTGAAGGAATGACTGAATTTTAACATAAATGAATTTTTGCAATAAAGAAAGAACAAAATAAGAGTTGAATTAAAAAGAAGAAATATCTAAGTAATCTATAGAGCAGTTTTAAGATTTATTAAAATGAAATTAAATCAAAGTACTTTAAAATATGCTTTTCTGCATCTTCTGCATTAGTAAATGATTTCCATTTTGCTGTTGGAATGTCATGGCGATCCATAAAAGACTTCGCAAATTCTTTACTAGCTTCAATTTGAGCAGCCTTCTGACTTGGACCAAAGCATTTTATTTTTCGCTTGTTCAAAAAATCAGCAATACCTAAATAAAATTTACACATAAAACTATATAATATATTTCTTAGGAAAAATAATACAAAGAGCCAATCTAAGGTTTTACTCTTTACAATGAAAAAAAAGACAAAATGGATTACTTTTCAAAAAGAAAATATTATATATATATATATATATATATATATATGTATATATACACCATAAAATCCCAAAGGTGGGGGGGAAATCCCCTCCCACTTTTAAGCAATTTTGATTTTCTTTTCCATTCCCAAAGAAAATCAAATTTCCCCCCCCCCCCCCCCACACACACACACAAAAAAAAAAAAAAAAAATTTGCACAAAAAATTTATTTTAAAAATCCAAGTGACAGAATTGCAATCTTTTGACATTCTTGGCAGATTTCCACTTATGTTTTTATATGATGTTAATGAACCCTCCCTTCCTCTCTCTCTCTACAAGAAATGTCAGTTTCCCTTCTTTGCTCTTCCCAAAACAAAAAGTTTAAAAACTTGAAAATCATAAATTCGTCTGTCCTCCTTCCTGCTCGCTAGTAAGGTCTTCCTCTCTCTCTACAAGAAATGTCAGTTTCCCTTCTTTGCTCTTCCCAAAACAAAAAGTTTAAAAACTTGAAAATCTTAAATTCGTCTGTCCTCCTTCCTGCTCGCTAGTAAGGTTAACAATTAGTAAAAAATCAAGCCTCTAAACTACAAACTACATCCAAAATTTATGCCCCCCATCCTCAGCATATAAAGTTTAAAATCTTTAAAACTCTTTATTAAAAAAAATATGCTCTATTTGCTGATCTCTACTAACAATAAATAAATAATCACCCATTTAAATTATGTGTCTACCACCAACATGTCTCCTTTCCCCCCTGCAAAAAAAATCTTTAAACTCTATTTTTAAAAAAATATTCTGTCCTATATGTTGTGCTCTCGTAACAATGAGTAAATAATCTATCATATCAATTACCCCCCACTCCACTCCATTTTCTATGAAACTTACACTTATGTTTCCTTCCCTCCCTCTCCTCTCAGGATATAAAGTTTAAAATCTTTAAAACTCTTATTAAACAATATATGCTCTATTTGCTGCTGTCTAGTAACAATAAATAAATAATCAATCATTTCAATTATCTCTCTTGTTGCTCTCTAGTAGAAATAAATAGATTTGTCACCTAAGTTTTCTCTCTACTCCAAAGTGTCTACGCCCCCCTCCAACACAAACACACAGGATTTTAGGGGGGATATATTTTTATCTTGTTCATTTATTTATTTATTTTTTAATCTGCCGAAATATGGAGGATTATCGCCTCTTTTTTACTTCTACATTAATGATAAAAACAGGTTATTAAATGATTTTTTTTTTTAAAATCTTGATTATAAGCTCTCTCCCAAATTTAACCCTTTTTGATTTTGAAAATGGGGGAGGGGGTCTTATAATCGGGATTTTACGGTGTATATACGGTGTCGTGCGCTACAATTGCTGCCATAGTATATAGACAGTTTTAGCTGAGTGCTGGACTCTGCCTACCCTTTGGTTTACAAAACAGCACCCTTCCTGCCCCACATCCAAAAAATTAACACTCTTCCTGCTCCCCATCCAAAAAATTAACACTTTTATTGCCCCTCGGTAAATAAAAAGTCTCCTTTCTCCTTTTTGCATTAAAAAATCTGCTTGCATAGTAAAAAACTGACTCAATGCTGTCGGGAAAAGAGTGCACTTTAAATATCAAATGTGGCTTTAAGAATGAAAAGATTACCTTTAAAAATCAAAAAGCCTTAAGGGTCCTCTTCACGCACTTGAAAACACCCGCTCGCTAATGTTAATCCTATGGAGCATTATTTTTCTAATATCTCATTTATATTTCAATATTTAAAAAAAATTTTTTTATTGAATAGCAGAGATCAATCTCTATTTCCGCCGTTGGTTACTTTTTCGATTTTTTTTACAGAGATACTTTCATTTTCGAAACCGGTTCCGAAAGTATCTTCGTAAAAGAAATCCGCAAAGAAAATCGAAAAAGTAATCAATGGCGGAAATAGAGATTGATCTCTGCTATCCAATGCAAAAAAAAAATAATTTAAAAATATTGAAATGCAAATGAAATATTAGAAAAATAATGCCCCCATAGGATTAACATTAGTGAGCGGGTGTGTTCAAATTCATGAGGACCCCCAAACTAATGACCCCTAAACTACCCTTAAGAATCCTTAAAGTGCCCTTAAGAATAGGAAAACTGTCTTCAATATGAAAAGTACCTTAAAAGAATCTGAAAACTACCCTTAAGTTTAAAAAAAAAAAGTTCCCTTTTCTCACCAACAGCACTCTGCTCTTTTTTAAAACTGGGATAAACTGTATAATAAGTTTTCTGTACAATTAATCCATTGAAACATAAGGATAAGATATTGACTAAATATTATGAGAAATCACTATACCTATAAATATATATATATACTAGGGGGCCTACCCCCTGCGAGCTACGCTCGCCAACCCCCGCTCAGACTTCGAGGCCTCTAAAAACATGACAGCGTGCTTTGTTTTAAAAATATTGGTAAGTCTGTAATTGGGTTGCCATACTTTTAACATTTTAATGGGGCATTTTTTGATTATCATGGCCTCATACACAGCTGTTGCGACAACTGACGACTGTTTTCGGGATTGATAAGTAAAATCAATTACAACTTGAAAACCAGCTTGTATAAAATGGTTAGGTTTAAATTGTGCCTACCTCTCGGACTTTTATAACAACGATCTGTATTCTATTCTTCCTTTGCGTTTAAGGATGAGAAAAATTCCATCTGCTTGTGAATAACATTAAGAACCACGGTATTGAAAAATACTATGTTATAGACATTTTTAGTAACAGGTTTTAATTTTATCTCTATTTTAGTGCACCATCATGCATATTTTCATGTTATTTTAAATATGTAAATTATTTATTTTAAGTAATATGTATATACGAATTTTCTAATAATTATTTATCATACAAAATTAATTAAATATTTTGTGCATGCATGCCTGCATTTATTCGGCATCAATTGATGAGATATTTAAACAAATTTGCTATCCGCGATAATTTTACACCTTGTTATGTCACTTGAAAATTGTCCATAAGAAAATCAGGTACTTTTCCAGTATAGGATCGTTTGCTTTTAGGTTTGGTGTAATTCGAGCTTCAAAAAGGGATAGATTCGTTAATATACATAGATTTGTTGCCAAAAGTTATGAAAACAAACCCAATGAACTTTTGGTGCTTTTCTATTATAGGGGTCTTGACGCTTTTTTTAAAAGATTGGCGCAATTCGGGCATCAGAAAGTGAGATTTGGTGCCAAATGACATAAACAGCCATGGAAACAAATTCGACGATTTTTTTGATTATATGCGTATTTTAATTATACGTATATTATTGTTTTTTCTATACAAATTACTTCTGATTATATATAAAATAGGATAAATGACATTTTACGCTAAACAAATTGTATAAATATTTTTTTGCTCCTTTCTTTCGCGTTTACATAAATGACGTCATGTGGGCGAATTTATTCAAAATATTTTCAGTTTATAAATTAAATTAAATGCTGACAGACGATTGAATCCTGACGATAGAAATGTGATTTTTTTTTTTCAAATTTTCCTGAAAAACATAATTTAATCCCAATCTTATCTCCATTATCGATTGAAATAAAAGATAAATTCAATTTCAATTTGAAAATGACGAATAAAAAAAGATCAATAATCCCTATCGGGATCCTTTTCAATTTTTTCCCTTTTTTGTCACAAAAAAAACTGAGTAATTAGTTGCCATCATTACAGAGATGTCATTAAAATTAGAAAAAAATTAATATATCGAAAACTAATTCCAATTTCAAAATTTTATTACCAGTTTTGACATCCGCGGATTTTTATGGACAATTGGTATTAATTTCCCCATCAAGCATTTAATATTTTATTAAAAATAGCCCTGAAACATAATCAGTCGTTTAATAAGTCGTTTCATAAAATCGTTTCATAAATTCGTTTCATAAAATCGTTTCACAAATTCGTTTCATTAGGATTTTATATATATAGGGTAGATATATATATATATATATATATACAGGGTTCGATTTAAGCGGTATCGCATTGCAATTTGCAATTCAAATTTAACTAAAGTGCGACCCAAGAAATGCATTAAATCACAATCGTTGCGATGCATATTTCCTGCGCTTTTTGTTATCCCATGTCCAACTGCCACTTAAGATTTAAAGGTGTTTTTACATGACATACGTTCTGTTTTTACCCTCCCCAAGTGCTCTCATTGCTGTTGTGTTTTATATCGTTTTGGTTTTGTATGTTACTGTAATTTGTTTTTTTTCATAATATGGCTATAGTTAAATTGGAAACAGTTACAAATTGGAAAAAAAAACTGTTGATCCCGTTGGAGAATGGTTAAATTTTGAAACAGATGGGAAAAGTAATGTTATATCAATATGATGTATATTATGTTCGAAATTCGTGGACAAATTGAAAATGAAACAAAATTTCAACCCAGGATTTATCAATGGAAGTACTGTAGCCAGTCTGAAAGAAAGACAATATTGTCAAGCATTCCAAAAGTGACATGCATTTTACCGCAGTGAACTTGGAACATAAGCCAGACAGTGTAAAAAAAAAAAATAATGGATACACAACTAGGGAAAGCAATGTTTCAAGCTAGCAATAAAGAAGAAAATAAAGTTGGCAAGTTAATAGATATTTCATATTTAATTGTCAAGCAAGAACTTCCATTCTCATTGTTTCCCAAAATTGCACAATTAGAAAAGAAAGAGGCATGGTGTTCAGTTAGGGGTAACATATTTGAATGACAAGAAATACCAATTCTCTCAGTGTGTTGCAAGTTGCAGACACCTTTAAGGAGGACTTTAATTTGGAACTGAAATCTGCTAATTATATATCTGTAGTAGTGGATGAATCCACAGATATCAGCGTTAAAGAAAATTTTTTATTTATCTTAATTTTGTTGTAAATTTTCAAGACTTAAAAGTTATGTTTGCTATTTTTTACTTGCTATACAAAAGTGTCTAACTGCTATGCAAATTTCTTTTTCTAAATCGACCCCTGTATATATATATTATATATATATAGATAATAAGAAAAGAAATTACCCACTGTGAACATTGTTTAATGTTGTTGAAAGTGATTTCCCAAAATATGAGTTTACTGACTGTTTATATTAGATGAGTACTCAAAGCCATAAATTTTAAATTTCTTTCAATGTGAGATGTGACAGTTATTAGGTTCAGCTCATAAAGTCAAATTAATTCATTATGTTTAGGCTATAAATTCAAATTAATGTTAAAATAAGTAACTGATGATTAAATTTAAATCTTAATTAACTGTTCTCTGTCTAATATAAAAATCATATAATGATGTGATGCAAGATGTTCAGTATTTTATAAACACTCTTAATCCTAGGATATGTGGTGAGGGAAGTGAAATTATTCTTTTTTTTTTTTTTTTCTAATATCTGCCAGTCTCCTCATCATTGTGATGCCTCCTTAGAATTAATATACTACTTAAGTATTAAAAGTGATATTAATTTAATTAATAAAATCCACAGATCCACAAAAAAATATTTTGATTGTGAAAAACATGCCAACATCAAAATAAGGAAATTAGTTTTATTACATCTAACTTTAATAGTTATACATACCATTAGCTAGAGGATCTTCTGGGCCAACAACAACAAGATCAATTTTCTTTTCATTACACCATTCGGCTATCTGTTCATTATTTTTAATGTTCAAAGCTGAAATTGACCAAAAAAAAAAAAAAAAAGTTAAAGATACATACTTGCACTGCACAAGAACCAAAGAATCACATTTTATGTTAGTGTATCAAAATATACATACATTGTTAAAAATATTTTAAATGTAAAAACATAATATAACTAGACCAGTCCAGTTTATGAATACTTTTAAGAATTTCCCTTTGAAAATGAATAACATTTTTTTATAGTGAGTTTTATTTCGCATAGATGTAGTATAATTAAATATTGAGAATGTAATCATAAAATATACACAACTAGCTGTTACCTGTGACTTCGTTCACGCAACATTAAAAGAATAATAAATGCATTAATTAAGCAAAACATTTCACCCCTGATAATTATATATTTAATTAACCAATGCTTTATCATTTTCCTGGGAAACAATACGGCATTTATTTGTTTGTAGGGCATTAATATAACTCTGTCTTAAAAAAGTGAAATTTTGCGTCAAATAATATACACAATCTCAAAAACGAAACTGCAACCAATTGAAAAAGGAGTCCAAGGTGAGAGAAGAAATAATCATCTAGAATACCATGAAGTGTTTTACTACGCAAAAAAAATCTGGTTACAAAAATGTATTTATTTTTACGACAAATTTTACTTGCTAAAGAAAGCAAATTGGCCCCATTACAGAACCTAACCATGATATTTTTGGCTATTTTCTATCTATATATGAAAAAAATTTTAGTACAGTAAACTCCCAACTATCCAGTCCTCCGTACTATCCGGCCTAAAAAAATGAGGAATGTTGTGAGTGACCGATACAGGCAGGTTCCCGTCCGTGGGAAGTGCTGACTCATGACAGGAAGGAGCAAGCGGTCATCTATCAAAGACTTTTTCAAAAACTAAAAACTGTAAGTTTTGACTCTTTTATCTTATGCATAACTTTTCATATTTGTGCAATCATTTATCAATTAACAGTAAAATTAGATTTACTCATTTTCTTCTGAATTAGATTTGCGTTTTACTTTAATGTTTTGCTTATTTTGAAACTGTATATACTGTATATATAAAATGTATCTTAAAAAGTGTAACATGTGTTTTTAATATTATGGACGGGGAAAGCAGGAAGTGAGTAAATATTTATGGAACTTCAGCCTATCCGGCTTTTTTGTTATCCGGCCTACCCTTCCGCCACATTAGGCCAGATAGTCGGGAGTTTACTGTATATACATTGCACTTTCACATTTATAATATTATTAGGAATTTGCTTATTTTCAGGAGTTGACACAATCGGCTTGTTCAAGACTACGCAATTCGGATTAAGGAAAATCTTCATTACTTTTTTATGTCTTCTTTGCTCTTGCATTAAGCGAATTTTTCAATAAATTTCATTTTCATTTCGATAACATTGTTGTTTATTAAAAAATTTTTAAAACCTTGCAAATACATTTAAACATTTTAATGGAATCTATGCCATTTTTCTAGTCCTATAAAACTTTGCAAAATTCTACTATCCAGGAAAAAAAAAAAAAAAAAAAAAAAAAAAAGGCCACTCTTAAAAAGGACAATAAACTGTTTACTCCATTAAAGCTGAAAGAAACGTGGAATTAATATCCGTTTGCCAAACCACGATCTACAAACGTGTCTCAATTATACCAATGTACTTCAAGTCCTCGAGTCTTAATTTTAATACTGTATAGGGAAAATTATGCTACTTTGATGCAATAATATTAAATCTTTAAGTTTTTATGAACGAAAATGCCACTTTCTTTTTAAAAAAAAGTCATTTTATTGAGATTTCCTGAGAATAAAAATGAGAGAAAAATATGATCGATAATATTCATAGAGACATCGATAAAAAAAATTGATAAAATCAATCTGGCCAATCAATTAAATCAATAAGAAAGATCGACATCGATAAAAATTTAATAACATAGATTAAATCGATCTGGCCATAGTATCAATTAAAAAGATCAATGTCGCCCATCACTAATGTATACACAGAAAAAATATGAACAAAATCTGAGACTGAAGGACACATTGAATATTTTATTTTGGGTGATTTGGCATGGAATGAGCCTTATAACTTGAATAGGATTAAGTACTTGGATTTCATCCCATGCCTTCTAATCCATCCACAAAATGACCCCTTTTCTGTTAAGAGATTATCGATTGCCTCAAAAGATGACAATGGAACTCAGGATATCACAAGAGCATTATTTCATGAGGAAATATATTAATTAGTAATGTTATTAAAAAGATAGTCATATAATCTTTTAGTATGATTAATAATGTCATTAATTTTTAATGATTTTATGAATTACAAATTGAAAAATTTAATTACCATAGGGGCCGTCCATAAATGATGTCATGCTTGGAGGGGGGATTCATGAAATTGTGACAAGGGGGTTGGAGGGGGTAAGAAGTAGTGTGACATCACACATTTTGGTTAAAATAAAATCATTAAAATCAGCAGATTAAATTTTGAAGTTATTTTGAAATTACCAGAATTTGAGTGTATTTTTTAATTGGACTAAAACAACTTTCATGTGATTTGTTATCACTTATATTCCTTTCTTTTAAAAAAATATATAAATATTTTATTACTAATTGTGTTACTTTATTGTATATTAATTATGTTTTTGTCGTAAACCTTAATCTTATTTTGTACAAAATAAATACACGAATAATTTTTATTGTTATGCTCACAAATGTCATTAAAACTTATAGTTAAAGTTGAAAAATAAAATTTGAAACATGATCTATAACGTAGTGCTTTGAATCTGAACTTCCAAGTATATGTTTATGTAATATAGCGTGACATGTGACAAGGGGGGGGGAGAGGGATCAAAAATATTGAAAAAAAGTGTGACATCATTTATGGACAGCCTTATAGTTTAATAATAATTTATTATCATAGTTTAATAATATCCTGTTTTTTCTAAAGAAATAAAGTTCTATCACTTTTGCTAGGTCTTGGGCACAAGGATTTAGAAATACTGCGGTATGGAGAAGTTTTTTACAAGAAATCTCTGTGTACAACTAAAGGTGAATTTCAATATTTTAAAAAAAAAGCGCGGTGCATTTTGCCAATTAAAAAAATCTCTGATGACTCGGCCTGTAGGCATAGGTAGATTTTGAAGACGCAGACCGTGGAGCGCCTGTTTGTTGGGGGGAGGGGGGAATTGCAGAAGAAATTACCTTTTTGCCATGATGCTGCAGTTGGAACCGCCCACTTCAAAACCTAACTTGTTTGCAGGCGGAGCCGAAAGAGATTTTTTTTTGTTTTTAATTTTTTTTGCTATAAGGGTTGGTCCTATAATAAACTTCTCAATATAAAAGTTTTAGATAATATTAAGAAGATTTATAATAATTTGATATCTTGTGAATTGACGAAGTTATGAATTTTTTTCTTCTAAAACCCCTCTTCCCCCCCCCTCCCTTGGGGCCATTTTTAATAAAATCTGTCATACATAAATTTTCGCCCTTTTCCTAGAAGAAATAATAACTTTAAACTGATTCGATACCTATCATAATTAAGAAATTACTAGATGGAACCTGTCAAAATTTGACGGCAAACAACTTGATAGTACCATAAAAATAAAATTTATAGTTGCTTTAACTTGACAAATTTCATAGTGGGGAGCATAATATGATTAAGCGGTCACTGACCTTTCCATTGATATATCACATGAGGGGTGTGTGCAAAGTTCAGAAAAGTACCCCCTTGGGGGTCAAAGTGGGGGATGGACATGGGAGATGCATAATATGATTAAGTGGTCACAGACCTTTCCAATGATATATAACATGAGGGTTGTGTGCAAAATTTAGAAAGTACCCCTTGGGGGGGGGGGGGCAAAGTGGGGAGATGGGCATCGGAGATGCATAATATGATATAAGTGGACACAGGCCTTTCCAATGATATATAACATGAAGGTTGTGTGCAAAATTTAGAAAGTACCCCTTGGGGATTGGGGGGAGCAAAGTGGGGAGATGGACATCGGAGATGCATAATATGATTAAGCAGTCACAGACCTTTCCAACAATATATGACATGAGGGGTGTCAACAAAATTTAGAAAAGTATCCCTTGGGGGGGTGGGGGGGGCAAAGTGGGGAGATGGACATTGGAGATGCATAATATGATTAAGTGGTCACAGACCTTTCCAATGATATATAACATGAGGGTTGTGTGCAAAATTTATAAAGTACTCTTTGGGGGGGGGGGGGCAAAGTGGGGAGATGGGCATCGGAGATGCATAATATGATTAAGCAGTCACAGACCTTTCCAACAACATATGACATGAGGGGTGTCAACAAAATTTAGAAAAGTATCCCTTGGGGGGGTGGGGGGGGGGCAAAGTGGGGAGATGGACATTGGAGATGTATAATATGATTAAGTGGTCACAGACCTTTCCAATGATATATAACATGAGGGTTGTGTGCAAAATTTATAAAGTACTCTTTGGGGGGGGGGGGGGGGCAAAGTGGGGAGATGGACATCGGAGATGCATAATATGATTAAGCAGTCACAGACCTTTCCAACAATATATGACATGAGGGGTGTCAACAAAATTTATAAAAGTGCCTCCCTTAGGGTGGCGGGATGGACCCCGGAGATGCATAACATGAATAAGCGGTCAAAGACTTTTCCAGCGATATATCACAGGAGAGGTGTCTGCAAAATTTAGAAAAGTGTCCCACTTGGGGGGGGGAGTGGGGGGATAGACCCGAGATGCATAACATGAAAAAGAGGTCACAGGCGTTTCAACTTTCAACTTTTTTCTCGAAGGCATTTGATAATATTAAATTTTTTTTTACCCAAGACAATTTAACGATATTCTTAATTTTTTTGCATAATTCGTCAAATGTTCATGGAAAAAAATCATGAAATTCGCTAATCAATAGTTGATAAATTATAAAATTCAACAATCGATAGCAGTAAAATTGGTCAATCGATAATGGAAAAATCACAAAATTCATCAATTGGTCTCCTGTAAAAAAATTGTCCTGCACACTGATGATATGATCAAAAGGATTTTGAAGTATAGGACAAAATTAACACTTGCCAAACAGCGAGTAATGCTGAAAATTTGGCAATGGACTTTATTGCCACCACTGGTCAAACATAATAGTCACACTCACCAATTGCGATGATTGAATGGAAAAAGATTTTTTTCTCTGCTGTCGCTCGACAAATTTCGAAACCATTTGGCGAATTTCACGATTTTTTCCCCGAAATTGACGGATTCTGATTTTTTTTCTCGAAGCCATTCGACGATATTCGAAAACTTTTCCCCCCGAAACCAGTTGATGAATTTTGCGATTTTTCCACTGTCGATTAATGAATTTTGTGATTTTTCCGCTATCGATTGACGAATTTCACAATTTATCAACTATCGATTAATGAATTTCATGATTTTATCCATGAACGAACAAATTGCGCACTTTCTTTCCGCTAATGTTTGACACATTTCGCCCTTTACAATTCAGCCAATGAGTTGAACGTTGTTTCTTTCCAGAAATGTCAAGAATGAAACAATGATTCTTTAGGATGAATTTCCTTCGTTCGATGCCACATGGAAGAATGTGTGCAATGCAGCAACGGGCGTCACAGACTTTTTTGGGCATCTGCAGACTAAAAACATCTAACCAATCTTCGCTGGGGGGAAAAATCACAGACTTCGTCAAATGATTGAGGAAAAAACACTAAATTCATCAAAGGATCATGGGGAAACATGACTTTCGTTAAAAGACAACAGAAGAAACATTAATTATGCAAAAGGATCGTGTAAGATAAGCAAATTTTGTCAAAGAATCGCAAAAAAGGGAAGTTCACCAAAAGATCACGCTTTTTTACTAAATTTCGTCTAAAAATTGCGGAATAAAATGTATTTTATCAAAGAATCGCTGGAAAATGCGAATTTCGTTAAGGATCAAGAGAAAAATGCGAAATTCTTCAAAGGATTGCTGAAAAAACACGAATTTCGTCAAAGAATTGCTGAAAAAACATGAATCTCGCCCAATAATAGAAAAATCATGATTCATAATCATTATATCTAGTAGTACATGTAAATACAGTTTGTGATATTGACAAAATTAACACTCACCAATCGGCGAGTAATACTGAAAATTGGTAATTGATGTTATTGCCAGTACTGGCTAAACTTAACAGTCACACTCGCCAATTGCGATGATTGAATGTAAAATGAAATTTTTTTCCCGCTGTCAATCAAAGAATTTTGAAACCATTTGGTGAAGTTTTTCCTGAAACCATTTTGTGAATTTCCCGATTTTTTCTTCAAAATCATTTTTCAACAATATTCGACCCAATACGCATGCGTAAAAAAAATCACCAGCCAATGAAGTGAGGGACTATTACTGTCTCTAGAAACGTGTTTGGGATCATCTCCTGTTTTTTTTTTTCTTGCACATTGCATTAAACCTAGGAAGGTATTTATATAGAATTCACTGTGGAGTGTTTAGAAGGTATTTATTTTATTTATTATAATTTGTATGAATACTTAGGTGTCCATTTCGGATTTACTGTTTAAAAATGAATTTAGGCTCATTTAACATTCGCGAAATCAATCCGATGGAAATTGTGTTTTTAGATCTCTATCATTTTGTATATATAGTACAGAAAATAATTATTCAAACGTACGTAAAAATATCGTAGAACACGTAATACAAAATTGGACCACTTATAGTCCGTTTATTATCAGGGATGAATCTTATGGTGTTCCGATTGCTAATGAAAGCGATTATGTAAATATATGGTTCTTCATAGAAGTATGTGCTTCTTCACACTTCAATAGAAGCATTGTTTAAATTAATATAATTCTACAAATATGATGCAGTTTTAAAATATTGAGTAATGATTAATACTGTCAAGAAATCTACTCATATACGTAATTAAGTTTTGGTACTTCTCTATTATCTCATTGACCACTTTTCATAACAAAAAACTGTCGCCAAACTGTAACGCCAAATAAACGGGAGAGCGTTGTCATTAATACGCGCAAATGTTAAATTAAAAACCACTTGACGACATAACAAACACGTATGATGCTTCCGACATCAAGTAAATGGGACTGCATTTTTGGCATTTAATCATACAGTTTGGCGATAGTATTTTGTTATGAAAAGTGGACGATGGGATAATAGAGAAATACCTAAGTTTTTTATACCAAGTTTGAAAATTTATCTTTTTTTGACATTTAAAAAAAATAACAGAAAAAACATTACAAATTTGCCCATTTGCTCAGCGGTCAAAGGATTAAGTAAATATTAATGATTAAGCGGAACTGGTTCTAGCTATGAAGTAATATTATTTTTCTCAAAAACCCCCAACAAAAAAAGAATTACAAAGAATAAGTAATCGTCTTTAAATATACAAAAAACAATGTGATTAATGACCAGGATTTTTTTACATATAACATTTTTTATATACAAAATAAAAACCGAAATAACCTCATTCATTTCACCCGATGTCAAAAATAGTTTTTTTTTCTACATTCCTGGGCAAAGCACTAAATCAATAAAATCACCAATTTGTGACAAATTATGAGTTTCATATGAATCGCCCATGAACGGACATGCAAACTGGTAAAAAATGAATGTAATAAATTAAAACATTCAAGATTTGTATACATACAAACAATACAATGTAAATATTAATATTGTTACATGATACATTGTTTGTATATATACTTCTTTGTATACATATATTGTTTGTATACATACAAACAAATATAATGTAAACATTATTCAAATATTAAGAGTTTGCAAATCAAAACATTCTAAAGATTTGTATACATACAAACAATATAATGCATACATACTCTTTACAAATAAAATAGCACACTTATGTAATGACAAAACTTTTAAATCGAATAGAGATAATATATTTCTGTTAAAAAATAATGCTAAAGTTCAGACTTATATATATTATACATTCACATAAAGCTAGTCACATTCCTGCATATTTATTAAATATTTAGTTGCTAAATACAGAAATAATATTTTATAATTTATATTCAGACGCTCAGATTCGCTTTTTTTGAACACATAATAATAAAAATATTACTACCGTGCGTACTGTCTTTTGACATTATATTTACATAATAGTTTTCATTAGCAATCGGAACACCATAAGATTCATACCCGATCATAAACGGAATATAAGTGGTCCAATTTTGTATTACATGTTCTACTATATTTTTATTTACGATTGAATAATTATTTTCTGTACTATATAAACAAAATGATTTGATTTTGCGAACGTTAAATGAACCTAAATTCATGTTACACAGTAAATCCGAAATGGATACCTAAGTATTCATACAAATTACAATAAATACAACAATAAATAAAATAAATACCTTCTAAACACTCCACAGTTTTTTATATAAATATCTTCCTAGGTTTAACGCAACGTGGAATAAGCCATCAAAACAACAGGAGTTGATTTTGATTTGATCTTGATCCCAAATACAAATACGTTTGGAGACAGGAATAGACCCTCGCCTCATTGGCCGGTCCTTTTTTGACGCATGCGTATACGGTCGAAATTCGATGGAATTATTTGACATTTTTAGCAAACAGCTTTAAATACACTGCTCAAAACAATTAAAGGATATTTGAAGTTTTATATAAAATAAAGATATAAACGAAATTTTGTTTGCCGAAAATAGAAGAAGAGAATCACAAATGCAAATTTTTCTGGTTTTCAAACTGTGGAGTATGCAAATTTTGAGTTCGACGTCAAAAACGTCGCTTCAGCGGCAGCGAATGAAATTTGACTTTCAACTGGATAAAAGAGAATGAAAACAAGGATGATCGGCATTCAGTGATTGCTTTGTTTCGATGAGTACGATGTCTCAGCGAAGTCATTTGACAGATTCAGAAGCTTGGAGAATTGTTGGTAAGTTAGAAGGGGGCCAAACTCAAGCCGAAGTAGCGCAAGCCATTGGAGTGTCACAAAGTGTCATTTCCAGGATCTGGCATCGTTTTTTGGAGAGTGGATGTGCAGGCCGAAGACCAGGGCAAGGTCGTAGACGGGCAACAACGCCCAATGAAGATCGGTATTTAGCGTTAACAGCTCGGAGACACCGAAACATGAACGCTACTCTTCTCCAACAACACCTTCGCTCGGCTACAGGCACCACGATTTCAACTCAGACTGTCCGAAACCGGCTCCATGCTGTAGGTCTGTATGCTCGCCGACCGATGGTATGTGTTAGATTAACATCAAGGCATCGTCGCGACCGCAGGGAGTGGGCAACTGAGCATGTCAACTGGAGGAGAAATGAATGGAGCAATATTCTGTTTTCTGACGAGTCCCGTTTTTCTGTGCATCCGGATAATAGGCGTATTTTCATCTGGAGGGACCGTGGCAGTAGGAATAATCCTGCGTTCGTGCACGAAAGTGTCAGATTTGGCGGTGGAGGAGTGTTGGTGTATGGTGGCATCTCCATTGACGGGTGCACTGACCTCTACATCATTCGAGATGGAGCTCTGACTGGTCGCCGATATAGGGATGAGATCCTCAGACCTATTGTAGTCCCTTACGCTGCAGCAATCGGAGATAACTTCATTTTAATGGACGATAACTGCAGGCCACATCGTGCAAACCTGGTGGAGGATTTCCTTTTCGAGGAAGGAATCGTTCGAATGGAATGGCCAGCGTGTTATCCAGACATGAATCCAATCGAGCACGTTTGGGACGCTCTAGGAAGACGAGTTTCTGGCCGCCAACAACCCCCACAAACTCTCCAAGAACTGGAAAGAGCTCTTCTGGAAGAGTGGGGTAGAATACCCCAACTCGTCATTAATAGCCTCATTGAGTTTATGCCTCAAAGGTGTTCAACGTTGCTGGCCGCCCGTGGAAACCATACCCCCTACTGAAAATGATTTTCTTTGAAGAAAACACCTTTTCTTATTCTTTTTTTCTCATATGCACAAATTGTGTTTTTTTTTTCCTTTTGTACACAAATGCGCAATAAAATGCATTTTTTTCTGCCAAACATGTGTAATTTATTCTCATATAACCTACTATGTCTGTCGACCATGTATCAATCAGCTAAAAAGTTTCCCAGATACAAAATCCACCTAAAACTGCAATATCCTTTAATTGTTTTGAGCAGTGTATATGGATGGGGCGAGGATCTGTTTTCACAAAAAGCCCACTGACGAACTTGGCCGAGATTTTATGCATCAGTTTGGAAGAGATTTGTGCAGAACTATTGACGTTATCGTGTCCATAAAAAAGTGACATAGATAGATAAAGTTTTGTACTGGGGGTGGTTTTGGGTTCTGTGAGTCATTATCAGCATAGATCTGCAAAAATTTTTTAAAAATTCCAACTTAGGGGAGAATATAGTAGGTAGTATTTCTTACGAAATCTACATAAAAAGCACAGGGTGCTGCGCCCTTAAAAAATGGTCTATAGAGAACAGTAAGTAATTATAGAACTAATAAAAAGTGCAAATAACTAATTTCATTAGTTAATAACACAAATATCAAAAACAAATATGATTTGTAGCTCATTTTGCAATTGTAATTAAAAAAATTGCTGTTAATTAGCTAAATGCTAAATCTAAACATTTATTCAACCTCTACTATAAAAGCACTTGCTGTGCTTAACATTTTTATACCAATTCGTTTCTCTTAAGTATTCTTTTACAACAGCTGTTGAGCAGATGTCATTCTTTCATTCTTCTTTAGCTCCAATTTGCTATAAATTTAAGTAGAATGAAAAAATAAAACACAAGCTATTTTTTATTTTAGTTGTAGAAATTTATTATACTTGCTATGCTTATTTTGATTGAATGTTTCATTTGAATGAATAATTTGATTACTTAAAAGAAATTATAACATTGTCAATTATATTAGATTTAAATATTTTTAAATAAAATGTTTTTTTGGCAGATAAAAACTTGCTTTTTACTGTATTTAATTTTTTACAAGACTAAAGAATTAAACTTAGTAACAATTATTTAAAGCTTTTTTGTTTGTTTGTTCATAAGGCAAAATACCTATAGAAACTTTCCAAATTATGTTCATCTTGAGATTTTAATAGTTTTTTTATGTCATTTTAAACATTTAGGAAATATATTATTTTATTTTAATCAATGATTGTTTTTAAATCACTGATTTAAATCATTTGATTAAAATCGTTGACACCCTAACAAGAACCATAGTCAATAAAAAGGAAAATACAAAGAAAATAAATCAAAGTTCAAGAAAATAAATGCAAAGTTTTAAAGCAAAGAAAGATATAATCTAACCACCCCTTGCAAATTATCATTCAGACAGAAATGCTTTCTAACCTACTGCAACTACTTACAGCAGTAAAATGATGTCGTTCAAGTACAAAATATGAACAAAAAAGAAGAAAAAGTACATACCAACATTTTTTATTTTTGTAGAAATATCTAAATGTGTCCCTGCATTTCCAGGAGCTACAAAAATTTGCTGTATTCTAGGAGACAGTGCTAGTTTCCATGCTATAGCATGCTCTCTCCCACCACTTCCGATAATCAGAATACTTTCGGTCATTTTCTAGATAATAGTAACAAAAATAATTAAATTTGATGAAAATTTTAATGAAACAACAGATAAGGAAGAAAAAGACAGACCAAGCAAAAATAAAGATTTTCAAAAACATTTCATAAAGAAAATAATAAAGAAATCGTCACTTTTGCATTATAGCGGCCCACAAGGATTTAATCGCTAAGTGACCAAGAATTATCGCCAAATTATAAAGCATGTAAGACAGTATAATAATATATGATGTATTGTATTTAACCTTTCGTGACGCATATGACCCAATTATAGTCATATATCACGATTATATACAACATGTGTATTGTATAAATTTTGCTATAAAATATGGCATAACAACACGTAAATAATATGTATATAATGACGTATATGGCACATAATCGGTGTCTGGAGTATATCATATATTTTAATACGAGGAAATCTTGTGTGTGGTTATATATATATATAACTGTAATACCTTTGAATTTCAAAATACATTGACAAGTTCTTGCAACATATATGTATATATATTCAAATTTTTTAAACACAGCTCTAACGATTTTGATGAAATTTTGTATCCTACCGTTTTGGGGCACCAGAAAACCACTGGGCTAGAGAGATCACATGCTCCAGAAAATTCGATTAGTGGGTCACCATGAGTTAGGGTCAAGCTAATTGTATCTAAAAAGCAGTTCAAACGATTTTGACTAAATTTTGTATCCTACCATATTCGGGCACGAGAATACTATTGGGCTGGGTCACATGTTCGAGAACTTTCGATTAGTGGGTCATTTTTGGGTCAACGCGGGTCAAGTTAATTTCATCTAAAAAACGGCTCTAACGATTTTGATTAAATTTTGTATGCTAAGAGTTTCGGGCACGAGAAAATCATTGGTCTAGGTCACATGTCTGAGAAAATTTGATTAGTGGGTCATTTTTGGGTCAAGGTAATTTTATCTAGAAAACGACTCAGACTATTTAGACTAAATTTTGCATCCTATGATTTTCAGGCATGAGAAAACTGTTGGGCCAGGTCACATGTTCGAGAAAATTCGATTAGCGGGTCAATTTCAGGGTTGCTATTTCAGACCTGCCAATCTTTGAAAATGAAAAATAGTAGCACACAAAATTCAAATTAATCTAGAGGTTGGTTGGTTGTTTGCTTTTTACGCTACAAATTTTAAGTGAACAAATACTAATCAACTGAACGTAAGTGTAATGTATGAGCATACAAAATAGGAGACTCTTTTGTTTTTGCTAATTTTTTGGTTGTGGGTGGGATTGATTAAATGCAATTTTTCCCTTTCAATTCGTGCTCTGTCCACTCCTAAGCTAAATTTCTGATTTTCACAATGAATTTTCTGAAGGATTCTAGGGCGGTTGAAGAGGGGGGAGAATCCCCTCCCCTGACGAAACTACAGTACTAAATTTGTCTAAAATGTCCTGCATCAGGTCAGGTCCCGAATGTCGGGTACGTGCTAATTGTTTTTTATTGCAGGTCAGGTTAATCTCATTTTTCAAAAGTTAGTTCAATATATTGTTTCAGATGAAAAACTATATCTATAATAATAAACATAGATGTTTGTCTCTGTGTGTGCTGTTTTGTGAAGAGACTGCTGCGATGCACACAGATCTACAACATTTAGCTGGAAGGTACCTGTTATGTGTTATGTCTGAAGTTATGCGCCTTGAAGCCAGTTTCTGGACTTTATAATAGACCTTTTTAGATTTTTTTTTAATGTTTCGTGGCGAATTTTCTACATTAACAAAATGAATATAGTTTCAATCTTTTAACACAATGCAGTAAATTTTGGAGAAATTAGCGTTTTTTTCAGCATTTTTTTGACGAAATTCTTGTATTTTCAGCGATTTTTTGACGAAATTTGTGTTTTTTCAGCGATCCTTTTGATGAAATTTGCGTATTTCATCAATCCTTTGACGAAATTCACATTCTTTTCAATGATCTTTCGCCGAATTTTGCGTTTTTTACATGATTTTTTGACGAAATTCATGTTATTTTCCTTGATCCTTTGACGAAATTCGCGTTTTTTCAGCGATCCTTTGCCAAATTTCGCACTTTTTACACGATTATTTGACGAAATTAGTGTCTTTTCAGCGATCTTTCAACGAAATTCGTGTTTTTTCAGCGATTCTTTAACGAAATTAGTGTTTTTCAGCGATCCTTTGATGGAATTTGCGTTTTTCATCAATCCTTTGACAATCTGTTTTGTCATCGATCTTTCGCTGAATTTCGGGTTTTTTATACGATCTTTTGACGAAATTCATGTTATTTTCCGCGATCCTTTGACGAAATTCGCGTTTTTTTTTTTTGCGATCCTTTGACGAAATTCACGTTTTTTTCAGTATCCTTCGCCAAATTTCGCACTTTTTACACGATTCTTTGACGAAATTAGTGTCCTTTCCGCAATCTTTGACAAAATTCACGTTTTCTCAGATATCCGACGAAATTCGCATTTTTTCAGATATCCTTTGACGAAATTCACTATTTCAGTGATCCTGTAACGAAATTCACATTTTTTTGCTCATTTTGCTAAATTCACGCCTTTTTGCAGAAAATCGTAGTTTTTTTAGACCAATTTTCGTAGCATCGTAGTTTTTAACTCCAAATCGTAGCAACTACGATATTTTCGTAGCAGTTGGCAGCTCTGCTATTTTGTCCACTTTTTTGTAAAAAATCCGGGAAGCCGGAAGAAATTGGACAAAAGGAAAATCTGCTGATTTTCCATGTTTGACATATAAAATTATTGCCATGATGTAATAGAATTCCTACATTGTTTATTAATAATTTTTTTTTCAATTAATCATTTAATTAAAATAGAATGACTGCATATTAATCATAATCTAATAAATCCACAAAGAAAATGTTAATTACATGTTGGTACAATTAATTTTAGACAATATTTTACTATTTAAAAAATCTTATGCTGCATACATCAAACAGTTTTGATTAAGTTGAATCACAATCTAATCCAAAACTGTAAACTTGAACAGAAACTGAAAACATAAACCAAAACTAAAGAAGCTGAACTTAAACTTAGGCTCTCTTATTCATAAGGAATTTTTATTTTATCAGTGGTGGAGTTGATTGTCTTTTATTTTAGTCTATAGTTCTGTCTAAGAATTCCAAGTCGTCATCACGTAGCTAAAAGGTTTCTAAATTCTTATGGTGTAATGCCTCAATTTCCTAACGAAACTCGATGTAATAGTCACATCAAATGTTTGGAGACATATGTGTAAAACAAAGATGTTTTCTTGAAAATTATTGATGAACAAAAGTAGATACAAATATAAATAATACAATTGACAATATTGCTTTATATAAAGAAGTGAAACATCTAATCAGTCTATTGAAACCCATCAGTATTTCACTGGATGTGCTCACTGGTGTGATTCCTCTACTACTGCAGATGTAACCAATGAATTCTTGACACTTTTGAAATCTGAAGAACTTGGAATTTATAATAAATGTTTACAGGAAAGATTTGATGACTATCACGCCAGCTCACATTTTATCAAATTGCTGCATCCAAAATACATGGGTGAGGGACTTACTAATGACCAAGAAGAAATAGCAACGAAATGGGTGAGGTGAATGACGTAGATAAAAAAATTTTGCCATTGATTTGACATTTTCCATTAAGGCATCTCCATTACCTGATATATATTTTTCTGATGCAATCATAAATAATCTATCACCAGCAGAATGGTGGGAATCACTAAAAAGATATAGTGACTTAGAAAATATTTCAAACTTTGCATGTCATCTTTTTCATTGTGTAGCCTGATCAGCAAGCATTGAATGAATTTTTTCCAATTCTGCATGATTCAAAACAAACTTAGAAATAGGCTTAGATTACAAACTGGCACAAAATTTTTAATGGCTTATAAAATGATAAATTCTAAAGACAAGCAACTTGCTCCTGATCCTGAAGCATTTAACGACTATTAAATATTTTACAATTTTTATTTATCTTGAATAACAAAACTTCATAGTATGCATGTCATGCATTTCTGTTAATTTCTTTATTATTTCCTGATTATTTTGCAATTAATATTTTAACTAAAAGAAAATTTTTATTTTTCTATTTTTCTACTTCTTATTGATGTTCACCCAGTAAAATGTGCCTATACTGAATGCTTTTATGCATATATTAAATTATTAATGTAATTACAAGCATAGGTTTAATTTCAATGTAACGTTTTCTTAATTAACCATTAACTTGTTATTTCATCATAGGACTTGTTTTCTACATAAGATTTGAAGCTATAAAACATTTTATAATTTTTTTTTTTTTTTTTTTTTTTTTTTTTTTTGTAAACTGATTATTAAATTGCAACGGCCATATGACAGATAAACAAGTTAAAGTTTACTGCAAATGTATATGTTTTACAGTTGCTACTTAACTCATTATAATTTAACAAGCAGGGAAGACTGAGCTATGCTCGGTCAAAATTAGCTTTGAGTTCAAATATCATGACCCATGACCAAAATGACCCACTAATAATCAAATTTTCTCGAAAATGTGACCAAGCACAATTGTCTTCTCGTGCCCAAATCTCGTGCGTAGGATATAATGTTTAGTCAAAGCCGTTTTCTAGATAAAGATAGCTTGACCCACAGTTACCCAAAAATGACACACTAATCGGATTTTCTCGAGGATGTGACCCCGGTAGTAGAAAGTTCGAGACAGGCGACGTACGTCGCAGATTTTTTCCCATGGAATTTTCTTCGGCTCACAGATTTTTTTTTACTTCGTCAGTGGGCGCGGTATAGGTGAAAACTGGGAAATTTAGTTAGTAGCCAGTGGCCGGTAGACTCAGTTTCATTAGTGGCCACTTTTTAAAGTTAGTAGCCACTATTATGTTTTAAACTTGCTTGACACCTAGATAAATTATAATCTTTGTATATAAACATATTTTTCTATAAGAGTTTTATACCTATTGTATGAGTATGAGTGTATTTCGCATGATTAAACAGTATCTCTTGAAGAAAAATAATCCAACTGGTGAGCATGTGGCAGGAGTCGAAATATTGAAAATACTGAAATGTCCTTAAAACCCGCTTGTATCCGGTGGAAAAAGGAATAAATTACTTGAAATGCATGTGGAGTCAAAGCGGATGAATATTTTTGCAGAATAAAACAGTATTTCTTGAAAAAAATAATCCAACTAAAGAGCACATGCGAAAAAGCCGAAATATTGAAAATACATCTAAGTCATTGAAATCTGTTTGCATCTGGTAGGAAAAAGAATTAACCAGTTCTCTAATTAGATGTAATCAATGTAGAGATGCATATTTCCATGAAAAATGGTGTATTTCACTTGGCGATCGATAACAGATTTTTTAATCGCCACTTGGCGAGTGGCGACTAGGGTGGCGATCGATGGCTGATTTTTTAATCGCCACTTTTTAAACTTTAATCGCCACGTGGCGAGTGGCGACCGCTAATTTTCACCTATAGGGCGCAGTGCCGCAGCCACACTTTTGCTTCGCATCTGGAGGAGCGCTATGATCTTCTGCACATTTTCTCATTCATTGCAAGCTAAATATCGTTTTTTTTTCTCCGACATCCCTGCTCAATGGACCAACAGCGTTTGCTCATATACTGTGCGTGTATCTCGCCAGAAAGTTCAAAAGAGAAAATCTGTGAAAAGCGGTTGAAGAAATCAGCGAAAAGCAGGCCCTGTCTTTTCTTTTATAGCTGCAAATGCGATCTGCCTGTTTTTTATAGCTGTATAGCGTTGTGGGTAGGGTTGGGCAATTTGCCGGCAAAATGGTATTTTTGCCAGGACAGTGGCAAAAACTGGAAAAAACCTGGTACAAACCGGCAAAAATTGGCAAAAAGGCTAGATTTAATAAACATATTAAAAAAACATAATTTTGTATATATTATAATTGAGACTTAAATCAGAATATTAATTAGATGTTTCATGAATATTAATTTGATTAATTAAAATAATTTTCACTGGTAATATGAATAAAAAAATATCAATAATCAATCATAATCAATTTTGCAGATAAATTTGTGATGGTGACAGGTAAAAACTTTTTACTTTTCTCAATTAATGTAGTAATGTTGCCTTTAAAATTAATATATATTAAAAAAAAAAAAATTAATCAACAGTTTCTACATTTAAAAAATCTATAATAAAAAACAATATTAATGCATCATAAACATTTGCCAAATCAATCTTCATTTTATCGTTATTTGAGCCTCTAGGTATAACTTTTACAAATATTTTATAGAAGTAAACGGTAGTACTTGATTATCCCGTCGACCAATTTCGCCAAATTAAACAAATCGCCAAACTATTCACCAAATTATAAAAATGAAAAAATATTGCCCTTCTAAAATTTTAAGTTAGGAAAATGAATTTTAATTTAAAAAAAAATCTCTAAATATAATAGCGTTACTTTAATGATAAAGTTCACTCATGGTCATGACGTAATGACATAGCAAATATAAAATTTGATTTATCCGGATTATTTCAGACAAAATAATACTAAGAACTGTTTACGTGTTTAAATGCAGAATTATTAAATTAAACCATAAGCAAACAGATATTTTTAAGATATTGAATTTGTGAATTAAATGTAAGTATTTTAAATGTAATAATCAAATTTATTAAGAAACATAATAAATATCATGATAACAGAAGATTGTAAAGAATTCGATCCTCTTTATTTAGTCAAAAAACATAGAAAAAAACCTATAAAATGTATGTAAACATTAGATATAGGCTTGAAGGAAATATAGAAAAATAAAAATATTTGGTGGACAAAAATTTGTGACGGCAGTTGAAACTAATCTGTTATATTTTTTTTCTTTTAATATCATGAGATAATCATTTATTGACATAATTTTCATTTTAAATAACGAAAGAAGAAACAAATTAGTAAAAGCTTAATAAAAATACAAATAAATTAAAATTCACGTGATGACATACAAACATGAGCAATGTGTTTAATGTCAAGTGGAAATTACATTTAATCTTATAGTTTGGCGATAGTTTTTCAGTCGACATCGACAGGATATTCAAGTAGTACCAAATAAACTTTTGAAATTGCTACAACTTTTTTTTTTTCTTTTTTTTTTTTTTTGGGGGGGGGGGGGGGGGGGGGGGAGAGAGTTATAAGAAAACACATGGATTGGATGAAATTAATATGTATAAGAGAGAGAAGGGTAGAATAATTTTAATTGATTATTTAATGTTGCAAATATAGGCAAATTAATCTTTCAGGTAATTTTTCTTACCATTTTCCCCATTGTCATTATACAGGCTACAGACTTGAATCTTGATTTGATCATAGGAAATGAGAATGAATTATCTTGCAAAATGTTTTGTTTCTATTGTTTTTAGTTTGTTAGTAACTTCAAATTACTGTTGTTCTCATAGCATAGCAAAATTGATAGCTATTTCTCTCTCAGACTTTGCTACAAAATTAACTGAAGCATAAGGATTGATTGTTTAATAATTATGACAGTTTGTTTAAACCGAAGCCAGTAAGTTATTTACTAAAAAATACAAACTACTTAGATTACTGTTTTAATGATGCATTGAATACTCTAAGGTAAATAAAAAAATAAAATTACATATTATTAGAGTTGAAATTATTAAAAACTAAAATATATTAATCACATCGCTGTAAATAAAACATATCTATTTTTGCCACTGTGGCAAAAAGTGGCAAAAATGTATTTTTGCCAGGACGGTTTTTTCCATGGTTTTTACCACCTTTGGCAAAAACGTGCCAACCCTAGTTGTGGGTTTGCAAAAAAATTTCCGTCTGCATATTTCAACCTGCGAATTTCACCAACCGAAAATTTATCAATCAGGCACAGAAAAATTTCAAAGTTCGTTAAACGGTCACGTGAAAATATTGCGAAATTTGTTAATTGATTGCGTGAAGAAAAAATCACAAAAATTGTCAGTTGGTTGTGGGAAAAATTTCAAAATTCACCAGTCAATCGCAGGGGAGAAATAGCAAAATTCGTCTACGTTCATGTGAAAAAAAACCCTGTGAGTTTTGCCAGCAAGACGTGGGAAAAAATTCGTCAATCAGTTGCAGGAAAATATCACGAGTTTCGTCAATCGATCATGGGAAAACTATCTAGAAATTCATCTGTCAGTTACAAGAAAAAATCGTGACTATCTTCAGTCAGTCGCAGAAAAAAATCCCAAAATTCTGCCATTTGCTGCAGAATATTGCTAAATTCGTCTATAGATAGCAGGAAAATATTGCGAAATGCGTCAGTCAGTCACGAGAAAAAATTGTAAATTTTAACAAGCTATTGCAGATAAATAGCCAAATTTGCCAATCGGTCATGAAAACAATTGCAAAATTCATCCACAATTATGTATGTGTTAAAAAAAAAAAAAGATAAGAGTTTCACCTGTAAGACGCGGGGAAAAAATTTGCTTATCGGTCGCCAAAAAAAAGAGCAAAATTTGTCAATTGGTAGCAGGAAAATATCACAAATTTCTTCAATCGATTGCAGGAAAACAATCACGAAATTTGTCGGTTGGTTACAGAAAATAAACATGAAATTTGTCAATATGTCGCGGGGAAAAAACCGCTCAATGCACCAATAGGTTGCTGGTAAATATCGAGAAACCAAGTTAAAAAATTACATATAACAGTAATATTTTACTAGATATTAATTATTGATATACAGTAAAAGACTTTAAACATTATGTATAATGTACTGTTTCATATAGTATAAGTACTATTTAATGTAAAATTTTACATATCAATGTAGTATTTGAGGTTTTTGATAAGATGGTTTTGAACATAGCAGTTTAAAGCTTAAACTCTCAAAAACGGACACATGTCAAAGACCTGCCAATCCTGAATTGTTTGTAACAGTTTACCTGCAGATTATTTTCTGCCGCTGAAATATCTGTCACAGATACTGAGAGAATTTTCTGGTTCTGGGGATGTGACCTAGCCAAATGATTTTCTCGTGCCCAAAAAACATGGCATACAAAATCTAGTTCAAATCGCCTGAGCTGTTTTTAAGAAAAAAATAGCTTGCCCATGACCCATAACCAAAATGACCCACTAATTGAAATTTCTCGAACATGTGATCTAGCCCAATAGTCTGCTCGTTCCCTAAAACTGTACGATACTAAATTTAGTTCAAATCATCTGAGCCGTTTTTAAGATAAAAATAGCTTGACCCATAATGACCCATGACCAAAATGACTAATTAATCGAATTTTCTCGAACATGTGACCTAGCCCAACAGTCTTCTCATGTCCAAAAACCATAGGATGCAAAATTTAGTCTAGTCTGAGTCGTTTCTATTAGCTTGACCCCAGGGATGAGATTGACAAAAAAACAAAAAAGCTGAAAACTGTGCGAACGACGTTTGAGCAATAAGTTATGAATTTCAAGCGCAACAAATATAATTGCAATTAAAAAATTTATATTTTTAAATAAAATATATAACATCAATTTAGCTTTGAGTACATTAAAAAGAAATGTACATTTATTAACAAAAATTAGGTAGAAATTATTTACTTTAATAAAAAGTCTATTTTACCAAGATACAGCACATTAATAAAACTTTTCAATGGCATAAACATTTTTTTAATTGAAATTTTGAAAAATTGTAAGACACTTTTCTTAAAAGAGCATATCAAGTATATGCTAATAATTGCAACCACCTTAAATAAATTATAGAACAGAGTTCCCACCCTTTTTTTAAATAAAAAATAAGTTCTTAAAGAATTACAGATTTTTTAAGGACATTATCAGTGCCACCAACTAGTCAGTGCCATGGTTATTCCAGATTCCAGGTCATTTTTACCAGTCAGCTTGAAGCTAGTTTTTAATTTTTTTAATAATTTTTTTTTAATTTAATCTGTTTTTGTATCATAGCGAATTTTCTACATTACCAAAAGAAATTTGGTTTCAATCTTTTAACCCAATGCAGTAAATTCTGACGAAATTAGCTTATTTTCAATGATGATTTGACGAAATTCTCTTATTTTCGACGATCTTTTGGCTAAATTCGATTATTTTCAGCGATCGTTTGGCGAAATTCGCGTTTTCACAACGATCTTTTGGCTAAATTCGCGTTTCCACAACGATCTTTTGGCTAAATTCACGTTTTCACGACGATCTTTTGGCTAAATTCGCGTTTTCATGATCTTTTGGCTAAATTTGCATTTTCACAACGACCTTTTGGTTAAATTCGCGTTTTTTACTGCGATCTTTTGGCTAAATTCGCGTTTTTACGGTGATCTTTTGGCTAAATTCACGTTTTTACGGTGATCTTTTGGCTAAATTTGCGATTTAGCAGCAATCTTTTGGCTAAATTTGCATTTATACGGCAATCTTTTGGCTGAATTCACGTTTTTACGGCAATCTTTTGGCTAAATTCGTGTTTTTACAGCGATCTTTTGCCTAAATTCGCGTTTTTTACGGTGATCTTTTGGCTAAATTCTCATTTTTACGCCGATCTTGTGGCTAAACTCACGTTTTTACAGCAATCCTTTGACAAGATTTGCATTTCTTCAGCGATCTTTTGGCGATTTTCACACGATCATTTGAAGAAATTCGCATTTTTCAGCGATCCTTTGAAGAAATTCGTGGGGGTTTTTTCGCGATCTGTAGGCAAATTTCACGTTTTTTCGAAAAATCCGAAAATGGCGAAAAAGCAGAAAACCGCGGAAGAATCTCATGCTTGCTTGACCCACAGTGACCCAAAAATGTCCCACTAATCGGATTTTCTCGAGCATGTGACCTAGCCCAATGATTTTCTGGTGCCCAAAAACTGTAGGATACAAAATCTAGTTCAAATTGTCTGAGCCATTTTTAAGATAAAAATAGCTTGACCCATAACCAAAATGACCCACTAATTGAAATTTCTCAAACATGTGTCCAAGCCCAATATTCTTCTCGTTCCCTAAAACTGTAGGATTCTAAATTTAGTTCAAACCCTCTGAGCCCTTTTTAAGATAAAAATAGCTTGACCAAAATGACCCACTAATCAATTTTCTTGAACATGTGACCAAGCCCAATGATTTTCTCGTGCCACAAAACCGTAGGATACAAAATTTAGTTCAAATCGTCTGAGCCGCTTTTAAGATAAAAATAGCTTGACCCATATGACCCACTACTTGAAATTTCTCGAACATGTGACCTAGCCAATGATTTTCTCGTGCCCAAAAACCGTAGGATACAAAATTTAGTTCAAAACGTCTGAGCACTTTTTAAGATAAAAATAGCTTGACTCATAATGACCCACTAATTGAAATTTCTCGAACATGTGACCTATCCCAATAGACTTCTTGTTCGCTAAAACTGTTTGATACTAAATTTAGTTCAAATCCTCTGAGTCGTTTTTAAGATAAAATAGCTTAACCCATAATGAGCCACTAATTGAATTTTCTCGAACATGTGACTTAGCCTAAGTCTTCTCGTGCCCAAAAACCATAGTATACAAAATTTAGTGTAAATAGTCTGAGCCATTTTTAAGATAAAAATAGCTTGACCCATAATGACCCACTAATTGGATTTTCTCGAGCATATGACCTAGCCCAATAATTTTCTCGTGCCCAAAAACCGTAAGATACAAATGTTAGTTCAAATCGCCTGAGCCATTTTTAAAATAAAAATAGTTCGGCCCATTATGACCCATGACCAAAATGATCCACTAATCGAAATTTCTCGAACATGTGACCTATCCCAATAATCATCTTGTTTGCTAAAACTGCTTGATACTAAATTTAGTTCAAATCCTCTGAGCCGTTTTTAAGATAAAATAGCTTGAGCCATAATGACCCATGACCAAAATGACTTACTAATTGAATTTTCTCGAACATGTGACTTAGCCCAAACAGTCTTCTCGTGCCCAAACAACCATAGGATGCAAAATTTAGTGTAAATAGTCTGAGCCATTTTTAAGATAAAAATAGCTTGACCAATTATGACACACTACAGGGATCTGTTTAGGAAAAAACTGGGTCCTTTAAAGGACTCTTCACAAAATTTTTCATTTCAAAAAAGGACCCTTCACAAAATTATTTTCCCTAAAACAGGACCCTTCACAAAATTCTTTGTCTTAAAAATAGGTTTTTCACAAAATTTTTTCATCTTTAAACCAAACATTTCACAAATTAATCATTTAAAAGTAAAATCTGACCTGTCACTTTTACATATATAAGGGAAATATATGTGTTTTATATCCATATACCTTCTTAAAAATGCATAAACAAGAATCTGAATATAACGACCATTTCAAATTCACAAAATTATGATTAGATTTTTCACAAATATAAAAAGCTGTTCACAATTTCACAAAAACAGGACCCTGTGAAAAAATTCTGGACAGACCCCTGCACTAATTAAATTTTCTTGAACATGTGACCTAGCCCAACAGTCTTCTCGTGCCCAAAAACCATAGGATGCAAAATTTAGTGTAAATAGTCTGAGCCACTTTTTAGATATATTAGCTTGACCCATAATGACCCACATATCGAATTTTCTCGGACATGTGACCTATCCCAATGATTTTCTCGTGCCTAAAACTCATAGGATACAAAATTTAATCAAAATTATTGTAGCCGTTTTTGAGATAAAATTAACTTGACCTGCATTGACCCAAAAATGACCCACTAATCGAAAGTTCTCGAACATGTGACCCAGCCCAATAGTCTTCTCGTGCCCGAAAATGGTCGGATTCAAAATTTAGTAAAAATTGTTTGAACTGTTTTTTAGATACAATTAGCTTGACCATGACCCAAAATGACCCACTAATCGAATTTTCTCGAATATGTGACCCAGCCCAATGGGTTTCTGGTGCCCCAAAACGGTAGGATACAAAATTTCGTCAAAATCATTAGAGCCGTTTTTAAGGTAAAATTTGCATATATATATATATAACCACACACACGTAAGATTTGCTCGTATTAGAATATATGGTATTGATACATATTTTATTTACAAACATGTTTACATAAAAAATCTTTTAGATGAACTGAACTTAGTTTTTTCATTTTCCTGCAAAATATTTCACATACTGTTGTGTGATATATATATATGTATATGTGATATTTTGATATAAAAGTTGTTTCTTGAATGGGAAGAATCAGTATACTTATTTATTATTGTTAAATTCTGCATTTTTAATTTAGAATTTTCAATTTATTAAAAGTGGACAAAATATTTTGTCTGGGAGAGTTTTTTTTCACTCTGGAAAAAAACGGACATCCCTGGTCATGTTTGTCATGGGTCATTATGGGTCAAGCTATTTTTATCTTAAAAACTACTCAGAGTATTTGAACTAAATTTAGTATCCTACAGTTTTAGAGAGCAAGAAGACTATTGGGCTAGGTCACATGTTTGAGAAATTTTGATTAGTGGGTAATTTTGGTCATGGATCATTATGGGTCAAGTTATTTTTATCTTAAAAACGGCTCAGACGATTTGAACTAAATTTTGTATCCTATGGTTTTGGGGCACGAGAAAATCATTGGTCGCTGCACATTGGTACACAAATTGTGTACCATTGGCGAGAAAATCATTGGTACACAACTGGGAACAGATGCTTTACACTCACGCAGCGATGTTTGGCGACTTTTTGGTTGGCCCGATTTTCAAGCCCGTGCCAAACTAATAACTTAATACAATGGCTAGGTTGCCATTAAAGGAAAAAATCCCGCAACTGCTAGGTCACATGCTCCAGAAAATCTGATTAGTGGGTCATTTTGGGGTCACTGTGGGTCAAGCTAATTTCATCTAAAAAACGGCTCAGGCATTTGTGCTGGCCGTTATAACCCAAAAGTACCCAGAAATCTTAATAAAGAAAATAATAAAGAAATCTTAATAAAGAAACATTAACAAAAAAATAATAAAAATGTTAATAAACAAATATATCACATACTCACCATATTGAATACTTAATAACGATTAAAACAAGAGATTAAAACTTTTAAGATGTTACAATAGAGCTTAGATAAAATAAACAAATTCTAATTTGAACTCTGAACTCTGTGAAAACAATACACATGACAAAATTGCCGCGATGAAATAGTTGTTGCCACTACATAGAAGTACTTGTCTAAACTTGACCATAGAGCACGGTTACAAGTAAGCTGCATTTTCACTGTTGCAGTTGCAGTGCACAGAGTAAGAAAAGAAATTTTCTCTTCTTAAATACTCTGTGGTTTTCGAAGGCAGAAACTGTGTTGTTCTTTGAGCGCGTCCAGTCAAGCAACGCCCCCCTAGAGATAATGCCTCAGGACTGGCAACACTGGATTGAATGACAAGCGTCTGGGGAGAGAACGACTGCTAATGGTACGACTTAGAAAATTTCGGCTTCTGATTAACTCGTTTCTGCGCGTGCGTCAGCAGAGGCGAAAAGGGAAAAAATGCTTTGATTTCTTCTCTTGAGTGTACCGTACTGAGGTATGGATCTTCCCTTTTCGTTGTGTATTTGTTTATGAGGTGTTTGAAAAAGTTAAGTGAAGTACATTTCAGCGTTTATGTGATTTAAACTTTAAGCTTTTATGCGATAGAAACTCAGTGAGCAATGCAAAAACATCAAATGGTTTTAAAAGTTTATATATACGTATATATATATATATTCTGGTTGTATGGTTAGCGCTCTTTAACACAAATGACAAATAAAAACAACACTAAACATTCACAAGATTGGAAGACTATTAGTAAACAGTTATTTGCATTTTGTTATAATCTGCTTTATTTACGGAACTCTTCTGAAATATTATTAAATACAAAATTTTAAGTGTTATAAATGACTGAATCTGTAAAAAAAAATAAAAATAAATAAATAAAATAAAATAAATAAAAAATATGTATATGTGTTGAGCTATTTATAATTTATTTTGAGAATTTAAAAGTTTTAAAAAAGAGATACATTTCCATTAGCATCAGTTAAGTAATAATTTGTTACCAGTAATCAGAAATTAAAGGATTTCGAGGTTAACCCCCCCCCCCCCCCCCCACCCCCCAAGAGCATTTAAAAACTGATTAAATATCTACAAAACTCCTTGTGATAAAATTACAATATGATGTGTAAAAACGATGGTGAAGAAAAACATAAGAAGCATAAAATGTTTACCATTCATTTGTTTCAAGACCTCATAATAGGAACCTCTATTTCAACATAAAATTAAAGACAAAATGAGAAGCAATAGTAGCAAAATAATACATTTATGTTACTGCTACTGTTCTTTCTTATGTTTTTCTTTGAAAATTGAAGACGATTCTCTTTTATGAACCTTTTAACACCTAAATGCTAAATTTGTAATGTTGTATGTACTTTTCATTACGTCAGTCTTATATTTACTAAACACTGTTTTATGGGCATGCAACACAACAAAATTGTTCATCTAATGAATAACAATCACAAACCCTCCCAGATGAAGATTCTGGCTGCACTACTGAGTCAGATACTTAAAAAAACTTATTGAATAATTTAATTGAATTTAAAGTGATTTCTCTCTATTGTGATGAATAGTTCACATTTTCTTCTTTTTATATTATGTACTTTTAGAGGGGATTAAAAAGAAATTTTATCTTTAAAATTATTAATCATAAAAGTCAACACAGATAAAAATGCCTGTTATGAATACATTTTTTTTTCTTTTTTTTTCTCTTGTCTGTAAAAGATTTAACTGTAACTAATGGGTTTAAATGGATTAACATAAATTGATGTCTTAACTAATCTAAATTGATGTTTTAACTGTAGTGTAACTGTTAGAGCATATTTTAATTCAGTTGGAAAAATTAGGCTCCAAAATAGAGAATATCCATGGTCAAAGTTATAATTAAAAAAAAAGTAACTTGCAAAGCAAATTAAAAAAATAAATTTATTTCTATATTGTTAAGCCTGAGAAGGGACAGATATTAAAATTATTTTATTTAGTCAATGCTACCATAATGTTGCACTTTCATATTAAATCTTGTTTAGTCTATTTAATCTTAAAAAAAATTAAACTTAAATTTGAAGCATGATAGTAAAGCAACTTTTAAACATTTCATTTAGTTGAAATGAAATCTAAATAAATCTTCAACTTTTTAAATTATTTGAACTTCTCACGTTTCTTGTCTGTTAGAATTTGCTACAATACAAATTTTGCATAATGCATGTAAAACTGAAAAAAAATTGAAGATTTATTTATATTTCATTTCAACTAAATAAAATGTTTTAAAGTTGCTTTAATATCATGTTTCAAATTTAAATTTAATTTTTTTAAGATTAAATAGACTAAACAAGATTTAATATAAAAATGCAACATTATGGTAGCATTGACTAAATAAAATAATTTTAATATCTGTCCCTTCTCAGGCTTAACAATATAGAAATAAATTTATTTTTTTAATTTGCTTTGCAAGTTACTTTTTTTTTAATATCTCAAGTTTTTTAATAACAAATTAATATGAAGCATATAAGATTCCCACGAGGCAAGTATGTAAAAGACTGCACAGATCAAAATCAGTATTGGTAATATGAAATATACAGTTCAAACATTGATTATTCTTAAAACAATTAAAATAATAAAAGTAATTTTTTACAAAAAAAAAAAAAAAAAAAAATATATAACGGACTTCAACGGATTGTTTCTCATCTTCATAATGCTAATAATAAACAAATCATGTTCATTTTTGCAAATAATTTTATTCCATTGTGCAAAATACGTTTGCAACCACTTTGGAAAGAGACACTAGTAAGTGGGGTGTGAAAGCTATCGATAAAATCTTGTGTTGTTTTATCACATAATAAGAAGTATAAAAATAATAACGAGTATATATGAGCAGAATGTTCTTGAACATAATTGCAAACAGGGAACGTGTCAAGAATTTTTGTTATATAATACAAATAATAAGAAAACTAGCTGGCTTCGCCAACTAGCGGGCCCTTAACTTACACCGGTGCCTCGAATCTTGTAAAACCCCGAACCGAACAAACCTCCGACCCGGGTCCCCACCGGATGATCCCTTAATTTGCACATCAAATAGTATAAACTTCTAACTGAACGAACCTCCGTCTCGGGTCCCCACTGTCTGAGGCACCGTATAGCAGTCGTGCTGCATAATGTAATTAAGTGGTCACAGACCTTTCCAATGATATACACATGAGGGGTGTGTGCAGGGGGGCAAAGTGGGGGATGGACACCGGAGATGCATAATATGATTAAGCGGTCTCAGACCTTTCCAACGATTTATCGCATGAGGGATGTGTGCAAAATTTAGAAAAGAACCCTCCTTGGGGAGGCAAAGTGGGGGGATGGACCCTGGAGATGCATATGATTAAGCGGTCACAGACCTTTCTAATGATATATCACATGAGGGATGTGTGCAAAATTTAGAAAAATACCCCCCTTCGGGAGGCAAAGTGGGGGGATGGACACTGGAGATGCATATGATTAAGCGGTCACAGACCTTTCCAATGATATATCATATGAGGGATGTGTGCAAAATTTAGAAAAGTACCCCCCTCGGGGAGGGGCAAAGCGGGGGGATGGACATCGGAGATGCATAATATGATTAAGCGGTCTTAGACCTTTCCAACGATATATCACATGAGGGGTATCGACAAAACTTAGAAAAGTGCCCTCTTGGGGGGGGGGGGCAAAGTGGGAAGATGGACACCGGAGATGCATAATATGATTAAGCGGTCATAGACCTCTCCAACGATATATTACATGAGCGGTTATGGCAAAATTTAGAAAAGTACCCCCCTTGGGGAGGGGCAAAGTGGGGGGATGTACACCGGAGATGAATAATATGATTAAGCGGTCCCAGACCTCTCCAACGATATATTACATGAGGGGTTACGGCAAAATTTAGAAAAGTGCCCCCCAAGGGGGGCAAAGTGGGCGGATGGACCCCGGAGGTGCATAATATGAATAAGCGGTCACAGGCCTTTCGAACGATATATCACATGAGTGGTGTCCGCAAAATTTAGAATCCCCCCACCCCGTGATGGCAGAACGCGCTACCCCCCCCCCCCCATAATTTTTGACACGGCTTCATTAAAAAAAAATTATGTTATGTGTTATAAAATATCGTAAAGTTTTAAAACAGATCGCTTTATTGTATTTCCTAATTGTGTTCGCGCCCTTCCCCCTCCCCTCCCGAAAGGGCAAAACGCACCCCTCCCCCTCCTTCACAAAATTTTGTACACGGCCTAATTCTTAAAATCATAATATCTCGCCCGCACTGTAATAGAAAGTTTTAATTTACCCATAATGTAATTTAAACAGATTGGATGAATAGTCGAAAATAATCTATCTTCCTGGTCGAAGCGCTAGTCGAAACCTGACAGGTCTTTAAAGAAAGTAACAACAGCAGAATTTAGAGTTTTTTGATTGGAGGATTTATTTTTTTACAGAATTAGGTATTTTGAAGAAAACTTGTGGAAGCGCGTAGAAAAAGTGCGGAAAACTGTAGCAAAATAACTCGTTCAACGGGATTTGCTGTGTTAGAATAGCATGGGGAAGTCGCGCTGAAAATAAGGCTTAATTTACAATATACACCTTTCATAGGAAAAAAACGTTGTTCGATTCTTCGGCATAGAAAAGTAATTTTTGCAAATTTCATGCATTTATTCGTAAAATGCACTTCGTTAATATGACCATCAGATTTGCTTGTTGGTAGAGAAAAATAGGAACATCCTTTTAAAGAAGTATATTTTTATTTCATACCAAACTTCTCTTTTGATAAAATTGAATGTAAATTTCCATAAAATTAATTATGAGCACGGGATTAACAGTTATTTTCTTGTACGAAGATTTTTAAAAATGAGATATTTATTACTTTTAAAACAATTTTTAAATATTATGCAATTTTTTCGGTATCGGGATCGGACGAGCTCGTGCTCTAAAGCTGCAAAATGTTTCGAGCTCGGATTTAAAATCGTCGGGCTCGGGTAGGACCGGGCTCCGAAAAGAGAGTCCGAACTCATCTCTAATACACTCACAAGATTTGCTCATATTATAATATATGATTTGGTTACGCTATTTCCACCAGTGGGCATTATATATGTAAGAATAAATTTTGTTGAATCAGTATTACCTAATTTTAGCTTGAAGCATGTTAGGCATAAGAAAAAACATAAACAAAAGGGATTTTAAAGTTTTAGTTAGGCAATGTTCCACCATGGGCGCTACCAGTGTAAAAAATCATGCGAAAATGTTTATTAAACATAAATTTGATCATGGCATTATTCAAATAATTTATACAAACCCGTAAAAAATAAAGTTAAAAAAAAATAGTTATCCTATTTCTCGCCAGGAGACTCTATAAACACAAAAAAAATTGTGTTGAATCTGTGCCAACTACTTTTAATTTCAATATAGGTATAATACAACATTAAAATAATCAATTTTATTTAAATTAGGTTACCTTATTTCCTCCCAGGGGGCGCTATAAACGAAAAAGTAAATTGTGTTGAACCAGTATAATCTATTTCATAATAACCATCTACGCCATTAATATATAATAGGACGTCAACTTTCTCCCTAGCGAAATCACTATCGGTGAAAATTATTTCAATTGTTTGTTATAAATATGACGTCATATATACAATTGCTTCCTGTATTTATTCATATTGATGCTCCTTGTATCATGAACAATATACTGAACTAAGAAAATGCTCTTTTTGTTACAAATGTGGCGACATACTCACCTGCTTTTTGCTTGAATTATAACCAAATATTTGAAAATGTCCGTTTATTTAGAGTATGACGTTGTGTTGTTCCATTTTTTTAAACTTAAAAAATCTAATTCAATTTCATTTTGAACGTGGAAATCTTTCAATTGAAAATTTATTGCTGTGGTCAAATTATTATTACGGTTTTCGAATTGTTGGCAACAATAAATAAACATAGTTAAATTTTATAGGAAAAACGTCCATTGATTCCCAATGAAAATTAGGAAATTTTGAATTATTAAGAAAAATATTTGAATAAGGTAAATAAAACATAGCCTCTGTTACTTTCTGGATTATAATCTACCTATATACAACGGTATTTAAGCATCCGTTTTGATCCTGACGTCGGCCAAACAATTTCACTATTTCAAATTTCAAATTTTATTAGAATTAGCATACAGTTAAAATTTTGTGGCAACGCGTACAAAAAGTGGGAAAAACTCTAGTAAATTAACTCGTTCAATGGGATTTGCTGTGTTAAATTAACATTAAGATGTCACACTGGAAATAAATAAGTATTGCGCTGCCGCGCAATACTTAAATAATGGAGCAAATATAAAAAGGATCGAATTGAGATGTGCAAAGCACATTTTAAAACGAAAATTATAAAATATATTTTCCTTTGCCCTGTTGATGCTATTCATTGAATTTAGTTATAAATAATGCTACAAAACAGTTCAATTTTTTTTTTCTAAACATTTTTTTTAATGTCTGTTTTTACACTGGATACTCAGAGTTACACCAGCACATAACTTCTTTAATTTTAAAACATATTAATATGATTGGATTAGGAAGTTGAGTTTACACTCTCTAAAGCTTCTCATGTATGATTTACCCACTGTACATGGACCATTAGGCGAATAAATAGATATTGCCAAGATAGATATAGGCCAAGAAATAGATATTGACATTATCTATTTCTACTATTTCATTCTATTTCAACCTGTTTCAACCTATTAAAAACAAAAACTTATTATTATTATTATTATTAATTATCTATTTACATATAAAAGAGTTTTTCCTCATATGTTTCATGAGTTCTGACTCATAATCAATGCACAGTCCAAACTACTGAACATAGAAGAATGAAAATTGGGGAGCTAATACTTCTTTTGACATAAGCATGAAGATTGACATAAGACAGGATTTTTGAAAATTCCCCACCCTAAGAGGGTTAAAAAGGTAGTCAAAATTTTTAGAACACCTCACCATATCTCATCAGCCATTTTAGGTAGAAGCATGAAATTCCAGAAAATAAATCTACAGAAAAAAATAATCAAATACAGTAGACTCCCTTAAATCCGCTTAGCTTAAAACCAGAGGTTATGCAGATTTTAGAATTTTGTGGATTTCTGGTCACTGTTTTGTTTACATTTTTAAACAATAATTTGAATGTAATAATGCATTCGAAATTATAATGAATACTTACAATAAAGTAAAATAGTTAAGTAAAATAAAAAAAAATAAGAAAATTTAAAAAACATTTAAATTTTTAAAAGTAAAGGTCAAATAAATAATGGATACATAACTAAATATGTATAATCATGAGAAAATTTTTCTTGAATTATTCAGTAAAACTCGCCTAATAAATGTACACTAATAATTCACATCAAAATCTTAAAATAACAAAGTTTTCTTTCATGTTTAGCTGTACTTAACCAAAAAAGCTTGATCAATACATAAATTATTTGGTAAAAATATTGCTATCGCCACTGATATCAGCACTATCTAGAATTTTTTCAGAAATAAATTTATACATTCTTCATGAGAAAACATGAGTTGAATCATATCAAACAGAATTACATATTAAAATGTGTACAGAATGATATATAAAAAAAAAAAAAAAACTTACAGTTAAGATGTAGGTGTCAAATTTAAGTTTCATTGTTTACATCGGAAACGATGTGTGGATTTTAGGGTGGCAGATTTGTGGGAGTCTACTGTATGTATTCCAGTGATTTTACAAAATCCTTCCCTAAGGGGATTAAAAGGGGGGTAAAAATTTTTAGGACATTTCACCATATCTCTGCAGTAGTTTTAGGTAGAAGCGTGAAATTCAAGATAACAAATATATTAAGAAAATAGTTAAACACAGGTAGTTCAGCGAATTTAGAACTATTCTGTCGCCAAAATCAACTTTGAACTGGATAATGTAAGATTGTACGAATAAGACGACAGATATATAAGACAACAATTTATTTGATTAAAGTTTTTTTTTTTTTTTTTCATTTTTACTAGATGTATTTTGTTTGATTCAAGATTCTTTAATAGAAACCAACCGGCGTAGCAGGCAAAGGCTGCTAGTATTGTATATTGTGTCAGAATTCTATCACTAATTGATTTAAACAATTAAATGATCTTATATTTTAGAAGTTTTGTATGATATCTCTTGTAGGGATGGGCATTTCAACTTATTTTGCAATGCTGACACACTTGATGACTTGAAATAAAAATGTATGAGTTTTTCAGGAGAAAATATATAAATTTTCAGCCGAGAAGAAAGCTAAAATTTCAAGACGAGTGGCCGTAACTTGGATGATTGATTATTATAATCTATATATTTTTAAAATTCAATGTGGATCTGGTAAGACAGTTTCAGCTTTATGCACAATGAGCATTTTAGGGTGTTATTCTCTTGAGTATACTGAGAAACCAGTTTTGAATTTTCACATATTATTAGGCTTTTGATAAATCGGTTCAATAGTATATATATATAGTTTTTTTTTTTTTTTTTTTTTTTTTTTTTTTTTTTTTTTTTCAGTAGAAAAAGTTGAAAAAGTTATGGAATTTTTTTTTCTTAATTATTATTACAAAATTTTTCACCATCCTTAATATTTTCTTTAATTACGGTAAAATCCCGATTGTAAGACCCCCCTTTTTCAAAATAAACAAGAACGAAAAATCATGCGTCAAGCATAGATTATATAGCACTTTCCAACGCTTTCAAAATAATTTTACAAATCATACCGTTTAATAAGCTAAAAGCTAACATCTAAGTAAACAATTTAGAAAACGCATAACATATTTAAAAACATAATTTCAGAAATTTCCAACATATACAATATTCGGAAAAATATCCGAATACTTTTATTCAGCGCTGTATAGGATCTATAGATTTGTATATATACTACATAGGATGATAATTTTAGTTCAGTTGAAACGCGTAGCACAGTTTAAAATTCTCCGTCTGGAGTTTGTCAATAAACAGAAATGTGTTGCGAACTTTTGTGCTGCCCTGTATAGGATCTACAGAATTTATACACACCACGTAATAGACAAAAAGCAAGTTAAAATTAAAATCGCGTTCAATAACTTAAAACGCACTTCCAGGAATTATTGTTAACAGACAGTAGATAATTCTTTTGCGTGTCCCTGTAACTGAACGATGACTGCTATACACACAATATTCCGTAGTAAGTCTCTTGTAATGCACCTTATTGATCTATATCAATTTCAATGCGTTTAAAATAGTGAAACATTATTTAAATAAACCGCAGACGATTTTTCTCCATAGACGTAATGTAACGGAATTCTTTTGACTGTCCCTGTAAAGTAACTATAAGTGCTATGCACACCCTGTTCCATATTAAGCATCTTCTAATGCACCTTAGTGATATATATAAATTTCAATGCGTTTAAAGTAGTGAAACATTATTTAAATAAACCGCAAATGATTTTTCCCCATAGACCGCAATGTAAAGGAATTCTTTTGAGTATCCCTGTAAAAAAACTATAAGTGCTACACACTTCCGTTGAAATAGGGAACATGCTATAGATAACGACAATAACATATAAAAATTGCAGAGCAATCCGAGCATATTTACGGGAGTTAGAGCACGGACAGACGGCAGACGGCAGACGGCAGACGGCCAGACGGCCAGACAAACCGAAGTCATAAGCACTTTTCAACTAGGTTGGAAAGTGCTAAAAAAGGTTAAATTCGGGAGGGGGCTTATAATCGGGATTAAAAAAAAACATTTAAAAACCTGTTTTTATTATTAATTTAGAAGTAAAAAAGGGGCAAGAATCTTCCGTATTTCGGCAGAAAAAAAAATAAAAATAAATTCCCAACCCTAAATTCCTGCCGCCCCCCCCCCCCCCCAAAAAAAAAAAAAATAAAATAAAAAAATATTTTTAAATATTTTTCTTTATTTCTTATTTTATTGTAACAATAGCTAATCAATCATCAAAAATCTGCTCTCAAAATTACTGTTTCCCCCCCTTCCCCCCCCCCCCTCTGGTACCAAAAATGCATAGTTTAACCTTTATAACTTTTTTATTTTAAATTTAATTCAGACTTACTAAATACTCTATATTAAAAATAAATAAATCCAACCTACCACCTAAATTAACCCCTCTTCCTAAAATCTCGGCTTCTCTCCCCCTGCTCCCCAGCCTTATCTCCTGAAGATCCTCCCCCTCCAAATGCATCTCGTAAAATTTAAAATCTGTAAAATTTAAAATAAAAAAAAAAGGACGAGAATCTTCCGTATTTCGGCAGATTAAAATATAAGTAAATTAAAAATAAATTCCCCATCCTAAAATCCTGCTTCCCCCCCCCCAAAAAAAAAAAAAAAATAATAATAATAATAATAATAATAATTACAAAATAAAATTTAAAAAATGTAAATCATTTTTTAAGTATTTTTTTATTTCTTATTTTATTGTAACAATAAATAATCAATAATCTAAACCTGATCTGAAAATTAGTTTCCCCCCTTTGCCCCCCTCTAGTACCACACACTTGTGGTGAGTAATCTCATCCATCGTTGACGAAAGCAAACACACAAAAATCAGAATACAGAATTATAAAAATTTCTCAAAATAATTTAAAACATGTGCTGCACAATGCACGAATATTGAAGCAATATGAATAATACAAACACCCGGACCCGGCTGTGTTGCCAGCTTACCATTTTGTAAAGTGTTTTCCCTTTTCTTCCCAATTTTCCCTAAGCTTGTAGTTACTCACGCATGCTTAGAACATACTTAATCCGAAGCAAAATTTTTCTAAGTCGTACCATTAGAAGTCGTTCTCTCCCCAGACGCTTGTGATTGAATGACGTATTTTCAGATCGGCCATTCGCCCTTCCCTCCTTGTGCTGCAGCATAAGGAGACGGAGAGTAAAGCCGTGCACGTTGTAGCGGCAACGTGCTTCGTAATCAGAGAGTTCTTGTCGTCTAATTAATTCTAAAAGACCGGATTGCTTTCAATTAAGGTAAGTACTTATTTACAGTATATATGTGCATTTTTATGAATATTAACAATGTTAATCACTATCTATTAAAATATGTTTACTTTGGTCCTTGTTCCACGAGTAGGCTTAATCCCATAGTTTATTGAAGCTGGTGATATGAAAAATATCGCATTACTTTTGCACTATTTGTTTATTTAGTAAATAACTAACATTTCGTGCAACAATTTTTGTATTCAATATGAATTTGTTTTATTTGTAAATGCAATACTTTTTAGTTAAAAACTGCCATTCTTTTCATGCATATGAATAGAAAATTGTGCATAATAAATAATTTCATATTTGTTCAGTGGCGTAGCCAAGGGGGGGGTCCAGGGGGTCCGGACCCCCCCCCCCCCCCCCGAACCTCGAACGAAGAACTGGTTTACTGAATCCTTATATATTATTTCTCCTGTCAACATCCCTTTTACTCAGAAAATATGAAACGCAGAACAACGAATGAGATACCATATGAAAGGTTTTAGAACAGGCTTCTGACATAGCCCACTTAACAATTCGTTAAAACGTGTTTTTGATTAAAATTTGCTGAAATTAAAAAAATAAATCGGCATTGTTTTCATGAAAGAAATGAAAGGTTTTCCTGAAATTATTGTTGCCAAAAAAATAAAATACCACATTATAGGATGCTCATAGCAATTATTATAAAAAACACCGCACGGGTTTATTTTATACTTATGATTAAAAAGCGAAATTGAAATTGAAATGTTTAGATTGATATTTCTAAGTCCCATGGTTTTCCCGAAGCGGATGACGTCATCCTCTAATGCAGTCAAAATACGATTGTTAATTTTTTTTCTCGCGCGTGCCTTTAGCAATCTTGGATCAGTTTTTAGTCTAACTTTGATGGAATAAATTAGATGATATTCTGGCTTGACTAACAACTAAATGTTGCTTGCAGATATTTTTATCCTTGCTTTTTCTTTAGAAGTTTAAACCTGCATCTAATAAATATTACATATTGATAAAAAATTATACTTCTCTATTATCCCGTCGACCACTTTTCATAACAAAAAACTATCGCCAAATAAACGGGAGAACGTTGCCATTGGAATATCAAAAAATAAATAAAATATAAGAATTTAAGGACACAATTGTTATTTTAATTAATAAAATAACTACTAAATCAGTAAAACATAATGAAAAATACACGCAAATATCGAATGTAATACCACTAGATGACGTAACAAACACGCATAATGATTCTGACATCAAGTAAATGGGACTGCATTTTTGGCGTTTAATCTTACAGTTTGTCGGTAGTTTTTTGTTATGAAAAGCGGTCGACAGGTTAATAGAGAAGTACCTAAAAATATTAGATTTCAGTGCGAAATCTTCGCACGGGCCCTCTGGTCATAGATATAACAATATTAAAAACTGATAAGACGGAATCGCAAAGAACCAATGAAAAATTCCGTTTTAGACAGGTGTTTGTCTTAGAAAAGGTATATCTTTCGCCGGGGCTATGAAATTTTTCCGTTTAAGACAGGTTTTTGTCACAAACACGTCCCATTTTGTCAGGTATCCTCCAAAACTCTTAAAACGTATCCACTCTATAGTATACTTCTGAAAAGCATAGATGTATTATAATAAAATCTGTGAAGATGAGAGCGATCGTAAACAGCAAAAGTTCAAGGTTCAACGAAAACAACACTACGTATTTATACCTTCTATGATTTGAAACCTATCTAAAATGGAACCTTTTCTGGTTGTGATTCCTTGTTGGCAGGTTTTCTGTGAATACGGAATCCTCTCGTAAACGAAAACATTTCATGGTCTCGATGACGGAAGGATAACTATACAAGTATACCTGATATGACGGAAATCTATCTACAACGGATTTTTTTAAGGATACCTGACGATTCCGTTTTCATAGATTTTAATGTAACTAGATTAAACGCAAAACGTCTTCAACAGAGATTTCGATGGGACCAACTGTTGCCAACACTTACGGAAAAGACGAGTTTAGATTAGACGAATGCAATAACAGCAAATTAATCAGAGTTTTGCGACCCTTATCTTTGTTCATTTTATAATTTTATATCGAGCAATGTTATCATTTACTTTAAATCTGCTTCGACTGCTTCTAAATTCGACTAGATATTTGTGAATTCTTATTCAACATTACACTGCCACTTTCAAAATACCTGCATCTGAATGTGATTTGTCTTCTGCTGTAAACCATGCTGAAGACGTCCTTTTCAACTTTATGTAACTTTACATTAATCAGTAAGCAAGGAAGAGGAGACTGATGTTTAAAAGTTTTCTGACCTGTTCAAGAGAACACAGTCTTTTGCTAAAGAAAAGTCTGACACAATTTTCTTTAGTCACACATATTCCTTGTCAAGTTGACCATCAGATACATCTGGTTCGATGTCAAACCTGAAGAATATTTCGGGAGATCAATTTTTTCCTCCTTTTGATACTTTTATTTCTGATCTCGTTATTCGTTAATCATTAAAGAAAAGAACAGAGGAATATTGAAAGAGGTTTGACGTTCTTCTGGGTTTGTGCAAAATAATGGTAATTCTTGTTATTAAACTTTTCGACCTGAGCTATTTTTAATAAACTCTTAATGGAATATTACGTTGTTGTATATTATTTTAAAGGGCAGGTATTTACCTACTTATTTAGTATTATAATTTGTTTTTTCGCTATTGTACAGGGATATTTAAGGCAGTTGTAGAACTTTGGGAAATTTCGTACGATTGTTTTACTAATTCAAAATGGTACGATAATCAGCGGAAACGGCTTGTATATCAACCACACTACAGCGTTGAATGTAGGAGAGCGGGGTTGGGGCATCCACTCCGGAGCATCGAAATGACCCCTCAAAAGATCTGAGATTTTATGCTTATTAATAGTCTAGGAGTGCAAGGATCTTTCTCCTTCCTTGAACTCCACAGTGTACAGAAGATTCAGGAGAAAAATGGTACCCTCCGCAGAAATACCCCCTGGAGAAAAAAATGTCTGAATTCAACATTACATTTGACCGAAGTACGACTTGTGAAATGTGAACTCACAGTTTAACATTGTTTTAAGAAATTTCATGATGGCAATGAGAGTTTGAATATGAAGGTCGTAGGTGGCATTCGGTTATTAACAATGCGAAATTGAAAGCAAAGGTTAAAGCTAATCTACGTACCAAAAGTCTGAAAGATTTCTGCTGAACTTGGAGTACGTTCTAAAATTATTTCCAACCGCTTAAAATAAATTGGTTGAAAAGTAAAATAGCAGAAACTACCATTATTTTTTACACAATCTAATACTTCCCAAGATGTGCTAATTCATCGTAATAAATTTTTTTAATAAAAATGTAACATATTTTAAGTCGATCAGATATCGGAAACAACTATTCAGGTCGAATATTTACATTAGTATCAAAAGCGGTGAAACTTGAAAAAGAATTATGGCTGTTTTAGACAACTGTAACAAAATTATTTTTCCCAACATCAACTATATTTGTTGCGTGTGTTTGTTACATTACTAGTTTCTGTAGCCGAAATTACAAGATTTTTTTCTTAAAAATTAAAAACTTATCTCAGAAACACCCATGGTGAATCAACGGCTGACGGCATTAGCAATTGTGTCAACTCATTATTCATTATACCTATTAAAGCACAAGTTCTTAATTCAATGACAGGAAATTAAGCATGAAAATTGGAAAAAAAAAATTCAACCAAATGCTGTTATAAACTTAACCCTTTGATCATAACTTATCAAATGTTTATATTATATGAAACTTGATTTAAGTGCATTCTTCAGTGCGTGCTCAGTTTTTTTTATCATAGTGTTTGTAAAATCTTTTTATTTGGTAAATATTAATGTAATTCCATTGCATTATTAGCCACAATTATAGAGACTGATCTTACTTTATTTTACACATGCTATTTTTTTTTAATTAAGAAATTGATAAGGAAATATCTAAATTCTTAAAGTTACTCGAAATATTTCTATTGCATATATACACACACAGTCAATCCTGTCACACTATATTTCAATCAGACGCATTGTTCGTTTCTACGGGACCCCAAAACTTTTAAGTTTGAGATAGGATTCCGTTATAGAAAGTTTCCATTTCACAGGCTTTACTGTATTTATAAGTAGGATAAAAACTGACAAGACGAAATCAGAATCACAGAAGAACGGTGAAAAATCCTGTTTCAGGCAGGTTTTCAGCAGACTTAATTGTATAGTTATCCATATCAAGGCCATGTAATGCTTCCGTTTAAGACAGGAATCTGCTATAGACAGGATTTATTATACGTATTATATACATAAGTTATATTTTTATATATACAGCAAATTCTGTGGAAACGAAATGTGCCTATAACGGAATGCTGACTTAAACGGAAATATTCATTCGTCTAATAGAAAAGAATGCCATACACCTGATAAGACGGAAACCTGTCTAACATGGAATTTTTTACCACTCTTTGCAATCTTATCTTGGCAGGTCTTACTATATATATAAGTTGAAGAAAAATTTTGGACCCCTCCCGAAAGGAAATCCTGGCTACGCCACTGTATTTGTTCACCTATGATAGCTTTCATATTTTTCAATGCAATTCTTTGTAAAGACTTCGATTTATGCAAATATTTTTAATGCTGCTATGAATTAAAAAAAAAAAAAATTCAAGAGACATTTGCAGGGATCTGTTCCGACTTTTTTCCCAGGGTCCTGTTTTTGTGAAATTGTGAACAGCTTTTCATATTTGTGAAAAATCTAGACATAATTATGTGAATTTGAAATGAACGTTATATTCAGGTTCTTATTTATACATTTTTAAGAAGATATATGGATGTAAAATACATATATTTTCCTTATATATGTAAAAGTGACAGGTCAGATTTTACTTTTAAATGATTAATTTGTGAAATGTCCGGTTTAAAGATGGAAAATTTTTGTGAAAAACCTATTTTTAAGACAAAGAATTTTGTGAAGGGTACTGTTTCGAAATGAGAAATTTTGTGAAGGGTCCTTTAAAGGACCCAATTTTTTCCTAAACAGATCCCTGAGTTGTTTCTCATAAAAAATAAGTTTTGAGAAATTCACGATTGTTTCATTCTGATGATCCTCCTCCTCCCCCCCCCCCCCTGTTTAATGTATTTTATCGCTAAAATATTGATATATTTTTTCATACAGAGATTAAATTATAAATTTATTAACTTAATTAAATGCTTCACTTGTCACTAATTCATATGCAAAATTATATCAGTTAGTGAAAAGTGTAAGATAAAACTTAATATAATGTACTGACTATCGTTTGATAATTATATATTTGATTTATTTCGCCTTATATGCAGTTTTTCTATAATCACCAAATAAAAATCACCAGAGATATTGTACTATTATTAGAAAATATTAAATATATATTTTTACTAATGTTCAAATGAAATTATTACGGCTACTATTCAAATCTGCCTTTGCCTTAAATATACTACACTTAGCTAAAAAATGTTTTTTTAATTACTTATTTGTTATATAAATGCATGTTACATGTATACCACACTGATTACAACCTCTTCAAATAAGGTCTAAAACATCATAATTCTGATTACAATTTATTTTATTTTTATATTTATTATACCTAATTTATTATATTTTTGGGATTATATTTAGTTTATCTAAATATAATCACATTATTCAAATAAGGTCTAAAACCTCATAATTCTGATTACAATTTATTTTATTTTTATATATTTTATATTTATTATTTTTCTGGTATTATATTTAGTTTATCTAAATATAATAATCACATTATTTAGATGACTACGATGAATACATAATTACATTCACATTATATGCATTTTTAGGTATTTATAATAATTATTTTATAATTAGAATTATTATATTACATAATAAAACATTTTTGGTTACATTTTGAAAAAAAAAAAAATATATTTATTAAATATTACATACATATGTGTGTGTGTTGTGTATAAAATGCAAATATCTAGAAAAATTTTTAGAGTTATCATTTAAATTTTGTAATTACTTTTGTGTTAAAAATATTTAAAAAACTAATTAAAAGTTAGTTTTTATCTTTTCAATTTTTGCATAACAAAAACAAAATATTTAAATACAAACCAAAACAAAATTATATCTTTTCAATTGCACATAACTAAAATTTATGTTTAATATTTTCTAATAATAGTAAACTACTACTGGTGATTATAAAAAAAACTGTATATATGGCAAAATAAATGAAATTTGTAATTATCAAATGCAAATATTCAATCAAGTATTCAGCAGTGACAAAGTAAACATATTTTAATAGATAATGATTAGCATTGTTAATATTGATAAAAATGCACATATATACTGTAAATAAGTATTTACTTTAATTGAAAGCAATCCAATCTTTAATCGAAATATTATTAATTTTCATGGAATTATGCTAGAACTCAAATATGAGCTTTCATTTGCACATTAACAAAAAAAAGTGTTAATGAAACCTCAAAAGATAGCTTTTATTTTTCAATAAAAATAACTATTTTGTAATTCAAATTTTGTTACATAAAACAAAATTTTCTTGATACTAAATCCTACAGTTTTTTTTTTTCTTTTTTGCGCGGGTGTGAAAATGAAAAGCAAATAGTATCTGTTTTGAATTAGTTGATCTTCAATTTTATTATGAAAGTAAAAAAAAAAAAAAAAAAGTCATTTAGAATTTTGTTTTATTGTGGTTGCAGGAATGGTAGGATGTTATCAGTTGAATCATTAGCCAATTTGCCGTGACGTCAAAATTGAGCTCTTAGGCATTATCTCTAGGGGGCGTTGAGTCAAGGGGTCTCTCAATAGAGTGTAATCTCGAACAACCCCTTCTGTAATCGTACTGTAATCATTTCTTAATCACGTCATCACATATAAGCGGTGGTAATCGAAGAAATCTTAGTGTAATCTGTATAATCAAGTGTAATCTCGAATTGAAAATCTAGTTTGTACCACTACGCGGCGCTTCTCACGAGTCGCCACTAGAGAACCTGGACATAGTATGTCCAGTTTCTCTAGTCGCCACGGACTTGGAACCACAGAATTTTTCAAGGGAGAGTGTTTTGGTTTTATTATAATTTGTTTTTGTGGTTTCTGCTTCGTTAGAGATTGCAAGTGCAACACACGCTGAATTTTTCTTTTCTGCATCATCCATTCTGATTGTTGAAAAGGAGATTCATCCAGTTACGTTAACTTGCCCCCCCCCCCCTCCCCCCACTATCGAAAATTTAAATTTCAAAGATACCAGGAAAAGGGCGGCGCCAAGATTTGCCAGACGGGGTGGCATGGTTTCCCCGATAGGGGGGCCAAATTTTTATATATATATATGTGTGTGTGGATTAGAGTCCTGCTCGGGTCGTATTATATACGAAAATTATAATTGAACCCGACTCGAAACCCACAAAAGCATTTTCATCGACCTCAGCCTGAAATGATAAAAAAATAATACATATTTTAATATAATTATGGAAAAGTAGTCTACAATTATATCTCTAGTTTAAATTTTAGTTTTTAAATATAAAAATAAGCATACCTACACTCATTAACATTCAAATAAATAATTATTCCTCTGAAAAGATATTTTTAACTTTTTTTTAAGAAATTTGGTCAACCGCAATCCAAACCCAAACCGATTCTTGAAGGACAAAATAAATTCTTTCGAGTCGCAACCCGACCCGAACCAGAACCCGACAAAAAAATCCATCGAACCGTAACCCGATCTGAAACCGACAAAATAAATTTCTTCATATCCCAACCCGATCCGAAACCTAAAAATTCGAAGTTAACCAGTAACCCAACAAGAACAAGATATAATAATTCCATCGAAGCGTAACCCGATCTGAACCCGAAAAAATAAATTCCTTCGTGTCGCAACCCGACCCGAACCTAAAATTCGAAGTTAACCCGAACCAGGAAAAAATTTCCATCGAACCGTAACTCGATCCGAACACGACAAAATAATTTCCGTCGTCATGCAACCCGACCAGAGCCTGAAAATTGACGTTAACTCGAAATCCGACCATAACCCGAGAAAAAAAATCCATCGAATCGTAACCCCATCCGAACCCGACAGAATAAATTCGTCGCAACGCAACCCGATCCGAAGCTGAAATTTCAAGTTAACCCGAAATCCAACCTGAACCTGAAAATTTAACTTAACCCGAAACCCGACGCAATCCCGACAAAAAATTACCATCGCCCTGAAATTGACCCGAAACAGACAATAAAATCCATTGAACAGTAACCCGATCCGAACCCGACAAAATAAATTCTTCGTCTCGCAACCCGATCCGAACCAGAAAATTGAAGTTAACCCGAAACCCGACAAAAAAAAGTCCATCGAACCGTAACCCGATCCGAATCCGACAAAACACGTTCCTTCGTGTCACAATCCGATCCAAACCAGAAAATTTAAGTTAACCCGAAACCCGACCCGAACCAGAAAAAGAAATACAACGAACCGTAGCCTAATCCGAACCCAAAAAAATAAATTCCTTCATCTCGTAACCCGACTCGAACCTGAAAATTGAAGTTAACCCGAAACCCGACCGAACCCGAAAATTTATGCTAACCCGAAACCCGACCCAAATATGAAAATTTAAGTAAGCCCGAAACTTGACCGAACCCGAAAAAATTAATCCATCGGACCGTAACCCAATCCGAACCCGACAAAATAAATTCCTTCATCTCGCAACCCGACCCGAACCTGAAAATTGAAATTAATCCAAAAGCCGACCCGAACCAAACAAATACAAATCGATCGATACCTAATCCGATCCGAACCCGACAAAATAATTTTAGTCATCACGGAACCCGATCAGAACCAGAAAATTGAAGTTAATCCGAAACCCGACCGGAATCAAACAAAAAAATCCATCGATCCTTATCCCGATCCGAACCTGACAAAATAATTTCCGTCGTCATGCAACCCGACCCGAACCTGAAAATTGAAGCTAACTCGAAACTCGACCCGAACCCGACAAAAAAATCTATCGAACCGTAACCCAATCCGAATCCGAAAAAATAAATCCCTTCGTCTCGCAACCCCAGATGAACCAGAAAATTTAAATTAACCCCAAAACCGATCCGAACCAGAAAATTTAATTTAACCCGAAACCTAAAAACAGAAAATTATTTTGTCAGGTTCCGATCAGATTACGTATCGATGGATCTTTATTTGTTTGGTTCGGTTCGGCCTTCGGGTTAACTTCAATTTTCTGGTTCGTGTAGGTTTGCGAGACGAAGGAATTTATTTTGTCGGGTAGTGATCGGTTACGGTCCGATGGATTAATTTTGTTGGGTTCGTGTCGGGTTTCAGCTAACTTATATTTTCAGAACTTATATATTCAGAATATTTGGGTCGGGTTTCGGGTTAGCATAAATTTTCAGGTTCGGTCGGGTTTCGGGTTAGCTTGATTTTTCTGGTTTGGATCGGTCTGTGACACGAAGGAATTTATTTTGTCGGATTCGGATTGGGAACGGTTCAATGGATTTTTTTGTCGAGTTCGGGTCGGGTTTCGGGTTAACATCAATTTTCTGGTTCAGATCGGGTTGCGTGACGACGAAAATTATTTTGTCGAGTTCTGATCGGATTACGTATGGATGGATTTTTATTTGTCTGGTTCGGGTCGGCTTTCGGGCTAACTTCAATTTTCAGTTCGGGTCGGGTTGCGAGACGAAGAATTTATTTTGTCGGGTTTGGATCGGGCTACTGTTCAATGGATTTTTTTATCTCGTTCGGGTCGGTTTAGCGCCAACCTAACCCACAAGTCGTTTATTTTAAAAACACTAACCTCGAGTCATTTTTTAAAAACTAACCACCACCCGATTGTCGAGTGGTTTGCGTAAAATTGGTTACCCGACTCAACTCTACTCCGAAATCAAAATATTTTCCAATGCAGAAATTAAATTTTAACGACAAATTTTTTTGTCTACCCAAAATTCGAAATACTTCTACCCTAATCCGACCCGAAAAAAAAAAAAGATTTATAGTTTAATACAATTATGAAAAAATAATCTACAATCATTTTTCTAATATCAATTCTACCTTTTATGTAGGGAAATAAACATGTAAAAAGACTTTCTTATTTAAATATTTAGTTTTTCATTTGAAACAACAAAGTTAGAGTTTTATTGCAGAATCAGACTAACCCGAACACGACGCAAAAGTATCAAAACTCAACCCGAAACAATTACAGTCAACCCGACCCGAATCCAACAGCAACCACAACAAAAAAAATCCCTGACGGCTCGGCCTACAGGCACAGGTAGATTTCGAAGACGCAGACCGTGGGGATCCTGTTTTTTGGAAATTACAGAAGAAATGACCTTCATGAAATGATGCGGCAGTTGGAACCGCTCACTTCGAAACCTAACTTGTTTGCAGGTGGAGCCGGCAGGGATTTTATTATTATTATTATTTTTTTTTTTTTTACCGTAAGAGTTGGTCTTATAAAAAACTTGTCATTATAAAAGTTGTAGATAATATTAAGAAGATTTATAATACATTTAAGCAGATTTGATATCTTGGGAATTGACGAAATTATGAATTTTTTTCTTCTGAAACCTTTATTCCCCCCCCCCCCTCCTTGGGGGCATTTTTAATGAAATCAAAAATCTGTCATACAAAACTTTTGGCCCTTTTCCTAGAAGTAATAATAACTTTAAACGGATTCGATATGTATAAAATTAAGAAGTTATGGTTTTTTTTTTCTGTTTTCCCGTCTGCTTGTAGGCGGAGCCAGCAGGGATTTTTTTGTTTTTAATTTTTTTTTGCCGTAAGAGTTGGTCCTATAAAAAACTTGTCAATATAAAAGTTGTAGATAATTTTAAGTAGATTTACAATAAATTTAAGCGGAATTTGATATATTGGGAATTGACGGAGTTATGAATTTTTTTCTTCTAAAACCCCCCTTTCACCCCCCCTTGGGGTCATTTTTAATGATATCAAAAATCTGTCATACATAACTTTTCGGCCCTTTTCCTAGAAGTAATAATAACTTTAAACGGATTCGATACGTATCATAATTAAGAAATTATGGGTTTTTTCTGTTTTCACAAAAAGCCTCCCCATTCCCCCCCCCCCCCCTGGTTCGATTTTGCCCATTAACGAACTTGACCGAGATTTTATGCCCCTTGATTTTATGTATCAGTTTGGAAAATATTTGTGCAGAATTATTGCAGTTATCGTGTCTATAAAAAAGTGACATAGATAGATAGATAGATAGATAGATAGATAAAGTTTTGAACTGGGGGTGGTTTTGGGTTCTGGGAGTCATGATCGGCGTAGATCTGCAAAATTTTTTCAAAAATTCCAACTTAGGGGAGAATGTAATAGGCAGTATTTCTTACGAAATCTACCTAAAATTAGCTCCAACCCGAATCGCGGGTCTGGTCGGGTTCAGGTACAATCGTTTTATCCGACCCGATACATGACTCTAATCTGAAACAATATTCTGGACAGTTTTTTTGAAAAAACAGGTTAACCCAAGCCAGACACGCAAGAATCAAACTCAACCCGAAACTGAAACAATTGTAGTCAACCCGGCTTACAATGAAATAAGTCAGCACCTATATGACCAACAAGTTGAGTTTTTTATAAGCTAGCCCCAGGTAATTTTTTAAAAAACTAACCTGCCCCGACTCGGGTCGGTTCGGGTCATGGGCAGTTCCCTAACCCGATGCAGGATTCTACTACTAGTAGGTCAAAATATTTTCCCCGATGACAATTGAATTTGGATCCCGGATCCCCCTATAGCACCACCCTCGACCTCGAATATGATAAACCTCGAACCGAACAAACCTCTGAATCGGGTCTCCGCTGCCTTCGGCACCGTATACCATTTTTAGGTAGATTTCGTAAGAAATACTACCTATTACATTCTCACCTAAGTTGAAATTTTTGTAAAATTTTTGCAGATCTACGCCGATCATGACTCCCAGAACCCAAAACCACCCCCAGTTCAAAACTTTATCTATCTATCTATCTATCTATCTATGTCACTTTTTTATGGACACGATAACTGCAATAATTCTGCACAAATCTCTTCGAAACTCATACATAAAATCAAGGGGCATAAAATCTCGGTCAAGTTCGTTAATGGGCAAAATTGAACCAAGGGGGGGGGGGGGGGGAATGGAGGGGCTTTTTGTGAAAACAGAAAAACCCCATAATTTTTTAATTATTATACGTATCGAATCCGTTTAAAGTTATTATTACTTCTAGGAAAAGGGCCGAAAATTTATGTATGATAGATTTTTGATATAATTAAAAATGGCCCCAAGGGGGGGGGGGGGGGGTTTAGAAGAAAACTAGTCGGATGTGCCAATCCCAAAACTTTCTTCTATCTCAGTCATGTTAATACTTCAAAATTCGCTATCACACCGCCAATAAAATCAATATTTTTCATCATTCTGTTGTACGTCAGCTGCGTGCGAATGGTCGGGTTACAAGGATGCGAACAACCGATGTATACTAAACTACGAAAAGTCCTTCTGGCCTGAACCGACAGGAACACATAGCCTTCCTATTCCTTGGTTTTATGATTTTAGCTAATTAATTTAATGGAAAACACGAAGGTAAAACGCGTGGAACCTAAATAAAGAGATTCAAGCCCAGTTCTCGTCAACATTGAATTTGAATGAGAATATCGCCAAATTAGTCCTCTACAGCCAAGTTGGCTTCATTTATGGCAACTTATTTTGGTCGCCAAATTTCGCGATATTCCGCCAACTGTCGCCAAGTTTGGCGAGAATTTGACGTTGGCGAATATAAATATATAGTGATAAGCAAATAATAGGATTAATGGTTACAACAATGAAAGAAAATTTGCCGAAACCATGTTAACTAAAGCTCATAAATTAAACCCGTTTATGGGTGAATTCTGCTGTCTTCTTTGAAAATGTTAGCCACCCTAAAATTTCAAACTGCTATATCTCAGCCATTTTTTAACATAGAGGCAAAGCAAAAATTATTCCGGATTCTCCGGATCAAGGCCGAACATTTAACGAAAAATAAGTTTTAGGATTTCTAATTTTTTTGAATTTGCACATCTTTTTTGAATTTGAAATCTTTAAATGGCTATCGCAACGCCCCCTTTCGTCGAAATATCCCCAAATTCTAATAGAACCTGCTTGCCATAGCCAAAAACATAGAAAAAAAAGTTGTTCAATTTGAAGCATAACTTCATACACTTTTAGATGGTACAATAGTGAAAATGGAACAAAAATATCGATCACAGCGCCCCCTTTCGTCGAAATATCCCCAAATTCTGATAGAATCTGCTTGCCATAGCCAAAAACATAGAAAAAAAATTAGGTTCAATTTGAAGCATAACTTCATGCACTTTTAGATGGTACAATTAAAAGCCACACAGACGGACAGACAGACATTTTGTAAAAACATGTTTTTCGGAATCTCTGACCCCTAAAACGTGTAAATTCGTCGAAAACCGGAAGTCGAAAAAAATTTCGATTACAATACTTTCTTCTATTATAGATAGAAGAAAGTAAAAAAATCATAATTTCGTCAATTCACGAGATATTAAATCCGCGTAAATGTATTATTAATCCTCTTAAAATTATCTAAAACTTTTATATTGACAAGTTTTTTATAGGGCAGTTGCAATTGACGTCACGTTGGAGGTAAACAGTACAAATAGGCAGTTCTGATTGGTGGAATTACCCTTGCCTCCAAGTGAATACAATGGTTGATCAGCTGATTGCAACTGCCCTATAGGACCAACCGTTGTAGCAAATAAAAAAATTAAAAACAAAAAAAATCCCTGCCGGCTCCGCCTCCAAACAAGTTATTATTCGAAGTAGGCGGTTCCAACTCCCGCATTTTTTTGAAACTGATACATAAAATCAAGGGGCGTAAAATCTCGGTCAAGTTCGTTAATGGGCAAAGTCGAACCAGGGGGGGGGGGGGGATGGGGGGACTTTTTGTGAAAACAGAAAAAACCCATAATTTCTTAATTATGATACGTATCGAATCCGTTTGAAGATATTATTATTTTTAGGAGAAGGACCGAAAATTTATGTATGACAGATTTTTGATATAATTAAAAATTGCTTTAAGGGCATGTGGAGGGGGGGGGGGGTTAGAAGAAAAAAATTCATAACTTCGTCAAATCCCAAGACTTCAAATATGCTTAAATTTATTATAAAACCTCTTAATATTATCTAAAACTACTATATTGACAAGTTTTTTATAAGACCAACAGTTATAGCAAAAAAAAATTAAAAACAAAAAAATCCCTGCCGGTTCCGCCTGCAAACAAGTTATTTTTCGAAGTAGGTGGTTCCAACTCCCGCATCTTTTCGAAACTGATACTTAAAATCAAGGGGCATAAAATCTCGGTCAAGTTCGTTAATGGGCAAAATCGAACCAAGGCGGGGGATGGGGGGCTTTTTGTGAAAACAGAAAAAGTCCCATAATTTTTTAACTATGATACGTATCGAATCCGTTTGAAGTTATTATTATTTTTAGGAGAAGGGCCGAAAATTTATGCATGACAGATTTTTTATATAATTAAAAATTGCCTTAAGGGCATGTGGAGGGGGGGGGGGTTAGAAGAAAAAAATTCATAACTTCGTCAAATCCCAAGATTTCAAATCTGCTTAAATTTATTATAAATCCTCTTAATATTATCTAAAACTTTTATATTGACAAGTTTTTTATAGGACCAACTCTTATAGCAAAAATAAATAAATAAATAAATAAAAATAAAAAAAATCCCTGCTGGTTCCGCCTGCAAACAAGTTAGGTTTCGAAGTAGGCGGTTCCAACTGCCGCATCACCGCAAAAAGGTAATTTCTTTCGCAATTCCCGACAAACAGGCGCCCCACGGTCTGCGACTTCGAAATCTACCTGTGCCTGTAGGCCGAGCCGTCAGGGTTTTTTAATGTTATTAACACTGACCATGCACAGGCTTCAAAATCAGATAGAATATTTGTACTTTTGTTCTATCAATAACAACTCAATTCTATTTCAAATAATTTTTTAATGAATTTAAAACACTTTAAGAAACTTAGAGTATGTTCTTGTTTCTCAAATAGCAAGTTTTTTTCTGTCCGCTCTTTTCAATTTGTGAAAAAATAAATTAAAATATTTTATCTTGAACCCACCCGAGCCCGAAGACTGGCATAAAATTTATAGACCTAATCCGTTTCGCGCCCAAACTCGGATTCGAACTGATCCAGTTTCATATTTAATGCATGCTTAATAAAAGAAGAAAAAGTACAAATTTTCAACGTTTTGTAAAATGGTAAATGAATCACTTATTCATACATGTATGTGCTTCAAATTTTCAAACATACATGTATGTTTGAAAAATTTTTCCATTGTTTTTTGAGTATTTTGTACGGTTGTTTTATTTTTTTCTTTGTTTGTTATTAAATCAGTTTGACAACCTCCTCCAGTTGTCTCTAGAAGTTTAACAGCTTTTGGAATGCAGTAAAATCGAGTAAAACTGTTAAATCACAACTTGTAGCAGTGTAATCACCAGTAATCAAAGTGTAATCGACTGTAATTACATATTTCTGAGTCTAATCAACCATAATCGACTGTATGTCATCACAGTAATCAGCTGTAATCATTGCGATTCCGTAATCTCGTACACAATTTTTCTATTGAGAGTCCCCTTGCGTCCAGTACTGTCACCGGTACGTAACCGGTAAGGTTGGTTAGTTACCAAAGCGTTCAGTGCTGTTAACCGATACGCAACCAACGTCGTTCAGAGGAAGTAACCGAAGTGACCAGTAAGGGACCGAACTAACCGAAGAAAAATCTTGGTTAGTTGGGTCACGTGATCGGTTACTTGAAGAATCGGGTACGATCAGGGAGATAGAGAGAAGGAGAACAAAGATAATGTTTCTACTTATGGAACTAAAAGCGGTACCTAGTATGGCGGCGTTTCTGGTCTTTTGGGCCTTTAGGAAGTGTAGCGCCCTCTATCCCTTTACCATGCTCGAAACCAAAATGCAGGAAGAGCAGACGACAATTTGTCATGTTTGACAGGTCACATGACCGGACTTTGGGAGCACCAGCGCTGGGTACTAATCCCGGTCCATGTTGTGATCTTGAGAGCCTATCTTCACTGTTCTCCTTCTTATTTCTATCTCCATGGGTACGATGATGTGATACAGAAGTAATTACGATGATGTACAGATGGCGCTACAAGTAAATAATACCATTTTCGTTCAGTAGATCTGTCGACCGGTTAAAAACCGGTCACTTACCGCCCCGGTAAGTAACCGGTCATATTGGTCACTTCGGTTAGGTCCATGGACGCGCTCTTTGTTTGTTGTATTTTAAGACGTTGTAAGACGTCACAAATCACCTACTGCAGTCAAACAAGCGTCGGAGGGCAATTGTGATTGATAGATAAGAGGATTGTGGGCACGGCTGGAAGTGAACCAGGCAGTTGTGATTGGACTTTACCCATGTTAAAGCGCCTAGAATACATAGTTTGGAAAACGGCTACAAAATAGTACTAAAAAATTGAATCTGATAAATGTAGAACAATACTGAAAGATAACGGGTCGATCGCAGTGACATCGTCTAGCAGTGGCGTAGACAGGGTGGAGGTCCAGATGGTTTGGATACCACTAATTTTATAAAAATATTTTTGCCTTATCTAATCGGAGAATTTTCTGCGATATTGAAGACGCTAACATTTTATAAGAATCTACGCTGACATTGTATAAGAATCGAACTGAGAAAACGTTTCAGCTGGTGGTAAATATTTTAAATAATTAAAGTATACCCTATTTCCTTTGACTTGATAGTGATTTTCATAAGCTTTAAAATATGACTGATATTGATCATGGCCAAAAAACCGTGATACGCATTCTTTTGTGCCTGGTTGCAGTACTCGATACATGGCAGCTGAACTATATTAAAACATTAAAATTCACTAATTTAATAGTAACTATTGAACACTCAAGAGATCACACAACATACATCATCCAAGCATGTTTATTAACTGAAATCCACTACTGTTGCCAAAAGCCAGAGTTAAATTTGAAGTAAATATATGTTGCCATAGAAAACTTACAAATATTGAAATATGCTTAAATTAAATATCTTACATAACACTCTCCCCCCTTAAAAAAAATCGAATAAAACATGGCATATTATAGGGCTAAATAAACATTTAGAGAACTACAAATCTAATCGATTTGGAGGCTTTATGAGCCTTTTAGGTCTTGGGGTTTTAAATAGTTGAGAATTGGGGTTTTGATGACAGTCCATAGTTTGTTTAGGTGTTTTAATAATTCTAGATAAAACTTTTTTCCTTATCTGCTTCCTCTGTTGTCTCTATAGGCATTTGAAATGTTGTCTCATCCTCCATTGAGTCTGAAATAGTCCTTGCATTTGAATCATTGACTGTCACTGAAGATCCACTTGCACAATCCTGTGGCAAACTATGTTGCACAGGGATTTCAGTAATATGAAGCGTGCACTTTCTTAAATGATCCGCATGTACAAAACGCACTTGGCCATTTACATGTACCAAATAGGTACTTTCACTAATTTTCTTCGTGATTGTACCAGGAAACCATTTAATTTCCTTGTTTCGAGTAGATTTCACAAGAACCTCTTCTTTAACATTAAAATATCTTTCACTGACTGTTGAACGAGATCTTTGATACTCTTGGTAGCTCTTTTCTTGCATAATGTGATCACTTCTGAGCTTTGTAATCTTGGTCTGTGGTGTAAATTTGAAGATAAGCTCAGCAGGAGTCTTCAATGTGACTGAAGAAGGCGTATTTCGATAAGCAAATAGTATGCAGTCTAGTCTATGTTGAAAGCCATCATAAACCTTATTAGAAAACTTGTGTTTTTTTAACATGTTCTTAATGACATTAACAGATTTTTCTGCAGCTCCATTTGAATTTGGATGATATGGGGGTGAATTTCTCAGGACAATACCATTTGACCTAAAAAATTTTACATATTAATCAGATTTAAATTGTTTTGCATTATCAGATACAGCCTCACTTGGTAAGCCGAAGGTAGCAAAAATCTGTCGAAGCTTTTTTATTGTAGACTGAGAATCTGTGCTAGCAACAAGTGCAACTTCAATCCACTTTGAATATGAATCTTTAACAATTAAAAGATTGTGATTTTGATATTCTGCATAATCAATGTGGATCCTTTCAAATGGTTTGCCTGTTAAAGGCCAGTTATTAAATGGAACTTTAGGTGCACTTGCCCTTGTTAATTGGCATGGGGCACATTTGTTTACATATGACTCAATCTCTTTATCTATTGTTGGAAACCAAAAGTATCCCTTAGCAAGATGTTTCATTCGCACTATTCCAGGATGTTCAGTATGTAAAAGATGAAGAACCTTTTCTCTTAAGCACTTTGGGATTACTAATCTATTTGCTCTTAGTAAACAATTATTTTCAATGCTCAGTTCATCTCTAATTTTGTAATATTCTTGTAAAGAATCTGCAACAACTTGTGGCCAACCAAATTTGGTATAATTTATTGCTTTACTGACATCACAATCAACTGCACTAGCCTTTTGAATATCTTTGGTAGTCAGATCCTCAAATTCTTCAAAATAACATACAAATTCATGAGCACGTTTGTCAACTGGTTCACTATCTTTACAGGAGAGACGAGAAAGAGCATCTGCTAGCAAAAGATCTTTGCCCTTTTTGTACTTCATAATGTAGTCATAGCTGGATAAAATTAATGCCATCTTTGCATCCTTGAATTTGCCATTTCCGGAACGGGTTTATCATAAAGGTGAAAATAAGCACTCGCCAGTCGCCACTCGTCGATTAAACTTGAAAAACTGGCGATTAAAAATATGGAAAGAACCGGCCAAATAACAGGATTATCCTATTTCTTTTTTTCCCTAAAATTCGCCATTTTCTCGCACCCGATCGGCGAAATTCATGATTTTTTCGCGCCCGTTCAACGAAATTTATGATTTTACCGCGACCGATCGCCGAAATTCTGGATTTTTTCGCGTTCGATTGCCGAAATTCATGATTTTTCCGCACCCGATCGCCGAAATTCATGATTTTTCAGCACCCGATCGCCAAAATGTATAATTTTTCAGCACCCGATCGATGAAATTAAGGATTTTTCCGCCTCCGATCGATGAAATTCAGGATTTTTCCGTACCCGAACGCCAAAATTCATGATTTTTCAGCACCCGATCGCCAAAATGTATGATTTTTCAGCGCCCGATCAATGAAATTCAGGATTTTTCCGCTTCCGATTGACGTAATTCAGAATTTTTCCGCTTGCGATCGACGTAATTCAGAATTTTTTCGCACCTGATCGACGAAATTCAGGATTTTTCTGCACCCAATCGCCGAAATTTATGAATTTTCCGCGTCCGATCACCGAAATTCATGATTTTTCCGTACACGATCGCCAAAATTTATGATTTATCCACGTTCGATCAACGGAATTAATGATTTTTCCGTACCCGATCGCCGAAATTTATGAGTTATCCGCGTCGTATCGCCGAAATTCATGATTTTTCCGCATCCGATCGCCTAAATTCACGCTTTTTCCACACCTGATCGGCAAAATTTGATTTATCCGCGTCCTATCAACGAAATTAATGATTTTTCCGTACCCGATTGCCGAAATTCGTGATTTTTCCGCATCGAATTGTCGAAGTTGATGATTTTTCCGCATCCGATCGCCGAAATTCACGATTTTTCCGCACCTGATCGCCAAAGTTTATGATTTATCCGCGTCCGATCAACGAAATTCATGATTTTTCCGCACCCGATCGACGAAATTTATTATTTTTACGCACCCGATCGCCAAAATTTATTTTTTTTACGCACCCGATCGCCAAAATTTATGATTTTTCAGCGCCTGATCAATGAAATTCAGGATTTTTCTGCGTCCGATCGACGAAATTCAGGATTTTTCTGCACCTGATCGACGAAATTCAGGATTTTTCTGCACCCGATCGCCGAAATTTATGATTCTTCCATGTCCGATCGATCAAATTCAGGATTTTTCCATATTCGATTTGTTGGCCGTACCAATAAAAAACTGTGTTTCATGTGACATGTGGAAGACTTAAAAAGTAACAGCTCCTTTAAAATCATAGTAGTTTATTATAAACATGATGACATACAATAAGACAGCATAACTTCGCTGTTAAATAAACGAACTGAAGAAAAATAATATGCAGCTACATTTTATATTACAACCAGCATTACAAGCTGGAAAAGGAAAAGTGAAGGCAAAGCATCCTGGAAAGTCCAGCCTTTTAAACACACCATCGGCGAATGTTTTGCATAAACATGTTGCCATTTAGAGGTACACAAATTCGCATCTGAAACGCCATTGGCTACGAGTACCGCAAGTTGCGAATAGCCGACTACGGTGATTAGCGCGATCCTAAAATCACAGGTTACTTAATGTTACCAAGTAACATATTTTGAACTGCAAGATCGTGAATGAAAACATTAGCGCTGGCCGTTTCAGATACGTGAGTATGTTTATTCAAGAGATGTTGAAAAACCAAAATGCATCAATGTAAAACTAAATACCTTTACTTATATTTAAAGAAAGCTTTAAGCCAAGGATTTATAAAGATGCATAACAATCGGCCTCCTTTTTCATCATCTCTAGAATATTACAAAAACATGAAAAATTTGCATAAACATGAAAAAGTTCAAAAAGTTTACAAAAAAATTACACTTGAAAAGTTCAAAAACTAACAATCTGATCAATGTCAGGTCACATAAGACTTTATTGGCAGGACATTGACCAGAGTGAATAACATTGTAAGAAAAATTATAACCCCCCCCCCAGATAAAGATTTAAATATCAAAAATTCTTTTACAAAAATTCATCAGCTGCTCTTTTACTTGTGGCTTAGTAAAGCTATCTGCAAGGTTAAGTTTACTAGGAATATATTTAAGTTTAAACATTTTATCAAAAACAAGATTTCTTAAAAAATGATATTTTATATGGATATGTTTTGTTTTCTGGTTTTCAAAAGGGGAATTAGAAAAAGCTATGGCCGCTTGGTTATCACAGAATAAAGTGCATTCTCTCAAACTTAAATTAAGTATTTTATTTTGCAAGACATTTTTTATCCAGATTAATTCTTTAGCAGCTTCAGTTAAACTAACATATTCGGCCTCCATGGTTGAAAGACTTACACATTGTTGTTTAAATGTCTTCCATGAAATAGGAGTTTCATCCAGAAACAAAATATAGCCACCTATGGAAACACGATCGTCTCTGTTCGCTGCAAAATCTGAATCAGAATAACATGAGAGATTTAAATCACTAACTCTAGATAACTCAAGTTTGAAATTTTTAGTATATTTTAAATAACCTAACAATTTTAATAAACAATTCCAATGAGCAATGCCAGGATTGGTTTGAAATTGAGATAATAAATTTACTGCATACATAATATCAGGTCTGGTCCTTCCCGCTATATAAGATAAACATCCTATAAGATTTCTATAAGGAAAACTAGACATTTTATCAAATTCTTCCTTAGTGGAAGGGGAATCTTGCTTTGACAACACTAAACCCTTAGGAATAGGTAAAGAGCTAATTGGAAACTTAAAGTTTGAATACATTTCACAAACTTTCTCAATATAAGATGTTTGGTGTATGTAAAGTCTATTTCCAATCTCTTCAAACTCTATGCCTAATAGCTTTCTAGTCGTACCCAAAATTTTTAAGTTAAAATGTTTTTGCAGCAAATCTATCCCAAAATTCAAATCATCTTTAGTTTTGCCAAAAAGAACAATGTCATCAACATAAAGCAAAAGAACCAATCTGTCTTGAAACATATATACACAATTGCACCAATCTAGTTTGCAAAAATTTAATTTGGATAAAGCATCATCCATTTCAAAAAACCACTGTCTGCCACTTTGATGCAGACCATAAATGGCTTTATTTAACTTACAAACTTTATTTTTTTCTTTTTCAAAACCCTCAGGTTGGTGCATGTATATAGTTTCATCAAGACCAGCATAAAGATATGCATTGTTGACATCTACCTGGACATTAACCCATTTCAACAGACATGAAAATATGGCAAAGAACAACCTAATTATTGAGAAACTAACAACTGGACTAAAAACTTCATCGTAACTTTCTCCTTTAACCTGATTAAACCCCTTTGCAACTAACCTAGCCTTATACCTTACAATCTCACCATTTTATTTCTTTTTAAGGTATACACCCAACGATTATCAAGTATTTTTGTATCCTTTGGAGGTGTTACAAGATCCCATACGTTACGTTCATACATAACATTCATTTCCTGGTTCATTGCGTCCCTCCAACTAGATGCTTCTGGGGTTTTTATGGCTTGATTGTAAGTTTTGGGGATTTTAACCTCGGTCAAGTTTGCTTCATCTATTTTTAAAAAATTAGAAATTTTACCAGTTTCTTTATTTTTACTGCTGAAGTCAAAAAGGTTTTTATCACATTCTATTTTATTTAATTTACAATATTCTAACAATTCATTAAAAGATCTTATTCTAGTATTGGTTCCTTCGATGCCATAGTAAATGTCTGTTTTATTTCCAATTTTTCGAGGTACTGCTTTACGTATCCAAGGAATAGTTGCACAAGTCTTTAAACCACTATGTTCTAAACTTTTGTCAGAATCTGATGCCCCTCCCAATTCAGATGTAATCTCTGGTTCTGCATCAAAAATATTTCCGTCCTCTGGGAAATCAAAAAGTGAAAAATTTAATTTAAGTTCTTTAATTTTTGAAGCTATATCTACCCCCCTTTTAGTTTCATCAAAGCGAACATTAATGGTTTCTACAATTTTCTGTTCATCTATTAACCAAATTCTGTAGCCTTTAGTTACCTGAGCATACCCGCACATAATCCCTAGTTTAGCTCGCATATCAAGCTTCCTTCGGACTTGTTTGGGCACTTCAACATAAGCTAAACAGCCAAATGTTTTTAAATGAGAAACTGAAGGTTTTATACCAGAGTACATCTCAAAAGGGGTTCTTTTTTGTTTGTGACAGATCCTATTCCAGGTGTAAGAAAAACACATTAAGGCCTCAGCCCAAAATTTTTGTGATAAGCCACTTGAATTAAGGAGAGCTTTAACACCATCAAGAGCAGTTAAATTAAAACGCTCCGCGACACCGTTCATTCCTGGACTGTACGGGTTCGTTTTCTCATGTAAAATTCCCTGCTTCTCTAAAAATTTCTCAAATTCGTTGTTGCAGAATTCTAAACCCCCATCAGTTCTAGTAGAAATTACTTTCTTACTTAAATACCTTTCAGCCCTATTCTGAAATTTCAAGAATGTCTGAAAAACGTCTGATTTATTTCTGATGGTATATACTGCAACATTACGAGAAAAATCATCAATGATGGTGAAAAAGTATCTATTCCCTCCATGTGATGCTACAGGTAAAGGGCCGCACAAATCCATGTGTAAAAGTTCTAGAGCAGTTTTTGATCTAACATTCTCTATTGATTTAAATGACACTCTCTTAGATTTTGCAAGTTTACAGGAGATGCAATCCTCGGTTAACTTTGACAGCTCTGGCAAACCTCTAACACTTTCATTTTTACTAGTATTAACCAAATATTCACTATTTACATGACAAAATCTCTCATGCCACAAGTTACTCAAATTTAAATTTTCAATTTGGTTAACTGAAATGTCAACCGAGTTGCTTTCTCCTTTACAAGTTTTATAGCTGAAAGGTTTAACAAAATACAAATCATTTTTCCTTACTGCATAAAATAACCATTGCCAGTCCTTGTCATACACAATTAGTTTGCCTTTACTGCCAACAAAATTTATGCCTAGTTTTTCAAGTTTACTACCAGACAAGAGATTTCTACGTAAATGAGGATTATACAAAACATCTTTAAGAATTATTTGATTGAAACTTCCATCTTTACATTTAATAAAAAAATGTATTGTACCTTTTCCCTGAACAGGACTTTCTTTTTCTCCAACAGCAAGTGACATCTGCATATTTGAAACTGACTCATAATTCAAAAAAAGATTTTTGTTATTACAAAAATGAGCAGTAGCAGCTGTATCAAACACCCAGCTACTATTTTGGCCAAAATCAGATGAATTTGCCTCAAGAAAATTACTTTTAAAATTATTTTGAGCTACTTCAATTAAGCTAGTCTCATGTTCAGAGAAGGTACATTTTACATTACTATTACTTTTTTCATTACTACACTTAACATTACTATTGTTTTTTTCATTACTACACTTAACATTACTATTGTTTTTTTCATTACTACATTTTAACTCTGCGTTACTAGATTCTTTAAATTTACTATTTGACTGATATTTCTTAGTTTGAAAATTTTTAGATTGATTTTTCAATTTACAGTTAGCAATTAAATGACCATAAGATTTACAAAGAAAACAAGGACCTATTAATTTACTTTGATTAACATTATAATTCTTAAATTTACCTGTTTTACACTTTACCACTTCTCCAGAAAAAGCAACACTAGAACTAGAAATGTCCTTTTTGGCCAGTTTCAATCTATTCTCCTCCAGTAGCAATTCAGCCTCAATCTTGTCCGGTACAAACTCTGCATCTGGCCACCTGTAAATCGCTTGGACTGTAGACTGGAACTCCTCGGGCAAACTTCTAATCATCTGGTAACCCATATACAAGGGCTGAAGGGTATGTCCTACATCACGCAGACGCTCTGCTGCTTGCTTGACACGACACAAAAAAAGTCCCAAATTTTCTCCAGGAAAATAACGGACACCAAAAAAATCATCTAGCAGTTGTATAACACGAGCTCTTTTGGTAGGTTCAAAATGTTCTTTAAGGATCTTCCAGGCTTCAGCTCCATTCGTTGTATGCGAAATTAATGGCTTAAACTCAGATGACAAGGTCTGGTAAATAATGGTATAGGACCGGGCTTTTCTTAAATTCACCTCACTCTGTTCTCTCCATGTCAGCTTGTCTGTCACAGGAACTGTTTTTTCCGATGTCTCACCGCTTTCACTCTTGACGTTCTCGATATATTCCCAAGCACCATAATGCATTAGCAGAACTTTTACTTCTATCTTCCACGTCTCCCAGTTTGACGAGGTCAAAAGAGCAACATTCTGAAACTCCATTTTCTATACGGCCTCCGTCAAATAAGTAAGAAAAACACTTTAATACACATGAAAAAAAGCAAAAGTCTCTTTAAAAGCGCACTCCAGGGAAAAAAAACATCAGCTGTAAACATCGGCGACACGTCAGCAGAAAAACAACATCGCAGCGACTTCGAGAAACACATCCGCGACGACGTCTTCACTTCCACAAAAACAAACTTTAAACTGCTTTAAAAATCACAACCACGCTCTGCTACCACTTGTTGGCCGTACCAATAAAAAACTGTGTTTCATGTGACATGTGGAAGACTTAAAAAGTAACAGCTCCTTTAAAATCATAGTAGTTTATTATAAACATGATGACATACAATAAGACAGCATAACTTCGCTGTCAAATAAACGAACTGAAGAAAAATAATATGCAGCTACATTTTATATTACAACCAGCATTACAAGCTGGAGAAAGGAAAAGTGAAGGCAAAGCATCCTGGAAAGTCCAGCCTTTTAAACACACCATCGGCGAATGTTTTGCATAAACATGTTGCCATTTAGAGGTACACAAATTCGCATCTGAAACGCCATTGGCTACGAGTACCGCAAGTTGCGAATAGCCGACTACGGTGATTAGCGCGATCCTAAAATCACAGGTTACTTAATGTTACCAAGTAACATATTTTGAACTGCAAGATCGTGAATGAAAACATTAGCGCTGGCCGTTTCAGATACGTGAGTATGTTTATTCAAGAGATGTTGAAAAACCAAAATGCATCAATGTAAAACTAAATACCTTTACTTATATTTAAAGAAAGCTTTAAGCCAAGGATTTATAAAGATGCATAACACGATTGACGAAAATGATTTTTCCGCACCTGATCGCCGAAATTTATGATTTTTCTGCGTCCGATCGATGAAATTCATGATTTTTACGCTCCCGAATGACGGAAATTCATGATTTTTACGCTTCGGATAATGATGGAAATTCATGATTTTTACGCTTCCGAAAATGATGGAAATTCAGGATTTTTACGCTTCCGAATGATGAAAATTCATAATTTTTACGCTCCCGAATGATGAAAATTCATGATTTTTACACTCCCGAATAACAAAATTTGCAATGTTTTCCCGGCTAATTGACGAAATACACATTTTCTTAATTTATGAAGATGTTCGCCACTTTTGGTCCACGAGCCACAGGTTGTGCATGTGTAATGTATATCATGTTGTGGGTTATTATTTAGTGCATAAACATACCTATTTTATTATTGTCAGATCTTAATTCTAGACAAATAATTTTTTTAAAAAAGGTACTATGTCGTTAGCTACACAAGTACCTAAGCTTAGTGAGACTTATGTAGCTAGCTACATAAGCATGTTGTGTATAACTTTGCTGTTAACTTATTTTAAAATTTAAAATAGATCGGAAATTAGAATCTCAAGTTTATTCAAAGCAATATAAATTAAAATATTTTTATTTAGTACATAAATTGCTTTACTGTAAACTCATTATATATATTTTTTAATTAAATATTCAGTGACATAAATGTACTTACTGGCTACTGAAGAAATTATTCTCACTCGCCGCCCCTGTGGCAGAATGTATGCAACGGGCGTCGCAGACTTTTTAGGGCACCTGCAGACTAAAAACATACAGCGATGCCGCGGAAGCGCGTAAATACGCGAAAAAATGACAACTTTCGTCGAAGAATCGCGGAAAAAACGCAAAATTCATTTAAAGTTCGCGAAAAAAACGCAAATTTAGTCAAAAGACCGTGAAAAAACGTGAATTTCGTTAAAAGGCCGTCAAAAAAACACGAGTTTTTTTGAAGGATCGCGGAAAAATGTGAATTATGCCGATGGGCTACGGAGAAAACGCCAACTTCGTCGAAAGATCGTAGAAAAAACTGTTAATTTCGTCGAAGAATCACGAAAGAACGGTCAATTTCGTCGAAGAAACGGCAAATTTCGTTGTCGGATCGCGAAAAAACAGAGAATTCTGCCGACAGATCGCGAAAAAACGGCAAATTTCGTCGGAGGATTGCCACAAAAACGGTAAATTTCGTCGAAGGATCTCGAAAAAACGGCAAATTTCGTCGAAGTATCTCGAAAAAACGGCAAATTTCGTCGAAGGATCAAAGAAAAAAACGCGAATTTTGTCCAAAGGCCAAACAAAAATCATTAAATTCATCAAAGGATCTGGGAAAATGGCTAATTTTGTCAACAGATTGCGATAAAAATGCAAATTTTGTCAAAAGGCCGCGGAAAAACTTGATTTTCGTCAAAGGACTGTAAAAAAAACCATGAGTTTCGTTGAAGGATCGTGGAAAAAATGCGAATTTCATCAAAGGGCCACAGAAAAAACGTAAATTTCGTCAAATGGCCACAGAAAAATGCTAATTTCGTCAAAGGATCACGGAAAAAATGTGAATTTAGTGAAATAGTCCCGGAAAAAATGCAGCATTCCTTTAGAAAACAGCAGACACACAAAGTTCTATGCTTATTAATATAGGCCTAGTTTTTAATCTGAAACAATATACTGAACTAACTTTTGAAAAATCGGGTTAACCCGAACCCAATTTGCAAGAATCTACATTCAGCCTGAAATAGACTTTAATCAAAAGCAGAGTTAATCTGACCTGCAACAAGAAAAATTATTGCCGAGAGGGGATTTTCTCCCCTCACCTGTCTGCTGTAACCTTTCAGAATATTTCCTGTTAATTTCAGATTTTTTTTTTTTTTTACTCAGAAAGGCAGATAAATGCTGATACCTTAATTAGCACTACAACTACAACAGCAGCAAGAATAGATTTATCCTAATAATATTATAAATCTGATTGTGTGCAAATGTTAGGCTGAAGCCAGCGTCAAAATGGAGCTTTTAATGATCCTGTATTTTTGCATGTAGTTTGATTATAACCCTCAAATGAACATAGACTAGGTTTCATTTATTTTATTCAAATATTTTCTTTAATAATTAAAATTTTCATTATTTTCATAGAGAATAAATGGACATTTTCCAATAAAATTTAACCATTTTACTTTATCGTTGCTAGGGCTTTGATCGTTGCCAAAAAATAAAAACTTGGAAAAATAATTTTTCCTCAACAACTAATTTTCAATTGAACGATTTTCACGTGAAAAATGAAAATTACAAAGAATTCAAAAGAAGATGAATTTCCGTGATATTTGAAACAACATTATACATGAAGTATGAATATCGGTTACATTAAAAAGATCTTTTTCTGTCAAAAATTGCGTTATAATTAGAAGGAAAAATGAACAATAATTATATTATTAAAAATAGATTTCGCTTGGACCATGGAACTATGAAAAGGATACTCCTCGGTTTGGACAAATATGACGTCATAAATAACACATGTAATTTCCCAATGTTCGTAATAATACAAGGAGCATGAATATCAATGTATAATGAAAGTAGATAGATAATGGACGTATTATTTAAGATGAAAAACTGAATATTTTTTATCGTTACTGATTAATAATTAGCTTGAATACCAGTTACATACAAATGTGAGTTTTCCGCTAAAATTTACGCCCTGATTGCCAGAAAATGAAAATTAACAAGAATTATGCCATTAAAAAGAGATTTCTCTGAGGAAAAAGTGACGTCATATTTGAAATAAAACGTGAATTTTCAAATGTGTTTTACAAGGAGCGTGAATCACTTCCTTACATTAATAATACAAGGATCGGTAAGTTTAGAAAGTAAATGAGTTTCACACCATATTTAAAATGAAAAATTTGAAATATTTTTTTTTTTATCTACACCGATTATTAAGCATGAATATCAGTTACATACAGATGAGAGTTTTTTGCCAAAAACCAAAACGTAATTATTAGGAAAAGAAAAATAAATACGAATCTATTATATTAAAATCTGACCGCCTGTTTGCATTTCGCAACTACACCTTTCAGGTTGTCGAATACAACACGATTTACTGACCGGTTATCATTGATCCGAGGATGTCATAAACTCTCAGAATTTAAAAAAATGATATTTAAATTCCGATTTTTTATTTATTTTTTTTTTGTAAATTTTAACGAAGTTTCTCTAAAAATGGCAACTAAATTATTCCATTTTTGTGGATAAAAAAGAAATAAAACGGATTAATATATTTTTTCTCATTAAAACTGAAGAAAAGAATTTATTTTCAATTTGAATAGATAGTGAAAGGAAAAAAAATCTTGATTACAGTAAAATTTTTGAAAAATAAAAACGTATTTTCACATATTCAAACATCATGAATCAATTTATTCTGGAGAACAAAAAGTCGTCTGTCAACATATTTTCATTTAGAAATAAAGATTTTTTTTCAGGTATAAATGAAATCAAGGAGGCAAATTTAAGCTCCTTGCAGTTAGGTCTACAATTATTGCTCCATATTCACAAGAATTGAATTTAATGAAAAAGAATATACTATTTCCATTATCTTTGAAGGATGCTATTAAAACGTTCACAAAGGCGTTAAAAGTAAAATAGTTTACCAGGTAAACTTGACATATGTTTTTACACAATTCACCGATTTCCACGATTTTATTTGGCCCGCCTTTTTTTATTGGTTGTAGTTTCCTTTTCGTGATTATTTGTCACAAATTTTCACTTTTTTAAAACTTAGTTATGTCAAGGCCTGTATAACATAGAAATGCGGTATTGTCTATGTGATAAAGATTTAGTTAATTATTTACGATTCTAATTATCGGGAATGAAATATTTTGCTTAATTAATGCATTTATGCTTCTTTTAATGATACGTGAACGAAGTCACGGGTAACAGCTAGTATGATATATTGCGTATTGCAGACTATTTTTGAAAACATTATTAGCGTTGCAGACACTTGGGAGATAGTTCTGCCACTGGGCTCGCCGCTAACTGGCTACTAAGAAAAATAAACCTACCGGCCAGTGGCTACTAAGCAAAATTCCTTATTTTCACCTTTAGTTTATCATGCCCTAGCAAAGTCAACAAGGGCTTTGCATCTGTTTCAATGACAAATTTTGTGCCTTGTAAATACTTGTTGAAACGTTTAATGCCAAAAATGATAGCCAAAGCTTCTTTATATACCTGAGCATAGTTTATTTCTGCCTTGTTAAGAGTTTTTGATGCAAAAAATATTGGTCTTAATAGACCAGGTGAAGACTGATGGCATAAAACTGCTCCCAGACCATACTCAGATGCATCACACTGTAAAACAATGGGCTTTGTGATGTCATAGTGTACCAAAACATTATATTTATCTAGTAATGTCTTGCTTTTTTTAAATGCATCAATACATTCCTGGTTGAAATCCCATTTTATGTCCTTTTCTAACAAATTGTATAAAGGTTTCAGCTTTGAAGATAAATTTGGCATAAAATGTTGATAATATCCAAGAAGCCCTAGATAACTTTTTAACTCAGTAACATTACTAGGTATTTGTGTATTTGAAATGTCATTTTTCTCTAAGTGGATGAATACCTTCAGGATCTTTAACATGACCCAAAACTTTAATTGTATCCTTGAAAAATTCACACTTGTGGACATTCACTTTCACATTGTAAGAATGTAGTTTTTGCAGCACCAGTTCTGTTCTGTGTTTACATTCTTCCTCCGTTTCTGCACGTATAAATAAATCATCAATGTAGCAATCAGTAAATGAAAAGTCCTTTAGAATGTCATCCATTTTCTTTTGGAACAAGAAAGATGCTGATTTGATACCAAAAGGTAGTTTGGTATAACGCAGTAAACCCCTTGGTGTGTTCAACGTCAACAACTCTTGAGATTCAGGAGCTATAGACAACTCGTGGAAAGCCATTGATAAATCTTTTTTTGAAAAATATCTTCCTGGTCCTATATTTGTTAGAATATTTTCCTGAGATGGAAGTGGATAAAATTGAGTTTCACAGAATTTGTTTACAGTTACTGAAAAGTCCCCACAAATTCTAACAGATCTTTTGCCTTCGCTGTTCCCTTTGGGCACTGGGACTATGGGAGTTGCCCATTTGGAGTGACTTACAGGCACTAATACACCTTTTTGAACTAAAGAGTTCAATTCTTCATTCACCAATTGTCTTATGGCATATGGAACTGGCCTAGATTTACAGAAAATGGGTACAGAATCTTCTCGCATAGCTATGTTTACTGCTTCACCTAACATTCCTCTAGAATCATTTGAATTAAAACAGTTGGGGAATTTGGAGTAGTAATATTGTAAAATATCATCTTGAGACAAATCGGCTTCAACCCTTGGATTTTCTAAATTCTGTTTTATTATATCTTCATTTATACCATTAACATTTGCAATATGACCATTTAGATCAATGCCAAACTGTTGGATCCAGTGACGACCCAAGAGTGTAGGTCTATTGGTGTTTCAATAACAACTAATGGTAGCCACAAAGTCTTTCCTTGAAATTTTACAGGCACATTAAACCTTCAAATAATTTTTAACATTTGACCTAGATAGGAACACAATGTTGGAATTTCCAACTCTTCAAGTACGCCTAATTTTAAATCCTCAAATTTGTCTCTAGACGTAATTGAATGAGCACTGCCTGAATCTACTTGCATGTCAACTGGTGTGCTACCTATTAAAATATTAACTAGGTAAGGCTTGGGAACTTCATCTGCAACAGCTGCACATATTGAAATTGTGTTTATGTACATTTCATCAAATGCTTCATCCACAAAGTTTGTTGTAGAAGTTTTGCAAACACTGGCTATGTGCCTTTGGCAATTACACTTATAACAAGTAGCATTTTTAAAAGAACATTCATCTCGATGCCTTTTTCCACAATGTTTACAATTTTTGTTGTTCTTGTTCATTTGGTGTTTATTTTCAAACTTACTTGTATATCCGCGATTTCTCTCCTTACTTTGAAAACTGTTATTTTGAACAGGAGCTCTTTTTCTGAACGTTTCATTAGCACCCGAAATTTCGAGAACATTATCCTCTCTAACCTTAAAAATTTTTGCTTCTTTACTGGCCGTTTCCATTGCAAGAGAAATCTCAGATGCTCTATTAAAGTCAAGGTTGCTTTCACTTAACAATCTGTTCTGAATTTGCTGGTCTGCCAAACCACAAACAAGTTTATCTCGGATTGCATCATCCAGAAATTGTCCAAAAGACCACTTACTTGCTGCCTCTTTGATTCTTACAATAAAAGTTGCAACATCCTCTGCATTTTGCTTTAAATTGTAAAATCGGAATCTTTGCATTATTACTGATGTCTGTGGGGAGAAATGGCCGTTTAATATTTTGATGATCTCACTATAAGGAATGTCTTTTAAACTTTTATGTTGAACGAGGTTTCGCAATGTGGAAAACACTTTTTTTCCAACACATGTCAATAGAGTGGCTCGTTTGTCAGCATCATTTTTAATTCTGTTCGCTTCAAAGTAAAATTCAATTTGAAGCAGATATTCTTCGAAACAGTCATTTTCATCATAGGCTGGCATTCTGCCAGTCTGAGGATGATACTTGTCATTTTCTTCTTCAGACTCCGACATTATCAAACACACGTGGAATCTTCGTAAGCCAAGAAACGAAGTTTTAGAACACGGAACTTTTCATTTGATCTAGCCGGAAACGTACTTCACGCTCGTCGCCAATGAACTATATTAAAACATTAAAATTCACTAAATTAATAGTAACTATTGAACACTCAAGAGATCACACAACATACATCATCCAAGCATGTTTATTAACTGAAATCCACTACTGTTGCCAAAAGCCAGAGTTAAATTTGAAGTAAATATATGTTGCCATAGAAAACTTACAAATATTGAAATATGCTTAAATTAAATATCTTACATAACAGCAGCAAACTAGAAACTATAAGTATTTAGCATACCAAAGCATGAATCTCTGCTAGAAGAATGGAAAAGATTAATTCCCTGATATGATAAAAAAACTAACTTCAAAATCAGTTACATCAGAAATATACACTTACAAGAAGATTTTATTAACAGAAATTATGTTCATGTTGTGAAACGGTTACTTTTGCTAGAGATAAATCTATTTTTAAAGCAGATGTCGCTGCGATCGCTCTATTATTGTACCGCATCGTTGCACGTTTATCGGCTACAATTTTTTAGTACTTTTTAAAGCATTACCAACCAGTTTGGCTTTTTTTAAACTCCGAAATTTCGCATTCATACCAGAAATTCCCTATAATGTTCTTTTGGTTACTTAATGACAGATATTTCGTGACTTCTTGAAGTAAAAATTCTTGTTTTAGAATTTCCGGTTTGAATTCGAAAATTTTGAATTAAAAACGGTAAAACCGTTTTCCACACTATGTATTCTAGGCGTTCTACCCATGTCACACCATCTGCAGGTAAACAGAAGAAAAACACCAATAGGCGTGAAGAACATTTTAACACAGCTTCCCCTTCGTCCCACCAAGGCTACACCACAGATTAAATACATCCAGATACGACAGTAGAGCGAAAACCCGAACCAGCGCGATGCTAGCGCCGCTACTGAGGACAGTCTGAAACAAACGCGCACGCGCGGGATATATAAACTGTTGGATTGTCACTATCACATGTACCTGTTGACAATTTTGTTTATTTTATCGGCAGCTTTTTGATAGTATTTAACTTATCTGCTTAGTTACTTGCTTAGTTAACTTATTTTCTTAGTTTCTAGTATTTGTATGATAAATACGTTTAATGATTTAAATAATAAAAAACATCGCCGAAACTGCGGAAAAAAAGATAGATACTAAACAAATAAGATAAGCAATACCTACCTGTGGCAACACGCCCGGAACGTTTGCGACTGTTGTCACTAGGGGCTCTGAAGTTGCGATTCGGTTACCATTGAGCTTATGGAAGTGTCCTATCTAGTGTAATATATTTAATCTGTGGGCTACACTAAGGCTCCTATAAAGGGAGCTGATGCATATCCATTATGTTGCCCAAAATAACCGCCATATTGTGACCTAGCTCAGCATTAGGAAACCGCATGAGCAGGTGTTTGTCGTACCTGTTACTGTCACTCGCGGTCCACTAGTACGGTAAGCAAACCGGTTTTAGCTTGGTTTTTGGTCCGCTGGGTCATTAAATGGCGGTATGATTCAGCCTGTATTATAGGAGCTCTAGGCTACACTAGATACCGGGCTTGCTCATTCATTATCATGACGTCACAAAAGGTGCAATTGGTGCAAAGCGACGAGCTCGTTGTTTTGTGCCAATCCCTGTATGTTTTTCATTTTGTCGTTTCGCTTTGTACCAAACGCTGGTAGCGGCCAGCCACCATTTGTGACGTCATGATAATGCATGAGCAAGCCCGGTATCTAGTGTAGCCCTGGTCCCACAGTCTTGTTCGGAGGGACGGGGCTGTTGCCAGTCATGGGTAAGGTACAGTCGTAGATTAATACATAAGATAGGACACTATCTTATACCCGGTTCAGATCGGATATTTAAGATATCTTAGACCGCCGAACTCACTGAGGGGGGAGTTCCACAAACTCACTCAGTGAGTTCGAACTATCTATTGCTAGATACAGTCACTACCACTCACTTTGATTAGCTCTGGAGGATAGCTCTAACTGCTTGGCTGTTGAGCCAGGCTTAAATTTATGCGCTTGCGCACATTCTATGTTTTTTTTTTTCATATCTGAAACAAGGCGACGTTCAGTGAGTTATCTTAGATGAGTTTTGCGCTGTGAACAAGTATTCAGTTCCGGGAGGGTACCACCCCAAAAATAGCGATCTAAGGCTGGCATTGCGTTGCCTCGCTTAAGATCAATCTGGAGCGTAAGTCTGACTTGCGATATAAACAAAGCGTAATCGGTATTGCAGTGCCTCGCGATCTTACGCTAACCCGAAAGCTATCTTACGACGAAGCACAAGTGTATGCGCGCTCAACCACAACAAAGCTAACTACGGCCTCTGATTGGCTTACTGCAGGAGGACTAACGCTTAAGCAGGAGGACTTACGATGAGGCACCGCAATACGAAGTTAACTTAGATCGCAGGAACGCCCATCCTACGATCGAGCGTAAGATTTAAGTTAGCGAGGCACTGTAATCCCAGCCTAAGTTAATGTTTCTTATAAGTTGTAAAACTGATGTTATTATTTTTACGTTTCCTAATGTCTGTCTCAACAAACCGATGCGAACAGTGTAATAGAGCGTAACGGTAACGCGATGCCGAATGCAGCTCTTGTAGTGACAAGGGGGAAGAAACGTCTCTTAGACTTAAAATTTCTCATTTTGAATGTCTATCTCATTAGCCACACACTTATTCTTTCACACTTATTCTTATTCTTCTCAGGCTTATTCTTTCAGGCAACAGTAAAATTTATGTTTATGAAAAGTCACAGCCATCGATGGTTGCCACAGGTTAATCTCGGATAATGAAACATTTCAAGTTACTGAAAAAATTAATAGCTCGAAAAGTATTTGTCACAAAATTGTTAGACAAACTGCGTTAGAAAGGTAAGAAATTGTATTTTTCTTGATATAAATTTCAAATCTAATGATTATGCCATTTTTCAAATATTGAATTAAAAAAATTACCAAACTTCACAATAAAGTACCATAGCGAAACCTTCACGCGTAAAAAGATAATGGGGCTGTTCACGGACGAAGATCAGGCGGCACGCGGGCGAAGGAGACTAAAATATGGAGTGAGTCTATACTGTGAATTGAAAATTGAAAGGCCTGCGTTCGAAACATTGATTTGATTAATTAGTCTATTTTAATGATATTTTGTTAAAGTCTTGAAGTAAACTTGATAGCCGAATAGTTAGAGCCCTGCTCTTGATTCTGGAGGTTGCGGGTTCGATTTCCCTAAATTTCAGTTCAATTTTTCTACTTTTTTATTTAAAAATGTTTTATCGATTGCTTTGTATTTTTCATGATGAATGGAATATATTTCATAAAACTAAAATTTGATATTAATAACAATTACTTATTTAAATACGACAAATTCAGCTATTTCACGATTTAAATTTTAGATTACATATTATTATTAGCCACACACAGGGCTAATTCTTTCAGCTACAGTAAAACTCATGTTTATGAAAAGTCACAGCCACTCCATGCATAAAGGAGGACACCCTTTATAGATAGGTATACAAATGGTTGTTACTGACGATATTAAAAATCAAATTGTCTCTCTTATTATGCCGATACTTCTGCTTGCATTTCCTTTCTCAGTCCCTAATTGCTCTACAGCGGACGCAGACCCCGTTTAAAGGATCCAACGAAGTTAAACTCGCCGTGGCGGACATTTCTAAGTTGGTCCCTTGGCCCTATCTCCCATAGGAACGTTACCCTCACCCCTCGGGGAGACTTTTGGTGCTCAAACCCCTTCATGTAACATATCGATAGGTAGATCTTGTCAAGCACTATGGTCTGGTCCTACTCGCTCCTTTGGTCTCACCCCCCCCCCCTCCCTTAAGAAGCATTTTTCTCTGTTTCAACTCTATTTAAATTTTAGTTTTTCCGATCCTTCTCAGTCCCTCTAAGCCCCACAGAGGGCGTAGGCCTTTTTTAAAGGATCCAACGAAGTTAAAATAGTTGAGGCCGACATTTCTAAGAGGTTTCCCGAGGCCCTATCTTCCATAGGACCGGAGTTTCCCCCCCACGGGGGGAGAGATTCAAGGTGTTCAAACCCCATCATGTAACATATCAAAAGTTTGATATCGTCGAGCACTTTTGTCTGGTCCTTCTCTCCCCCTCCTTCTCTTCCCCTCTTTCTCTGTCCTATCCCGTCAGGAGCACTTTTCTTATTTCATTTTTTCAATTTCTCATAATTATTTTAGTTTTTCCCATTTTTCTCTGTTCCTATGGGCCGGACAGCTCCAAAATTTCAAAATTTAGCTGCAAACCGTCTAAAGGTATTTTTTCTCCGCTTCTTTTGGCGTCTTTGATTTTCACATATCTCTCGAGGGGGAACCGTCAGATGGGCGCAAAAGGGGCATACCTTTTAAAGTCCCATCTCTTAATTGCAAATGAGGATTCATTTTAAAGCTCTCGTAGACCACTTGTGTTTTGTATAGCTCTCCCTCCCTTTAATCCCACTCCTCTCCAAGATCCCGTCAATTAATGCATACTCATCATTTGTTAAACACCTAGCTGCATCCATCATAAAAGCTGCTATTATAGAACTTTTTTATTACTTTTTAAAGTTATCTATTAAGTGTTAAAGTGTCTTGAACCATTAAAAATAGTTTAAAGGGTATCATTAAACAAGCACATTTGTAAACAACATCTACCTCGCCACGTCTCAGCCCACTGGAGTCACATCTTTTCACTATTATATTTATTAAAAATATTTCTAGTCACCGAATCTTTTAAGAATTTGATGAGTTCGTTCCTAATATATTCCGCCAGCCTCACAAAAAATCTTAGAACGCTAACTAAATTCTAAAGTGGAGAATCTGGCTTATGCTAAGAAACACTTTTTTTTATGTCGAGTTAGACTTGTCTGAAAATATATCAACGATAAAAACCGTGGGTGGCCAATCTGGTGGAAAAGAGCCAAAAATTTATGTATGACCGATTTTTAATATCATTAAAAATGGCCCCAAGGGAGGGGGGGGGAAGGGGGGGTTTTAGAAGAAAAAAAATTCATAACTTCGTCAATTCACTTATCAAATCCGCTTAAATTTGTTATAAATCGTCTTAATATTATCTACAACTTTCATATTGACAAGTTTTTTATAGGAACAACTCTTACAGCAAAAAAAAAAATTCCTGCCGGCTCCGCCTACAGGCAGAGATATATTTCGAAGTGGGCTGTCCCAACGGTTGCATCATGGCAAAAAGGTCCTTCTTCTGCAATTCCCAATAAACAGGCACCCCACGGTCTGCGTCTTCGAAATCTACCTGTGCCTGTGTAGGCCGAGTCGTCAGGGATTTTTTTTTAAAATTCATCTACTAAAAAGTTCGAATAGTAATTTTTGCTTTATTTAATGACAGATACTCCGTTATGAAATAAAGTGAAGGTAACTATTCGGAAATTCAGGTAGACATTTTGAATTAAAAAAAAAATCCGCTAAATTGGCAACACTACAACGCAGTCACACCTTTTGAAAAAGCTCCCATGACCATTGAATAAGAAATACTGGATTCCTTGTTCGATGATGACATACACAGTGCGCACCAAGGATTACGCTTTTTTATGAGAGGGTGGGGGGGATAGAGAGGTACATTTTCGCAGAGATTATAGAGACTCTGGCCAAATTTCTTTTCATAACAAGTTGGAAATTGTACGTCAAACGTTACAAACGGGGTGCGTTCGTACGCACGTTTTAGAATTAAATTCATGATATCCCGTGCGTAGAACGGGTTAAACAGCTAGTTAAGTATATATTTTATGACACTGTTCATACAAATATCTTAACTAGTTATATAAATATTCAGATATATATGTATCAGCTAGTTATATAAATATTCAGATCTTGATGATTTTTAATTCTGTGAAATGAATTATATCGTCTGCAGATTAATTTCTGTAATAAAATAAGTATCTCGGTCGCTTGACGATTTAACATCCATCGGAAGCTCCTCTAACAAGAAAGCACCGATTTAAAAAAAAATCAAATTTCTTAATAAATATTTTTATTAATATCTCCTAAAGTTTTGATTCGATTTTAATAAAATTTGAAATGTCTCGACAAAATTCTGCAAAGATAATATATTTTAAATTGCAAACCATTTGGTTGGGTAGTTTTTGCGTTGTTATATGCGGACAGACAGACAGACGGACGGACAGACAGACGGACAGACAGACAGACAGACGGACGGACAGACGGACGGACCAAACGACGACTATAGGTGCTACGTATTTATATAATTACGAACGCACCTAATAAGAAAAGATCAGATGACATCACTGAGGGCAAAACTTTTGCCCTGAGTGACGTTATCCACTCAGGGCAAAAGATGATTTGATTGGTGTATGAACAAGGACGAGTATGTCTGATTGGTTGGAAGACGAGGAGATCGACTGACGGTGAGTGTTTGTTTGTAAATATGTCCTTCTCTTGAGCTGGGACTATTCTTTTTTCTGCAGATTTGGGACGGGCCGGGAATTCATTTCTTGTCGTGTCATGTTGGAGCGACATTTCTCTCTCTTTCGATTATTTTTGGGGGGTGGGGGGTGAGAGGGGGGTAAATTAGTGATATTATGCAGTCGTTGAAAATAAAGAGAGACATATAGAACATTCCCATATCTTTTAATCACCAAATTGCCGCAGATAGTTGCTATAAATGTACTGTTCGGTTGGGAATCATGTCCGCTTTTCTAATTTGAGTACAAATTTTGAAATAGAGGGGATCTACATATTAAAAATTTTATCGACTTTGAATTTTCCAATGGTAACACCAACTTTTGACACCATTTTTTTAGTTTATTCGATCAAGGTAGCCCAGTTCAAGGCACTGATTGTAAAAAAGTTCAAAGTTTGAGGATGCTAATGTTAATTCACGTGACAAACTGTTATTTATTATCTTCACAAAACTAACTTACCATTGAATTTTTTTTTTTTTAATATATATACTACACACAGATTCACACACACATATATATTTTTTTTCAATTCAAAAGCAAATTTTGAATTATGAAAATTTTTAAAACACTCATGTTTTAAAAATTATGAATTACGATTAATTTTCACAGAAAACGAACCACAATCATAAACAAGTGAGTAAGTGTGATCGAAGATCGCACAAAGGGTTTCGTTTAATATTCCTTTCAAAACACTTTATCTTTTCTTTATTAAATCCAAATAAATTTCATTTTCCAAAGAAAAAAAAAATACATATGTTTTTTATAAAGTAAAAAACTAAGTTTCAACTCTGTAAGTTACATACTTTTTGAGAATGGCTCTGTGACGGACAGACAACGGAGCGGGGGTAATAGGGTTTCGTGAGATGAACGAAACCCTAAAAAACACTATTTCTCACAATTGAAAACAGTCATTAGGAATGAGATTAGCATGAAGAACTTTTTTGAATAGTAACGAGTATTTCCATAACAAGTTTTATTTTGAAAACTTGTTTATTTATTTTTTACTAGCAAGCTACGTCCGCTACGCTGGTCAATTTCTCTTAACGAACTTTTAATCAAACAAAATATTGACATTTCATTTCACTTTTATATTTTAACAGAATAATAAGGCTACTATAATTTGTGACTCGTGCTATAGCCAATATACACGCCAGGATACGTTGCCCTTATCATTATCTTTTTACGCATGAAGGTTTCGCTATAGCACTCCATTGTGAAATTTGGTAATTTTTGAAATTCAATATTTGAAAAACAGCATAATCATTAGATTTGAAATTTATATCAAGAAAAATACAATTTTTTACTTTTCAAACGCAGTTTGTCTAACAATTTTCTGACAATTACTTTTCGAGCTAATATTTTTTTCAGCAACTTCAAAGGTTTCATTTTTTCCAGATTAATCTGTGGCAACAATTAGCAAAAAACCCAGTCGTCAGCATCTCATAGCTTTTTATTAAAGAGGCTGTTGGAGCAGGGATTGTCACCATCAATTTGCCACCATCACTTTTGAAATCGGTTCTGTAGTTCCAGAGATTCCATAAAAATTGTAATTTAGAAGGATTTTAGAACGGTTTTCGCTCATTTCACCCTTTTAAATTTCCATTTTTTAAATTATTATTCTTAGAGAGCATTTACATCTTATAAGTAACTACAATGCTAAATTTCAAGTTTCTAGCTCATTCAGTATTAAAAAAATCGAAATTTTACAACTTTTTCGCTCTTGCACCTGGGGTTAGTGCAATTTTGGAACGTTTTTCGCTCCTGCACCCCCTGGGATTAGTGGCACCGACATAAAATATAGCCTATGTTGGAGCAGGGATTGTCACCATCAATTTGCCTCCATCATTTTTGAAATCGGTTCTGCAGTTCCAGAGATTCCATAGAAATTGTAATTTAGAATGTTTTTAGAACGCTTTTCGCTTATTTCACCCTTTTAAATTTCGAATTTTTTTAAAATTTGTTCCTAGAGAGCATTTACATCTTAACAAGTAACTACAATGCCAAATTTCAAATTTCTAGCTCCCTCGGTATACAAAAAATCGCAATTTTAGAACGTTTTTCGCTCCTGCACCCCTGGGGTGAGCGGCACCGACATAAAATATAGCCTATGTTGGAGCAAGGGTTGTCACCATCAATTTGCCACCATCTCTTTTGAAATCAGTTCTGTAGTTCCAGAGATTCCATAGAAATTGTAATTTAGAATGTTTTTAGAACGCATTTCGCTTATTTCACCCTTTTAAATTTCGAATTTTTTTTTAATTTGTTCCTAGAGAGTATTTACATCTTATAAGTAACTACAATGCCAAATTTCAAATTTCTAGCTCCTTCGGTATACAAAAAATCGCAATTTTAGAACGTTTTTCGCTCCTGCACCCCCCCTGGGGTCAGTGGTACCGACATAAAATATAGCCTATGTTGGAGCAGAGATTGTCACCATCAATTTGCCTCCATCACTTTTGAAATCGGTTCTGTAGTTCCAGAGATTCCGTAGAAATTGTAATTTAGAATGTTTTTAGAACGCTTTTCGCTTATTTCACCCTTTTAAATTTCGAATTTTTTTTTTAATTTGTTCCTAGACAGCATTTACATCTTATAAGCAACTACAATGCCAAATTTCAAATTTCTAGCTCCTTCGGTATACAAAAAATCGCAATTTTAGAACGTTTTTCGCTCCCTCACCCCCCCCCCCCCGGGGTCAGTGGCACTGACATAAAATATAGCCTATGTTGGAGCAGGGGTTGTCACCATCAATTTGCCACCATCACTTTTGAAATCGGTTCGGTAGTTCCCCAGCAAACCCCCCAACAAACAAACAAACAAACAATCTTTACTCCTTTATAATATTAGTATAGATTAACCACACAGGGCTAATTATTTCAGTCTACAATAAAATTCATGTTTATGAAAAGTCACAGCCACTCCATATATGCGCGTATCTATGTAACCTCAAAAACTCGAAAACCGCAGGGCGCAGGACTACGAAATTTGACACACGAGTGACTGGTAGGGGGCTCATGAACTATTAGAGCAAAAAATTCGAAAATTTTAAATAGATTTTTCATAGATTAAATATTAATTAAAATCCATGCACAAAGAGATCTCGTCAAAAATACGCTTTTTATCTTCGGTTGGTTGTATAAAATATAAAATTTCCGCAGAAGTCATTAAATAAATCAAGATATGGATCATTGAAATTGCGAGTCGAGTGTTTAAAATCCATGGATCAGAGATTATATGACATGTTAGACAATCAACTTAATTATTAACAGTTGCCAAATGCTAAAACCTTAATTTTAAAGGATTTTATCGATTTAATGAATGATAATTAGCTGGGTTTAAGGTTTTTTTTTTACATGACATATATTAGTATGATAGAGATTATTAATACAGAAAACTTTATTTAACAGATTATTTGTTAAATTTGCGGGTATGGGGAGGGGTGGGGATAAACGACTTTTTATTAAATATCACATTTATTTTACCTGACCGCGCGCCACCTGGCGGCGGTTTTTTCATTAATTGACCCTCTTTATTAACAAATCCAAATCTAACTAAAAAAACAAAACTATTCTAAAAAAGTTATTGTCATTATTATTATTATTATTAATAAAAGCCGTATGTGGCAATCTATATTCTGCCTTAAGGCTGAATTTTCCCTTCTAGTTATTATTTTTCTCTCTTTTTAACACTTACATATACTAAAACCCCTTCAAATATTATCTCTTTCCTAATATTTCTATCAACATCGGTCATTTTATGATTTAATTTCTTCAGATAATTTCATTTATTAAATACATATTAATTTATTTCGTTTTAATCAATTTTTAATGTAAATAGTAGTATGTAAGAATATTTCTTTCCTTTTGGATATGTGGTGATTTGTCAATGTTTAATTAAATATAATCTTTAAAATGAATAGTATATATATGGAGATAGAAATATGTTTTAAAACACCATCTTGGAGTTTAACATAATGCATTGTTCTCAATGTGTATATGTCGTTCGTAGGCTAAGTGGTCATTTTTCAACTAGCCTAACGCTCTCTAGGCACGGCCTACTCCATTATCCTGAAGCAGGCCGTTCTCTAGGCTCTTTGCAATAAGCCCTGAAAAATATCAGGATGATAAGGGAGATGATTCTCCAATCAGCCCCGCTCTTTACAAAGTACTCGCTTTCTCAATTAGCCTTCGACATATAGTATATTTTTCTGTTAGACATATTGCCTTTTAGCAGTTATAAAGACTTGTTTATGAAATAATATTTAATAGAATTGCACAATTTTTTTACTAGAAAACATTTATGGGTGCATTAAACATAAATTAACGAAAATTTAATGTGAATTAGCTATGAACCACCTTTTTAACACTTTTCAACATTAGTTGAAAAGTGTTCAGGAATTCGGTCTGTCTGTCTGTCCGTGCTCTCACTCTCGTAAATATATTCCGATTGTCATGAAATTTGTAATACATTATTGAATTTTACTATTGAATGCTCGGTATTGAAAATGAAGTGTATAGCATTTATAGTTCATTTACAGGGACACACAAAAGAATTCCATTACATTTTGGTCTATGGGGAAAAATCGTTTGCGGCGTATTTTATTGATTTTACGATATTTCAAACATAATGAAATTAATATGGATTACTGAGGTGTACTGCAGCATCCCTTAGCCGGAGTATGCAATTAGTAGCATTTATACTTCAATTACAGGGACATACAAAATAATCCCTTTACATTATGATCGATCGTGAAAAATCGTTTGCGGGGCATTTTGAACATGTTATGGTACAGGAAACATAATAAAATTTAAAAGGATCACCAAGGTTCAATACAACTCATTTTCTATAGATTCTGGAGTGCGTAGGCTTCGTTCATGTACAGAGACGCACAATAGAATTCGGTTAAAGGACTGAATATGTACGGTAATTGCTATATGTGCTCTTTCCGCTGAGATACGAAATTTTATGTAATTTGTAGAGTATTACGTATTCTTTACAAATTCTGTAGATCATATACAGTGCTGCACGAAAGATTTCGAATATGGGCAGCAATTGCTGAAAATGGATTTTTACTTACTTATGTATTTTTAAAATTGCTTATTTACATATATCATTTTATCGTATGAAAAAAAATTAAATTTCTTACTTATATTCTGTTAGTGCTGGACAGTGTTTCATAATCTATGCCGGATGCACGATTTTTCGTTCTTGTTTAAGAAATAAAAGCTGGCTTTCTTTAAAGGGTTAAAACAAAAACAAAAAAAGCTGGCTGGGTGCGGCTTTATTTGGCCTGGCTAAAATTCGGCAAGTCTTACTTACATACATTATTTACTTCCTTATATATGTTTACATATATACATCTAACTGATATTCATCGTATATACACTGTAAAAAATGACCAATGTTTCTTATTTTATGAAAATGTAACTATAACCACGAACGAAAATATAAGATAATCTTCTGAGTTATCCGAAATTCCGAATAGCGTGTTCCATTGTCTTTTGAATCCCCAGAAACCGATACATTTCCAAAATTTAAAGAATTATTTTTAAAAACAAAGTATTTTTCGCTGCCCGTATTTTTCAGAAACGTTTCCAAAGGGTTTTTATAGTGTATTAATTAGTGTCCTCAGCCTGGAGTACCTGTTTTTCGGATGCTATCAATTATCAATTAACCATTTTCATGCTCAAAAAATATGTTTAACAGGTAAACATGCAAAATTAACAGCGTTAATAATAACATTAAAATTAAGTTTATTTCTTAACTCTTTCATGTATAAATTAACTTATGCGGCTGAAAACGTTTACCTGAGAATTGATGACATTCGAAAAACAGGTATTCCAGGCTTAGGACACTAATTAATACATTATAAAAACCCTTCGGAAACGTTTCTGATAAATACGGGCAGCTAAAAATAATTTGTTTTTATAAATAATTCTTTAAATTTTGGAAATGTATCGGTTTCTGGGGATTCAAAAGACAATGGAACACGCTATTCGGAATTTTGGATAACTCAGAAGATTATATTATATTTTCGTTCGTGGTTATAGTATATTTTCATAAAATAAGAAACATTGGTCATTTTTTACAGTGTATTTACATACATGTCGTTAAGATATATACATATTTTGATACAAGAGAACATTCAGTGCGTATAATAGGTATATAAAAACTTTCTTCACAAGGTAAAATGAAAATAATAATAATAATGATTAATGAGGAACCTTCCATCATCCTATATTCAACTAAAACTTGGTAAATCTAGGTTTATGCAAAAGCTGGGAGCTTTTAATTTTTATTTGAGCTGAACAGCATAAATAAACTTATCAATTAGGATTATCAGTAGTAGAGAAAGGAGAGTTCACCGGCAGAAGGCGCAGCCCGCAGCTGAGCAACCGAGCAACCGATAGTGCATTGTTCAGAATCAACCCTCTTTTTCTCACTGTAATCTTTTCATCTCATTTTGTTGGTACATCTGATATTTTGTAGAAAGTTTTGTGTGTAAGAGTATGTTTTAAAAAGCATGTATGTCTTATAGTTATTATAAATAGTTCTATGTGTGTATATATATATACTAGCAGAACCACCCGGCTTTGCCCGGGTTAACATAAATTAAAATACAATAATACGACAATAACAATGACGACAATATGATTTGTACATACTGAGCCATAAATCGATAAAAAAGACAATTAGAAAAAAAAGCGTTACTTTAACTCAACCATAGTAATAGTTTTAAACTTTATAAATGAGAATGCACGTTTTCTTTGCAATATAAAAATATACGATTTTCCTGACATTGAAAAAAAATTACCAAATGTCGTAAGATTTTGCGAAATTCGCTTTCATATGGCATCTATCTATATTATAAAACAAAAACATATCCGTGAGTAATGTCGCCATCATATGGACGGTAGCACCGACCTAACCATTAAATTTTGCTTGAACTGCATATTTGTAACTTCTAAATATCGCATAATTTCATTTTTTAAACTATCAATTCGAAAAAAATGCACTTTCAAATGTAGTTGAAAAGTTTATCGAAATTTACTGATTTTTTATGGATTTTAAAGTAATTTTAAAGCATGTATATTTTTTAATTCGTGTCCAATCCAATTACGAAAGATTAACTTGTTTGATCTTTATAAAGTAAAGACATTTATTTCTAAACATAGCACATTCAATTTTTATGAGGTCGAATAAAATAAATGTACTCTCAATGTTATTCGTTTGAAAAGCGTATCTCAATTTATATATCGGATTTTATGTATTCGGTCTTATGGATTTTAAAGTAATTTAATATTCTGGAAAATTGTGCGGTAAAAGAATGTTAAACTGCTATAAAATACTAATATTTTATGAATGAAAACCGGCACATGATTTAAAATATGACGACACATTCACCGCGGTAGATTTTCCCCTGACCCTCTGAAAAGCAAAATGGTTTGTTGCGTGTTTACTCAATTTAACGTAGGCAAAACGTTGAGCTAAATAGCTTAAAGTTTCGTTAACTTTCCGGTAATTTTCAAGTATCTGGAATACATTATATTATGTATAGGAAATAATGCATTATTAATTACTAAATCTGCTTGTTCTTTTCGCCTAAAATTAGTTGAGAAATACGCCTTTACTTGAGTGCGTGATGCGTGACGTTACATTGCACATTATCTATTTAAACCATAAAATCGCTTAAAGATATTCAATATTATTGTACTCAAAGAAAAATTAAAAAAAATAATATTATTAAATACTAAATTTAACTAAGAAATTATAATCACAATGAAATTTAAATTGAATTTGCTAAAATTGCGTTTTGAAATTATGTGATTTTTGATGCAAAACATTATTTTTCAAAAATAAAGTGTTCTCTTAAGAATTGGATAATAATTTCGAAGCTGGTGAAATGAAAATTTTGCCACGTTGTCGAACGTATAAAAAATATATTATTTTTGTTAAATTAAAATAAATGTTTTATATTTAAAAAAATGCATTTAATTTTTTTTTCCGATAAACCATTTTACTTTTAATTTCATTTGTTTTAACATCCATTTTTAAAGCAAAAATAATGGAAAATACCGTATTGTTTTCTTTAAACTCAATTTTTATTAATAGGACATCTACTGTCCACCTACATCCAAGGAATTTAAATATGCCTCCTTGGTTGAGGCTCAAGCTGAAAAAAGTTACGATGTAAAGATTGCTAAATGTCAATATTTGACAGACGATTTTTGATTATGTTGAATAAATTGAATCATGAAGTTTGAATGCGCAAAAAAAATGTTTTTATTTCTTAGAAAATTTACTTTAATATTAACAAACCAGTAGAAACAATTTGCCTTTGTAAAATTAGGAGGTAAGTTATTTATTTTTCTCCAAACACATTTAAACATATGTACTATGTCGTTTAAAGCATTTATAGTAATCTTTGTAATATGCGAAAAAAATCACAACTGACAAAATTGACGTCACTTTCAGATTTCAAGTAATCTGAAATTGGTTTATAAAAATATTACCCATACGCAGTTCCTTTGAATGGCAACGGGAAAGAAATTGAATTAGAAATTGAGGGAAAAAAATAGATTTCTGTAATGATAAACTATGGGAAATGTTTAAAAAAAGTGGTAAAGAATGGTCTGAGAAATTTTTAAAGTTGACAGTAATTTTACTCATGTTCTAAAGTATATGTACATCAAGTTTCGTTCCAATCGGACAAAAACTGTAGATTTGTATAAGGAACATACATACATACCAAGAACGGCTTTTATATATATAGATTACGAGTTAATCTGAAATTGGTTTATAAAAATATTGCCCATACGCAGTTCCTTTGAATGGCAACGGGAAAGAAATTGAATTAGAAATTGAAGGAAAAAAATAGATATCTGTAATGATAAACTATGGAAAATGTTTGAAAAAAGTGGTAAAGAATGATCTGAGAAATTTTTAAAGTTGACAGTAATTTTACTCGTGTTCTAAAGTATATGTACATAAAGTTTCGTTTCAATCGGACAAAAACTGTAGATTTGTATAAGGAACATACATACCAAGAACGGCTTTTATATATATAGATGTGTGTGTGTGTATGTATGCGGGAAAATAGTTCTCTTTGCGTGTGTGTGACTATCTGCTTGTTTATCAAAGTTTTAGAAATATTTTTCATGTTTTTATAACGAAAAAAAATATGCGTTAGTTAGTTGAAAAGTTTCACAAATTAAAATAAAAAAATTCTTTTAGAAAAAGTTTCACATTACTTAAAAAATTAAAAAAAAGTACTCAATAATAAAATCAACAATTTTTATTATAACAAAATAATTTACAGAAAGGTATTTACAGATCAAAATATACATCGCGATTTTGCGTTAGCAATACAAATCAACATTATCTTCTTTATTACAAACGGTATTAATGTCATAATGGCCATATGCTAAACTGCTTATTCCATCATTCAATAAGTAACGCTTGTCGTCAAAGGGACTTAAGCTAATTTTATTTTGAGTTAATGTATATAGGCGATGGTCATCTTGGGCAATCCTTACCTGTTTCTCCATACTTGTTTTTTGTTGTTGGAGGCACTCCAAGTAGTCTTCATGTTTAATTTTCTGCCGAACAATCTGCGTAGATACGCCTTTTGCACGCTTCTTTTCGTCTTTAACAGATTTTAGAGAATACATTTTTGATTTCAGTCCGACAAACTCAAGGGCTAATTCACCATTAAGTTCATCCTTAAACTTTCCGAGCGTCTTCTTATTATCCTCAGAGTATAGACGATGAGATTTCGGGTATTCAGAAAAGTCAAACAACTCACGATGCTGCTCCAGATCCTTATAAATATTATTGGTTTGAATATGATACGTTAGGGAATCTGTATCCGTAAAGAGTAAAACTGCACGATCTTTGTATGTTTTCTTTATAAAATTGTAATGGAAATCATACATACAAAGTTTAGATAGTTCGAGTATAGAAAATCCAACATAGATGGGTCGGTTCATATGTATGCTAGTTTTTAATCTCTTCACAGCAGTCAAGTCTTCATCATAAGTTTTAAACGATTTAAAAGTAGGCGATGCTACTAATTTTTTGGCTCTTTTTTCACCGTTACAAAGCACAATATTTCTTCTTTTTCGTAGATTTTCCATGGTTTTACCAAAACAGAATTGTTCATTAACTTAAAACAGTCTTTCTCAAAAGAAGATTTTGCTTCTTTCCTTTTTTCGGTGTTGAAATTAATATATTTCTGCAACCATGGTCCCTGTTTACATTTTAAAGCTTTATGCACAGCTGTAATTTTTAAACCAAGTTCTAAATAAAATTTGAGATTACGATAATGGGTTATATAATTTCGTTTATTATTTAAATTTGGTATAAGTTTAGGAGTTCCCACGAATTTCCTATTGTTAAGCAAGCTTCTTGCATGAGAAGACAGCATCTGATCCACCACAGTTACTCTCTCAGGGGCGACAGGGTATTCATTATGCAAAGGATGTAAATGTTTCGGGTATTCCATGTCTACCTCGAAAAGATACCCAATTTCGGAGCTATCAGATAAAGATAGAACCCACTCTTCTGTGATATGACTTGTTTCACACCATTCAAAACCGCCGTAGGGTAAAAATTGGCTCATAGCCCACCCGTATAAGTTATTGGCATCCCAATACATAATGTAGCTGGGTGCCTCATTTTTCTTATAATCGGGCATACCAGGGATGTTTGCTCGGGCATATCTTTTACTTATCATGCTAATGCCGCCTCGTATTCCATTTTCAACCATAAGCAACATATCTATATCACCGAGTAACTCTAAAGGTGTATCAGACATCTTCAAACAAGCCTGCCATGCTAGCCCAGGTGCTGTAAACAGGTGAGCAGGGTCAATTTCATAATACTGCTGACATAATTTCCTAAAGTTTTGAAACACGTCAGCAAGTCGTAGAACATCTGTCTTCACATAAAGGTTGTGATAATCACCAAGAGTCTTGATATCAAATGTTTTCCATACATTCTGGGCGTGTTGGTATTCCTTTTCACCTATAGGCTCATTGGTTAAACTATTAAAAAAGGCAGAAGGTGGAGGAAGCTGTTTCTCAGTAAATTTTTCAAAACAAGTAAAATAATCATAGGGGTAAACCTCTTTCCGTATAAGTAAAGATAAATTATTATTTTGGGGGAAATTTTCTTCAAGTACAGTGAATTGATCAGGTTGAAGGTTTTTAACAAGTTTTTCCAATGACGTAGGCAAAAATTGGAAAGAATCTATAAACACCATCTGAATAGGAGATGTAGGCTTTCTGATTTTAAAGGTGATATAGTTTTCCATAGAAGTAGCAATAACATCGATTTCATGATCTTTGAATTTTCCAAGCTTTGTCATAATATGATGACCATCATAGTTTTTCAAGTTATGGAATATAACAGGAATTGTTTTACACTGCTTATAGTTCAAGTTGCATTCCACATGTGCAGCTCCTCTGTACGCACCTGACAGGTGATCATGGTCACGTGTACTTTTCTCATCTAAAGTTTTCTTACAAATATGACAAAACTCTGCTTCTCGAAATGCCTTTTCTTCCTTGGGAGAAAGCTTCATAGGTTTAATATTTTGTAACTTTTCTCCTAAAATTTCCTTTTCTTGCATCATTCGGTTTAAAAAATGATCAACACAGTTTCTACCACGATATACCTGTGCTTTCTTCACACACATTCCATCGGGGCCAATAACCACATAGGCATAACCACATGGTAAGTGATAGGTTGTTTTCTCGGTATAGGATGCTTTAGAAGAGGGAGGGGCTGATGAAATAGGTATAAGGAGACTCTCAAAGTCCGCATAAATCGTGTAGGCAACAGGATGTTGTAAATGAATACCTGTAAACTTTAATATATTATCCTTTTCATTAGGCATCTTTATAGCTTGCGCAACATGTTGAGAACAATATTCATTATGCTTATCCAATAGATCTTGTCTTGAAAATCGATGCAAACATCGATAACAGTAGTGTTGTACACCATTATGCTTAGTAAGATCACCTAAAAGTCTTGAAAATCTTCTTATCAAACAATAGTGTTGCTTTTCACCATCACCAACCAATAACAAATTAATCACATCATGATCTTTCTTTTCAGATATATACAGGGGGCAAACTTCATCCTCTTCATAACCAAACACATTAACCCGTAAATTGTTGAGTTGTTCAATAACAGGTATCTTCTGAAGAGGTACAGGGCATTCTACATTACCTAATTTAATATCATGTTCAAAAGGTCGATAATGTGAAACACGTTCAGGTTTTTTTTGTATAATCCAAGTTCAGTTTAAAAGCCAAAAGACACCATACTAAACATTTGTTATCTTCGTTTTTTATATTCAACACTGCTTTTTTATCATCGAGTTTTTAGACAAAGGAATATAGGAACTCGCAGCGAGGGGGTGATATTTAGCAATCTTGAGTTCTAAATGAAGAATTTTTCTAAGTTTCCAGCCAGAACCTCTTTGTACAAATTCTTCAAAGGATTTAATAATCTTCGAAAATCCTTCCTCAATATGTTGTGAGATAGTATCTTCTATAAGTTCGGTCATACACGAACATCGAAAATAACATTGAATATCTTCAAACTCCTCATTATCAGTCAAACGTTCAAGTGCTATTTTTTCTACCATATACCATTTAATTGCACCTTTTTCATGAATTTCACTTATTAAACGTTCTTGTATTTCAGTTTGTACATGTCTATGAAATACCTCTAAATCATTTTCCTCACGTTCATCTGGATGCAAAATCACTGTTTTAAACACATTAAGTGCATCAGAATGCTTTATGTTTTTCGACTTTGCATTAGATAAGCTCATTTTGCGTTTTACACTCACAAGAGGTGTGCGGGGGTGTTGAGTGCGTACATGTTGTATAAGATCAAATTTTCTTCTAAACACCTTATCGCAATCACAGCAAGTAAATGTTGAATTCCGATGCGACTGTAAATGCTGCTTCAAATGATCCTTCCGGGTGAAAACTTGATCACATTCATCACACTTAAATGTAGACTGTTCATAGGCATTATGGATTTTCAGGTGTCTAATCAAGTCCGATTTCCTTCTAAAACACTTTCCGCAAGTTTCACAGGAAAACGACTTTTCATTAATATGAATCTTAGCATGTTGATGCAAATTAAAATATGTTGAAAAAACTTTGTCACAAGTGAGACAAACATGCTTTTTTTCCACATTCGTAGGAGTCACAGTCTTTAAAGAAACATCCTCTTCAACTTGCTGATTAAAATTGAAAGAACTTTGAGATATAGTATCTTTTTCTGTAAGAACTTCAGAGAATCCATCATGCTGTAACAATCCAACACTATCATGGGTTTTTAAATCTCTTCGTAAGTTTGATCTTCGTCCAAAAGGCTTCTGACAAATATTGCAAGTATATTATTTCTCCCCAGAATGAATTTTCATATGTTGGTTCAGATTAGAAGTGTTCGAAAAATCTTTACCGCAGGTAAAACAGCTAAACATCTTCTTAGCAGATACAGAATCTCCCAAAGACATGACTTCATCAATAGGCATATCAACATCCATAATATAAAATCAATAAAAAAAACTTTAACTGTTAAAAGCAAACAACAATCTTTTGAAACGATTCGCACGGATAAAAAGCGGGAGCAATTTAAAACACGTTTAACCACTAGCGATAGGAATCATCAAATGATGAAAATCATAATTTTCCCCCATCTATTTATACCGACCCGAAGGCAAAGTTGAGTTGTAGTATTGCTTGATATGTTTGTTATCAAAACGTGTCATACGATTTCGGGGACCTATAAGTTTCTTTTCCCTCTTTATAATATAACATAATTAAACAGATAAACCCGAATGTATACAAATTTAAATTTGTAAATTATATTATATCACAAAATATAAAAAATCCTACAAAATAAAAATAGAATTTAGCACTTACTCCTAAAACACATCCACTTTAGTTGTTAGTCTGCACTTAACTAATCTTTCTTCCTTATCTATAGTAGGGGGCGCTGCCATCGCCGCGAGAGGCACTGCCCGTCTTCCGGTTTGTGACGTCATTTCCGGTTTGCGATAAGAATAAACCTTAAATACACGCGCTTAGTCATTCTTCCCTAACTCTTACTCGCTAGTAGTTGTCAGTTTCTTGTTTAGACGTGTTGGGTGACGTCATTACATGTTTGCGATAAGAACAAGATTATCCCCTTATCAGCAGGTAAAAAGCTGCGCTTCAGTGACGTCATAAGTCATATGACATAGCTGATAACGGTACGATTAGCTGATAAGAATTTGTACTAATCATCTATTTCCCTTCAAGTCATTGCATGAGACGGTTGAGCTCCAACAGCTGTATATAAGGTAAGAGTAATTTATATATTATAATAGGATTTTAAATTAATTTAGTAGATGTTACAATTTGATATTTAAAAAATTTCATGCTAAACGATATGATTATATGTTGTTCATCATACTAAATCCACAAATTTTAATTCGAAATAAATATTATTAAAATTATAATCTAAAATAAATTAGTTAAAATGACTAACAAATTTCAACAAAAAGAAGCTAATTATAAAAGGAAATGTACAAAGTTTATAAATTTACACATGTGTTAAACGCGTTTACAAACCTTATCATAGGCACAAGTCTAATTCGACTAGCCTATTTGTTATAAGTTTAACTATAAGTCAACATGTAAGATATTTGTGAAAAGGAATCTTATGATTTTTAAAAATCCTAGTTCAGTTTCAATCATATTGTAAAAGGATAATTCCAACTTTGAGATAATCTATAATAAAATACTTAAATTAAAATATATTTTTGATAGTTTAAGATTTATAAACTACAACTTCGACTACTTTTTAAAATGCTTACCCAGTAGGAAACTACAATAACATGTTTATGCTTGAATTTTTCTGATAACATGTCTGTGCTTGAATTTTTCTTATACACTTTACCTATGAACTTAATACCAATCTTTAATTATAAAGTGATAAAACTGATAATTTTTTAAAAAAAGTTACTTCTAAAACATCTCATAGATGGCGCTGTTGAAAAAAATTATTTCGAAACTTGTAAAAAATAATCCAAAACTTATTTAAAACACTTTTACAAAAAATTTGGCCAAAATACCGATAAACATCAAGTAGATAATAAATAAGGTGCGTCGCAAGTGGAATGAAGGTTATCAGAATTGGCAGGTGTGGACATCGGTTGTAGCAGGTGCTGATAACAGACATGCTGGAACAGGAAGTGGGGCATGTTTAGACAGGAGTGATCCCGGAAGTAAGACCGGAAATACGACAGGAAGTCGAAGCTAGAACTTCCGGCTTCCACATCCATCGCGTTTCCGGTCTTACTTCCGGAATCACTTCCTATCTAAACATGCCCCACTTCCTGTTCTAACATGTCTGTTATCAGCACCTGCTACATCCGGTGTCCATACCTGCCACTTCCGGCTCCGTGACCTTCCTTCGACCTTGAGCATACGCTTCGTACGCTTCTGGCGCAGAATCCCCAATTATTATCTACTTGATGTTTATCGGTATTTTGGCCAAATTTTTTGTAAAAGTGTTTTAAATAAGTTTTGGATTATTTTTTACAAGTTTCGAAATGATTTTTTCACAGCAGCGCCCCTTTATGAACGGTTTTAGAAGTTTTAATTATTTTAAAATATTTCTAATTGAAAGTAACTTTTCTGGAGTTTGATGATAGTTTAAAGTTAGATTTATTTTTTAAGATATTTTAAACAACTTTGAGTTTATTTTTTTTTCAGCAACGCCCTCTGTGAGTGGTTTTAGAATTAACAATTATTTTTTAAATATTTCTAACTGAAAGTGATTGTTCTACAGGTTTTTGTTAGTTTAAAGTTAGATTTAATTTTTTAAAGTCTTTTAAACAAGTTTTGAATTAATTTTTTTCAACAGCGCCATCTATGAGATGTTTTAGAAGTAACTTTTTTTTTAAAAATTATCAGTTTTATCACTTTATAATTAAAGATTGGTATTATAGGTAAAGTTTCTAACTTGGGTCTTGTTGATATGAAATTTTTAGATTTTGTTACAGGAAATACTGCAAGATAAGGATTGTTTTTTAGTATTAAGATGTGAATATTGTCAATTTTTGAATGATGAAGTAAAAAAAAAAATGTAAGAGTTTTTTTGTTTTACAATGTTTAGTGGAATAATATGAATTAGCTACATATATTTTTATCTGATTATCGCATTCGTTTAAAAATATTAACATTAAAATGGCTTGATAAAGTTGATCGATCACTTTTTTATTCAATGAAATCGTAAGACATGTATAGTAAAAGTTTATACATTTCAAAAAGAGAGAAAAATTAAACATAGTCATGTTATAAGAAAAATTAAACATAGACATGTTATAAGAAACATTCAAGCACAGACATGTTATCAGAAAAATTCAAACACAGACATGTTATCAGAAAAATTCAAACACAGACATGTTATCAGAAAAATTCAAGCATAAACATGTTATTGTAGTTTCCTACTGGGTAAGCATTTTAAAAAGTAGTCGAAGTTGTAGTTTATAAATCTTAAACTATCAAAAATATATTTTAATTTAAGTATTTTATTATAGATTATCTCAAAGTTGGAATTATCCTTTTACAATATGATTGAAACTGAACTAGGATTTTTAAAAATCATAAGATTCCTTTTCACAAATATCTTACATGTTGACTTATAGTTAAACTTATAACAAATAGGCTAGTCGAATTAGACTTGTGCCTATGATAAGGTTTGTAAACGCGTTTAACACATGTGTAAATTTATAAACTTTGTACATTTCCTTTTATAATTAGCTTCTTTTTGTTGAAATTTGTTAGTCATTTTAACTAATTTATTTTAGATTATAATTTTAATAATATTTATTTCGAATTAAAATTTGTGGATTTAGTATGATGAACAACATATAATCATATCGTTTAGCATGAAATTTTTTAAATATCAAATTGTAACATCTACTAAATTAATTTAAAATCCTATTATCCTAATCCTAATAATATTATAAATCTGATTGTGTGCAAATGTTAGGCTGAAGCCAGCGTCAAAATGGAGAATTTAATTACCCTGTATCTTTGCATATAGATTGATTATAACCCGGGAATGAACATAGGCTAGATTTTATTTATTTTATTCAAATATTTTCCTTAATAATTAAAAATTTCATTATTTTCATAGAGAATAAATGGACATTTTTCCATAAAATTTAACCATTTTACTTTATTGTTGCTAGGGCTTTGATCGTTGCCAATAAATAAAAACACGGAAAAATATTTTTTCCTCACCAATTAATTTTCAATTGAACGATTTTCAAGTGAAAAATGAAAATTAAAAATAATTCAAAAGAAGATAAATTTCCATGATATTTGAAACAAAAATATGGAGTACTTGTTATTATACATAAAGTATGAATATCGGTTACATTAAAAAGATCTTTTTCTGTCAAAAACTGCGTTATAATTAGAAGGAAAAATGAACAATAATTATATTATTAAAAATAGATTTCGCTTGGACCATGGAACTATGAAAAGGATCCTCCTCGGCTTCGACAAATATGACGTCATAAGTAAAACATGTATTTTCAAATGTTCGTAATAATACAAGAAGCATGAAATCAATGTTTAATGAAAGTAGATAGATAATGGACGTAATATTTAAGATGAAAAACTGAAATATTTTTTATTGATACTAATTAATAATTATCTTGAATACCAGTTGCATACAAATGTGAGTTTTCCGCTAAATTTTATGCCCTGATTGCCAGAAAAAAGAAAATTAACAAGAATTATGCCATTAAAAAGAGATTTCTGTGAGGAAAAAGTGACGTCATATTTGAAATAAAACGGGAATTTTCAAATGTGTTTTACAAGGAGCGTGATTCAATTCCTTCCATTAATAATACAAGGATCGGTAAGTTTAGAAAGTAGATGTGTTTCACGCCATATTTAAAACAAAAAATTTAAATATATTTTTTATCTATACCGATTATTAAGCATGTATATCAGTTACATACAGATGAGAGTTTTTTGCAAAAACCACACTATGATTATTAGGAAAAGAAAAATAAATACGAATCTATTATATTAAAATCTGACCGCCTGTTTGTATTTCGCAACTAATGTTTCCAGATTGTCAAACACAACGCGATTTATTTAACACTGGTATTAACACCGGTTATCATTGATCCGAGGATGTCATAGCCTCTCAGAATAAAAAAAATGATTTAAATTTCGAGATATTATTTTTTTGTAAATTTTAACGAAGTTTCTCTAAAAATGGCAACTAAATTATCCCATTTTTGCGGATAAAAAAGAAGAAATAAAACAGATTAATATATTTTTTCTCATTAAAACTGAAAAAAAGAATTTATTTCCAATTTGAATAGATAGTGAAAAAAAAAACGTATTTTCACGTATTCAAACTTTATGAATCAATTTATTCTGGAGAACAAAAATCGTCTGTCAACATATTTTCATTTAGAAATAAAGATTTTTTTTTCAGTTATAGATTAAAATTAACGAGGCAAATTTAAGCTCCTTGCATTTAGGTCTACAATTATTGCTCCCTATTCACAAGAATTGAATTTAATGAAAAAGAATATACTATTTCCATTATCTTTGAAGGATGGCTATTAAAACATTTCACAAAGGCGTTAAAAGTAAAATGGTTTACCAGGTAAACTTGACATATGTTTTTACACAATTCGCCGATTTCCACGATTTTATTTGGCCCGCCTTTTTTCACAGTTTTTTTTTTCGTAATTACTTGTCACAAAATTTCACTTTTTTAAAACTTAGTTATGGCTAGGCCTCTATAACATAGAAATACCGTATTATCTCCTATGGAATGTGGTAAAGAGTTAGTTAATTATTTATGTTTCTAATTATCGGGAATGAAATATTTTACTTAATTAATGCATTTATGCTTTTTTTAATGATACGTGAACGAAGTCACGGGTAACAGCTAGTAATATTATAAATCTGATTGTGTGCAAATGTTAGGCTGAAGCCAGCGTCAAAATGAAACATTTAATTAACCTGTATCTTTGCATATAAGTTGATTATAACACTCATTTGAACATAGGCTGGTTTTTGTTTATTTTATTTCAATATTTTTCTTTATAATTCAAAATTTCATTATTTTCGTAGAGAATAAATGGACATTTTTTCGTATATTTTAAAATGGTTGGTTGGTTTGGCCCAAAGGGCCCGGTTTTGCAGCTTTTTTTAAAATGGTTAAATTTATTTTACCGTTGCTAATACTTTATCGTTGCCAATATGAAATAAAACCCCTGAGTAATAATTTTTAATCAACAATTTATTTTCACGTGAAAAATATCCATGTGAAAAATGAAAATGAAATGAATTATTTAAGAGTTAAACATAATATGAAATGATGTCATATTAGAAATAAAACGTGCGTTTTCAAATATTTGATAATAATACAAAGTGCATAAATACGAGTAAGTATGGAAAGCAAGCGAATATGATGGCATATATAGAAAAATAAAACAGATTTGTTTTGATGTTAAAATAAAATGATCTTGGGTTATCAAATTATTTGTGATTAATTTCTCTTATTTTTTCTTTTTCTTTTTCACATGAAAGGAATTATTTTAAATGTGCGTAATATATGTATTTTAAATGTAAAGTGTTGTAAATTAATGTTCTGTGTTTTAAATGAAATGAGTGAAAGATTTATATTTTTAATGAATTCAATACAAATGATGGGATAGGTTGGCGATTTATCGTCTGCACACGGCTAACATAAAGTTACCATATTTTTAATTTCAATTTTAAAAAGTAAAAAAAAATATATATTGGATGGCAAATGTCAATGATATGCATCGCAAAATTATCCGTATCGAAAATCAGAAAATCTTAATAAAAATAACTATAATTTTTAAAAGAAAGTTGCTTTTCTCATAAAAGCTAAAGATTTAATATGATTATGTCGAAGTAACAGCATTTTTCCTCTATCATTTTCCCACAATCGAAACACATTTGTAAATCGTCGTTTCGAACCGGAATTTAATATTACATTTCTTTTAGTTTTAAAATAGGAAAAACTTTGTTGTCGTTTTTAAATATAGCTTTTTTTAAAGTTGTTTCATAATAGATTTTTGTAAAGTCTTGTAGGATAAGAAAAACTGCATAGATTTTAAAGCAAGGTAAAATTTGTGTAAGTTTAAGTAAAATTACAATATTTTTTAAACTTAAAAAACAACAATGTTATTGAAAAGAAAATCGATTTTACCAACAAATTCGCGTAATGCAAAAGCAAAGAAGAAATCAAAAAGTAATGAATCTTTTCTTCCAGCCGAATTGTGTAAACTTGAACAAGCCGAACGTGCCAATTCATAACATTATAAACGTGAAAGCGCGTTCTATATTGTAGAATTTTTTTTTTACATATAGGTAGAAAATTTCCGAGAATAGGAAGGTTAGGGGTCTAAAATTAGGTCCATAGTCAATTTGCCTTTTTTATCAAGTGGAATTTGGCGCAAAATTAAATACATTGTTGTAACCAGATTTGTTTTTTGAGTGGTAAACACTTAATGGTATTTTAGATGATCATTTCCCCGCTCACCTTTGATGTCAACCATGACTGTAAAACATATTAAAAAATATTAACCGATAATTTTCTAATTTTCTTATTGCTTCATGATGTAAATAGACATCCTGTTTCATACTTTAAACCTGAATCGGTCATGTCATTGTCGTTCAATTTTTATTCCTAATCCTAACCCTAATCGTATCCTATCCTAATCCTGATAACAACTTTAAAGAATATTCTTTGACACGAATATGTAAATTATATCAATATCCATAAATTGAATGAATGGAAAATAGAATAAATAGAAATGGCAAAATAAAATAACAAGAAAATACATTTATTCGACACCTAACCCTAGAGAAAGCGTAAAAAATTTCAAGCGCATGAAATAAATTAAAATAATCTTATATATACTAACAAAAATATGTAAATTTAGTTCATCAGATTTGTGTCGTCGGTATTTATTTGCTTATAGTGTTCTTGACACGATAGAGAAAATATCGAGGTTAAATTGGGCAGAGTTTAAAGTACTTTCCAGCAACCTTTATTTACATTTTAGAATCGCATCAGATTGTTATATCTTTGTGAAATAGCTATCAATGTATAAAATTCCCAAGCAGTTTGTTCACTATTTACACCACTTAGCGTGAAGCACTTAATTTAATATATACATAAACAAGATAATGTAGTAATAAATATATAACATATGTCTATGCAAATAAACAATATAATAATGCCCATTTAGCAATGCACACATATACAAATTGTACACCAAATACCATCTAAAATGCACTGTTGTATAAAAGAATTCTGCCAGTGCTGTTTTTCGTTTTACGAAGAGGAATTCCTCGATTTTCACGATTTTATTGTTCTCCTTTTTACTTACCCATCATACGTAGTATAGGGTAAGTCTTGTAATCGTTTTGAAAATCGAAATTGTTTTTTTGACGGATTTACACGTTTCAGACACTGGAGATTCCGAAAAACATATTTTTAGAAAAAAAATTTTGCCGTCCGTCTGTGTGTCTGTGTGTGTGTCTGTGTGTCTGTAAACGCTCTATCTCCCGAAAAAATTGAGATAGAGACTTGCAATTTGGTATGTACTTAGTATGTAATAATGGGAAGAAGCCTATTTAATTTCAATAACCTCGATTAACCGGAACAATTTTTTTCGGACTCTCGAAATATTCGTTCTGATGAAAGGTATATAAAATTTTTCGAAATTATTTATTTTAAGAAATGAATATAAAAGACAATAAAAAATCATACATTTTGCATAAAGCATGAAGTTGATCGGATAATTAGTTGCCGAGATATTTGGAATCCTATTTTCCACACTCTTCGATTTTTCATGACCCTGTATTTCATCCAAATTTCACTTCAAAGATATATTTTAATTGGAAATTTGACGCTTAATCAGATGCAATAAACTGCTAGTTAATAGGATTATTATTTTTGGAGTTATAAGGATGTTTCTTTCAAGCAATTCAGTAATCGAGCCTCTAAAGTTTGTGACGTCATCAAGCCACGATTTTATTTGAATTGCAATGCACTTTATAAGTAGTTTACACATTTTTATTTTAATATTTTACATTATGCCTATCCATGATGGGTAAGTATTACGGTGACCCCCAACGACTAGTTTCATTAGTTGCAGTTTCATTTTCGCGATTGTATATATTATTTGGCATGAAATTTCACTTTTTTAAGACTGGGTTATGTCAAGGCCCCTATAGCAAAGAAATACCGTATGGTCTCCTATAAAATGTGATAAAGCTTTGGTTAATTATATATGTTGTTAATTATCAAATGAAATGTTTTGCTAAATTAATGCATTTATTCTTTTTTTAATGTTACGTGAACGAAGTCACGGGTAACAGCTAGTAATATTATAAATCCGATTGTGCGAAAAATTTTAGGCTGAAGCCAGCGTCAAAATGGAGCATTTAAAGATCCTGTATCTTTGCATATAGGTTGATTATAACCCTCGAATGAACATAGGCTGGTTTTTGTTTATTTTATTCAAATATTTTTCTTAATAATTCAAAATTTCATTATTTTCATAGAGAATAAATGGACATTTTTTCGTATAATATTTTAAAATGGTTAAATTTACTTTACCGTTGCTAATACTTTATCGTTGTCAAAAACTAAATCAAAACCCGGAATAATAATTTTTACTCAACAATTTAGTTTCAATTGAAAAAATTTTCCGTGAAAAATGAAAATGAAATAAAAAAAATTAAAGAATTAAAAAAAAGAAGATTAAATAATATTATTAGAAATAAAACGTATCTTTTTTAGTTTTTGATAATAATACAAGGTTTCAATATGCGTAGCCATAGAAAACAGACGAATATGACGTCATACATCGAAAATAAAGCGGATATGCTTTGATGGTGAAATAAAATAATCTTGGGTTTTTTTCTTTACTTCTTTTCTTTTTTTTTTCCTTTTGTATGGGAACAATACTTGGCGTTTAACCGTCTGCGCACGGCTAATATAACTATACCGTATTTTTTATTTAAATTTTAAAAAGGTAAAAAGAAGTTTGAAAAGAAAATGGTTAGCAAATGTCAATAATATGCTCCGAAAAATTATCCATGTCGAAAATGATGTCATGGAGATAGCGAGAAATAGTTATTTCATTCTTAAAACTAAAAGAAATAACTCGATTACCTAAAAAAAATGACGAATGTTAATAGTTCCATTTTTGTTGATAAAACCTAAAGATTTAATATTATTTCGTTAAAGTAACATAATTTCCCCTATGCCAGTATTGAAATTAATTGCCTGGAAAAGAAAATTAACAAGAATTATATCATTAAAAAGGGATTTATTTCTCTAGGGAAAAAGAGACGTCATATTTGAAATAAAACGGGAATTTTCCAATATGTTTTAAAATGAGTGTGAATCAATTCCTTACATTAATAATACAAGGATCAGTAAGTATAGAAAGTAGATGAGTTTCACGCCATATTTATAACGAAAAATTTAAATGTTTTTTTTAATCTATACTGATTATTAAGCATGAGTATCCGTTATATACAGATGAGAGTTTTCTGCTAAAAATCACATCATAATTTTAAGAAAAGGAAAATGAGCCCGAATCTATTATATTAAAATCTCACCGTGTGTTTGTATTTCGCAACTACTAGTGGACTATCGAACGCAACGCGATTTACTTAATACCGGTTATCATTGATCCGAGGATGTCACACAAACTTTCAGAATTAAAAAAAAAATTAGATGGCCAGATCCTTATTTGTTTTTTGTAAATTTTAACGAAGTTCCTCTAAAAACGGCAAGTAAATTACTCCATATTTGTGGATAAAAAATAAGAAATAATACAGATCAGTATATTTTTTACACCATTTTCTCATTAAAACTGAAAAACAGAATTTATTTTCACTTTGAATAGATGGTGAAAACAAAATCTTGATTTCAGTAAATTATCCGAAGAATAAAAACATATTTTCACGTATTCAAACTTCATGAATCAATTTATTCTGGAGAACAAAAATTGCCTGTCAACATACTGTCATTTAGAAAACAAGATTTGTTTCAGCTATACATTAAACCAAGGAGGCAGAATTGAATTTAAAGAAAAAGCATATACTATTTCCAATTAATGTTTTTTTGAAGGATGGCTGTTAAAACGTTTCACAGAGGCGTTAAGAGCAAAATTGTTTATGAGGTAAAATTGACATTTGTTTTTACCCAATTCGTCTATTTCCACGATTTTATTTGGTCCTCCTTTTTGTATTGGTTGCAATTTCATTTTCGCGATTATTTGGCACAAAATTTCACTTTTTTAAGACTGAGTTATGTCAAGATCCCTATAACAAAAAATACCGTATTGTCACCTATGAAATGGGATAAATAGTTAATTATTAACGTTTTTAATTATCGGGAGTGAAATATTTTGCTTTATTAATGTATTTATTCTTCTTTTAATGTTGCGTGAACGAAGTCGCGGGTAACAGCTAGTAATATATAAATTACTCTTAACTTATATACAGCTGTTGGAGCTCAACCGTCTCATGCAATGACTTGAAGGGAAATAGATGATTAGTACAAATTCTTATCAGCTATGTCATATGACTTATGACGTCACTGAAGCGCAGCTTTTTACCTGCTGATAAGGGGATAATCTTGTTCTTATCGCAAACATGTAATGACGTCACCCAACACGTCTAAACAAGAAACTGACAACTACTAGCGAGTAAGAGTTAGGGAAGAATGACTAAGCGTGTGTATTTAAGGTTTATTCTTATCGCAAACCGGAAATGACGTCACAAACCGGAAGACGGGCAGTGCCTCTCGCGGCGATGGCAGCGCCCCCTACTATAGATAAGGAAGAAAGATTAGTTAAGTGCAGACTAACAACTAAAGTGGATGTGTTTTTGGGGTAAGTGCTAAATTCTATTTTTATTTTGTAGGATTTTTTATATTTTGTGATATAATATAATTTACAAATTTAAATTTGTATACATTCGGGTTTATCTGTTTAATTATGTTATATTATAAAGAGGGAAAAGAAACTTATAGGTCCCCGAAATCGTATGACACGTTTTGATAACAAACATATCAAGCAATACTACAACTCAACTTTGCCTTCGGGTCGGTATAAATAGATGGGGGAAAATTATGATTTTCATCATTTGATGATTCCTATCGCTAGTGGTTAAACGTGTTTTAAATTGCTCCCGCTTTTTATCCGTGCGAATCGTTTCAAAAGATTGTTGTTTGCTTTTAACAGTTAAAGTTTTTTTTATTGATTTTATATTATGGATGTTGATATGCCTATTGATGAAGTCATGTCTTTGGGAGATTCTGTATCTGCTAAGAAGATGTTTAGCTGTTTTACCTGCGGTAAAGATTTTTCGAACACTTCTAATCTGAACCAACATATGAAAATTCATTCTGGGGAGAAATTATATACTTGCAATATTTGTCAGAAGCCTTTTGGACGAAGATCAAACTTACGAAGACATTTAAAAACCCATGATAGTGTTGGATTGTTACAGCATGATGGATTCTCTGAAGTTCTTACAGAAAAAGATACTATATCTCAAAGTTCTTCCAATTTTAATCAGCAAGTTGAAGAGGATGTTTCTTTAAAGACTGTGACTTCTACGAATGTGGAAAAAAAGCATGTTTGTCTCACTTGTGACAAAGTTTTTTCAACATATTTTAATTTGCATCAACATGCTAAGATTCATATTAATGAAAAGTCGTTTTCCTGTGAAACTTGCGGAAAGTGTTTTAGAAGGAAATCGGACTTGATTAGACACCTGAAAATCCATAATGCCTATGAACAGTCTACATTTAAGTGTGATGAATGTGATCAAGTTTTCACCCGGAAGGATCATTTGAAGCAGCATTTACAGTCGCATCGGAATTCAACATTTACTTGCTGTGATTGCGATAAGGTGTTTAGAAGAAAATTTGATCTTATACAACATGTACGCACTCAACACCCCCGCACACCTCTTGTGAGTGTAAAACGCAAAATGAGCTTATCTAATGCAAAGTCGAAAAACATAAAGCATTCTGATGCACTTAATGTGTTTAAAACAGTGATTTTGCATCCAGATGAACGTGAGGAAAATGATTTAGAGGTATTTCATAGACATGTACAAACTGAAATACAAGAACGTTTAATAAGTGAAATTCATGAAAAAGGTGCAATTAAATGGTATATGGTAGAAAAAATAGCACTTGAACGTTTGACTGATAATGAGGAGTTTGAAGAAATTCAATGTTATTTTCGATGTTCGTGTATGACCGAACTTATAGAAGATACTATCTCACAACATATTGAGGAAGGATTTTCGAAGATTATTAAATCCTTTGAAGAATTTGTACAAAGAGGTTCTGGCTGGAAACTTAGAAAAATTCTTCATTTAGAACTCAAGATTGCTAAATATCACCCCCTCGCTGCGAGTTCCTATATTCCTTTGTCTAAAAAACTCGATGATAAAAAAGCAGTGTTGAATATAAAAAACGAAGACAAGAGGGGAAAATTCTGCTATAAGGCAGAATATAGATTGCCACACACGGCTTTTATTTAAAAAATAAATAAACTAGCTGTAACTCAGAATAAAAACGCAACGACAACAAACAAATTTAAAATATCTAAATAACAAATAAAAATTCCCCTGTTAAAGTGTTGAGTTGTTCAATAACCATTCGATTTAGAAAAATATTTTTCTACCACTGAGCAATTTTTTTTAATGAAATTTAATTCATGTTGCTATGGCAGCAGACGATAAAACGATATCTTTGGAATAAGGGAATAAATAGAAGAAAAAATTTTGTTGATGTTTGTGATAAAATGTTTTTCTTTATTTTTTAAAAATGTATATACATAATTCACTTTTATATTTTAACAGAATAATAAGTTTACTATAATTCGTTACTCATGCTATGGCCAGTATACACGATACACGTCGAGCCACAATGCCTTTATCATTATCTTTTTAGGCGTAAAAGTTTCGCTACGGTACTCCATTGTGAAGTTTTGTAATTTTTGAAATCTAATATTTGAAAAACGACATAATCATTAGATTTGAAATTTATATCAAGAAAAATACAATTTTTTACCATTCTAACGCAGTTTGTAAAATAATTTTGTGACAATTACTTTTCGAGTTATTAATTTTTTAAGATGTTTCATTTTCCGATATTAATCTGTGGCAACGATGGATTGCTGTGACTTTTCATAAACATGAAAAATGATAGAGATTGAAAGAATAAGCCACCCTGTGTGTGGCTAATAACAAATGTTTAGTATGGTGTCTTTTGGCTTTTAAACTGAACTTGGATTATACAAAAAAACCTGAACGTGTTTCACATTATCGACCTTTTGAACATGATATTAAATTAGGTAATGTAGAATGCCCTGTACCTCTTCAGAAGATACCTGTTATTGAACAACTCAACAATTTACGGGTTAATGTGTTTGGTTATGAAGAGGATGAAGTTTGCCCCCTGTATATATCTGAAAAGAAAGATCATGATGTGATTAATTTGTTATTGGTTGGTGATGGTGAAAAGCAACACTATTGTTTGATAAGAAGTTTTTCAAGACTTTTAGGTGATCTTACTAAGCATAATGGTGTACAACACTACTGTTATCCATGTTTGCATCGATTTTCAAGACAAGATCTATTGGATAAGCATAATGAATATTGTTCTCAACATGTTGCACAAGCTATAAAGATGCCTAATGAAAAGGATAATATATTAAAGTTTACAGGTATTCATTTACAACATCCTGTTGCCTACACGATTTATGCGGACTTTGAGAGTCTCCTTATACCTATTTCATCAGCCCCTCCCTCTTCTAAAGCATCCTATACCGAGAAAACAACCTATCACTTACCATGTGGTTATGCCTATGTGGTTATTGGCCCCGATGGAACGTGTGTGAAGAAAGCACAGGTATATCGTGGTAGAAACTGTGTTGATCATTTTCTAAACCGAATGATGCAAGAAAAGGAAATTTTAGGAGAAAAGTTACAAAATATTAAACCTATGAAGCTTTCTCCCAAGGAAGAAAAGGCATTTCGAGAAGCAGAGTTTTGTCATATTTGTAAGAAAACTTTAGATGAGAAACGTACACGTGACCATGATCACCTGTCAGGTGCGTACAGAGGAGCTGCACATGTGGAATGCAACTTGAACTATAAGCAGTGTAAAACAATTCCTGTTATATTCCATAACTTGAAAAACTATGATGGTCATCATATTATGACAAAGCTTGGAAAATTCAAAGATCATGAAATCGATGTTATTGCTACTTCTATGGAAAACTATATCACCTTTAAAATCAGAAAGCCTACATCTCCTATTCAGATGGTGTTTATAGATTCTTTCCAATTTTTGCCTACGTCATTGGAAAAACTTGTTAAAAACCTTCAACCTGATCAATTCACTGTACTTGAAGAAAATTTCTCCCAAAATAATAATTTATCTTTACTTATACGGAAAGGGGTTTACCCCTATGATTATTTTACTTGTTTTGAAAAATTTACTGAGAAACAGCTTCCTCCACCTTCTGCCTTTTTTAATAGTTTAACCAATGAGCCTATAGGTGAAAAGGAATACCAACACGCCCAGAATGTATGGAAAACATTTGATATCAAGACTCTTGGTGATTATCACAACCTTTATGTGAAGACAGATGTTCTACTACTTGCTGACGTGTTTCAAAACTTTAGGAAATTATGTCAGCAGTATTATGAAATTGACCCTGCTCACCTGTTTACAGCACCTGGGCTAGCATGGCAGGCTTGTTTGAAGATGTCTGATACACCTTTAGAGTTACTCAGTGATATAGATATGTTGCTTATGGTTGAAAATGGAATACGAGGCGGCATTAGCATGATAAGTAAAAGATATGCCCGAGCAAACATCCCTGGTATGCCCGATTATAAGAAAAATGAGGCACCCAGCTACATTATGTATTGGGATGCCAATAACTTATACGGGTGGGCTATGAGCCAATTTTTACCCTACGGCGGTTTTGAATGGTGTGAAACAAGTCATATCACAGAAGAGTTGGTTCTATCTTTATCTGATAGCTCCGAAATTGGGTATCTTTTCGAGGTAGACATGGAATACCCGAAACATTTACATCCTTTGCATAATGAATACCCTGTCGCCCCTGAGAGAGTAACTGTGGTGGATCAGATGCTGTCTTCTCATGCAAGAAGCTTGCTTAACAATAGGAAATTCGTGGGAACTCCTAAACTTATACCAAATTTAAATAATAAACGAAATTATATAACCCATTATCGTAATCTCAAATTTTATTTAGAACTTGGTTTAAAAATTACAGCTGTGCATAAAGCTTTAAAATTTAAACAGGGACCATGGTTGCAGAAATATATTAATTTCAACACCGAAAAAAGGAAAGAAGCAAAATCTTCTTTTGAGAAAGACTTTTTTAAGTTAATGAACAATTCTGTTTTTGGTAAAACCATGGAAAATCTACGAAAAAGAAGAAATATTGTGCTTTGTAACGGTGAAAAAAGAGCCAAAAAATTAGTAGCATCGCCTACTTTTAAATCGTTTAAAACTTATGATGAAGACTTGACTGCTGTGGAGAGATTAAAAACTAGCATACATATGAACCGACCCATCTATGTTGGATTTTCTATACTCGAACTATCTAAACTTTGTATGTATGATTTCCATTACAATTTTATAAAGAAAACATACAAAGATCGTGCAGTTTTACTCTTTACGGATACAGATTCCCTAACGTATCATATTCAAACCAATAATATTTATAAGGATCTGGAGCAGCATCGTGAGTTGTTTGACTTTTCTGAATACCCGAAATCTCATCGTCTATACTCTGAGGATAATAAGAAGACGCTCGGAAAGTTTAAGGATGAACTTAATGGTGAATTAGCCCTTGAGTTTGTCGGACTGAAATCAAAAATGTATTCTCTAAAATCTGTTAAAGACGAAAAGAAGCGTGCAAAAGGCGTATCTACGCAGATTGTTCGGCAGAAAATTAAACATGAAGACTACTTGGAGTGCCTCCAACAACAAAAAACAAGTATGGAGAAACAGGTAAGGATTGCCCAAGATGACCATCGCCTATATACATTAACTCAAAATAAAATTATCTTAAGTCCCTTTGACGACAAGCGTTACTTATTGAATGATGGAATAAGCAGTTTAGCATATGGCCATTATGACATTAATACCGTGTGTAATAAAGAAGATAATGTTGATTTGTATTGCTAACGCAAAATCGCGATGTATATTTTGATCTGTAAATACCTTTCTGTAAATTATTTTGTTATAATAAAAATTGTTGATTTTATTATTGAGTACTTTTTTTTTAATTTTTTAAGTAATGTGAAACTTTTTCTAAAAGAATTTTTTTATTTTAATTTGTGAAACTTTTTAACTAACTAACGCATATATTTTTTCTTTATAAAAACATGAAAAATATTTCTAAAACTTTGATAAACAAGCAGATAGTCACACACACGCAAAGAGAACTATTTTCCCGCATACATACACACACACACACATATATATATACACACATAGAACTATTTATAATAACTATAAGACATGCATGCTTTTTAAAACATACTCTTACACACAAAACTTTCTACAAAATATCAGATGTACCAACAAAATGAGATGAAAAGATTACAGTGAGAAAAAGAGGGTTGATTCTGAACAATGCACTATCGGTTGCTCGGTTGCTCAGCTGCGGGCTGCGCCTTCTGCCGGTGAACTCTCCTTTCTCTACTACTATTATCTTCTACAGTAAAATAATGCTTTATTTCCACTATCAAGATGATTTTATTATAAATGACACTGCGATTTTACGACAATTGAAAGCAATAAGTCACTCTGTCGTTTAAAACTAAATAATGTATAACTATCGAAGCGAGAACTCTTTGAAGCTAGTTAAGAAATAAATGAAAATCGATAAGAATTTTTGAAAAATCTTGGAAAACTTTAAGGTGGCTTGGACTGGGACACAAAAATCTAAAAAGAATCATTTTTATACAGTTTTGGCTTAAAAAATACAGTTTTTAAAATAAAATAATGCCAATCGCTTGTAAATCTGTTGACGAGGTCAAAATATATAAAGCTTTTTTATGTTGTACTTTCTATATGTGGTATAACCGTCTGTTTTTTTTAATATTTAAATGCATTTATCACAAAATTTATTTTTCTAGGATTTGTCCTATTTTAATTGATGCATCTAAACTTACATGAAAAATAAAGTTATAAAAATTTGAATAATGTTTTTTTTTTTTTTTTTTTTTTTTTTTTTCTTCCAGTTATAGTCATATGTTCATTAAATTGTCTTCAGGATTTTTTGTTTTGAAAGGAAGTTTTGAAAATATGATTCTCGTGGAAAAAGTACCTATAAAAAATACTTTTTTTCTTTTAAAAATTTTTAATGGCTTAAAATAAATATTTTTTATAAATGACGAAAGCAAATTAATATTAATATTAATTATTTTCTATACTCAAATGTGAAGAAAATATGCAAAAACATTATTCTTTCAGAAGGCCTGTCAAATTTTAAACATGGATAAATTTAAAATTTTTAATTAAAAAAATTATTATCATCATCATTATTATTTGAAGAATTTACATTTGAAAAGGAATATATGTGTATAAGTATGCATTTAAAGAAAAAAAAAGTAGAAAACATTTATAAATAATAGAAAAGTAAAAACATTTTGTGTTCCATACCACCTTAAATTCATAACACTCTCTAATATCCCAGAGCAGCTTTGTTTATATTCAACAAGTTGGAAATTATACATCAAACGTAACAAATGAGGTACCTTCGTACTATAACTAGTTTTATAAATATTCAGATCTTGGTGCAATAGCCGTTGCACTCTTATGCAAAAATGCATGAATACAAAATTTATTTTATGCGCAGATTTTCATTATTAATTTCATTTTATAAAATTAAGTTTCAATACACTTTTACAAACAATCTTCTATATATATATTATATATATTTCTCTTACGTAGCGCAAAAATAGGGCTGAATTTGTAACTTTCCGTTTGGCAAAACAATCGTAGCAACATAAAATTAATTTGCCTTATTACATTCTACCAACCAGAAACCACTGAAACCTGCGTCATATTTAAAAGAAAAATTTCAATGGTTTTGATAAAATTTAAGCATATTAAAATGATTACATTTAATTATGCATTAATTGCGGAAGAGAAGAACACAGATTGAGAAATAATATTAAGTAATCTGTGTAAATAAAATAACAGTAAATAATAATCTATCATAGTAAATAATATGTAAAGCGAAATGTTTCCGATGTTGAAAATGACGTTATTCTGAAAACAAAAGATACATTTTCATTGAACCATATTCCTGCATCTAAATAGACTGTGTGATCTCTTTCTATTTATCTAAATATCCTCGGTGTGCACAAAATAAAATATTTCTGAAAATTACATAACTTCCAATTAATCATAATAAATATTTAATGAAAGTCAGGAATTTTAAAACAATTGCTTAAATTACGCTCTAATCTCGGAAGGGGTGAATGGTGAAAATGATGTCATATTCGAAAGAACGGATGCGTTCTCATATAGACGCCAAAAGTGCGAGGACACATGGTAGAATTTTTTTAAATAAACAAGCGATTTCTGGATAGGTTTTTCATTGTGTGAAGAAGCTACTTCCAGGAAAAGCGTAGCGATAGCCAGAAAATGCATAGCAACGGTTTGTTAGAAACTCCAAATGACATCATGACCTTTAGAGTCTATATAAAACTGAAATACTGTAATATGACGTCATAATCACTGGCCTTTATTTCTAATTCAGCAAATCAAAATTCAGAGCAGTAACCCTTTTTAAATAATACAACACGATCTTTCGACCGATGTACGAATAGTGTTTACAAGGTAATTTTTTCTGTTAATTATTTTACTTTTCAAAAATTTGTAAATTTTGTAACGTTAAAATGATTTATTCCCATTGGTAGAACCAACTAAATGCATTTTTAATTATGTTTTCAACAAAGTTTTCAATTACTCTTTTTTAGATTAAAAAAAAAAGGGTAAATTTCATATGCATTTCATATGTTAAAATGATATAGTACTCATTCTGGCTATAGTTCATGGAAAAGGTGCCGAGCGAGCAAAGTGGGCTGGGATCGCGTAGCAGTCCCAATGTGAATCGCGTCGTAATTCACAGGGGTTGCCGAGCGTTAGAGCAGGGGGTGGAGCCCCCTGGTTAATTACAATTCTGTTTCATTATCCTTATACTATGCACAAATATCGAATACAAGACAATGTAAAAACAATCATCATTAGTATTTCATTAAAAAAAAATATATATATATATATCGTCTGTTATTATGATATGATTAATTTCCGTAATAAAATAAGTGCATATTAAGTTGGCAACATTTTATCTTTTGTTGACATTTACTGAAAATTCGAATGAAAAACTTAAGCTAGCTTTGAAAATTTCAGAACTTGAAATCTATAATTAGACTCTTTTTTCCATTTAATATCTATTTTCCCGGAAACATGTAATCCAAAAAACTGTCGGTAGATTATATATGATTGCTATAATTAAACAATTTTAGAAAACAAATTCGGTTTTTAAATTCGGTAATACGGAAATAATATGACTCCATCTTAAACAGGACGTAATCACCATGACAACATAGAATCATTACCTATAATGGGCTATCATCGAATTAATTACGCATGATAATATTTAATAGAATGAATAAACTTTTATTAATATCTTTTTAAGTTTTGATTCGATTTTCATAAAATTTGAAATAACTCGACAAAATTCTGCAACGATTATATATATTATAGTTACAACTATTCGGTTGAGTAGTTTTTGCGCTTTATATGCGGACAGACGGACGGACCAGACGACGACTATAGGTGCTACGTATTTATATAATTACGAACACACCTAAAAACTTGTTATTCAAATGTCTGCAGTTTTTGCAAGATTTTTTTAAACATCAGAAAATCTAATGAAACTTCTTAATGCAGCATTGTCATATTTCAGATTTTGCTTGGAGGGGCAAAACTCTTTCATTGGATATACAGTAAAACCTCTGAAAATGAAATATTTATTTAAACAGAAAATTTCCATTACCCCCAACGAAAGGAATGCTATACATTTATACCTGGTAAGACGTAAACCTATCTAAAACGGAATTTATCCCGGTCTACAGCAATTCCATCTTGACAGGTTTTACTGTTGTAATTCTAGATATTCTGTCTTCTGGAAATGAAATTACAGAAAACCCTGTCAAAACGGAATTCGTTTGTAGCGGAATTTTGTGTTAAGCGGAAAATTTTGAGGACCACGAGGAAAATAATACATTACAATTACAATAAACGATGTACCTGCTAAGACAGAAACCTGTCAAAAACATTTCATTTTCCTATCCCATACGATTTTTATAATTTAGTTACATGCAATTTTTATTACATTGGTAAAAACATAAAAACCTTGAACAATAACAAGAAAATAAAGAAATAGATGCTGTACCCCCCCCCCCCCCCCCTCCGAAAAAGGACTCGTTAGGAACCGTAAAAAAGTTGCGTTTAAAATAGGTTTCCGTCTTACCAGGTATTGAATACTTTCCTTTGAAACTACGTTTTTTTTCCGTTTCAGACAGGTTTTTCTGTAATAATAAAAATAAATGTTTGAAACTGAGAGTGGTGTAAAAATTGGCCTACCCTGCCTCCATAAATTACACCTCTCTCTAAACGTAATCATCATCATATTGCAATATGCAAATCAAGAAAATTATAGATTTATCATAAAAATACTAATAAGTGAGTGAATTTACCTTTGGTAACTGGAGAAACAGCAGAATGAAGAATTTATCCTAAAAAGAAAATTTTGTTACTGACTCCGTCTTTAGATAAGAAAGGTATCTCCATTCGAATCTTTTATCGGAGAAAATACATGACGACACACTCAGCAGATAATAGCAGGAATGATAACTTTTTCCGTACAAGACAGATAAAGCATGTTACCCAAGGATTTCACATGATAATTTTAAAATGCTTATTAACTAATGCTCTGACGTCAATTATGAATCGGAAGATCGTTAAGATTAGCTTCTGTCAGTGGCGTAGCAATTAGCAATAAATAAATTTAAAAAATCTAAATTGTCTCTACTCGATTTTCCGAAGACTAGTCTGCATGTCCAGAAAGTAATATATACAGGGTGAATCTAAACTCTTGGGCAAAACTTTAAGGGGTGATAGTACACATCAAGACAAACAATATTAAATAGGAAACTAAGGTTCCCAAACGTCTTCCGAAGGAAATAGGCGCCATTAAAGTTTAGTGTCCAAAATTTCAAACGATTATAAAAAACGGAAAAATTGGTCAATTCCTTTGCGGTTTTCGCTAAAACTATTATTTCTGTCAGTGTTTTCTAGAAAATAAATTTTAAAGATAAAGTTCAAAAAATGCCGATAGAGGGCGCTTTAGATTTTGGAGTAACGAACCGTTATTTCTTGTATCTCATTAAATGCTTTCAAAAGCTTAGGCTTAAACTTACATTTTTAGCTCAAAATCCGAATAGTTGGGAGTGGTTAAGTAGTGCAAACTGAACTGTGTTCAGGAGTTGAAATTTGAACCTGCCCCCCCCCCCGCCTGAACACAGTTCAGTTATTCCTGATCTTGGTGTCGTAGACAAGGCAGAAACTACTACCCTCTACCCATAAAATAAACGATAGAGGGATGACAAAATTAAATAAAAAAATTATTCATAACAGGCATGAGCAATTTCTCCGCGCAAAATAACAAGAAATAATTTACAGTTACGTAGCTATTATGTAGTAACGGTCCATGACACCCGATTGGCCGCCAATGTGTAGTACAGAAGAATGTAACCTCCAGATGGCGCTGTGATCGAAAGTGCTATAAAAGCGCTGGTTGTCCGCATTCATCGTGTTTTCGTCTTTGACGGCTGTAGGGATGACCAGCTACACTAATCAGGAAATGGCCGTTATGCAATTCATTTACGGCGCTGCGGATGGGAATGCCCTGGAGGCCCGGCGATTGTACGGGGAGCGATTCCCTTCGAGACGCTAGCCGGACCGAAAAATCTTCGAGCGCTTGCATCGGCGTCTCGGAGAAACCGGTTCGTTTGTCAGCGGGATGCACGACACTTGGCGTACCAGGAGTGGGAGGACATCGGAACTTGAAGAGCATGTGCTGCGCGAATTCAAGGAGCAACCGGAGACGAGCACGTGGGCTGTATCCACCGCCGCAAATGTGAGCCAGATGACGGTTTGGAGAATGTTAGGAGCCGAAGGCCTTCGACCCTATCATGCACAGCGTGTGCACGCCTTGAAAGCAACCGACCATCAGCCAAGTGTCGATTTTTCACTATGGTTCCTCCAATAGTTGGATGCGCAACCAGACTTTGCCACACACGTGCTATTCACCGATGAATGCAGTTTCAGTCGGGAAGGCATTTTCAAATCCGACAAATGGTGGCAGCGGTAGGATTCGAACCCACGCCTCCGAAGAGACTGGTGTATCAAAATGAAATGAGAGAATTTACAGCTAAAAATAGAGTAGTTGATATAGTCTTTGATAGTGTAGTGACGGGGAGTGTGAAGACCGTGGGAAAACTCTTTTGTTAGACAGAGAACAACCGGAAAATAAAGACACGAAGGGATTTGAAATAAAAGGGTTAACAAATATTCAAGTTGGAGATATGAAGTCAATCTTGAGGAAAAATAAGGAATTATTTATGGGTCCTATACAACTGGTAGAAACGGAGAAACATCGGATTGATCGTAAAATTAGCTCGCGCCGCCAGCCGCCCACGGGGGTCGCCGGCACGCGTTCCGACCATCGCGCCCAAAGTCTCTAAAGGACTTATATCGCACCAGAAGCTTTGTCTCGCCTGGGCGCTGCGATCGGCCTGGGGCAGCTCCCCACTGCGGACCCCCAAGCCAATGGACCGTATTCCAACTGACGTCAGAGTCACGTGCTTTGGGGAAACATTGCGGAAATTGTAGTCCTTAATTATGCAACGACTCGTTTGTAACTCAAGCCTGCATGTCATAGAGTAGCAACGGACCAGATTTTCGTGATGTTGAGTCACGTGCTTTGGGGAAACATTTCGGAAATCGTAGCCTCGAACCCAAACGGAGAATAGGGTCCATTTACCAAGTGTCGACGACACAGGTCGTTACTACAGTGACCCCACTCTGGGGAAACTCCCGCATGGGACAGACACCTGATGAACCGCCGAGGGACACCCGGCGACTTCGTTCGCGAAACCCCATAGGGGGAGCCAGTCCCTCAGTCATAGGCCGAGCTACCACGACGGCTCTTGCTTTTTCACGGCGTCCGAACATTGACATGCATAGAGGGGAAAGCAACTAGTCTCATCTGCCGTGAGGTTCACATATCATATGACTAAAAACAGCAGGAGGTGCTTCTGGCCAACCCGAGATCTCGAAGAAAACTGGTCCCAAAGCGCATAGACACGCCTGGCTAGGTTGTCACTCGCCAATGAATTACCCGCGAGGCATTTATTACCTTCCGGGCGAGCCCACATTGATGTCCAACGACCCCATTGGGAGATCATGCTCATAAAATATGCACTAAATAACGGAAGAACCCTAAGACACCGCTATCGGACTCTAGAGGACGCGGAAACTCCCTCTAAGCGCGCCAAAGAGACGGGCCCGATCGAGGTTAGTGAAGCTTAGTAGGTGTGCCACTCATCCGCCCGCCAGATGTGGAAACGCCTGGCTGCACGAGAGACGTGCCGGACTGGGTTTTTGGATCAAGGTCTCGAGTTTCGGCTGATCGATGCCGCGTTAGTCGGCAGCCTTGGGCCCGGTTCCTCGTAATCACTTGGTAGAAAGCAGGCTAGTCCCCTCCTCTCAGAGAACGTTCGCGTCCCCTTGCGGTCTTCGGTCCCGCTTTTGGATAGTGACCGTCTCTTAGATTCGGGCACTTTCTACGGTGACCATTGAGGTCGGTTCACAACTCTCCAGCTTCAGAGGATGACGTGGTGGTCGTCCGAGACGACTATCTCACCTCTGCCGCCGTTATGTCGCAGACAGTTGCTGCACGCTGTATGTCCCGATGCTTGGCGCACTACAGAGTCACCGCCCTTCTTGCTCTTCAGAGATCGATCCTGCCTCCGTCAATTCCTCGGTCAAGTTTTGGAGAGATCCGGCTGGCATTGGCAACGACCGTTAACCAGAGACACTCGTAAGTAACTGGGAACGGCCGTACGGAATTTCTTTCCTCACCTACGGAGGAGGCTCCGAGCATTGGCCAATCCTCGCGTCGCAGAGAACCTGCGCTTGCGAGGGGAAGATCCACGGCCCACAGTCCTCATTGGGTCATCACCCTTGGACAGGCATCACCCATGTGGGCTGTTGCACAGTCTCTTCGACTTTCAGAAATTCCTTCCACCGGCGGACCACGAAAAGGTCGCCAGTCCGGTCGTCTCCTGTCCCCGTCGTGTCGACGAACGCAAACCATGGAGCGTCCGCGCAATGCCCAGCTCCCGGTCACCTCCTCCACTCAAGGAGTCGGGTCAGGACCACTGAGAGGGACCCGCCAGTCGGATTGGTCGTAAACCGGAGAGGGTTAAGATGAAACAAAATTTGTACAATGTTCTTATCACGTGCAAAGAGGACTTGGACAGGCAAGTGCCTGACTGGTTAGAGCAGAATTTGGTTAAGACATCAGAAGCAGAAGTTAGCCATTCAAGCGGGTGTACTGTGAAAAGGGATGTACCTATTAGGTTAACGAGGAAGGACTGGAAGAAAAAAGTAGTACCGCCTCCAGCAATATCAGTCTAAGGACAGACATTGAAATGACGTAATACTAGTGTAACTTTATTTTTTTTTTGTGAATGTATAATTGTATTTGCATCTTGTGTTTATGAAAGTGTATTAGCATATGTGTAATTTTTTTTTATATTTATCACATTAATGTATGGTTCATTAGAGATGTCAGTAGTTAATTTTCAGACACCTTGAAATGTGTATGTAATTATAATAATGAAGAAACGTACCAAGGAACTGTTGAACTCTTCTCAGATATTACATAGTTTTGAGGAAAATTAGCCCCTAAAAGGCATATTTTCCGCTAAGGTGAGGGATGTCAGGTTTTCCCTGGCAGCTGCAGGCTTAAAAACTATTGTTATGGGGTATTATCTTTTTGTGTGAGTATCTACTGTGTACTGTAAAGCTTTTTCTAACTGAAATCTTAATCCGGGTAGGTGAGTGACATGATATAGGTTGAAAGAATGTTTAGTGTCGTGGAAGGAGTGTTTCTATTGTTATTGTAAGTTCATAGATAAGAGAGATTTCATCCATTCTCTAAGAAGACAGATCCATCAAAAGGGGATTACTTTCGGTCAAGGAAACGGAACACCTGGCAGCGAGGGGACCAGCTCCGTTTGACAAGGGGTGCTCTGCAGATGACCGGAGAGTGAGTTAGTTTTAACGTGGGAGTGAAGCGTGGAGGTTGGTCAGAGAATGAACTCTGAGACACGTGTATCGAGAGAGATCTTTTGGAGTGGAGAGATAAAGTGTGTGGGAGATTAATAGAAATCTCTGATCTGAGTTAACTGACGTAGCTTAGCAGTACACAGAAAGTATTTTCTGTATTTTTATTTAATGTTGAACCGGATAAGCTATATCCGAGTTTTTAAGTGTAAATATTGTAAATAAAGTGTTAGTTTAAGTTTAATTGAAAGAGTTCGTCTTTTTACCAACATACCTCTCATAACGTGACCGATATCACGTAGTCATATCGGTGGTGGCAGCATACTAAAAGTACCGGATTATTCTTCGAAGTTGGGTGGACTTAGAGGGAATCCAACAATATTAAAAAAGAAAAGGCATTGAAAAATGTTGCGATGAACAGTTACATACAATAGGTCAGTTTCAACTGACGTCACAAACATTTATTCACCAGCCGAGAGAGATAATTAAGAACAAGTGGGTAGGTGTGATCGAAGATCGCTCAAAGGGTTTCGTTTAATATTCCTTTCAAAACACTTTATCCTTTCTTTAATAAATCCTGCGTTCCTATGGGAGATGGGGCCACGGGACCCCCTTAGATATGTCCACCACAACGGGTTTAACTTTCTCGGATACTTTATATTATTGTTTAAATGGGGTCTGCTCCCGCTTAGGGCAATTAGGAACTGAGAAAGGAAATACAAGCGGAAGTATCGGCATAATAAAGAGATACAATTTGATTTTTAATATCGTCAATAACAACCATTTGTATAGCTATGTATAAAGGGTGTCCTCCTTTATATATGGAGTGGCTGTGACATTTCATAAACATGAATTTTACTGTAGACTGAAAGAATTAGCCCTGTGTGTGGCTAATAATAATATGTAATGTAAAATTTGAGTCGTGAAATAGCTGAGTTTGTCGTATTTAAATAAGTAATTGTTATTAGTATCAAATTTTACTTTTCTGAAATATATTCCATTTATCAGGAGAAATACAAAGCAATCGATAAAACATTTTTAAATAAAAAAAGTAGAAAAATCGAACAGAAATTTAGGGGAATCGAACCGGCAACCTCCAGAATCAAGAGCAGTGCTCTAACCATTCGGCCATCAAGTTCACTTCTAGACAATAAGATAATATCATTAAAATAGGAAAATTAGTCAAATCAGTGTTTCGAACGCAGGCCTTTCAATTTCACTATGCAGACATTCACGGTATAGACTCACTCCATATTTTAGTCTCCTTCGCCGACGCGCCGCCTGATCTTCGTCCGTGAACAGCCCCATGCATTTTTATGCGTGAAGATTTCGGTATGGTACTTCATTGTAAAGTTTGGTAATTTTTGAAATTCAATATTTAAAAAACGACATAACCATTAGATTTGAAATTTATATCAAGAAAAATACAATTTTTTACCTTTCTAACGCAGTTTGTCTAACAATTTTGCGACAAATACTTTTCGAGCTATTAATTTTTCCAATAATCTCAAATGTTTAATTTTCCTAGATTAACCTGTGGCAACGATGGATGGCTGTGACTTTTCATAAACATGAAAAATGATAGAGATTGAAATAATAAGCCACCCTGTGTGTGGCTAACTAGACTATCAATATATTAGTTATTGAAATATGCTGGACAATTGAATCATTTAGTCGATTGTTTGAACGGTTGCAAGCCGATTATTGAAAAATTGATCCTTGAAATGAGTGTTCTCTCGTTTGCATAGATATAGTTTTCAGAGTAAAATAAATTTTTTCGTCTGTGTTAAATATTTGTGGTAAAATCGTGAATGAAATCGAGCAGAAACGTGGAGATATTAGCGTCGCGGAAAGTGAGAGCGATTCCATCGTTGAACATGACACAGCAAAAAGGTCTAAAATACAGTCAGACAACCAGAGACATTATTTAATAAGTTTAGGTCCATATTAGCCAGAAGTTAGTTTTGAATCCTCGGTCCACTCAGAACAGCTTTGGCGGTTTGACGCTGTTCTGACTTATGAGAAGCCGTGTTGTTGTTTACTAATGTATTCAGTGTGCGCATGAATATCATGCGTGTGCGTATTAAAGAAGATATATTAAAGATTAATAACTAACTATTCATTTTCCCCACGCAGTTAGTGAATATTCAACTATCATTAGAAAAGTATTTTTTAAACAAGATTTTATGTTTTATATTTCCAGTTAAAAGATTCAAAATTGGAGGATGTTACATGTTACTCTGTGTTCGAATCTCAATTTTTATGTACACAATATCTCAAAAGAAAATGAATTCTCAGACGTCAGAACAGCATCAAACCGCCAAAGCTGTTCTGAATGGACCGAGGATTCAAAACTCGCAACGCCGTGCATATTCGATAAGCAGTTCCATCCCGCAGCATAGACAGCGACGTTTTATAGCGCTTGGTACAAAGAGTATCCGTTTTTAGACTATAGCACAGAACTCACGCTGCTTTTTGTTTTGTTTGTTGCCTGTTTTTATGAAGGTTCTGGGAGAGAAAAGAACAAAAAATGCTTGGTTTAAGAGTGGTGTAAATAAATGGCTTAAAACAAAAATCGTAAGGAAAGAGAAAAATGGAAAGCTGGCGCAACATTTCTCTTCCAACTCCCATTGAATTGCTCTTTCAGATTATTGCCCGTTCATGATGATGCATAATCACTTTGATGTATTACTCGATAAGAGCAAGCACAAACAGATTATTCTAGAAGAGCAAGATCTTGCATTCAACACTGAAGTTGTAACAATCTTGATGGACATTACACGAATGCTAGGTAGACAAGATCTGACATTCAGGGAGAGTGACGAAGACGAAAATAAAAACTTTCTTAAAATTGAGGAATTAATTTCATGACATAACTCAGTACTGAGGAATTGGCTCGAGAACACACGTTTCAGGCCATACGACACAACTTACCTTCACGCTTTATCCCAAAAGGAGATGATTGAAGTTCTTGCGACAGCAGTGCGCAAAAGGATAGTAGTGATATCTATGAAGCACAATTTTATGGAATTAGGGCAGATACGACACCATATGCTTCACACCAGGATCGATTGGCTGTTGGGGTGAGATATGTCAACAAAGATGAAAAATCTGAGTAGCGGCTATTAAAAGTTGTAGAAGTAGTCGATAAAACAGATGTCAGCCATCCAAGCGAGATATCTCACATCCTTAGGAAGAATGAGCTCGATATAGAACAGTTAGCTTTCGAAACATACGATTTTGCAAGCTGCTTGTTTGGAGAATTCAACGGCACCCAGCAGACATTTTCAGAAATCCTGAATCGAATTGCACCGTATATTCCTTGTCAAGGTACAGACTCAACACTTTCGTTATCATAGCCCGAACGCCAGCGATATTATAGCTGATATTTTCTCCATGCTAGAAGAACTTTATGTGTTTCTCATGGCAAGTATTAAATGAAACAAGAAATAGAAACAATAAATAGAAAATTCTCTTCTACTGCGGAATCATTCTAAGACGAAATGGACTGCTCAAGCGGGGTCATTGAAAGCGCTTCGGATATGAATGTATTCTGCAAATTTTAACAGAAGTAGTTGGTTCCTCTACTTTTGACAGCAAAACAAAGACCAGGGCACGAGGTTTAAGAAAGAAAATGTTGTCACTCGACTTTATTGCTTCACTGATGTTTCTTAAGAATGTTCTGTACAAGTGCAAGTTAGTTACTGAAAAATTGGAGTCGAAGAATCTTAACATAATTGACGATATAAAAATATTGAAGACATGTATCAAATCACTGGAAATAATCAACAGGTGATAATGAAAACATGAATATGGAAATACAGAGCACAATTTTCCTTTCAACCAAGCAAGGTGTAGATCCGTTAAATGAATTTGCTATACAGCATCGACGAAAATTGGCACCAAAGAAGTTATACGATAAGCCATCTCTTTACCCCCGAACTTCTAACGTTCTATTGCATTCAGTTTAAGAAGATACTAGATACCCTTACAACGATGATGGCTGATAGCGAGACCTACGTTATACACGGCCGGTGCAAGACGTTTGAAACGTCACAGGGAGAGGATCATTTTTACACGGTGATTGGTGCAAAGCGGCGCGACCAACGTTTTTAACCAATCAACCTGTAAAAATTATCTACTCCATGTGACGTTTTAAACGTCATGCATCGGCCGTGTATAACGCAGGTCGCGCTGATAGCCTCAATTCTGGCATCAGCTTAATCACGCCACTGTATGAAATAATGAATCCCCCCATTACAAGAGAGAAATTAACACTAGATCTGGTTAAGAAAGCGGCAGATTTCATTTCTGAAACCATTACACGCAGAGCTGGAAATTTTGTTAGACTTCCATGCAGAGCTGAAACAGTGGATGATATTTATAAGAAATCAGAATCAGAATCCTTGAGAAACATTATACCGCTTACAAACCGTATCAGTCGTCTGTCTCTAACTTCTCCATGCACATTTGCTTCGAATGAAAGAACAATTAGTAAATTAAAAATTGCGAAAAATTGTCTAAGGCCAACAATGACCGATCCACGTCTGAATGTACTCATGATGCTTACGTGTGAGAAGGACATTTTGGAATGCCTAGATTTAGGCATTGTCATAAATAGATGGACTCGTCTGAAAAAAGTGGCGGATTAAGAGGCATGTTATTGTGTAATGAATGAACAAAGATGTAATTAAATTAGTTATGATTTAATCCTTTTTAATGTAAATATAAACAAGCTGATTGTGAATAAGTTGTAAGTAGCATCTTACTAAAAACTTCAACGTGTTTAATTAATTCGAATTGCAGATTTACGTGTGCACATTCAGAGAAAAATCAACAGATTTTTCTTTAATATCAAAATACTTTACTGGAATATTTGCAACAATGGAATGCAAATGAAGGGGTGGTGCGTCCATCTTTAAGCGTACCCTATAGTATCTGCTATATTCTAAAGTGTACAAAATTCGACATTCTAAAGTGCAAAATTTGATCCTGATTGATTGATAATGCTGAATTTATATAGAAAATACATTACATATATACATTTTTTATATAGAACATAGATACATATATACAGACACAGAAACGTACTCTTAAAAATATATACTACTAGGGGGCATACCCCCTGCGAGCTACGCTCGCCAACCCCCGCTCAGACTTCGAAGCCTCTAAAAACATGACAGCGTGCTTTGTTTTAAAAATATTGGTAAATCTGTATTGGGTTGCCATGCTTTTAACGTTTTAATGGGGCATTTTTTGATTACCATGGCCTCATACACAACTGTTGCGACAACTGACGACTGTTTTCGGGATTGATAAGTAAAATCAATTACAACTTGAAAACCAGCTTGTATAAAATGGTTAGGTTTAAATTGTGGCTACCTCTGGGACTTTTATAACAACGATCTGTATTCTATTCTTCCTTTGCGTTTAAGGATGAGAAGAATTCCATCTGCTTGTGAATAACATTAAGAACCACGGTATTGAAAAGTACGGTTATAGACATTTTCAGTAACAGGTTTTAATTTTCTTTCTATTTTAGTGCACCATCATGCATATTTTCATGTTATTTTAAATATGTCAATTATTTATTTTAATTAATATGTATATACGAATTTTCTAATAATTATTTATCATACAAAATTAATTAAATATTTTGTGCATGCATGCCTGCATTTATTCGGCATCAATTGATGACATATTTAAACAAATTTGCTATCTGTGATAATTTTACACCTTATTATGTCACTTGAATATTGTTCATAAGAAAATCGGGTACTTTTCAAGTATAGGATCATTTGCTTTTAGGTTTGGCGTAATTCGAGCTTCGAAAAGGGATAGATTCGTTAATATACATAGATTTGTTGCCAAAAGTTATGAAAACAAACCCAATAGCTTTTGGTGCTTTTCTATTATAGGGGTCTTGACGCTTTTTAAAAAGCTTGGCGCAATTCGGGCATCAGAAAGTGAGATTTGGTGCCAAATGACATAAACAGCCATGGAAACAAATTCGACGATTTTTTTGTTTAGATGCGTATTTTAATTATACGTATATTATTATTGTTTTTTCTATACAAATTACTTCTGATTATATATAAAATAGGATAAATGACATTTTACGCTAAATAAATTGTATAAATATTTTTTTGCTCCTTTCTTTTGCGTTTACATAAATGACGTCATTTGGACGAATTTATTCAAAATATTTTCAGCTTATAAATTAAATTAAATGCTGACAGACGATTGAATCCTGACGATAGAAATGTGATTTTTTTTCTAATTTTCCTGAAAAACATAATTTAATCACAATCTTGTCTTCATTATCGATTGAAATAAAAGATAAATTCAATTTCAATTTGAAAATGACGAATAAAAAGAAATCAATAATCCCTATCGGGATCCTTTTCAATTTTTTCCCCTCTTTTGTCACAAAAAACTGAGTAATTAGTTGCCATCATTACAGAAATGTCATTAAAATTAGAAAAAATTAATATCTCGAAAACTAATTCAAATTTCAAAATTCTATTACCAGTTTTGACATCCGCGGATTTTTATGGACACTTGGTATTAATTCCACCATCAAGCGTTTAATATTTTATTAAAAATAGCCCTGAAACATAATCAGTCGTTTAATCAGTCGTTTCATAAAATCGTTTCACAAATTCGCTTCATTAGGATTTTATATATATAGGGTAGATATATTTTAAGTTAGTCGGCAAAATCCGTTTATACGCCCCCCCTAATGATTTCTGCTTAAATACGCCCGGTGGGGGGGGGGGGGGAGGATTGCACTTTTTGACCATTAAAAGCATAAAATCTAAAATCTTCTCGGCTTGGCCCCACCCCCTGAATTCAACACTGCTTTATATCTTTTGACAGAGACTGACCGGCTTTAGAAAGAACGATATCATATCAGGCGACACTCGGAGCCTTAAAGTGTACACAGCGGAAAATATCCAAAATACTTGAAGAGATCTAGTTTAGCCTTGGTTAAAATTTAATACTTTCCTTCTTAAAAAATATCAATGGTAGGGGGACGTAGAAAAAAACCTCGGGCGCCGTGGCTACTATAAAACCTGTCTGGGCAGAAGCAGATGTTAATTACCGGTATGTATATTTTTAAATTACGGTTGTTTGAAAATGTTCCAAATATATTTTTTAAAAACTGAATTAAATCCATATTTGAGAAAATAATAAACAGTAACTTACTTTATTATTGCATTATAAACAGAATCCAGGAATATAATATACTAGTATTAAAAAATGCTCTGAAGAGCACCAAAAAAGGTTAATATGTTTAAGTATGAAAAAGGGTTGGACAAGTGCTTCTAATTGAGCATGAGAAAGGAAAGGGGTTCCTTCTTGGCTGCAGCTCACTGTCAATGCCAACTTTTGAAAAAATCATATTTGCGCTTTTTCCATATAAATGAAATCACTCACAGTTACGATAAAAATGTATAATTTAAAGACGTAGCCAGTAAAGACGCGGCTTGATTAGACATGAATGTAAGGCGACATAGTACCAAAAACCTTAGTTCCTGCAGCGTATCACACTCATGCAGTGCTACCAAGCATGCCTGCAGTGTAGAACTGCGCAGAAAATTGATTTGTGTTGCAGCATTCTGAACAGGAACAATTTCACATATGCACGATTACAGTAAAATGCATTCATTGATTGAAATTATATGCAAGTGTCTGTGGCTCCACAATGCAATATGCAGTACAGCAATGCATATGTAAGTGATAAACGAACATTAGGCGCATATACCTTTAATACGGAAGTACAAATAAACACTGCGGATGTGCACTGAGGCTCAAAAGTATAATAGGAGTGTACAGTGTAGTATAGTCTGTAGATCAATAATGGTACACAGTGCACTGTACAAAGTTGCATTGCAGACGCACGCACAGTACAACAGTAGAACAGTGCAGTTGACATATAAAGCACGTTGGAAAGTTTTACTACAGTACCGCAAATTTCTTTTATATGAAAAAGCGCGAATATGATTTTTTCAAAAGTTGGCATTGACAGTGAGCTGCAGCCAAGAAGGAACCCCTTTCCTTTCTCATGCTCAATTAGAAACACTTGCCCAACCCTTTTTCATACTTAAACATATTAACCTTTTTTGGTGCTCTTCAGAGCATTTTTTAATACTAGTCATTTAAATTTTTTGATAAAAACTAAAGATTTTTTAATATCTTGAAATATTAATATTATTATTAATAAATAATAATAATAATAATAATAATAATAATACATTTTTCTGAGAGGGGTTCTATCTTAAAAGTTTAGTAGGGAAGGAGCCAGAAGCCAAAAAACTTAATTGCGCCTGTAATAATAATAAAGGAGCCAGAAACCTTAATCGCGCCTATAATAATAATAATATTTAATATTATTATAGGCGGGATTAAGGTTTCTGGCTGCTTCCCCTACTAAACTTTTAAGATAGAACCCCTCTCATAAAAATGTAATTATAAATTTAGTAAATAAAAAAAAATACATTGAGTTCCGGAATCGTAGTTAGCTACCACTTATGGTTACCACAATGGCTACAATTTATGGCTACCACTGTGAGATGTACGATGTACATACATCACACAAGACGTGTGTGTATCGCTACCACAAAAATTGTTGCATGTTTTCAGTCATGTTATTTAAGAAAGTTATGCCACGATATATATTTTTTATGTATATAACACAATGTTCATTGTTAGCTCACTGTATTCAAATTCGTACCAAAAGTTGAATGCACCAACACCACCAAACAATTGTTTCACTTTGTTTAAAGGCAGTTCCTGAAATCAAAATTGGGCCTTTACGGGTGCTAGCTGCAATACATCCGCAAACAAGATAATGTTTTTGCCACCAAAACAGTAATCTCGCTTGTTTTTACAACATTCGCCATATCGTTAGCTGATCATCGCTAAAGTACATTCGAAACCATACTGCACTCATCGATAGTTACTAAATCCAATGATTTCCATTGTTGCTTAAATAATTTCAAATCGTCAGAATCAAGCTTAAATTATTCTGCTTCCTTCGTATGTTGGACGGGCAATTTGAAAAACTTGTGAATTGTACTTCTTCCAATGCTGAAGGCAGCAATTCTCGTTGGTGCTAGTACTGCAGCAGCATCATTATTGTGATTACTCATTAAACGAACTTTTTGACTGAGTAATTAAATTAGAAAGCTTTTTCCTCTACAAGCAACTACGCGTACAATCAGATTTATGGGTGGAATAGACGGGTCTTTCTTTTGTTCTTCTATGTGCTTTATAAATGATTAAAATATTTTCCTTTGGTCAGCATTCATTTTTTTTTGTTCAATTTATCTTCATTAATAACAATTTCCTGGTGAGTTTCAGTGTTATCAGAATTTGCGGCTATCACATCAACGTCTTCATTTGGTTCTTCGATATTTTAAAGCTAGTTGTGCAAATCACTTTCTTGTCGCAACTTTTCAGCCAAGTCGATTGCAGCTTGTAATCGTTGTTTTGTTTCGCGACATTCTTCCATCTCTGAAAAGTTTTTCATATTGTGCTCAAAGGATTCACGGTAGAGTTTAAATTCTCCCAATAGGTCTTCTTCGTTTCGCAAAGGCTTGAACAACATCAGCAAAGAATGATGATAGTACAACTCAATTCCAGCGTCCGTTTTCGTGTTATGTTAGGGCGTTTTCAAAACAACTGGTTTCAAACGTTTTCTGAACCAACTGTGGTTCTTTTTTAATTCGTAATATTCTACAGACTTTGGTTTATTTCGTTCGTATTAGTACCTAGTGGCCAATTCGTATAAACACATGTTTTCCAATTTGTCATGTCGATTCATGTAATAATCATCAATAAAATTCCGACAGTAAATTTCAGTAGATCGCTCCTCCTCTTTTGCCAATAAAACCAAATCATGGTGACTTTCAGTTTTCTTCGTCGGTCTTTTTTCATGCTGGTATTTAAGTATTGCACAGCATCCCATGAATAGAAACATTTATAGCCAAGAATTTTGTCTACGGCTTCGTAACTTCCAGTTTCTCAACTAATCAAGTTTTATCTGGCAAAAGCGCGTAATCTGGCACCGAGACTTTTGTTTTCGTCAGTGGTTTTCCAAATTTCTTCCTTTCCTTACGATTTTTTTTAGGTTTGTTTATATAACGCGTAATGTAACGGTTTAACACCACACTGGGTTCTCCAACAAACTGGATGTCAACATTGGCGGCTCACATGAACAAAATCGCGGGATTATAATCATTGATCCAAGTTTGTTTTTCTCATCGTTTCAAACCACATAACTTTGTAACATGGTGTCCACCTTTTCGAGATAAAATGCAGTCTTTAACAGAATTTAAAGTTCAATGTTTCACCAAACCATACATGAAAATTATGTGTAATAATATGCAGCCTGATTATGGCACATTATCCATGACCGTTTACATGATAATAATGATAGATTTTCTAATATTTCTTAATAGAGTCTACAGACAATTTTTGCGAGAAACAAAAAAATTAGGTACTTTTCGGCTAGCCGGGAGTCAGTGAAATATATATATATGTATGTATATATATGTGTGTGTGTGTATATATATACTTCACTGGCAGCTGGTTAACCGAAAAGTACCAAAAGATATTATAGCAACAATATGGATACAGTGTAAATGTGGATATGATTGAAGGTTTTTCACAAGATCGCAACAACCACATCAAACATTTATCGCCAATAAGAGCCCACTAAATCTACCGGCACAGGATTTTTCCTTTTGTTGTATAACAATTATTTGTTTTCTTATTTTATGTATATATTTGTGTTTTAATTTTAATAAAATAGTGCTTAAAAGTCTGTAATTTTCAAATGTTATATTTTTCAAATTCTCACTTTCGTTTCAACATTGATTTTTTTTTTCAAGTGTTTTGATTCACGGGAATTTCATTTTGCGCTTACTATTACGCTTGGCGACAATGGTTTTTGTATAACGGAAAAGTACCGAAAAATGTTTTACATTCAATAAATAACAAATCAAAATGTTTGGCACGGTTTGCATGACAACACGATTTGTAGACAAACATCTGCTCGGTCAGGATTGAAATAATTGGCGCATTAGCAAATATTTTTGCATGGTGTTGGTATAACGGAAAAGTACCAAAATAAAAGATACAGCACAAGCTGTACAGGAACGACTTAATAATGAACATTGAAAATTGGGTACTTCTCTATCATCCCGTCGACCACTTTTCATAAGAAAATACTATCGCCAACTCAAAGATTAAACGCCAAAAATGCAGTCCCATTTACTGGATGTCAGAAGCATTATACGTGTTTGTCATGTCATCAAGTAGTTTTTAATTCGACATTTACGTGTATTATTCATTATGTTTTACTGACTTATTAGTTATTTCATTAATTAAAATAACAACTGTGTCCGTAAATTCTTATATTTTATTTATTTATTTATTTTGATATTCCAATGGCAACGTTCTCCCTTTTATTTGGCGTTACAGTTTGGCGATAGATTTTTGTTATAAAAAGTGGTCGACGGGATAATAGTACCGAAAATTGTTTGCCGCATATTTTACGTGAATTAGATGAAATTATGAAACACAATTCTTTTACATAAGCATATAAAATGCTTAGTGAGTTTGAACGTGAATAGCAGGAGCCTGTTAGGCGATATAATTTTCCAATATATATATTTCCTCATTGTCGATGAATAGTATGTGAGTATTATTTCAAATTTAATCTGAAAACCACGATTTCTACCTACGATTACTGTCCTATAACGGGCATTTACGCTAGTATGGAAATAAAAAAAAAAATAAGCATGTTTTTCACGTGATTTAATTAATTTGAATGAATTCTGTTACATACATAATAATAATATTTATTTAAACTTTCGTGCAAACGCGCGCGTTTGCTACGATAAAAAAAGAAAAGAAAAACCAATGTTCAACCGAAGCTTTACAACATAAATTCGATTTTCTCAGCGACCGTCAAACATACAAAGATAAAAAAAAAACCTATTTTAAGTTTTACCAAGAGGAAAAAAATAAAACAAAAACGAAGTTAATACAGCCAGTGGAAGTTTAGCTACAGTTTGTTGAACTTTTCGTCTTCATTTTTTCGTTTAAAGTTAAATAATTAACTACAGTAAGCTACAACAATTTTTTGAATGCTATCATTTTATTCGTCTCGTCGAGTTCTATCTTTAAAAAAAAAAAATCATTGTCGTATGTCAACTGGTTCGCCAGAAATTTCAGAAAAACGTTTGCATTTTCTATTTCTTAAACATATTATAATGTAAGAAAGTTCACTCATTACTTCAAAAGGACTTATTTTTAAAAATAAAAGTTGCCATTTAAAAATTAATGTTCTCATTTATTTATTTTATCTCGTTATATTTTTTTACACATCGCTATGGATTTGATGTTTCCGAAAATTTAAAACCTAAGCAGGAGATTTTAATTTATCCCTATATTTTTATATATTTATTTTGAGATCTTGAGCCTGAAGTCTCTAATCAATCTCCTGAGCCCTAAATCTCTAATCAATATAAACATGAAAAAAAAAAAGTAATTTTATCTATGTTCAAGACATAGAGACATCGTTAAAACACGAAATGTGACTTGAAAATAACAAAAGGAAAAACTAGAAAAAAATGAAACTAGAAACCGAAACGAAATTAACAGATTTACAGATTGTTGCCATTCAATCAATGAAACTGTGAAATACGAAATCATAACGCTAGTTTTCTTTCAAAACATTGACACTTTTGACAACATACAAAGTCCTACTTAATTTTCTAAAGTATGTTAATTTAATTTGATTTATAGCGTCGATGGCGATGTAGATTGAATTTGAAAGTTTCTTACTACATATTTTTTTTCGCTAAGCGCTACTATCATATGATCCTATGGCAACTGTGCCATAAGATAGTCACGTGACTTCCGAAAATTTGACGCCATCTTGTATGTGTATATTTTCCTGCATGTCATAATAATAATAGTTTTGTTTTTAAAGTGTGTTTAATATCGCGATATGGATCGTGTAAAAACGAATATTGCAATAATGCTTTAAGCGTTGTTATACTACTCTGTTATTACTCGTCAAATGGAAATAATGTTAGCAAAAAAATATGTCGTTCATTACTAGAGGTAAGTTGATGATGTGTGTAGATGGTTGAATGAATAATATACATATTGTACTTGTTATTTGCTTTGAAAATCACTGGAAAAAGAATTATTTTTCACGGTTATCTCGTATAATGCGATTTATTATACTTTGATGTTCTTAAAGGTAATTGTTTTGAACCTGTCAAACATCAATTATCACTTGTGATCATATATTAACTTTCATCATTTCAATGTTAAATGTCCTTGTGTAATTAAAAAATTATAATAATTCTACGATTCGCATATGCATTTATATTTGTCAATGAAGTGGAGCGTGTTAGATTATTTTGTTTATTTTAAATACAGTTTTTCTTAACACTGAGTCAATTAGTCTGTTTTGTTGTCAAATCGTCGGGTATTTAATTTTGTATCGCCTTAGTTCAGAGTTAGCGTACTTTTATCTTATTGATTAAATTTTTAGTTTTAATCAATGTTTACGTTTTGTATTGCATTATTTTCTGTGCTGCATACACATACACATACACACAAAAAAAAGTAAATAAATAAAAAAAGCGCTAATTTGACATATGTTTGCTGTCAATGTTATCAAAATTATATGTTGAAACATGAATAGTAATTAAATATTTAAATTTTTCCATAATTAAAAGAAATCATTTTCCAATTGGTACATGATAGTTGTGATTAGTGTGATTTTGGGTACATAATATTGATTAATTTTTACAAAATTTAAAATCGGCTCTTGTTCAAGAAAATAAATTGAATAAATGTATTGATAATTTTCTTAGTAGTAAAATAAATATGATTCCAAATTAAATGTGAACAGCATTTTAAAATATATTCAAAAAGTGCTTATTTTTAACACTCGTTTATAGTATTAGTAGATATTTAAACAGATGTTTGACTTTTTAAAATATTATTTTCACATACAGTGGCTTCACATGTTAATTGTGGCATTACCAATTTATTTTTGTTATACCATTTTAAATATATTTTTTAACTTTAAAATATTTGTCATCGTTTGTACTCTCACAAGTGTTTGTAGAAACAGCATGGATTAGATTCAAGATAGGGGAGACCGGTACACACTGGACCTATGAGCACAGTGGACCACCCAGGGTTGCAAAAAAGCCGGCTAAAATTAATAAAAGCCAGGCCAGCGGCTTTTATTGGTTTTAACCGGCTTTTTTTGGCCGAAATTAGCCTTTTTTGGTCAAAATTGGCTTTTATACGTTGAAGCAATTTATTTATAAACTGTAGATTTTTAAGTATTTTTTAACTAATTTAAAAGACATTTTATTGAGTTAGAATTTAATAAATAACTTAATTTCTCAATAATGAAGACATTAATATTGGAATAACACATAGCAGACTGGTGATTTCAGTCAGAATTGTAAATGTGTTACCTAAATTTTAACAAGCCATACTCAGTGCTTAACTATTGCTATATTTTTAAAAGCTTTTTTTATTATTATTAATTTAATTTACACTTTTTTTCAGTTTTACTTCTTTAAATAATTAAATAGTACAACGGTTGTTTAATTACATATTTTATTAATCAACTAATTTTAAAGGCTATTAACCCAATAGTAGAAATAATGCAACATGACAGTGGTCACTGCAGATTTTAGAAGATGTTTGAAGATTAATCTAATAGCTTAAAAAAAAAAAAAAAAAAAAAAAAAAAGCAAGATTTTACTTTGTTTCTGGATTACTGTAATCTTCTTACTGTATTTTCTTTGTAATTGAAAATTTTGCTTATTTAATGGATTACTATTATTTCTTGTGGTAGTAGACATTGTTGCGTCATAGATAAATTGTGTTTTGCTGCAGATTGATACACACAAATTAGTTACTGTGGCTATTGATATGCAAGTTTTAATATTTCTCATATCTTTAAAATCATACATACAGCAATTTAACAAAAACAACATTTTCCACTGTTAAAAACAGTAATATGAATAACATTTGCTTTTCATTTTAACAAGTTTTATTTATTTATTTTTTTAACTGTTCTCTCTTTTTTTATACACTTACATCTACTAAAATCCCCTCAAATATTATATATTCTTCCTAATTCCTCTTTCAACGTTGATCATTCCATAATTTAATCTCATCATATGGATTTATCTGGCATGAGTTTTGTAACTGCTTAGTAGAAAAAAAAAAACTTATTAAAATATATTTTTATAAGACATTAGAATACTGATTACTAACTAAATATGGATGCTCTCAAGTATTATATATGCTAATTTCATTTATTAAATAGATAAATTATTAAGTTTTAATCCACAACAATTTTAAAAGTAAAAAGCAATATATGTAAGAATTTTTCATTTTTGATGGTGATGTTTTCTTATTGTTTAATTAAATATAATCTTTAAAATGTATAGTATATGTCGAGCTATGTAATACAGAATTTTAAAACACCACCTTGCAGTCTAATTTAATACTATATTCTTTTCAACGAGTATATAAATTTTTTAGAAGGAAATATTTTTTATTGCATTAAAAATAAATTACTGCAAACTTAATGTGAATTAGCTGTAAACCTCTTTTTTTAATAAAAGCCGGCCTTTTTCAATGAAAGCCGGCTTTTTTTAAGTGGTTAAAACCAAAAAAAGCCGGCCGGCTTTTTTTGGTCTGGCTTAAAGCCGGCAACCCTGGGACCACCCCCTAATATTTTATTTATTTAAAATTTTTTTAAGCTTCTCTTCTATCCTAATAGACAACAGCACTGCACTGATTATTTATAGCCTTCCGAAAATATGTTTAGCTCAGATTGAACTATTTTATCCTGATTGGTTGTTTTGAGTTTCGAAAAGTAAAATTTTTCATCAACATACTTTTATTTTTTTTAGTAATTAAAGGTTGTAGATAAATAAGATAAAACAGCTTTTTTTGCAAAGCTAAGATACTTGTTTTTATTTAACTTTAAAGTTAATATGTTTAAAAGAAAGCTATAAACAATATTAATATGATTATTTATTGAACTTCAACATGGGGCACAGTGGTCCACAATCGACTCTGCTCCTGTAATGCAGAATGTTCAACATATTTAATAATTGCTTATTTTCTATTAAGAAATATTGTTTTAAAGTAGTTATTTAACTGTAAAATAAAGTAAACAAAGAAAAATAATTTATTTAACATAGTAAGAAATATTTTGTTTTGTATTTACTGCCTTTGATAAATATAACTCTAATCTAATTGGTGATGATTCTATTCAAGTAAGATTCATGAGGTGCAAATTGAATGAAAATCAGTTTATTTTCCCCAAAACTGTAAATGAATCTGTTGTTGATGTCAATGATTTCATAATGTTGCTTCCAGACCCAAAAGTATTTCAGGAAAATTCCAGGCTCAATCTTACTCATAAGTATTTTGGAATTTCATTTGCAAATTTTAATGTGATGATTTTTTTGTACTTAAGTAATAACTTCAACTAAATTGCAATTGTTCCTGTATTAATCTGTTATTTTCAAATTATAATTAATTTTGTTTTTGTTTCAAAATGTTACTTGTAAATTTATATTACTATGTTATTTTCTGGGTAAAGGAGAAATAAAAAAGAATTAAATTAATGAAAAATAGATTTATATTGTATTTAAGATAATATCTAATAGCAGTCCACTGTGCCCCGGTGGGCGAACCAGTGTGCCCCACTTCTGGTGTACACTGGTCTACTTTACGGGGCCATATATATATATATATATATTTTTTTTTGAAAAATGTATTGAAAACTCTATGTTCTGAGAGAATTATGATGAATGTATAAAGGTTTAAGGAATATTCAAAAATATTTTCATGCAGATCGGTTTGTCCATTAAAGAGAAAAAAAAAATTAACTGAAAAAGTAGTCCACTGTGTACCAGTCTCCCCTACTCATTATATATAATGAAAATTTTTCATCCTGATAAATAGGGTATGATTGTTCATTTAGAATTCATGTGTTAAAGTTTTCTCAAATAAATTAGATGCATTTGTTAAGATTTAGAATGTTGCTTTAAAGGTACTTTCAATGTTTAGAAAAACTACAAAACAGCAATTTTATAGTTTTTCCAAATTATAGGAAAATAATTTTTTTTTTTTTTTTTTTTTTTTTTTTGGGGGGGGGGGGGGTACAGAAGGAATTAAAACTAATAAAATATTGATTGACTTGCTAACAATTGATTTACTGATCTATTTATTTTACTAGTGTTTAATTTATATTTAACGTTTATCATTGTGATCATATATTTAAATCTGAAATTGAAATTATTCATTTGAAAAATCGGTATACTTCTCTATTATCCCGTCGACCACTTTTCATAACAAAAAACTGTCACCAAATAAACGGGAGAACGTTGCCATTGGAATATCAAAATAAATTAATAAATAAAATATAAAAATTTAAGGACACAATTGTTATTTTAATTAATGAAATAACTAATAAATCAGTAAAACATAATGAAACATACACGCAAATGTCGAATTAAAAACCACTTGGTGACATAACAAACACGTGTAATGCTTCTGACATCAAGTAAATGGGACTGCATTTATGGCGTTTAATCTTACAGTTTGGCGATAGTTTTTTGTTTAGAAATGTGGTCGACGTGATAATAGAGAAGTACCAAAAAATCCAATTGCTTCTGATTTATATATGAGAAACAGTGCATTTTATTAAGTTGGAAATATGGTAGGTTTTTATTATCTGTGATATCATGAGAGACGACAGTATATCAAGTGATTGATGCAGCATTTAATTTTTCAGTAAAATCTTGCTTTTATCTAAAACTTACACTTTCTACAATTTTATGACAAAAATGTTCACATGGCTCAAGCTATCTCATTAATTTTAATTCACAATTTGTATTGCCCCCTGCCCTCCCCCCTTTTTAGTCCCAAAAAAAAAAAAAAAAAAAAAAAAAAACTTTGGTCTTTATAACAAGGGGAAAAAAAAAAAAGTAAAAACAAGGTTTTACTATGATTACCTTTGTAAAGATGAAAATAAGAAATTTTGCTTAGTAGCCACTGGCTGGTAGGTTGATTTTTTTTTAGTAGCTAATCCAGTAAGTACATTTATGTCACTGAATATTTAATTAAAAAATAAATATGAGTTTACAGTAAACAAGTAATTTATGCAGTAAATAAAAATATTTTAATTTATATTATTTTGAATAAACTTGAAAGCTTAGGTACTTGTGTAGCTAACTACATAAGTACCTTTTTTTGTAATTATTTGTCTAGAAATAAGATCTGACAATAATAAAATAGGTATGTTTCTACACCAACATCAGACTTGTATAAAACCAAAAACTTTCTGCGCGCATAAATATTGGGTCAAAAACTTTCTGCAAATTAATTTGCTGTTTAATAAAATTACGTGTTATATTATTTTGACGATATGGATTAAAAACAGTAGTTTAAAATAATTGCCATTTAAAATTAATTAATATTAGTTAAAGAACAATTATTTTGGTTAAAAAAATAATAAAACTACAAATCCATGATAGCAAGAGCTGAATTCTTATCAAATATTTTGTCAATGCATTTAGAAACAGCCCATAACATTTTCGCACAAAGTTTTGCATCTTTAAACTTTGAATTTGACAGTAAATAAATCGTACATAAAATTGGGGAGCATTTTTAAAAATTTTTTAGTATCTTAAAAAAAAAAAAAAAAAAAAAAAACTGCAAAGATTATAATTTTGCAGGCAGGAAATTTTCCCCTATATTATACTATATTATACGTCTGGTCTATATTATACAACTCTGACCAACATGATATACATTACACATGTACAACCTGTGGCCCGCAGACCAAAAGTGGCCAACATCTTCAGAAACTCAGGAATTGTGTATTTCGGCAAATAATCTTGGAAAAAATTGCAAATTTTGTCATACAGGAGTGTAAAAATCATGAATTTCGTTGATCGGGTGCATAAAAATCATGAATTTCGTCGATTGTGATCAGGGAAAATCATGTATTTTGTCGAATGGGCATGTAAAAATTATGAATTTCGTCGATCAAGCGCATAAAAATTATGAATTCCATCGATCAGGTGCGGAAAAATCACGAATTTTGTCAATCAGGTACGAAAAAAAATCATGAATTTCGTCAATTGGGTGCAGAAAAATCGCAAATTTTAGTGAAAAAAGGAAATTGGAAAATCCTGCATTTGATCGGTTCTTTCCATATTTTTAATCTCCAGTTTTTCAAGTTTAATCGCTGATTGGCGACTGGCGAGTGCTTATTTTCACCTTTATACCTATGCCAATCAATTTCAAAATTGAAAATTAACTCTCAATTTATTTAAAATAAAATGTAAGTTCACAACATTATGTATAATGTAAAAATTTGTTATGTTGAAAAATTGCAGTAATACCATGTTTTCTGGTGCATAAGACACACTATTTTTTACCTTTTTAATTAGTTGTATTGACTAATATAATTTATATACGAAGAATCCTATTTAATTTTAAAAAGTGTAATACTTTCATAGATTTATTTTACTAATTAGATATTTATGTCTTTACTGAAGTCTGAAGTTTTAACATAAAACAATTTTTAAATGTAAGTTCAGGATAGATCTGAAAATATCCAGTCTAAATTCGCCCAGTGCTGAATTCAGACATTTTTTTCCGGGAGAGAATTCTGCAGTTCCAGGGGGGACATTAAGAAGTCCCTGGGGATTGCACTTCTAGACCAGGCCTGGCCTTTCAGTGTCTAGTCTTCAGTCTAGTCTGGCCTTTCCGTAAGCAGAAGCACACCTCAGGCTCTTGGGAAACAATGAAGAATGCCATTATTCACATAACTGAAAATGTCAAAACATGCTACAATATTATATATTGCAGATGGGCATAAAATCCCTATGATTCACGAGCTCCATGTAAAACAATAATTAAAAAAAACCATAAATCATAGTAAATTTCGAATTATACAATTTTCTTCAAAGGGCCTATCTATAAAATTGGTACTTTCGTGTTATAACAGCGGGCCCCACAATTACAATTATGCCAAGATTGCAGCTATGATTTCGCCATGATCATTGCAAAGCTTGTATATTCATCATATATACTCCAAACACTCATATATGTGCCTGTGCCATATAAGTCATTACATACATGTTATTTACATGTTTTATATATATATATATATATATTATATATATATATGTGTTGTGTACGCCATACACGTCTTGTATACATGTCAGATATATGCGTCATATATGACTATAACTTGGCCATATATGTCACAAAATGTTACATATAAATCAGATATTATTATAATGTCCTATATGCTTTATAATCTGGTGATCAATCTCGGTTGCTTGGCAATTCATTTTTGGGGGCCGCTATAACACAAAAGTACCAAATATTTTGGTAGGATGAAGGTGCCAGAAATTTTAATCATGCATATAATAAAAAAACAGGGAAATCAGAAAATATTACTAATTTTTTTTTTTGCGGTGTAAAAATATGCATTAATTTATTTTTCAGATGTGAATTTATTTTTATAAAAAGTATGAAAATAAAGGCAGGCATAGTAGTGACCACCAATCCATGGGTGGTTTCAGAGAGATAGTTTGGAAGAGCTTTCATTGTCAGAAATCATTTCGCACACGTTTGATTTTTCTATACAAAAAGAGAAGCAATACCTAAAATTTCAAAGGTCTGGGAGGTACACAGCCAGCTAATGGACTAGTGCAGGGTTGGCGAACCTATGGCACTTAAGACAATTTCTCTGGATGCAAAAAAACTAAAATTTTATAATCATTATATAGATAAAATTCATTAGTTATTTCTGTTATAATTAATAAAATTTTGTTCCATATGGTTAGATAGCTGATTCCTTTATACAGAGAGATTGTATTTTGATTTTTAATTATTAATGCATAAAAGCAACAGATTCAGTGTTTCGTATAAATATCGTTCGCTGCAGAATATTTTATGTAAAAGTTTGGCACATTACATTGTTAATAGACATTGTTTGGGAATTTTTGCACGCACATACAAAGGTTTGCCGTGCCTAGGCTAGTGTAACAAAGGGGGAAAAAAATAATATCTGTCGTGCATGGAGGAGGAGAGAGAGGGGGGGGGGGTGAGAAACATTTATTATTCTAAATTGTACTTCTTAACATATTAAAAAAGTTATTATTAGTTATTAGTACCAATTTTAATATACTAGGGGGCTCTGCCCCCTGCTCGCTACTCTCACCAATCCTCGTTCTGATTTCGCAGCCTCTTAAAACCTGGTAATGTATCCTGTTTTTTTAAAAAAAAATATGATGATATCATGAACGGCGACTATCTTCTGTAATCAGGTTATAATGCTTTTTCATTTAAATGGGGTATTTTTCAGTTACCATGGCTTTAACCACCGCTGTCGCGACAGCTTACGGTTGTTTTAGGGATTGATAAGTAAGATCAATTACTAATTTGGAAATCAGCTTGTATAAAATGATTTGGTTATTAGTGTGAATAGCCTGTGAGCTCACTGCCATCAGTTTAACTGGGCACTTTTCTTTTTTCTTTTTAATATTCATGTGTAAACACAATTTTTAGGACGTAATTTTCTTTATTTCCTGCTTTCAACACGTGATCATTTAATTATTATTTTAAACTTTCATTATTGTTCTTAATATTCTCGCGCAAATGCATTATTTATTTGAGATAAAACATAATTATTTGCGCTGATTTAGAAATTGGCAACAATATAAACAAATGACTTTTTCAATAAAAGATTTTTTACTTGATTTTTTATTGTCCGTCTGTGATAATTTTTTGAATTTCTGAAAGCTTGTTATATTTCTCGTCTGGCGGTATGATTTTTGAATCCGTAGGATGGCTAGAAAAAAAGTAATCACTTCTCAAAAAGTCCCTAGTAAAAAAGCGATGAGAACAACCCGGAATATCTATGCAGATTTTCATTGGTCCATTTCCAAACCATTACTTTTTTTTATATATAGAAGGATATAATTACACTATACAACATTTTATAAAGAATAAGTACAAACCATGAAAATACACATAATTAAATTTTTTAAGTATATTTTTGGTTTTTAATGCGCAAATCCCTTTCAGAGATTTTAAAACATCTCTGGAGATGTAAAAATGTAAATATTAATGATATTTAAAAAGCATCCTTTAAAATCGAATTTTATTTTTTAAAAAGGGGTACCAAAAAACCCTTCAACGGATGCTATGTTGGACAGTATTGTTCTAGGTTCTAGACCAGTGGTCGCCAATTATTTTCACCTTAGGTCCGTTTCAAAACGTCAAACTTTTGCGGTCCAGATAACTTAAGCCTCCCTACCACAACTCCCTCCACCACTAAACTATAGACTATGCTTTGCTTAGTAAACTTTTCTTTGAAATTAGTTATTATCTTACTTGCAAAACACAATGGATACCAGTGAAATGAAGAGCATAAATACGAAATCAATAGTTTTTTATTAATATTTTTATAATACAAGAAAATCCATACAAAGTACATATAAATTTAAAAAGATCACTCACTAAAGTTGATTGTTGGTTAATGTTCAATGGGAAAAATTGCATGTTTTATTTTGCACAACTTGCTTGAAATTTGGGGTCAAGTTGGTGTAGCTGATTCTCTTCAAGCTGTTAAGTGAGTGCAGTGAGTCGAAATTTGTACCGGTTTTTAATAAAGTTAATTTTGGAGTCAAAAGTTGAGTCAAACATGGTACACAATTTTAGTGGTAAATCATCTAGTTCTCAATACTTTTTTCAAACACATTTTTAATCAAAATTGATCACTCCAAAGAGTTTTTGGAACTTGAGCATAAATGTCCTTCAAAACAACATCTTCTCGGAACTCGATATTCCCAACTGTAGGGCAGCTTTGCTCTTGAAAACATTTGCCGTTTCACTGGTCCATCCAGCCACTATTACTCCCTGTATGGTACGTGTTGTACGCTAAAACATTATTTTTTCTGTTATTTTCAATTTCATCGGGGTCCGTAGAAAACCTACCTGCGGTCCAGATGCGGACCGCGGTCCGCCATTTGGTGACCACTGTTCTAGACCATTAATAAGTACAAAATCCCAAATCTTCCGGGAGGGAGAGGATTTTGATGCTCTGGGGTGTCGTCTCCCTTTACCCGAGCCACTAAAGGGCAAACTAACACTTACCATCGGCCACAGAGCCACTAAATTGAAAAATGTGGCTATTAAAAAATTTTCTGTCAGCGGCCTTCTTATGGCTACCTTCTTACAAGGAGAGAGTAGAGATGGGAATGCTCGGAAAAAAACCGGAAACTTTGGGAAAAAAACTTTTTTTTACCATTTTTTTCTGAAGGGGTATTTTTCAATTTTTCCGAATCGGAAAAATTGAAATTTAATTTATAAAATAATAAAATCAAAATTTTATTGTGGCAGCATTCTGATATTTTTTCTTTATATTTTTGCATGTTCTGTGTCTTCCATGAAAATGTTAACATAGAAAATATGATCTGTAAGCATAATTTGAGTCCTTTAAAGGATCCTTTACAATTTTTTCACCATAAAACATAAGACCCTTCAAAAAATTCGGAATATTTTTCAACCTTCATTCTGAATCCTCCAGAAATGTGATGATTTTGGAATAACAACACATGTCACATAACAGCTGAAATCGCCAATGAATCTCTTATTTAGCTGTATACACAGTAGTGGCCAAAATTGTGGAAATCTTTTGGGGAAAATGTTTTTTTGAAGTTTGATGGCTCTAGCACCCAATATTTCTTAGTTATACCATAAAAGCTAGATACCACTGGAAAGATAATTTAATCGAAAATATCATGCAATAGTTTGTTCAATTCTAATTAATTTATCAAACATTATAGCCAAATAATAAAAAAAAAGGGCAGTAAAATCTGGTTACGTTGATGATAATGATTTTTCTTTTTCTTGAATGTAGCCAATGTATATGAATGTTTAGAGTGTCAGACAGATTCCATTTTATTTGGTAATGTGTCAATCTAGGGTAGGATTAAAAAAATATATATATATATATATTTACGTATATATATACACATACAGTGGAATCTGTCTAAGCCGGAAACATTTCAGAGCCCCACACTTTTAAACAGAAATTTCTGAGTAATCTGCTTAAGACGGAAACAATCTGTGTAAAGCGGAACCGGACATTCGTTCTGGGGTCGCAGGTAGAAAATTTACCGTTTAAGACGGAAGAAAATTCTGCTGCGAAATATAAATGGAAAGAAACCTTATCTTTTCATAATGACATGTATTGTCCAGTTTCACTCCCAGAGGTCAGAAGAAGGCCTCACTGATTGCTGAAGCAGTTTGGGGATATTAGCATGATTCTATTATTGTATATGACTGCGAATTGTTGAATAATGGGTCACGGGATTTCTGACAAGTTGATTCTCCGGTTTCTGTAATGCAAGATCTGTTTAAAAAGAAAGGGATGCCACATTGGCACCTTATGGGGGATTTCAGCACACTTTCATCTTCTGAAGTATTTTCAGCCCCTGGTCAATTGTTAACTTTCGTTTGTTGTATAATATACAAAAAGGGCTGATTTCTTCATTGAATTTCAGACAAAAAGGATATTGCCACAACTTTCCGAAATATCTACTAGCTCTTTTCAATAGGTAACGAAAATGCAGACTGTGAAAGTGTACACAACTTTAGTTTGTGTTTAACCCAGGAAGTGCTAGATGCAAGACAATATCGTTGTTGTATACACTCTTATATTATAAAGACGTGATTCGTTATATAATTTGTCATTATTCGTAAATGGATTAATAAATCAAAATCGTCGAATACTTTATCCTTAAAAGACAAAATTGAAATTTTTAAACTCGAAGAACAAAATATCTCAATTAAAAGCTTATGTGAAGAAGCTCTTAAGAATTTAACGCTTTTACAGTATTTTTACATAGAGCGAAACAATTATGAAATAATACTAATGTTAACTGAAATACAATGTGCTACTGAAAAAGAAGCGATTAAGAAAAAAAATAAACAAACAACAATATTCGATTTTTTTTTTTTCTAAATAAGTTTCAGATAATAGAATTTTAAGGCATTTATTAAGGAAAAATATAACTGTTTTTTTTTCCACCAAAATCTGTAGTTTTGATTTATATACCAGTGTGTTTGTGTACTATCAATTTGTAGAGTAAATTAATATTACTATAAATATACAAAAATATATACTGAGATTTCATGTTTATTTAATTAAAAAAGTTAAAAGATACTTTAGTTTTACTTTTTAGCCAAAGAAATGTTTATAATACTCTGTGAACGGGATGTCTATAAAGCTTTTCTGTCTAAGGCGGAATTTTATTTCAGTCCCAAGCGATTCTGCCTTAGACAGATTTCACTGTATATATTATACCATATTTTGGTACTTATAAGAAGACTTTTATCACTATTTTTTATGATTGCTATCAAGTTGCTAAAGTTTTTTGCCACCTTTCAATTTTTGAGCTAGTAAAGCATAAAAAAATTAACGAAACATCATAAAGAGTTAAATAGTTACCCAGAAATCAAGGTGTAACAATATTTTTAAGTGTAGAAACTAGAAAGGTATGGTTATGAAGAAATTTGAAGTAAAATTAGAAGTAAATTAGCAAAAAATATGTCTAAGTCCAGCAAAACACGACTGGTAAAGACGGAAAAGGTTCAGGAGAGCAATTGGCGGTAGAAGAGTAAGGTCCTTGTGTATAGGTCACAGAAAACATTATCTCGGTGAATGCAACATGAAATGATGCACCGAAATGTCGAGTTGAATCAAAGTATACAGTTCTGTAGAGAATGCAGTATTTTGGTCCAAATGCTAGAACTTCATGGAAAAAAAAATTATAAATCAAATAAAGGTTGAAAATATTAAACTGAGCTAAAAGGCATGTTTACTAGACAGAGAAATAATAGGGTCATGTTATTTAGATTTTTAAAAAGTTTTTTTAATGGAATTCTAGCATTTAGACAAATACTGCCAGGGGTCAATGCAGTATTTTTTTCTTGGGGCCCATTTTACGAAAAGTAAAGGTTATTTTTGTGAAATATATTATATTTTTGTGAAAAATAACATTTTGTAACAAAAGTTGAAATCCAGTTACTCAAATTCGAACCAAGCATTTATTAACAAAAACCTTTTAAAATCTTTTGATGAAGTTTTCCTTTCTGGTGAACTTGTTTGTTTACAAATTACACATTTTAAAACGTCACTAAATAAATTAATAAATTGTAAGTTTTTATGGAATAGAATTTTGTGAAAGGACCTATTTTATTAAAAGGAATTTTGTGAAGGGACTCATTTTATCAAATTGATTTTTGTGAAGGGGACCATTTTAATAAATTGATTTTTGTGAAGGGGCCTATTTTATTAAATTGATTTTTGTGAAGAGGCCCTAAATAGGCCCCAAATTTTGCCTGAATCGACCCTTGACTGCACTCTGCACAGAACTGTACATTGTTTCAGCTCTCCATTACAGTGCATCATTTTATGTTGCACATACCGAGATGATTGTTTTCTGTGACCTATACACAGGGGCCTTAACCTTCTACCGCCAATTGCTCTCCTGCACCTTTAGGTCTTTAATCCCTAAATCCTAAATAAGCCTAAGGCCCTTGTTTTGCTTGACTTAGACATCCCTTTGTTTATTTACTTCTAATTTTACTTCAAATTTCTTCATAACTATAGCTTTCTACACTTAAAAATATTGTTACACATTGATTTCTGGGTAACTAATCAACTCTTTTTGATGTTTGTTAATTTTATTATGCGTTACTAGCTCAAAAATTGAAAGGCGGCAAAGAACTTTAGCAACGTGATAGCAATCATAAAAAATAGTGATAAAAGTCCTCCTATATGTACCAAAATATGGCATACTTTTTTTTGAAATCCTACCCTAGCTTTGATTGACACATTACCAAATAAAATTGAATCTGTCTGGACACTCCAAACATTCATATGCAGGCATTGGCTACATTTAAAAAAAAAAAAAAAAAAAAAAAAAAAGAATTTTCGTCAACCTAACCAGGTTTTACAGTCTTTTTCTGATTATTTGGCTATAACGTTTCATAAAATAATTATAATTGATCAAACTGTATTGCATGATATTCTTGAGTAAATTATATTTCCAGTGGTATGTATCTCTTTTTTTTTTTTAATTATCTTTACTGGTAATTGAACAAATGCAATTGAAAAATCATTTCAACAGAGACATGATATATATTACAAACAATGGTGTTAAATTAGGCAAGAAAAGCTACTGTGAAAATTCTTAGACTGAAAGGCTAACTTTTAAAAGCTGACTTTTTTTTAATTTTTTGTAATATATTCATGTAAAGTAAGTGAAAAACAATATTTTCTTTAGTATGCAGAAATTAAAAAAATGTTTATTATTTTATATCTTTTAAGAAAATGTAACTTATTTTTGAGAAACATTTGTAAGAAATCAATTTTTCCTGAAATTTTTTTTTTTTCCGTCACTTTAGAATTTCCGGAAATTTTACATCTCTAGGAGAGAGTAAAATTTTCTTGTATTCTATGAAGAATTTTACTTTTGCTAGTTTCATTATGTTTATATTAACATATTTATTTGGGCTATTTAATTTTAGATTAATAAATACTAATAGAAATTTTAAGTTTACTAATTAGCACTTTTATATAAAAAAGTGGCTACTAGTTTAAAGACTGGGGCCACTTATAAAACTGCTACTACTGGCTGCTAATGAAATTTTCCAATTTTTCTCTCTATGGTGCACCCTCTGAGTTCGATTCTGCATTTGCCACATGGCTACAAAACCAAACAATGTGACAGTTAAATAAAATAAACAACCTGTCACTTTTTTTTTTTCAAAATTTTTTAAAAAGTGAATTAATTTTAAATAATTTTAACCCACATTTTTTTATCCCTGTGGTAGTATCAGGACCCACATTTTTAATGGTCAGTTAGCAGAAATTCTGTTAATTGTTGAAATCTATAAAGAATTTTAATATTTTTAATTTAATTTAACAAAGATTATGATTACAAAAAAATAAAAATAAAATAAAAAAAAATAAAATAAAGCCTTTTAAACTAAAAGTGTTTAACTGATTATTGGCTACTAATAAAATTTCAATTTTCTGGTCTAGTTCAAGAGTGACCTAATAATTGATTATATACTTCAAAGGTTTTTTTTTTTTTGCTAAAATGTGTTAAATTTTGGAGTGTGTCTTTGTCTTATATAAAAGAGCATCTTATACATCTGAAAATAGATACCTCTTCTTGCAGTTACTGTGCATTTATTTGTGCATGCATTCCAATTTTCCCCCCTAATACCAACGTTTGTAATTTTTTTTCTTTAAAAAAAAAAAAAGAAAAATATTGGATTTTTTAAAGTTTAAATTGGATTTTTTTTATCTAAATCAGATTTGGATTAAAAAATATATATATATATATATATATATATATATATATATAATTTTAAAATTACACATTTTAAAGTAAAATAACGTAATAAAACCTAATAAAAATAACCTGAATCATTAAAATTAACAATTAGAAAAGTTCATTTGAATTTATTTGAAATTTATATAAACTCATTAACTTGGTTAATTTGAAATATTTTAACCGTATAAACAATTAAATATTACAGTTAAAAAATACAGCAATATAAACAGATTTAATTTGAAAATGTGAATTATCTTTTACTTTTGAAAACCTGAAATAAATAAAACAAATTGTCTTGTGTTATATGAGCAGTTACTTACACTAACTGCAGTTTAACAAATATCCTATTCTATATAGAAAAAATATATACAGTTGAACTCCAGTTATACGTTACCTGAGTTGTACGTTTCCCTCAGTTATACGTTTCAACTCAGCGGTCCCGGCCATTTGTCATTAAAAATTAGCCGAGTTATACGTTTTTGAGTTATACATTCTCTCAGTTATACGTTACGTTTTTCAGTTCCCATGCGAAATTTTGTCTCACTTATACGTTTTGCAGAAGATTTTTTTAAAGAAACTTCTACCCCTCGCCTTTCATCCCTGCTGACCATGGATGTATTATAAATATATTTATAATACATACATGCTGCTGACCACCGCTCTAAGGTTTCTAGGAACCAAACTGGCCACGTGAAACAGAGTATAGGTGAGGGCCGTGAGGGGGGAAAGGAAGTGTTACTCTGCTGGAAAAAAAAATCGAAGATTAGTGATTACGTATTTCAATAAGATTCAGTAAACTACTGAAATGACTTTTGATAAATTATTTACATGCCAAAACGATTCTAATCATTTCTTTCAAGTGTGTAAAACTATCTATATGTGTGTAAAACAGTATTACTTAATAAAGGTTTTATGATAAAATAACCTCATGTACACTTTTCTTATAGTACCTTTTTGTTTTACTCTGTTCCATTTCCGCGAATATATGTCATGGGTGCAGTAATACTTACAAAACTTCCGTTTTCGATATAAAAAGGTAACAAATGCCTCAACGAAAGTAAATTTTCACGATTTATTTTTAAAAAAGATTTTGGTAGACCATCAATTGAGTTATACGTTTTATCGAGTTATACGTTTTGTTTTCCGGTCCCGGGCAAAACGTATAACTGGAGTTCCACTACCTTAAATTACCCATTTGATAAAATAAAAATCACATGCACGTTACTAAAAGCTAAAACTTTTTGTTTTAACCAAATTTCTTTATTAAAAATTTAAAAATATTAATGATAATGTAAGCATTTTATTTAGAAAAAATCCCTGACGGCTCGGCCTACAGGCACAGGTAGATTTCGAAGACTCAGACCGTGGGTCGCCTGTTTGTTGGGAATTGCGGAAGAAAAGACCTTTATACCATGATGCGGCAGTTGGAACCGCCTACTTTGAAACCTACCTTGTTTGCAGGCGTAGCCAGTAGGGATTTTTTTTTGAATTTTTTTTTTTTTTTTTGCTATAAGAGTTGGTCCTATAAAAAACTTGTCAATATAAAAGTTTATATTTAGAGGATTTATAATAAATTTAAGCGGATTTGAAATCTTGGAAATTGACGAAGTTATGAATTTTTTTCTTCTAACCCCCCCACCCCTGCCCTTGGGGCCATTTTTAATTATATCAAAAATCTGTCATACATAAATTTTCGGCCCTTCTCCTAGAAGTAATAATAACTTCAAATGGATTCGATACATATCATAATTAAGAAATTTTTTTTTTCTGTTTTCACAAAAAGCTCCCCCCCCCCCGGTTCGATTTTGCCCATTAATGAACTTGACCGAAATTTTATGCCCCTTGATTTTATGTATCAGTTTCAAAAAGATGCGGGAGTTGGAACTGCCTACTTCGAAAAATATCTTGTTTACAGGCGGAGCCAGCAGGAATTTTTTTGTTTTTAATTTTTTTTTTTTGCTATAAGGGTTGGTCCTATAAAAAACTTGTCAATATAAAAGTTTTAGATAATATTAAGAGGATTTATAATAAATTAAAGCGGATTTGATATCTTGTGAATTGACAAAGTTATGAATTTTTTTCTTCTAAAACACCCCCCTTTTCCCCTCCTCGTTGCCATTTTTAATTATATCAAAAATCTGTCATACATACATTTTCGTCCCTTCTCCTAGAAGTAATAATAACCTTAAACGGATTCGATATGTATCATAATTAAGAAATTATGGGTTTTTTCCGTTTTCACAAAAAGCCCCCCCCCCCACCCTGCCCCCCTTGGTTCGATTTTGCCCATTAACGAACTTGATTGAGATTTTATGCCCCTTGATTTTATGTATCAGTTTCGAAGAGATCTGAGCAGAATTATTGCAGTTATCGTGTCCATAAAAAAGTGACATACATATATATATATATATATATATATATATAATTATAATATCTATGAATTTCAAAAAACATATCAAGTTCTATACTACTTAAATCTCCAAAGAGATAATCAATGATACTGTGTATACAGAATACCACATATCTAATAATTAACATGTGAGTCATTCCATGTCAAATCAACACACTTTTTGAAGAAATTTTACCTCACCATCTCAGATTTTAATGAACTGTGGCACATAGTTAGTATTTATATAGACTAAGAAAAATACGAAATATTTTTGAAAAATATCTGTTTGTTTTGAAAATATGGCTATTTAAACTTCTCAAGAATTGTCAAAAAATGCTAGTCCGCTAGATTTTCAAATTGTCATAAAATCTTTCCTAATTAAGATAGAAAGGTGAAATAAGTGTCATAATGCAGCATTTTTAATAGACTTTAATATGATATGCAACATGATAGAGGTTGTAAAAAAAATTGTTTCAAAATTTAAATTTAAATTGTGAAAAAAACGTTTTTTTAAAAAACTTCAAAAAATTATAGAAGATAGGTTGTGTTATTGTAAAATAGTATCCAAAGTTTGAAAATGGGACAACAATGGGTTCATAGGGAAAATAATTTTAAAAAAAGGCATTTTTCATCAATTTCAAGTATGATACAATAATCCATAAAAATTTGATTTTAAAACAATATGCAACAGTATAAATTTTGTTAAAAAGAATAAAAATTCAAAATTTTAATTTTATTTTTTAAATTTAAATTGCAAAAAAATATTTGCTTTTCAATTTTTTCAAAAAATTATCAAAATAAAATAAGAGAATAGTAGAACAGGAAGAATGTAAAATGGGACAACAGTGGGCTCATAGAAAAAAAAGAAAGGAATTTTTCATCAATTTCAAATATGATACAAATACAATAATCCATAAAAAGTTGACTTTAATATGATATGCAACAGAATATAGTTTGTTAACAAAAAAAATTAACTTTCAAGTTTTAATTGTGAATTTTTTTTTTCATTTCTTTCCCCAAACAATTATAGAAAACACATTCTATTAATGTAAAATAGTATACACAGTTTGAAAATGGGACAGCAATAGGTTCATACTAAAAATAATACTTTAAAAGAGTAGTTTCTACTAAATTGGGGTTATATAATACAAGCAAAAAAAAAAAAAAAAGAGTAAACAATAAAAAAGTTAAAATTAATATTTAACCTGCTATAAATCAAGACTATAGGAAAGCAGAAATAAATGTCAAGTAAAAATTTTCAGCTGTTAGATAATCCTATTGTATAATTTTAGTTTTCATGTGATTCATACAAAATGCTGTAAAATACTCTGCTGAAATAGTTGACACAGTCATTTTATTTTATGAAAGTGATGAGCTGAGCAGAGCAATGCCTGGAACTAAAGATTGTATAAGTATCACTGACCAAGGTGGAAACAAAGTAAAAGTTTCTGAAAGGCTGATTTTATGCAATCTAAAAGAGGCTCATGTACTGTTCAAAGAAAAGTTTCCAGACTTAAAAATTAGTTTTCCTAAGTTTGCAGAGCTCCGTCCCAAGCATTGCATTTTGGTTGGATCAAAAGGTACACACACAGTTTGTGTTTGCACGACACATCAAAATGTCAAGTTAATGCTTGAAAATGCTAAATTGGGTGTAATTACTAATGGTGAATTGACAACTTACAGGCATTGCATATCAAAAATATTGTGCAATCCACCATCAATAGACTGCAATATGTCTGAATGCCCATACTGTCCTGGTGATTGTGAAATACGTAATATTTTACAAAAATCATTTGAGGAGAACTTAATTGAAAAAGACACATTCAGACAGTGGATTTCTGTAGATCGCTGCAATTTAGAGATTCTGCAGAAACCATCACAAGAATTTATTGACTTATTTTGTAACAAGCTGCCAATCTTAGTCAGACATGATTTCATTGCAAGACTGCAATCATCTTTTATGAATCAGGGAAAAGTAAATTTGAAAAAATCTGAAATCGCAGTAATGCTAGATTTTTCTGAAAATTACAGCATGGTTATTCAAGATGAAGCTCAAAGTTACCATTGGGCTAATAAACATGCCACAATTCATCCTTTTATAGTGTATTACAAAAGAGAAAATAAGGTTGAGCACTTAAACTATGTTGTAATCTCAGACTGTTAGGAGCATAACACTGTTGCTGTCTACGCCTTCCAAAAAAAACTAATTCAATTTCTGGTAAATAAATTTCAAGAACCCCCTAGAAAGATTTTCTATTTTTTCATATGGATGTGCCACCCAATATAAAAAAAAAAAAAAATCTTCAATCTGTGTTTTCACAAAGAAGATTTCAAAATGAAGCTGAATGGCACTTTTCAGCCACAGCTCATGGGGTCCATCACAGCTCAGTTGCCTTGTGATGGACTTGGGGGCACAATTAAGAGAGAGGCAGCAAGAGCCAGCTTACAACGGCCTTATGAAAACCAGATTTTAACACCTCTTCACATGAATGGGCAGCATCCAAGTTTTCTTCAAAAATAAGCTTTGCATTTTCAACACAAGAAGATCACATTGATTCAGAAATATTTTTAAAAGATAGGTTCAATCAGGCAGTTACTATTAAAGGAACTCAACAATATCATGCCTTTATCCCTGATAAATTCAGTACATCAAATATATTTGTTAAAACATTTTCTGAATCTGCAATATCATCAAAAGTGATTGTTTCAAAGTCTGAAGATAAACTTGGGTTAGAAGACTGCAATGGGTATATTACTGCTGTATATGACAAGCATTGGTGACTTGCTTACATCATGGATAAAGATAAAGAACATGATGAACTTAAGGTGACATTTTTGCACCCGCATGGGCCGTCTCCATCATTTTCTTATCCTAGCAAGCCAGATGTGCTATGGATACCTATAATGGATGTTTTGTGTTCAGTTGATCCTCTGACACCAACTGGAAGAATACATGTTTTATCACAAAATGACATTTTGAAAACTAACAAGTCATTATCCAATTAAATTCAATCGCAAGAGGTGTTAAAGGATATGAATTGGTAAAGTCTTATGTTACTTCATAAAGAATTTGGTAATTTTGTACAAAGTTTATATTTGAACTATTGTAGTGCATCATATTATATCATATTGTATTGTGCCATATTTGAAATTGATAAAAAATGCCTTTTTAAAATTATTTTCCCTATGAACCCATCGTTGTCCCATTTTCAAACTGTGTATACTATTTTACATTAATTGAATGTATTTTATATAATTGTTGACGAGAAAAAACAAATTCACAATTAAAATTTTAAAATTAAAAAAAAAATTCTTTACAAACTATGTTTTGTTGCATATCATATTAAAGTCAACTTTTTATGGATTATTGTATTTGTATCATATTTGAAATTGATGAAAAATTCCTTTCTTAATTTTTTTTTTCTCTATGAACTCATTGTTGTCCCATTTTACATTCTTCCTGTTCTACCATTCTCTTATTTTACTTCTATAATTTTTTGAAAAAAATAAAAACAATTTTTTTTTTCAATTTAAATTTTAAAAATAAAATTTAAATTCTGAATTTTTATTTTTTAACAAAATTTATCCTGTTGAATATTTTATTAAAGTCAAATTTTTATGGATTATTGTATCATATTTGAAATTCATGAAAAATGCCTTTTTTAAAAAATTATTTTCCCTATGAACCCATTGTTGTCCCATTTTCAAACTTTGGATACTATTTTATAATAATACAACCTATCTTCTATAATTTTTTGAAGTTTTTTAAAAAAACGTTTTTTTTACAATTTAAATTTTAAAATTTAAATTTAAACTTTGAAATAATTTTTTTTTACAACCTCTATCATGTTGCATATCATATTAAAGTCTATTAAAAATGCTGCATTATGACACTTATTTCACCTTTCTATCTTAATTAGGAAAGATTTTATGACAATTTGAATATCTAGCGGACTAGCATTTTTTGACAATTTTTGAGAAGTTTAAATAGCCATATTTTCAAAACAAACAGATATTTTTCAAAAATATTTCGTATTTTTCTTAGTCTATATAAATACTAACTATGTGCCACAGTTCATTAAAATCTGAGATGGTGAGGTAAAATAGGTGTGTTGATTTGACATGGAATGACCCATGTGCAAACATAATATTACCATAGCTGATGCTTCAATGGTAATTGGCCAAATTTTACTCATACCAAAATAATATTGAAAAAAGAAATAGAGAGAAAGGGGGGAAAAAAAAAATTATAAATTGGAGTTGCAATTAAGTAAACACAAATGGATTAACAAATTAAATATGAACCATACACAATGGAAAATTGGACCACATGAGAATTAAATATGAATTGGACATGGAAAAACACATGCACATGTACTCATCAGCCTGGATGCACCCACATGTGTTTTAATTAATAATTCAGTGTTTCATAATTCTACTGGCATAATGCTAAGATCAGTAGAATCATCCAGGTACACTGAATTATTACCAGACAACAATTGGAAATATTAAAATTTGGAAATATAAAGTTTTGAACTGGGGGTGGTTTTGGGTTCTGGGAGTCATAATCGGCATAGATCTGCAAAAATTTTTCAAAAATTCCAACTTAGGTGAGAATGTAATAGGTAGTATTTCTTACGAAATCTACCTAAAAAAGAAAACTGTTATGAATGAAATTTTAAACATTCTATTCTGGATATATACAGTATTACTTTAAATACAATATTTATTCCGGATTATATGCAATATTCTGGAATGCATACAATATTCATTTAATGAATTTGGAGCATGTATTACACATACATAAAAGTGATTATGATTATATATAAATTTCAATGGGTCTGAAAAAATTCTTTGTTATTAAAATGTTTGAAAAGAAACACTGATTTCTCAGCTTTATGAGTTCCTAAGCGATTATGGAGTTTAGACTTTAGAGTGAATCATCAAAGTTGCATTTATTTAATTTAAATAATAATAATAAAAAAAATACATATATATATATATATATATTTTTTTTTTTTTTTTACTTTAAAAACTTTAGTTGTTAATCATATATATTATTTCTCCTGTCAACATCCCTTTTTCTCAGAAAATACGAAACGCAGAACGATGAATGAGATACCATATGAAAGGATTTGGAACAGGCTTCTGACATAGCACACTTAACAATTAGTTAAAAAATGTTTTTTGATTAAAAATTGCTGTTAATTAAAAATTAAATCGGCATTGTATTCATAAACGAAATGAAAGGTTTTCCTGAAATTTGTGTTGCCACCAAAATAAAATACTGCATTATCAGATGACGTCATCCTATAATGAAATTGAAATACAATTGTTAATTTATTTCTTGCGCGTACTTTTTTAAAAATATCGAGCTTTTAATTTGTATTTTATTTAATTTTTACACGTGCATCAGTTATTTTTATTTATTTTCCTTTTTTAATCTTGGCTGTGTTTATGCGTACTGTAACAGAGCATCAGTAGATTGCCTAATTTAAGGATTATCTTCCTTTTAGATATACAGCTCATTAGGATTCACAAAAATTGTAAGTATTTATTTTTAAATATTTCATTAAGCTGTTAATATGCCAGCGAAGTCTGACGTCACTTAAACGGCTGCTGAACCACAAAGTTTGAACATCCCATGTTTAAGTTCCCATAGGGTTGCAAAAAATTGGTGTACCCAATAATATTGATTTATGTATTTAAGACATTTCTGGAACAGTTTTGCAAAATCTGAGGAAATGCTTTCATATGAATTCCCTAAACATCAGATTCAGTGTTTAATTTGTTTTATAATTCCCTTTTTTTTTCATATAGGAGTCTTGGCAACCTAGAGAAATGACCTTAGCGGGAGAGAAAAATTAGGCAAAAACTTTTCTGGCAATCTATTCCCATTTTCTTATACACCAACAATCATCCTATATATTATTTCTGTTTTCAACATCTTTTTTTTCTATGCACATACAAAACATAAAACGATGAATGAGGTATCATTCGAAAAGTTTTTGAACAAGTTTCTGAGATAATACACCCACATATTGTTAAAACACGTTGTTTGATTTAAAAAAAATCAGTTAATTAAAAATTAGTGCTAAAACGTACCAGGAAATAATCTCATAGATTGCAGTGCGAAAGCTTCACACGGGTCCTTCTGATTAACTTATATTTATAATAATTAAAACTGAAATTATATTTTAAAATATATAGGAACATTTCAGAGTATTTACACTATGAAATTATTATTTTCATTTTCCAAATCTTTCCATAAACTACATTGGAATATTGAACCATTTATTATTTACATGTGCACAAGGAAGTAATATGAGATCTTTACATAAATATCAATAAGAATACTTTTGAATGACCTATATTTATTTATTCTAATGTTTTCCATATCCTCACAGAAAGTCTTCATGTTTGTGTACTAAGAAAATTATACAAGATTTACATATTTTTTAATAGCTAAATATATGCATTAATCTTTTAATATATTTCAGCTGATATTCTCTATTTTTAACGAACTTAAAAAAAGGAGGAGGTTATCAATTTGACCCGTATGTATGTATGTTTTGCTATTGTTCACACATAACTCTCGTAAATGTGCATCAATTTTGATAATTTTTCTTTTGTTTGAAAGAGTAAGGCCCCCCCTCCCCCCCCCACCCATTTCAATTTCATCAAAATCTGATCATTAGAACAAATTATTTAAATTTTTATTCAAATTTCCATTATTTTGATGAAGATTTATTTTATATTTCAAAAAGTCCATTATTTGAATTGTTGCCAATTTGTAAAATGGCGCACATAATAATATTAACTTTCAATTAAAAAATGTATTTACACGTGACTATTAAAAACAGAAATAAAACTTTAAAATAATAATTAAAATGATCACGTGTTAAAAGCAGTAAATGTGGAAAAATACGTTATAAAAAAATATACTTGCACATGAATATTAAAAAAGAGAAATAATTAAATTATTTTATGCATTCAAAGCACTAAATGAGGAAACTTACGTCATGTTTAAAATACTCAAATAACAATATTTCAAACAATTTCAATTAAAAAACATATTTACACGAGAGATTAATGTATTTGTAGTTGATGTAATACTAAACTACGAAAAGTCCTTCTGGTCTATACCGGCAGGTAAAGATAACCTCCTTATTCCTTAGTTTTAAGAAGCTATAAAAATGAATGGAACCCGATTACAGAAGATTAGTTCACATTTCTCGCCAATATTGAATTTAAATCAGAATTCTACCAAATATGCCAGCTATAGCCAAGTTGGCTTCATTTATGGCAACTTGTTTTTTTTGCCAAATTTGGTAATATTTCGCCAAATATTGCCTAGCTTGGTGAGAATTTAACGCTGGCGAATATGAATATATAGTGTTAAGAATATAAGAGTTGGAATGATGGTTACAACAATGAAATAAAATTTGCAAGAAAATATGTTCACTAAACCTCTTAAATTAAAACCGTTTATGGAGGAATCTTGCTGTCTTGTTTCAAAATGTCAGCCACCCTAAAATTTCAAACTGCTATGTCTCAGCCATTTTTTAAGGTAGAGGCAAAACAAAAATTGTTCCGGAATCCTTGGATCAAGGCTGAACATTTAATTGAAAAAAACCTTTAGGATTTCTAATATTTTTAATGACTTAATTGTACATCTTTTTGAATCATGGGTGCAAGATCTTCAGTCTCAGGACTGATTTCAGTCTTGGAGAGATTTTTGACTGATAGTAAATTCTACTTTATGTACTTAGATAAGAGCAGTTTTACTATCAAGAACTTTTAATCACTTTCATTGCAGACCATAGTAAAAAACATATACAAAAAATTTGGTTCAATACTGTGGATAACCTAATACACTTTTCGATGATACAATAATTTAAATGAAACAAAAATCGCTATCACAGCGCCCGCTTCCTTCAGAATATCTGCAAATTCAAGTGGCACCTACTGGCCATAGCCAAAAACCTACAGATGAAATTTGGTTCAATTCTAGGTTGCTTCATAACTTGGCACAATTTTCAATGGTACAGAGAGGGCACACACAGGCAGACATATATTTTATAAAGCATGTTTTTCGGAATCTCTGACCCCTAAAACATATAAATCCATTTCTTCTATTTAGATAGAAGGTGAAAAAAGGAGGATGTTAATAATTTGACCCTATGTGTGTATCTATGTTTTAGTCCTGTTCATGCATAACTTTCGTAAATGTGTACCAATTTTGATATAGTAGCTGGCAAAAGTTTTGAGACACTGTTTTTCTGTAAGCATAATTTCTTAATGATGTAAATTAGTAATTGTACCCCTTTTAAGGCTCAACAAAATGCAACATTAGAACAATTGAGACATATGCATAAGTTCAAAATAATTCGGAAATTTGCAAAATTACTTACGCAGAAGTTTTGAGACGACTCTGTTTTTCTAAACTTTTATTGAAATGAAGCGTCTTAATGTAACGAAATACATCAATATTTAATATTTAGTTGCATATCCTTTTGCTTTGAGGACTGCAGAACATCGTCTGAGCATGGAATTAATAAAGCTTTCTAAGGTTGACCCAAGAATTTTTGTCCATTCCGATTGAAGATCCTGAAGTTCTGTCTTTGAAGAATGCTTTAGTGTCCCGACTTCTCTTCCGATGTGTTCCCAAAGATGTTAAATTGGATTGAGGTCAGGTGACTGACTCGGCCAGCCCAAAACTTTAATTTTCTTAGCTGTAAATAAATTTCTTAACATTTTGGAGGTGTGCTTTGGATCATTATCCTGCTATAACATCCATCCACGAGGCATCTTTTTGTGAACATAATGCAGCATGTGATCTTCTAAAATGGTTTTTAAATATTTTGATCCATAGTCTCGTCGATGTGTACGATGGGATGACGTCATCATGATGGAAAGACCCCTCAGACCATTACTGATCCGTTTTTGTACTTCACTGTTCGACGGTGTTACCGCGGTTCTATTCTGGTGCCTCGTGGATGACGAATATAATGTCATTCATCATTTACAAACAATTTGAATTTGAATTCATCGCTCCAAAAGATCTTTTAATTTTTGGTTGTCCACATTTCGTGCTCCTTAGTGAATTTCAATCGGATTTTCCCATTCTTTACCCGGATTAGATGTTTTTTAGCAGAGACCCGTGCACACAATCCGGCGGCATCCAGACGACGTCTTATTATGTCATTACTCACTGTGAGTCCATGTTCGGTGGCCATCTCCTTACATATTTCCACCTCCAAGATGGTGACAAATCGGTTTACAGCTAAGAAAATTTAAGTTTTGGTCTGGCTGAGTCAGTCACCTGACCTCAATCCAATTGAACATCTTTGGGAGCATATCGGAAGAAATGTTGGGACACGGAAGCATTCTTCAAAGCCAGAACTCCTTTACGATCTTCAATCGGAATGGGCAAAAATCCCTAGGTCCACCTTAAAAAGTCTTGTTAATTCCATGCTCAGACGATGTGCCGCAATCCTCAAAGCAAAGGGATATGCAACTAAATATTAAATATTGCTGTATTTCGTTACATTAAGATGCTTAATTTCAATAAAAATTTAGAAAAACAGAATTGTCTCAAAACTTTTGTTTAGGTAATTTTGCGAATTTCTGAGTTATTTTTAATTTATGCATATGTCTCAATTGTTCTAATGTTGCATTTTGTTGAGCTTTTAAAGGGGTGCAAATTACTAATTTACATCAATAAGGAATTTTGCTTACAGAAAAAATTAGGACAAAAAAAAAAAAATACCGTCTCAAAACTTTTGCCAGCTACTATATATATATTTTTTTGCTTGAAAGTGTAAGTGGTTCCATTTGAATTTCGTCAAACTCTGATGATTAGAACAAATTTGTTTTTAGAAATTCACTTTAACTAAAGTGAGATTGTAATAATTCTTTTAAAAATCAATGAAATATTAAAAAAGTGTATGAAATAAATTTCGCAGAAATGGTGGTAGTGGGGGACCAGCCAAAAAAGAAATATTTCACACAATTTCAGTGTTTAATACTAAACATTGAAATTATATTACAATTTCCTGAAAAAGGACAGTGGTTTCTAACTCTGAGCTATAAATATTTTTATCACCGCTATAAACTTTATTATTTAAATAATTCGACATTTAGTGCAGAAAACATTCAGTTTCTTTCTGGTTTTATACTCAACGCATTAATAAGTAGACAGCGCTCGTAGTCTTTGCATCTCAGTTAGCGACTTGTGATTGTGTGGTTTATTTATAAGTTTATTAGGCTCCAAATCACACAAAGCTAATCCTTATGAGCTCTTAGCTCGACTTAAAGCACATAAGCTTGTTCTTTCGAAAAAACATTTCTTTACTGGAAAACGGAAGCTAAAATGCGTGGAACCCAATTACGGAAGATTCATTCTCAGTTCTCGTCAATCTGAATGAGAATTTCGTCAAATTAGTCAACTATAGCCATGTTGGCTTCATTTATGGCACCCTATTTTTATCGCCAAATTTGGTGAAATTTCGCCAATTGTTGTCCAGATTGATGAAAATTCGATTCTGTCAAAGATTTTATTAAAAAATATTTATTTAATGAATAATTTTGGTAAATTATCTCTATTACAAATTACTTATTTACTCAGCAGATGTTGAAATCAAGATAATTGTGTGTATTTCTGTATTAATAACTAAAAACTGGAAACAAAATAAAGTTTTACAAAAAAAAATTTACCGACTTAAAAAAAGAAACACTAAAAAGTATTAAATAATTATTTAAAATTCTCTAATGACAAAACGACAAACAATCGCAAAATAAAACTGAGATTTTCGTCTAACGACCACAAAATAAAATCGCGATTTTTGTTAAACGACCGCGAAATAAAACCACGATTTTCATCAAAGTATTCTTTAGAATTTTATTATTTTTTTTTTCCCATTCACATCTGTGTTTATCTTCTAAATACCTTTAATGAATGAAATGGAATATTACTGCCATGAACCTCTATAGAAGGACTTCTAACGCAATAGTTATAACATTGTGTCGAGACTTCGGCACTAAATGGCAGCTGCACAGCTACGCGCACAGTTCTGCGCAGCTGGCCAGAATCCATGCTGCAGCAGCGTCCATAGTCTATTATCACGTCATTGTCAGTGTCAAATGGTGAAGCAGACGAACTGTGACGTATGCAGAATCTGTCTTACCACATGCGCCACCTATTTGAGACTTTTTTCGAGGAATGATTTCCTTCTTGGAAAGGCTATTTCGTTAGAAGTCCTGGTATAGAGGTTCATGATTACTGCACTTTGTTTGTGGAAAAGAAGTTCAGTCATTTACGAGAACTGACTGCATAAATGATGATCTCTTCGAGATGTTCCACCTTATTGCATTAAAGTACAAAACAAACATGAATCAACATATTTTGCTTAAAAAAAATGAGATTTTTTTTTTTTCGAGTTTTTAAAATTTTTGCTCGCTACAACAGTTTTCTGCAATATATTTTTGTATTAGGCAAACCATTTACTGAATTTTTGCTTGTTCAATCTGAACTCACTATAAACGAGTTTGGCTATATTAAGCTTTCTTTATATATTCATGTTAAAGTAACGTAGATTCTGTAGTAACAACAGGTAAGTTTTTGAGAATTGATTTATTTCAATATAACAAGATTTCACTACATATATCAAATTAAAATTTGGATTTCCCAAAATTTTTTATGATGGTATCTTATTTGGCTTTTGCAGGAGTGGCATGCTTATGTATTGGCATGCAAGTTCTAAGTATGGCATCTTATATAACTTTTGTATGTAACATGCTTGATAAGATTTTAATATTTGGATATTTAATATGTTTCCCAAAAAAATTTATTTCTCATATGAACTTGTGACAGGGAAGGTGAAAAGTACGGCATAACAAGAGATATGTGGTCTCCGAGACCACATTTATTTATGGATCCAAAAAGGCATCCTTATTTAAATATTAGTATCATATTGTACAAGTATGCAAGTGTAGAATAAGCATGATCATCTGATATGTTTAATTTTAACATTCAACTTATAACAGGGAACAAAAAATTTTCAGTCTTCGAAGAATTTTCGTTTGAAAGACATTTTAAAAGCATGGTGTCCATTTCCTCTAAAAATCTTGTTAGGCTTAAACAACACAGTGCAGTCTCCCAGATTACACCTTCTCTTTTACAGGTTAATAGTTTTTAGATTTTTCTACTTTGAACATTTTTCATAAGTTTTTAGGGACCACATTAGACATCTTAAATGGTACTTCCTTGTTATAGCTTATAGCAGCCCCCAGATTTACGCTTATGCCCATAGTTGCATTCATCATTTTACCAAAGTCGTCACTAATGGGTATAATTCAATTATGTTTTACAACTTAGCGATACGTCTTGGTCGACTGGCGTTTCATCCTCGGGGGGTGGGGGATTTAACAAAGAAGTACCACTTAAAGTTACACATTTTCTTATGCTTAATTGGCAATTTGTACACTCGCAGATGTTGGCAGCCCTGGACAGTATTCTTCAAAAAGCTTCTTGCACTTTACAGATTCTAGAATTGAATTTGACATTAGAGGAAGACTGCGCACATATTGGTACTTAAAATAAATAAATAAATAAATAAAACTACCATTCTTTTAAATTATTTTTTTTCTATTTATCATAAAGTATGAAATAAATGTACTCTTACTTGACATCTCTCAAGTGTATAAACATTCAGTCTATCTCAAAAGTTTAGGCACAGCTACAAAATGTTCTTCAATAAATTAAAAAAATAAACAAAAACGTATTATTTACTTATTAGATTCAATAAAATAAAATTGTTCAAATAAATCATATCAAAATGAATAAATAGGTACATTATTATAACATTAATAATAAACTTTTTAACCAAAAATAGAACCGACTTTAAAAACTACTACAAAGTAAAAAGTAATTTTTTTTTTTACATAATAGTTAATACAAAATTAAATTAAGGGCATTGTATTTACCATGCATGTTATTATATTTATATACATTAATTTGATTTTTTGGAGTGTGTGCCAGCCAAGCCAAGTTAAAGCCATGTTACCATTTTTAATTATTTCATCTGATGTTATACATGTGTATTTAGAAATGAGATTAGCAACTATATATTTACAGACATTGCTTCGGAAACTAGTTGATCATTTAAATCATTGTATTTTATACCATTTGATGAGTTATTTTGAACATTCTTAATATTACCATTTTTTAAACGGATAATGGCCGAATTTGTGAAGGAGGTGGCTCGGGGCCTCCGAGATGTCGCTGTGTGTCCTACACCTGGTGTAGGACACACAGCGACATCTCGGAGGCCCCGGGTGGCTGCACATCCGTCCAACGTCCACATGCCCTTTACTCCGACACACTTGACCGGACTTTTTAAAAGCTGAATTTAATACCAGAAAAATTTAAATGGTAAACTGAACTGCACGGCCAAGTGCCTGTCAGGCATGTCAACCGCGGCACCCAAGTCCAGAGGGACTTACAACACACTCGACCAGGAGAGTCCTCCTGTAAGTGCTGCGGCCGGTGGGAGCACTGCCACCTGCACATCACTCCCATTAGACCCAAGTGAATGACGACATAGGCCGTTGCGATTATGGTGATTCTTAGCCCTCTTAAGGAACTACCAATTACACTTGGGGACGAGCCGGGGTCCCCCAAACAGCTTCAGAGCTGGACACCCAAGAGGGAGCCAGGCCTTAAGTCAGGTTTTCCGGACCCGCACTTGCTCTACCAGAACTTGAGGGATGTGAAAACCTACAGAGGAAATTTAAATGGTAAATTCTACAAATTTAATGCCTTGAAAAGCGAGAAGGGTTGGGCTCGGGGCTCTGAGATCATCGGATGGCCACTGTGGCCTCGAGCTTAATGCAATAAAAGTGTTTATCAACGCCAGACAATTTTATATTATATTTATGAGCATTAAAATGCCAGGTCAATATAAAATCAGTGCATTTATGCAGGCAGTTCTTAAAAAAAAAAAAAAAAATCATATCCAACCACAGATTTTAAAATACAGGATTCTTTTAGATTTGATTGACTGCGAGTGGAATTTCTTTTCGTAAAGTTTTAGCCGAATCTGTGTAAACTAATAAAGATCTGTTTTCAATAGCTTAATTACATGTCTTTCAAATATTTATGAACACTATAAATTTCCTATCCCTTTATCTTTGAAGTTTCAATTCACTTCTAACACGTGTGGCTACCATGCACTCATGTATTTTTTTTTTTTCTTAGTCTTGTATTTATATAGATATAATTTATACTCATGTTAACGATTTATATTGGATATTTTGTTTTGAATTTTAAACTTGGTTTGGCTGGCACAGACTCCAAAGAATCAAATTAATGTACATAAATATAATAATATGTATGGTTATACAATGCTCTTAATTTAATTTCAAAACTATTATGTAAAAAAAAATTATTTTTTACTTTATAGTAGTTTTTGAAGTCGGTTCTATTTTTGATTAAAAAGTTTATTTTTTGCTTTTTAGTTAAAAGTTAATGTGTGTTGATTATGATTTCTTTTGGTGAAAATTACAAACCTTTAAAGAAACTTTTAAGAAATTTATTTTTATAAGTACGAACTTCTGTCCTGATTTTGTATACATTCATAACACAACACAGGCTTTTTCTGAAAATCTATACTATTATATAAAGAGGAAACGGTGACTGACTGACTGAGTGACTCATCAACGCCCAACCGAAACTACTAAAGTCAGGGTCACGCAATTTGAACTGTAGATTGCTGTTATGGCCTAGGAAAGCAATAAGAGGGGATTTTTGAAAATTCCCCCCCGAAGGGGTTTAAAGGGGGGTTTGAATGTTTTAGGTCATTTTGCCATATCTCAGCAGCAGTTATAGGTAGGAGCTTGAAATTCCAGAAAACTAATCTACTACAAAAATGATTAAACACCTATTTCAGCGATTTTAGAAATTCCCTCCAGAAGGGGGTTAAAGGGGGGGGGTCGAATGTTTTAGGTCATTTCGCCATATATCAGCAGCACTTATAGGTAGGAGCGCGAAAGTTAGGAAAACAAATCTACTAAAAAAATGATCAAACACCTATTTCAGCGATTTTAGAAATTCCCTCCCAGAAGGGGGTTAAAGGGGGGTGGTCGAATGTTTTAGGTCCTTTCGCCATATCTCAGCAGCAGTTATAGGTAGGAGTTTGAAATTCCAGAAAACAAATCTACTACAAAAAGGATTAAACAACTATTTCAGCGATTTTAGAAATTCCCCCCAGAACGGGGTTAAAGGCGGGTTGTCGAATGTTTTAGGTCCTTTCCCCATATCTCTGCAGCAGTTATAGGTAGGAGCGCGAAAATCAGGAAAACAAATCTACTCAAAAAAAAAGATTAAACACCTATTTTAGCGATTTTAGAAATTCCCCCCCCAGAAGGGGGTTAAAGGGGGGGGGGGGTCGAATGTTTTAGGTCCTTTCGCCATATCTCAGCAGCAGTTATAGGTAGGAGCGCGAAAATCAGGAAACCAAAGCTACTAAAAAATGATTAAACACCTATTTCAGCGATTTTAGAAATTCCCCCCCAGAAGGGGGTTAAAGGTGGGTGGTCGAATGTTTTAGGTCATTTCGCTATATCTCAGCAGCAGTTATAGGTAGGAGAACGAAAAATAGGAAAACAAATCTACTAAAAAAATGATTAAGTACCTTTTTCAGCGATTTTAGAAATTCCAACCCGAAAAAGGGTTAAAGGGGGGTTGTAGAATGTTTCAGGTCATTTCGCCATATCTCAGCAGCAGTTTTATGTAGGAGCGCGAAATTAAGGAAAATAAATCTACTAAAAAAATTATTAAACACCTATTTCAGTGATTTTAGAAATTTCCCTCCAAAGGGGGTTACAAGGGGGTCGCATGTTTTAGATCATTTCGTCATATCTCAGCAGCAGTTTTAGTTAGGAGCGTGAAAATCAGGAAAGCAAATCTACTAAAAAATGAATAAAACACTTACCAAGCAATTCTGGAAATTCCCCCCAGAAGATTGTTAAAGGGGTATTCAAAAGTTTTGGGTCATTTCGCCATATCTCAGCAGCTGATTTAGGTAGGAGCGTGACATTCAGGAAAACACATCTACTAAAAAATGGATAAACACGCATTTCAGTGTTTTTGGAAATTCCCCCCAGAAGGTGATTAAAGGGGTGTTCGAAAATTTTAGGACATTTCGCCATATCTCAGCAGCTGTTAGGTGCGCGAAATTCAGGAAAACAAATCTACTAAACAAATGATTAAACACGTATTTCAGTGAATTATTTAGAAATCACCCCCCCCCCCCCCCAAGGTGGTGAAAGGGGGATTCGAAAGTTTTAGGTCATTTCGCCATATCTCAGCAACAGTTTTTGTTAGGAGCGCGAAATTCAGGAAAACAAATGTACTAAAAAAATTACATTGTCTACCCGTGCAAAGCCGGGACGAGCCGCTAGTACTTTATAAAATCATATTTAATCCCTATCAGACTGCATAGCTTTCTTTTTAATTTGTTAATTTTGTTTGTCTATTTAAACATGGGTAGACTGACTTAAGGTGCTGCTCGCATGAACACAGGCTTTTTGTGAAAATACTTTGTAAATATCACATTAATCACTATCAGACTGTATAGCTTTCTTTTTAATTTGTTTATTTTGTTTGTCTGTTGAAACATGGGTAGACCGACAAAAGGTGCTGCTCACATGAAAAAGTATCAGTCTATGGAAACTGACCAAAAAAAAAAAAAAAAAAAAAAAAAAAAAGAAAGAAAATCATGCTTCAAGCATAGATTATTAAACACTTTCCAACACATCCAGAAAACTATAACGAACATTCACTGTTAAATAAGGTGAAAGAAGATATGTAAGTAAACAGTATAGGAAACGTATAACACATTTACTGGACAGTATATTGGGCCTGTTTAACCTGGGTTTCTTTGTATATATAGTCCAAATATAAAAATAATAATTCCGTTTATAAATTTAAAATTACATAGAATTGGCTTAATTTCACTTCAAACTGTCTAAAAAACAAGCTGGAGTCGGAGTCGGCCTGTTTTTTAGTGAGTCCGACTCTTTTGTCCAAAAATAGGCACGACTCCGCAACCCTGCAAGTGTGTCACTAATAAATCGACATAGAAGTATAAATTAACGATTTTCGAATTTTTTCCTTTACATGTGCTTATAAAGCCTCCCTTCTTGCCAAATTTCAAGATTCTAGGTCGACGAGAAGTATCCTAAAGGTTTTGAGAGTAAGTTTCCCCCCCCCCCCCCCCTTAAAGGTTCTTTTAGGCCGTGACTTTTTATTGTATTGAGTTAGAAGCTGGGAAATTTTTACAACGCAATGAATGGGGACCGTGGATCTTATTATTTGATTTCAACTTGATATCTTCAATCGTTCCGGAAAAATCGGGCTTGACAGATATACAATCAGACAGATTTGTCAAGTAATAAATCAACGTAGAATTATAAATAAACGATTTTCGATTTTTTTTTCCCTTTACATGTGCTATAAGACCTTCCTTCGTGCCGAACTTCAATATTCTAGATTGACCGGAAGTAGCTTATATTTTTTTGAGAATGCGTTTGTATGAAGAAAACGTTGTTTTAAGGCCTAACTTTTTTGTTAGAAGATCGACCTTATTATTTGATATTAATTTCAACTTAATACCTTCAACCGTTGCTTAAAAAAAAAAAAAAAAAAAAAAAAAAAAAAAAAAAAAAAAAACTTGACAGACAAACGAAAAACAATGCGATCCTATAAGCATTCAGTTTTTTCCTTTTTTGGTACGGAACCCTAAAAACAACAACAACAAAAAGAACTAGGATGTGCCAATCCCAAAACTTTCTTCTATCTCAATCATGTTAATACTTCAAAATTTGCTATCACATCACCAATAAAATCAATATTTTTCGTCATTCTGTTGTACGTTAGCTACTTGCGCATCGTCGGGTTACCTGGATGCGATCAGCCGATGTATACTAAACTGTAAAAGTCCTTCTGGCCTGTATCGGCAGGAAAATATAGCCTCTGTATACCTTAGTTTTAAGATTATAGCTAATTTTAGTAGAAAACACGACGCTGAAATGCGTGGAACCCGATTAAAGAAGATTCATTCCCAGTTCTCGTCAATATTGAATTTCAGTCAGAATATCGCCAAATCAGTCCGCTATAGCCAAGTTGGCTTCATTTATGGCAACTTATTTTTGTCGCCTAATTTGGCTATATTTCGCCAACTGTCGTCAAGCTTGGCGAGAATTTGACGTTGGCGAATAGATATAATGCGAATAAATAAACATAAGATGCGAAAGCATACAATGGTTACAACAATGAAAGAAAATTTGCCGAAACCATGTTTACTAAAACTCATAAATTAAACCCGTTTATGGATGAATTCTGCTGTCTTGTTTGAAAATGTCAGCCACCCTAAAATTTCAAACTGCTATATCTCAACCATTTTTTTAAGATAGTGGCAAAACAAAAAGTGCTCCGGAATCCTTGGATCAAGGCCGAACATTTAACGGAAAAAACTTTTAGGGTTTTTAATTTTTTTTGTACATCTTTTTGAAGTTGAAATCTTTAAATGGCTATCACAGCGCCCCCTTCCGGCGGAATATCCTCAAATTCAACTGGAACCTGCAGGCTATAGTCCAAACATACAAAATGTTTGGTTCAATTCTGTGCATAACTTCTTACACTTTTCGATGATACAATGATGAAAATGGAACAAACGTCGCTATCGTAGCGTCTCCTTTCGTCGGAATATTCCCAGATTCAAGTGGGACGTGCTGGCCCTAGCAAAAACACAGAAAAAAAAAAATTGGTTCAATTCTTTGCATAACTTCATACACTTTTCGATGATACAATGAGGACGGACAGACAGACATTTTGTAAAAACATGTTTTTCGGAATCTCTGACCCCTAAAACGTGTAAATCTGTCGAAAACTGGAAGTCGAAGAAAATTTCGATTACAATACTTTTTTCCCTTATAGATAGAAGAAAGTAACGAGCTTGAAAGTTTTTGTTATTGTTTACATGCTGTGGCGCGCCCTACTTCTATAACTTTCAAAATTGCCCTTTTAGTTTCGATGTGGATATTTAGCTTATAAAATATCATTTTCGGGTATAAAAAATTTTAAGCCGCAATGAAAAAAAGAAAAGAAAAAACGAGACGAATTTTCTCGTGAGATGAACGAAACCCTAAAAAAGAAATTTTGAACCGGTTAATGTGGTGTTACCCCTTACTATAATTTTAATTTATACCGTTTTCTTTCTTTCTTTTTTTAACTCTTGTCGATTTTCAACATTTAAGTATTTTCATTAAGTTGTAATTGAAAAAAGTTATTTTCTCAAATTTTTTTCATGAATCAGCAAATTTATTTGAAAACTGCCGCTTAATTTAACAACTTTTTAAATAATTTTCAAGCATGAAATATTTTTCAATTCTATCTCAACAATGATCATCAGTTTGCTTTAATAATGTAACATAGTCCCTGGGAAAGTTGCCTCAATTGAAAATAGATTTTCCTAACCATCATAAAAACTGAAAAAGAAAAAGAATAAAAACCCCTGATAAATCATAAGATCAGATTATCCAAAAGAAAGAGCATTTTGGCGCTAAACTAAAATCTGTCAAGAAAAAAAAACTGTTTATAGTTTATGATTAACATAAAATTGATATGCTGAATTCGTTGATGTATATGTTGCATCAGAATATTCAAGGAACTGTATTTTATTATTTTTTTTAAAGATCCATTGGATATTTAACTGTATAAGAAGAAAAAGATCCCCGACTGTGATGGAAAAGAAATAATCATCCTGATTATGTAAAGGAACCGAAGAAACCATACAAATAAATTACACTTGAAAACATTAAAAATCTTCCTTATCTGCAGATTGATTTATTATTGTAAAGAAAAATTCTTCATCTTTCATAGAAATTGATTCGCTTAAAACAATGGATGCGTTTCAGAAGATATGGATTTGAAACGAACAATGATTAAAGAAGATATTTTAAAACTTTTAATTTAAACATTTTAAAACTTTTTTTTTAATATCGAATTTCGACGGTGCCTTTGAGCAGATGCAATGCACATGCGCAAAGGAGCCCATTCGGTTGCATTATCCCACGGGGTTCACATTATTTACTATGCTCTTTTATTTACTGAATATAAGATGAAAGTTGAGATATACTATTTGTATGATACTTCATAGGTCCATGAAATTTTCTTTCTTGCCGTGGGGAATATGGCGGTAATGTCAAACTGATTTGCATTGCACAGTTGTTTACGGATTGTTTGGTTGGAGTATGCTTCGGAAATAGTACTGTAATTCACTGGGGGGGGGGGAAAACTTTTAAAATAAAATATTTGAAAGACTGTTTCATACGCACCCCTTCTTATGCAATAAAGAAGCTTATTTTACTAATATTGTTATTGTAATTTTTTTTTCCGTCAAGTTTTGACGGGTTCCATCTAGTTTTCATTAAGTTGTAATTGAAAAAAGTTATTTTCTCAAATTTTTTTCATGAATCAGCATCTTTTAATGTGTGATCTGCCGGGTCACTGTTTCCTTGAGAAAAGCCGTGACAGGGCCTAGAAGCTGGTAACACTAACTACTTATTTTATTTATCTTTCGAGTTTTCAAAATGTATATGAATACATCTGTCGTTCCTTTTTTTCCCCCCATCTCAAAATTTTTTGTTTTAAAGAGTGAATACAAAAACAGCTGTCTTGCTCTGTTTGGTTATGCAGGTACCACTATTATACTTCTTCAAAGAAAAACCGCACCTATTCTTTCTAATCAGTAATTCTCGGTACCGCGAGCTTCTCTTTTATTTAATCATTAAACGGTGGTTTATCTACAGAGATGAGTCTCGGCCTCTGAAAATAATCTCCTAAATAAGAAAGAAAAATCATGCGACACGCATAGATTATGAAACACTTCCACAATGCTCTAACGAAACTTTACTATTTAATAAGGTTAAAGAAAAAATATAAATAAACAATTTAGAAAACGCATAACACAATTAAAAAACACTTAAAAAAGAAACACTTAAAAGAAATTCCCGCCCATAGACATTTTTACGAATTTTTTTGCGGATCCCTGTATATGAGCTATACAATTTATACACACGACGTAATGTACTAAAAGTTGGTTAAGCTTTAAAACGCGTACTGCCAACACCTTACTTGACACCTACTGACTGTACAATCTCAAGTAGTTAGGTGTTGGTACTGCATCAGAATATGCACTTCCAGTGATTATCGCTCATAGACAGTACAGTAAACGAATTCTTTTTCGTGTCCCTGTAAATGAACAAATAAATGTTACGCACTCTATATTCAGGAGTATGCATCTCTTGTAGTGCATATCAGCAGCGCGCATATTTTTCATTATGTTTGAAATAGTGTATATTTTAAAAATACGGTGCAAATGATTTCCCCCATAGTCCATAATGTAACGGAATTCTTTTGTGTGTCCCTGTAAGTGAATGATAAGTGCCGTGCTCTTCATATTCTACAAAAAGAATGTTGTATTACACATGAATAATGTATATCAATTTCAGCTTGTTTGAAAGAGTGTAACTGTATTAAAATATACTGCAAACAATTTTCCCCATAGACCATCACGGAATTTTTTTTCTGTGTCCCTGTAAACGAACTATAAATTTTGCACATTCCAATTGCAATAGAAAATGCCCTATGTTAAACCTCAATAACATATACGAAGCTCATGGTAATCCAAGTATATTTACGTGAGTTAGAGTACGGCCAGACAAACCGAAATCATTAACACTTTTTCAATTATGTTGGAAAGTGTTAAATAAAATTATTGCAATGGTAACTCTATTTTATACAGCAAAACCTTAGAAAATAGAACGGAAAAAAAAAAAAAATCGATGGTACCTGCAAAAATGCTTTTTTTTTAGAAAGCAACATGTCTAAAATGGAATTTTTTTCAGGTCTCTTGCGAAAACATGTGAATGATTCTTTTAACACTGAAAATTGGGTTTTTGAAAACGCGGATGGCACGAAGTTAGATGTTAGAATCACGTATAACGTATTTCCTATTGACGTTGGGGGGTGTAAGTTTTTATGTTTCGTTTACAAGATCGCATCAATTCGGATATATTACCGACTACGGGCGATAATTCTGAGGATTTTGGAAATAAGATTTTTAACAAAGAATTTTGGAATTAAATATGACATTTCTAGACATGTATCAAATAGAAATTACATATATGTTAATATGCGGCATTTTTATTTATTTATTTATTTATTTAACACTGTTATTGGTCAAGGAAAGATAAACAGAGTTTTAATCCTGTAAAGTATCTGATTCTATTACACGCACATAAAGATATTTTTGTTTGGTTCTTTATTTGAGTAATAAACAGTGATGAATTTAAGGAAAAGCCCGGGACGAAATTCTCCCGGAAGATTTTGGATTTTCCGCTTATTAATGATCCAGATATGCAATCCCTATCTCCCGCAACTCCTTATTAGGGATGTGGTGACAAATAATGATTTAGCCGAATACCAACTCCCCCCCCCCCCTCCACAAAAAAAAAAAAAAAAAAAAAAGAAAAGAAAAAAAAAAAAAACTTTTGATTATATGTTTAAATCGAAAAAGAATTAAATACCAATTGATGTTTTATTATTTATGCGTTTAAAATTTTCCATAGCTTGATGTATTTCTTGTAATATTTCAAATACTTTGATGCTAATAATAAAACAACTTTTACTACATCTAAATTATAATAACATACTTTTATCTACAGTAAAAGTAATTCATAAACAATTCATTTAAAATAGGAACTTGTTAGTAATCACCACTGTCAAATGTATTTTTTTACTTCAGAAAATTTATTTTAGCTCAAAAAGTTAATAAATTTCATTTTATCTTTTTATTAAATCGATTTTCTGTAAGTCAGGATGCTAAGTTAAGTGGTTTCCATTAAAATATAAAGAATCACTTCACTTTTACTATTCACTTATCCTTTCTTACTTACATTCTAAATCAATAATACTTACTTTCTTTCATAATTCATAGTGAGATAAGATATTTCCTGAAGTAACGTTTACTTAAATAAGTGTTATTGCGAAGAGTTTGTGCCTCTGGTGATCAACAAATTTAAGAATGAGTCTTTGTTCTGAAATCAGTCTCCAGTCTTCTATGGTTAAAGAAAGTAGAATATATATGTTTAATAAAATATTTGACAGTTGAACGAGCATATGCAATTTAAACACAAATTTCTACAACTTACTCAACATGCATTAAAATCATACACAGAAATTGATAACAACAATATGGAATGAAGGAAGATGCAAATAAAATAAAAATATATAAAACAATGGTAGCATCTTAATAACTTGATGAGGATAGTTCAAGGTAGGTATGTCCTAATGCACTTAAGTCTCAGATTTTTTTTTTTTTTTTTTTTTTTTTTTTTAAATAAATAGCCAACATATTAATTAAAAACTCATCGAAAAAGCATCCCCCCCCCCCCAATTCGGTAAGCCTGCTCGCGCATGCTCCATTCGAAGCTTTCCGATGCCGACCAGCAGAAGATTCAGTAATGCGAGATCATATATATTTTTTTAACCGTTTTTCTTAACGCGCGTCTGACAAACCGTTGGAAAAAAAAAAAAAAAAAAAAAAACCTGACGGGTCGGCCTACAGGCACAGGTAGAAACCTTCGAAGGCGCAGACCGTGGAGCACCTGTTTATTGAGAATTGCAGAAGAATAAACTTTTTGCCATGATGCGGCAGTTGGGATCGCCCACTTCCAAATCTACCTAAGCCAGCGTTAGGGATTTTTTTGTTTTTTAATTTTAATTTTGTTTTGTTGTAAGAAATGGTCCTATCAAAAACTTGTCAGTATAAAACTTGTAGATTCTTTTGAAAAGATTTATAATAAATTTAAACGGAATTCTTTTTGAGACTGCCGACCAGGCTTCTACCTGCCAGTTTTCCCTAGCTTAAACGGTTTTAGTGCCTGGCACCGGGGTGCGTAGTGCCACTGAAGGGATGCCGCGTAGCGGCTGGCCTTTTGCTAGCAGGGCAGCTATGTGGAGGTCTTTTTGTTCCCATTTTTGTTTTGCTGCTAATTGATGTTACTATTTTTGTATGGACCTGGGCTTGGCATCACATCCATACGTCATGCCATCGTTATGCGAGTTGGTCTCGTAATTTAGAACCTTGATCAGGTGACGAGACCTTCACCTGACTAGGCACCGTCAGAGGTATAATTACAGGGAACTTAGAGGATTTTGCACCCACGACGGATTTTACATGCACCGGGCGCCATTAGCGTACATGATCGGATTTGATAACTTGTGAAATAACGAAGTTATGATTTTTTTTTCTTAAACCCCTATTTTTTTTTCGCCCCTTGAGGCCATTTTTAATGATATCAAAAATCTGTCATACGTAAATTTTTTACCCTTTCCCTTAGAAGTAATAATAACTTTAAACGGAATCGATATCTATCATAATTAAGAAGTTATGGTTTTTTTTCTGATTTCACAAAAACCCTCCCGATTTTCAACCCCTTGATCCGATTTTACCCATTAACGAACCTGACCGAGATTTTCTGGCACTTGATTTTATGTGTCAGTTTGGAAGATATTTGTACAGAATTATGGAAGTTATCGTGTCCATAAAAAAAGTGATATAGATTTATAAATTGATAGATAGGTATAGTTTTGAACTGGGGGTGGTTTTGGGTTCTAAGGAGTCATGATCGGCGTAGATCTGCAAAAAATTTTTCCGAAATTCCAACATACGGGAATATGTAATAGCAGGTAGTATACCTAAAAACGGAAAACATATTCTTTACTTTCGTACTTTTACGTTTAAAGTGCCGCAATCCGTTCGAAAAAAAATATTAAAATTAACCCTTTCAAAAAAATTAATTACGAAACATCGAATTCATGTCTCCCAGTTTTTCGAAGCTCCTAAAGATCTTACTTTGCTCTTTAAAACGCCGTTTTCGGTTTAAAAAAAAAAAAAAAAAAAAAAAAAGAAATCCTTTGCAAAAAATTTGTTTTCGAACGACGTTTGCGATTTCTGCAATCTTTGAAAATCTTCGCATTTCTAATCAAGATACGAAATAATTAAAAATACCAGGCCATATCTACGCTTATTTTCATTTTGAAATCCGCAATCCGTTTTAAAAATTCTAATATTATCTTTTGCAAAACTCATTTTTGCGAATTCAGCTGTGTTTATCGGTTTCGTGAATCGAAATACGAACAAGTCTAAGGCACCAAACCACATATATACGTTCATTTCCGTAACGACGCCTTCGGTTAAAAAAAAAAAAATACTAGCTGGCCCACCCGGCGTTGCTCGGGACCGTAATAATAATAATAATAATAATAATAATAATAATAAATTAATTTTATATCTTTAACCCGATTTTGTATGAAATTATATTTTAAAATGAAAAAAAAGTCGAGAAAAAGTATTGATATTTACTGATTAAAGCGCTCATTTTCTTGTTTTTTTCACGAAGGGTCGTTTCATAGTTTTAAAATAAAAAATTATTTTTATCCGAACTCTTTGAAATCTTTATTGGTTATAAATAAAACAGTTTTACAGCCCGTGTAAAAATTTCGTGAAAAAAATATTGTTATCTAGTTGTAAAATAAATGTTTTCTTCTCTCATTTTTGCTCTGTCTGTTTGTTCTCGCGTCGGCTCCTTTAACATAGCAATAACAACAATAATACAAAATAGTTCTCATCTTCCGAACTCTCTGAAATTTCCATCGGTTATAAATATAACTGTATCCAAGCTTTCTTTAAAATTTTGCGAAAAAATATGCATATTTAGTAGTGAAAACATGAGTTCCTTTTTTAAAAAAAGCTTTCAACGCAATGGCCATATTACGCATTCCATTTTCAATCACCCACCCCCTCCTCCCCTAGGCTAAACAGGTGAAGGCTAAACACGTTTCCCGTTTCTGAGAGGAGAAGCCTTTTAAAAAAAAAGACGTTGAAGCATGCGCAATGAGACGATTTTCGTGTGGAAAAGAGAATGTGAATTTGGCAGAATGCGCTTTTCGCTTTGAATATATAGATTAACTCTGTCAAAAACGTTCGTTTCCATAAGTCCCTTTCGCACTTTTGGCGATTTCTGCAGTCTTTAAAAATATGTATAAAAATATGTATCCGCGCTTCTGATCCAGATACGAAAAAAATAAAAATACCAGACCCTACGTTTATTTCCATTCCGTAATCCGCAATCCGTTTCGGAAAAATATGAACATTTTTTTTTTTTTTTTTTTTTGGGGGGGGGGGGGGGGGTACAATGTTTGAAAATTGGCATCGGCTTCGGAAATCGAAATTCCAAAGATTCCAAACCACATCCTCGTTCATTTTTCTTTAAAAAGCCGTTCTTTTTTAATGTTTAAGGGGACATATCGCCTTTAAAATGGTAAAAAATTCAATTTCAAGGTTTTGATGTCAGTAAATAGTACATTTTATTCTGAGTAAAAAGCTACCAATGTTTTTAGAGGCGATAATTATTGATGAAGGCAAAATGCAATCGTCATTCTTTGTTTTTTAATGGGGAGTGAAAACTTTAAATTCATTTAATTCACAGCAATGATTTACAAACTTACGCGCACGATTTCTCCAAAAATAATTTAGATAGAGCCTCAAAAATTTTCCAACTTATTAATGTTGTAACAATAAACAAAATGAACTAGAATCTTTTAATTTGATCAATAAATTAAAAAATAATTAACTGTAATTCATCAAAAAGCGCATTCAAAATGCATTTTTAAATTAATTAAATATTTAAATGAAAATTTTTAAAGATGTACAGTATTTTTGAATCGAACTTTGATAAAATGTGTCATATATGTGTTTGGAGAAAAAAGTGATTCAATATTAAAAAAAAAAAAAAAAAAAAAAAAAAAAAAAATCCTATTTTCTGTTTTAATGCCGTTGTATTGTAAAATCAAGTTTTAAAGTATGCTTTTAAAACTTGTACAGTTATCTCTAAATGGTAATGAATTAAAGGGCGGTTCCCAAAAGTCTTCAAGGACACGGCAATGTTTGATTTCGTTTCTGTGATGTTTCTTAGGATTTAGGCATATGCATTAAGTATTAGTATCGTTGTAAGAATTGTAATGTAACTAATATTTTCGGTATTCAGCCCTCTTGCCGAATAATTCGGTTGACCTGATAGGTGAACGCTAATTGGCTGGATATCTGTGGAAGAACACTGTTAGATTTTTAGCCGAATAAATTCAGTACAGTATAAAAATATTTGTTTTTCTTTTTTGTAGTACTTTTCTCAAATCCTAATTGACTACTTTCTAACACATTCGAGCAGTCATTTTCATGCCTAAATGTACAAAATGCTCAGCTATTTTTATTCAGATACTAATAATTCATAACATTTCCCCCTTTTCTTTAAAGACCAAGAAAAGTTTTACAGAAAATTATGTCCAAGTTGATTTAAGACTAGAACCATTCATTATATCGATGTAATACATTTATAGAAAAACATAATTCAATTCCAATGCACTTTAATATTAATACAGTGACCTCTCACTTATGCGTCTTTCGATTATATACGCGTCTCTCAGTTATAGGCGTTTCTCAATTATAGGCGTTTTTCAGTTATATGCGACAATAATATACAAAAATTTTAGGGCAATCCGAGCATATTTACGCAAGTTAGAACACGGCCAGACAATCCGAAGTCATAAATACTTTTCAACTAGGTTGGAAAGTGTTAAAAATATATTAATAAAAGTTTCCTTCATTCTATTAACTTCTGTCATACATAATCTATGAAATAAAAGCTCAAGTCATGTGACTGGGGAAAACAAATACGGGCTGACCATTTCTTTTTTCATATGCCAGGCGGCCATTTTTATTCAAAATTATTTTTTCGAATAAAATTGCATATAAGTTACATTTTTAGAAAGATTACATTTTCAAAAAAAATGTTTGTTTGAGAGATGAGTTACATTAAAAAATGTATAGATTCTGAGATAAACTTCATTTAAAATTAGGTTAACAGTCCAATATTTATCCCAATATCCATTAAAGTAAATAAACACAAGAGATTCGTTCATCGTGAATCATAGAAATATTAAACCATGGAGGTAATAATTCGCAAAGCAAGATCTCCATGGTGAATTTTGCACCGCTATCTGGTGTCTAAAAAATATTTTGCATCTGTAAATGTGGCATACGTAATAAGAGAAAATAAAGGCAGGCTCATTTCGCTCATAACAGACGATATAAATAATTTCACTGAAATAACAAGAATGAAAAATCATGCGTAAAGCTTAGATTATGTAACACTTCCAAAGTAATTCTGAAAATCTTTATCGTAAGGTGAAAGATAATATCTAAGTAATCAAGGTCAAACCGGGAGGGGAAGCCTGACTTTCGGCCTAAGCTCAACTAGACCCGCCCAGATCTAAGTAAGCAATTTGGAAAACGCATGACATATTTAAAAAGCCAATTGCAGGAATCACCAACAATATTTGGAAAAATATCCGAACTCTTTAGTGCAGCCCTGTATATGATCTATAGATTTGTATATATACTAAATAGAATGCTAAATTTTAGTTCAGTTAGGAAACGCGTAGCACTATTTAAAATTTCCCTTCTGGAATTTCCGCCAATAAACGGAAATGTACTCGAGAACTTTTGTGCTTCCCTGTATACGATCTATACAATTTATACACACCAAGTAAATAGACAAGAAATGAGTTAAATTTAAAAACGCTTTCAACAACTGAAAAAGCACTTTCAGCAATTTTTATTATCAATCAGTACTTTAACCGAATTCTTTTGTGTCTCTCTGTAAATGAACGATGAATGCTATACACACAATATTCTGTAGTAAGCCTCTTGTAATGCACCTTAGTGATGTATATTAATTTCAATATGTTTGAAATAGTGAAACATTATCATAATAAACCGCAAGCGATTTTTCTTCATAGACCGTAATGTAAATGAATTCTTTTGAGTATCACTATAAAGGAACTATAAGTGCTATGCACACCACATTCTAGAGTAAGCTTCTTGTAGTGCACCTAAGTGATATATATCAATTTCAATATGTTTGAAGTTGTGTAACATCACTAAAATAAACCGCAAATGATTTTTCCCCATGGACCGTAATGTAAAGGGTTTCTTTTGAGTTTCCCTGTTTAAAAAAAAAAAAAAAAAAAAAACAAAAAAAAACTAAGTGCTACACATTTTATTTTCAATACCGAACATGCCATAGTAAATCTCAATAATATATATCAATTGCATGACAGTCCGAATATATTTACGCGAGTTTGAGCACGGACAGACAGACAAACCGAATTCTAAAACACCTTTCAACTATGTTGGAAAGTGTTAATAACGAAGATTTTTGCACATTATAAAACTATTTATAGTAAGAACGCACTTCATTTGTCACGTTTAACGTACAATTTCCAACTTGTTTATATTTTGTATTTCAAATTTCAAAGTTACCACAAACATTTGGAACCGATTTGGAGGGGCACCAGAAATTGCCCGACGGAGAGGGAAGTATGGTAAGGGGACCAAATTGGTAACATACATTCATATAGAACTAGGAATATAAACTTTTATTAATATCTTTTTAAGTTTTGATTCGATTTTGATAAAGTTTGAAATGACTCGACAAAATTCTGCAACGATTATATATATTAAATTTCAAACCATTCGGTTCGGTAGTTTTTGCGCTGTTATATGCGGACAGACGGACGGACTAGACGACGACTATAGTTGCTACGTATTTATATAATTACGAACGCACCTAAAAACACTAAAAATCGCATTAAAAAACCGCTAAAATTTCAAAAATAGCAGAAGACAAAATTTAGTATATTGGTCTAGATTAAAACAGGATTCATTTGACGAATGTTGAAAAAAATCTTCGCAAATCGCGAAAAAATCGCAGATGACAAAATTTAGTGCAGTGGGCTAAAACATTACAACCGGAATTCTTTCATGAATGTAAAAAAATCAGCGCGAAACGTGAAAAATGCTAAAAATCGCATTGAAAAGCCACTAAAAATTCAGAATTCGCGGAAGACAATATGTGCTATATTAACGCTAAATGTTTAAAACCGAATTCCTTTTACCGATGTCATAAAATCACCGAGGAAAGCAATATAATGCTAAAAATAGTATTAAAAATTACATTACAATTAGGCTAAAAGTTTTAAACCGAATTCCTTTTACGAATGTCAAAAAACCTCCCCGGAACGCTAAAAATTGCCTTGAAAATCGCATTAAAGATAGCTAAAACTTCAAAAATCGCGGAGTACAAAATTTTCTGTAGTGTGCTAAAAGTTAGAAACAGAATAAAAATGCCTTTTACGAATGTCAAAAAACCGCTGCAGAACGCGAAGAAACTTTAAAAATCGCCTTGAAATCCGCATTAAAGATAGCTAAAACTTCAAAAACCGCGACGGACAAAATTTTCTATAGTGTGCTAAAAGTTTGAAACAGAATTCCTTTTAGGAATGTCAAAACATTGCCGCGAAACGCGAAAAAATATTAAAAATCGCTATAAATTCAAAAATAGCAGAAGGCAAAATTTACTGAAATGGGCTAAAACAATTTCACCGAAATTCTTTCACAAATGTAAATAAAATCGCCGCGGAACGTGAAAAATTCTAAAATATCGCAAAAAGTAGTTAAAAATCGTTAAAAATTAAAAAATTGCAGAGGAAAAAATTTACTACATTAGGCTAAAAGTTTGAAAAACAATTCATTTTACCGATGTCAAAAAATCGCCGGAAGAGCGCAGAGAAAGCAGGCAACTTTAAAAATGAAAGACTTCGTGTGCTCAGTATAATAGTGGCAAAAACTGGGAAGCGTTAATTTCCAGGTGAGGGGGGACGGTTAAATGATAGATTAATTATTGTAAAAAAATTGAGGAGTTTGAAAAATCTTATACTTTGTGTGCTGGCGGAGGCAAAGGAGAACAGTAAAAAATCTATATATATATTTGTCTTACGTGGCGCGGAAATAGGGCTGAATTTCTACCTTATCGTTGGCAACAATCATAGTTTCCGAGCTCAGACCAATGAACAGACAAGATTGTGTTAGCCCCGCCTCCAAGATGGCGGTCAGTGTCAGAGCAGTGAAACTGAAGCTAGCAATTATTAAAAATAAAATAATATGAACGTAATCCAAAGCGTCTGAGGTGATTCCTCTTTTTAATTATGAGTAATATTGTTAATTTCAAATGAATTCATTTTTTCAAAGAATTCATGTAGAATTTATTTACGAATTTCATTCACACAAAAAATCGGAGATAATAAAATGTAAACTTTCTAGAATGCCCTGCTGCCATCTGTTGCCGTTTTATTGAAGTAAAAATAATTTCTTTTGCAGAAATCTATAATCAATTAGAATAATAAAATGTTGAACGAAATTTAAACAATCATTGATGATAAACTATCTTCCTACCACATAGTGTTTTTTTAATGAATTTAAGCCGTGCTGTACAATATTAAGTGCTAATTATGTTTCCAAGATCCTATTTTCATAGTATTTAAATTATTTATATGTCCATTAGTATCATCAACTAAATGCATTTTTAGTTGTGTTTTCAACGGAGTTTTCAATTACTTTTTTACATTTAAAAAAATTGTCAATTTCATATGTTCAAATGATTTATTGTAGTACTTATTCCGGCTAGAATTACTTGAAAAATAAAAAGGGGCGAGCGAGCAAAGCGAGCTGGGACCGCGTAGCGGTCTCAATGTGAATTGCTTTGCAATTCACCGGGGGTTGGCGAGCGTTAGCGAGTAGGGGGCTGAGCCCTCTAGTACACTATATTGCCAAAGGTGATCGGTCACTTGCGATTTTAGACGTTTTGTTAACTATCTAGAAAAATACATGAGGAATTAACCTGAAACTGCAGGTGTGTAAACAGTTTAGTATAAGCTATATATTTCCGCGAAGATTTTATCACGAAACCCCATAGGGGACTGTCAACAAATTGAAAAAGAACGAATATCTTTTAGGTAACCCTGTAAAAACTAATGTAGCAAAGGCGTTCAAACTCGAGATTATTAATAAGTGGCTTATTGTAATATACTGTGTTCATTTTTATGAGGATAGCATGTATACTCGTAGAGAAATTAAGGTTTTTATAAAAACAGTCCCAAATTTCGCCTAGTTTTTTGCTTATAATTTGCAGAGTTCTTAATATAAAAAAAAAAGTTCTTTTCAGAAAACAACCAGAAGACAAACAACTTTGTACATAATACTCTGCAATCAGAATTAAAAAGTTAAAAATTGGATGAAAAATGAGCAGGTTTACTAAAAAATGTTTCACTGCGCATGCGTGAATGCAATAAAAAAATAATATGCATAATGTATTAGCTAAGTATATAGAGCAACTTTCGTGAAAGTCTCAAAATCATAGCTTGAAAATTCTGAAAATTATCGTCGATAGAATAAGCTCGAAATCCGTTGTTCCCAAAAAGAAGCAAAAAGATGAGAGGTTGTATCAAATATCTGTTGATTAGTGCCAAGATAGCGTACAGCGTACACAATATTGCACATACTACTATATTTGGATACAACCACTCATATGGGGTTTCGTGAAAAAATCTTTGCGGAAATATATAACCTATACTATACTGTTTAGTTCACACACCTGCAGTTTCAGGTTAATTCCTCATGTATTTTTTTAGATAGTTAACAAAACGTCTAAAATCGCAAGTGACCGGTTACCTTTGGCAATATAGTGTATTCAGGGTGGTGTGGGATTTAGGTAACATTTTTTAAAAAGCAGAAATTCGCCGAAACGCGTAAGATTCTCATCCTTGACTTTAAGATTGATATTTTAAAGCATTTTATATATATTTTTAAATTACACTGATTTTTTTTTAAATTGAATCTCTTTTGTATGTAATTGTGTACCATTAATAATGTTAATCCATATTTCATGGCTTGGAAACATAAAAATCTGAAATTTTTTATTTTTTATAGTTTAATCTTTTACATAGAAATCTATGCGAAATCCTTTAAGAAGAATTTTATATGTAGTATAATGTAAAATTAAGAATATCTGCAATTTTTTGCAGAAATTCGAGCTGTGCCGGGTCGGGCCAGTTTTCAATGATTTTTGCATGGGTGGGCTATAAATGCGGAAAGAAACAAACTGCTTTTATAACGGGAAGTGCACAGGCTATTAACTTTTATAAGGAGCAGGACCGATAACAGTTTTGGGTGAACTTTTTTAGCCGTTGTACCGGGTCGGGCCTGGGCTTAAAAATTGCTTCTCATGCAGATCTCAAATTGATACACATTGATTCTATTAATCGTCGGGGGCCAAACGATTTTTGTTTAAAGAAAAATTGGTAAAAAAAAAAGAGAGAGAGAGAACTCTCTATACCAATTTATGCTGAAAAAAAAAAAAGCTTAGGGGTAATCTTCATACTGAAATTGTACCAAACCCCGAAATTATCAATATGAACACACAATTTTGACGTAATATTTGACTTTTTCGGTGAATTTTATCGTAGGATATTAAATGGGAACTTATTCCGTCAAGTAGTTTAAGAATTGTGAAGGGTTAAATTTTGGAACTCCTAATGTGAAATTCACTTGTAATCGTTGCAAAATAGATTGCAATGCGGGTACTCTTTTAAGCATAACTCAAAAACAACTTGGCGGAGTGAGCTGTAATTTTGGATTCTCATATTTTGAAGTTTCTAAAAATCGATTTATGCCAAAGAATTCATATTTTACAGTTCATATTTTCCCCTCAAAATTAGTTTGAGAAAATATGGATTTTCGAAATGAATTTTCAAAGGCATTAAGAACGTCACCTATAATTTTTGAAAACAGAAATCGATTTCTGGTGTATGAGTGTCATACCCGCAACAATGGATTAGGCAGCAAGTGATAACTTTGAATACGAAGGGAAGGTAGCTGTAGCGAATCTGAAAAAATGTCAGTCAGTGACTAGGAAGGAATCAATGTGAAAAGTGAAAGAGAAGGGATGAATTGTGACTACTTAAGGTTAAAACACACTGCGTTTTTCTGAGCGGTACTTGTCAAGTTGCAGGGCGCTCTTTTTCATGTGGTCATTGGTTTTCTTTGATGTTTTCAACCTTCCTAGCTTGTCTAAAGGTCAGCATGGGACATCACTGACAGGTTTATCACCGCCTCTTTCTTTTATTCATGACCATAGAACCTTTAGAAAAGAAAGTCGAATGATTTACGAGATTTTGTCGAGGATTTTTGAAAAAGCATATAAATGCACCCATAGACATTTCGATCCGCGGTCAAATCCCAATGATGCCGATAGAAAAATCCGTACAACATTATATATTATAACACTTGTATTTTATTAAGGATTTTAACCCATATTTTACCATCGTCCTACATAAGGCGTTTATTCAGAAATTCTCAATTCTCACCAGAAAGTTTGGTAAGTTTCAATTGCTTTATATATTTTTGGTTATTTTGGGAATAAAATAAAATAAAACTGCTATTCAAAATTTTCTGGTCTGAATTAAGAATTTTTGAATAAAAAATCTGCCAGATTTAGCGTCCTATACATAGGACGATGGTAAAATATGGGTTAAAGCCAGTCTCTCCAGACTGAAAATATGCCAGCGTTCGTTTCTCCAGGTTAAAAAAAAAGCGGTAAAAATAAATATAGATAGGTAGATAGATATAAAAAATAAAATAACAATAATAAACGCAAAATTTCTGGCTGAAATATAATCCTCTGTTTGACAGCTGACACATAGGACATCTAATGGGTGAGCTTGTTTTAAATTTTAATGAATTTTGAAAAATAATAATTTTTTGATCTAGAACGATTTTGCAGTATCAACAACTATAAATAAAACCTTTATTTTGCCCAATGGTTGGTTGTTATATTGTGCAAATTAGCATATATCATCAGCACGAGATCTTTTCGTTATTTGATTGAACTTCCATATTGCAGTCCAAGCCCCTCCTTTTTTTCTCGGTGCATTCCGGAACTGATAGTTTTTTGCTATTTTATTTAATTTTTTTTTTTTCCAAATCCTTTTCCGACACTCTATCTAGTCTATAGAACAGTTCAAAAGAAGTGATGCATTTAGCGTCCGCGCTCTTTCATATAGCTGCTGGCAGGAAAGCATGCCCCCTCTCTGTTTATTCCCTTTTTTATATTTTTTTATTTGCTCACTTTACGTGGGGTCGCCAGATGGTTTTGCTCGGAGCAGCTGTTCTTTCATATGGGCCTCTCTCATTTTCGGGTGTAGTGCGCTCTTTGGTTCTGGTGCTGTGAGTTTACCGGTTGAAGTTTTTTAGTTCATGAATTTCGGTTTTATTTCGTTCGATTAGACTTTTTAAGCTACTTATTTACTATTACGATGCATTCCTCTGATCTAATGGATTTCAGGTAACCCTTTTAAACGTTTTATTTCATATTTTTATGTTGTAAAATAAGGTAATATTTTGCTGTCAAATATATTTCTTTGTTCTGTAATGATTAAGTGGAGTATATGTGATCATTTATTTTATTTTATTATTTTTAAATTCTCTGCTGTTTGTGCAAGTAAATGTAAACGTGATTTTCTAAACATTTTATTCTTTAAAATTTATGATTAATATAAATTTGAACTGAGAAGAAAAAAATTCATGCGGTACTTAAATGTATGTTTATGATCATACGATGTTTTAAACTTCTATAAAAATAAAGGAAAAGAAAGTTATTAGTAATTAATTACTTATCTTTATTTTACCAAAAAACCTGAGAGCTACAAATAGTATCCTGTTAAAAATCTTACTGTATTCTATCTACATTTAGTCTTTGTGATAGCCCCCCCCCCCCTCTTTTAAATAATATAACAGAATAAACTTAGATAACTGTTTTCACCTAAAGAAATTAATTTGTATTATTCATAAAAATTGCTTCACCTCCCTTTGAGGTAAAAAAGGTGACTTTTTGCGACTAAACCTAACCTAATAGGTAATCACGCTTTGTATTTTGGCGTTTTTCTTAAAATTGTGAAGCCTGCATTATTACGAATTGGACCATATTAAATAGATATGGTAGATATTCTCCAAAAACGTGTTTCAAAAAGTGATTACCAAAATCTCAATAAAATGCATGGCAGCTATCCCCCCCCCACCCCCCTCTAGCATTCTGTTTGCCAGACATTATTTTTATTTGACAAATATGTGTATAAAGTTTATTTTTACTAAATGGTTTTATCATTAGCATATTTTGTTTTAACATAGCTGTCAACCTTCCCCTTTTTTCTCCAAGTGAAATAAACATAATTTTAACCAGAACAATTATTTAATTAAATGTTTATTGTTTCTATGTGGTTATTAATTAACTTCTTTTAATTAATAATTATTTTGGTTTTATTAGAATAAAAAAAAAATGGCACATATGCAGGCATTAGAGAGACACTAGTGGTTAATTGTCATTATCCCTATATCTATTGTGAGGTTAAAGACGTGTATGGCAAACTCAAGCATTTTTGGTTAAGCACCATTATGTGCTTAGATGAAAGCTCATTAAACATGTTTTCCTGCCTTCTAATTTTTTTACAGGTCTTGTTGACGTAGCATTTTTTATCTTTCGAGAATATTGCAAGGATTCAATTAATTTCGTTTGTAAATTTCTCCTGGATTCTATTTTAATACAGAACTACAGAAGTAGTAAGCAAATTGTATGAATTCAGCACTTCTATTGCCGATGCGGGTTCTGGCAATTTATGTGTGCCTCTCCCTCCCTCTCACTGTACTCTCCAGTGATCGCTTGCATTAGATTGAGATATGACCGCATCTGTCTATCCGCAGCTGTCTGTGACTCGACAGATTCGAAGAATAAATATTAATGAATACAACTATTAATTCAAATAAATAAGTTTTTAATTTTTTTTTTTTTTTTTTTTTTTTTTTTAACTGAAGTTATGACGGAATTTGGTTTGTTTAATCGTACTATGAAGAAGGAAGACAACAAAATTAAGTCTTTGTATTTGGACTGATCGATCCGTCAGACTTTTTATAAATGGATCAGGATTGCTTTGTGTTTGAACTCAGAGCTCAAAGAAAAGTCAGAAAAAAAATATGCTTCAATTGAAAAACTAAAATCTAAGCACAAAATAAGTAAAATTTTGCTACTAAAAACGAGATAAGAGTGATAAGATTTAAAAAAAAATAATAATAATAAAATGATGTTTTAACCCTTAAATGTGGTGCCATTTAATCAACGTATTTTCATGTAATTTCTTCATCAGTCAGTAGGATTCAAATAAAAATAATAAAGTATAGGTGATATACTTCCTGATATGTTTAACGCATTAGGTGCCGTTGTATAAACTATTTTTTTTATGGAACAATTGTTTTTTCTTTATGAATAGGAAATCTTTAAAGTAATTCTGAGTTTTTTTTTTTTTTTTCCGAATATTTAAGAGAAACAGCTTGTTTCCAAAATGGGAGCAATGCTGCCTAATATTATAGGTAATTTTTTTCAAACTATATATTTATGCCTCCGTGCATTTATGGTAGTTATTTCTCAGTTCTTAAGCTATAAAAGGAATAATATCAGTCTGAAACTGATATTTTACGAAGAATTCATAATAAATTAGTCCAACATCTACATTTATAATATAAACTAGCTGACCCGCCCGGCATTGCCCGGGCTCGTGATAATAAACTTAAATAAACTCCAAATTTGTATGATTTTATATCTTTAACCCTATTTCATATGAATTTATATTTTTTATTAAAAATTCATGAAAAATTTTGATATTTAGTGGTTGAAGCTCTCGTAGGAAGACATTCTCTTGTTTTTTCACGTAGGGCTGTTTCATAGTTTTAAAAAAGAATCTTGTTGTTAGAACTCTTTGAAACTTTTATTGGTTATAAGTATAACTATTTCACAGCTTGCGTAAAAATTGCATAAAAAAATATTGTTATCTAATTGTAAAATAAATGTGTTTTTATCTCGTTTTTGTGGTTTTTGTACCATTTCCCTTAACATAGCAAAAAAAAAAAAAAAAATAGTTTTTGTTGTATAAACTCTCAGAAATTTTAGTAGTGTAGTAACTCCTCTATACCGACCCGATAAAAGATGGTGAGTGGTAGCGAGATCGGATCGCTGGCACAGAGAATTTCTCGTATAAATTAGAAAATAGAATTTATTGCATACCAATATTAATTCTAATGAAAATATGTACAAGAAAGTTAATTACAGCATTTAATTATTTTTCGTGAGTCAATCGCTTATAAATTAATGACCTCTTGACTCCAAGTGTAACTGAAACAAACAAAAGTCTCTAAACATTACAGACAGTCGTGACTACAAAACAAAGTTCATTCGGACCAAGGCTCGTCCGTTCCTTCTCTTCGGAAGATCTACTAATGCTCGTTAATTCTGAGTCTAAGAACTCTCACTCTCGCACTTGGTGTGCTTTTTCACTTCGCTGGGATTTTCAGCGGATACCTGCTGTATCAATTCTAGAGGTCGGACCTCACTAGCGCTTACACCACGCTGAGTTAGAAACTGACGTTTCCTTTTCCCTTCTCCAGAGAGTCAACACTCTCCTTTTCGATCTCTCCAAAAACTGTCCTCTCTCACTTTTTCATTCTCGCAGGAGAACTTCTTCTGGGGGCGGGGGCTTTGTCGAGGCGGGCCCCTCGAAACTCTCCAGCCTCTTAGCAGCCTTGAGATCCCTCTGTTTCGTTTTCACTAAGTCCGTCATTGGACGTTCTAAGACAAAGGGCAAAGTTTCGGGCGCAAACCTAAAAATCGTGTGCAGAGATCGCTTCTCTCGCAGATGAACTCTTTCCCACGAACTCGGCAAGGATCAAAGCATAAGACCCCTTTTTGGGTAACGCCTTACCACTTCATCACTGTCCGAACTTTCCGCTCACAGTACAATAGAGTTCGGCGTCTGCTAGTCTTCAAGGCAAAAATAGCGAGGGAAGGTATGCAGTTAAGTGCACTCACAGGAAATGCTAGAATGACACATAGTGCAGCTGGATGTCGAAGCTCAAATTCTTTACAGCACCTCCTCCTCAAACGATTCTTAAGGGTGAAACACTAAGAATCTCTAAGAGTCGGATAAAGAATTGCAAGCTCAAATTACATCAGAGTGGCAAGAAATAAAACATACATGAATAAGATAATACTACCTTCCTTTTTTTTTTTTTCGCGCTCTGATAAGAAATCATGAACATAGAATGAAATAAAACACAGTGAAATAAAAAATAAAAAATCTTAAAATAATTATATACAAAAGTTTATCAAGAAATCTCCTTAAACTCGACTCAGACAATCAACATGCGGAACGTCTTTGCCTGCGCGATGAGAAATGGCATAATTATAAGGTTGCAGAGCTAAGGACCACCTTAATAATCTGGGATTATTTCCAGAATTTCTTTTTAGAAACACCAAAGGATTGTGATCGGTTTCGATAGAAAAGTTTTGTCCATCAATATAATGCCTTAACTTTTTTATCGCAAAAATAATCCCTGCACACTCTCTTTCAGTGGCGCAGAAACTTTTCTCACTATCAGTAAATTTTCGACTTAAATATATTATGGGGTGCTCTTCCGATCCCTCTCTTTGAGCCAAAACCACGCCAATACCTAAGTCACTAGCATCAGTTTGTACAATGAATTCTTTCTGAAAATTAGGAGCGTAAAGCACCGGTTCTTCAGTAAGCTTCATTTTCAAAGTCTCAAAGGCTTTTCCCATTTCGTCGCTCCATGCAATCTTTTCTTTTTTATTTTTCCCTTTAAGCGCCCTCGTTAATGGTTCTACAATCACTGCATAATCTTTTATGTACCGGGAATAATATCCAGCCATTCCCAAACATCTACGAATTTCAGTTTTCGATTTCGGAACCGGTAATTCCTTAATTGCCCTTACTTTCGCCTCAGCTGGCCTCCGTCTGCCCTCCCCTACAATATGCCCAAGATATTTTACGGTTTTCTGAGCGAACTTGCATTTCGCCAATTTGATTTTTAGTTTCGCGTCATTAACCCTTTTTAATACTGTTTCTAGATGACACATATGGTCCACCCAACTGTCTGAAAAAAACGCCATATCATCTAGATACGGTAAACAGAATTCCTCAAGTGCGTTTATTTCCCGCGTTAAGATATCTGCTAACTCCACCCGTTTTCTGTAAGGCTTTACTAAACTCAAGTGAGAAATCTGGGATTTCTGTCGCCTCCCAGGAACATTCACAATATCAATTGTTTCCGTAATTATTGACTCCTTTCTTCCCGGCCGTATCCGACTATATGACATTTTATTTGGCTTTCTGGTAGTTAAAACTAAAACCTCATCTTTCACATTAAGCTTCCGTTTTACCGCCTTTCTGTTAAACCAAAATTTCCTCTTTTCTCGTTTTTCTGACACATTTTCAACGGCTAAAACTCGACCTCTTTTTAACCTGTTCGTGAGATTAAACACACATCCCTTCACGAATTTATTCTCCTCCGTTTCTCTTATCCATTCTCCAAATACTAACGCTTTCAAAAGCTTTCTAACTTTTCGATGCCAACATGCAATACTATCGCTTATTGTGCGACACACTCTCGGATTTTTCAACTTAACACCGAACCTTTTTAGAAATGCGGTAGTTAAATCGCTTATCAATCTTTTCCCAAGGTCCAAGTATTTTGACACATTTCCTTTAACTTTCCCTTTCCCTAAATGTGATGACACTTTTTCTAGGCACGCGCCAAAAATATCTACCTGATAAGGCAATGGGACAAGCACCTGCTTCCCCCCACTCACGCGATTTTCTCTGGCTTTTGCCACTATCAAAGAATTTCCCGCATTACAATGCGTTTCTTCAATTTCCCCTTTCCCTCTAATCTCTTCGAGAGATGGATACCTGTCATTTTCCATTTTACTAACCCCTCTTTCAATGTTTGCTAAGATCGAAGATTCCTCACATATCGGCAAAGGCGATAATCCCTTATCTACACTGACCAGTTCAGTAGGGCTTTCTAGATTTTCACCCTCTAGTTTTGAATTCAACGCTTCCGCTTCACTGCACTCGCGAAAAATTCCCCCTTCTTTTTCTTTTACTGAATTCAAAGTTTCCGTTTCAACATTCCCGCTAGAAATATCCTCTTCTTTTTCTTCCTCGGAAATCAAAGTTTCCGCTTCAACATTTCCGCTAGAAATTTCTTTTTCCCCCTCGGAAATCATAATTTGTTTATTTACCGGATTCGGAGCTGGGCCACCCTTTTCTCTCGTTTGAGCTCGTGTCAAAACTGCATTCATCAATTCGGGGTTTTTCTTCGCCTGCTCTAATAACTTTTGAGATTGATTACCCAACAAATAATAATCCATGTCTGAATCGCTATTATTTACTCCTGCCTTGGTTTCAATGATTCCTACACCTTCAATTTCTAAAGTGACTTCTGCTATAGGTAAGCAGTACAATTTCCTGTCCACCGGGGTTTTAATCCAAACATGATCTCCATTCAAATTATCTTGACTGACTAAATGGTGCGGGACCAAATCTATCTGGCTCCCACTGTCCGTTAAGGCAGTTGCCTGAATTCCATTCACTAATATTTTGCTCAAATAAGGGGAGAAGGTTTCTTCAAGTGTCGGCTTACTTATTAAGTGACCAACCCGCGCAACATCTTTCTTTTTAATTTCCGGACAATCTACTTTGTAGTGCCCGCTTTGAAAACACGCGTAACACTTGACTTCTCGCCTTTTTTCGTAAACTCTTTCCCTTTCTTTATGATCATCGCGATCTCTCCAGTTAAAGTTAGTCTCCGGATTTCTGTTACCGTTTCGCCCATTTTCAAAAGTCCTGGGTCTTTCAAAATTCTTCTCTAAAGGGAGTTTCGGATTCCACGTCTTTTTAGAGGGGCGCTTGATTGCCTCGTACGCATCTAAAAGCCTTACTAATTCTTCCGGGTTTTTAATCTCTGCCCAGTTATCTATAAAATGTTCGCGCATTTCTGGAGACGCTCTCTGTTTGATTTGGTCCGTGACAAGCAAATTTTTCAAACCCTCAAAATCCGAAACTTGTAAGCATGACAGCCAACCTTCTAAAAAACTATTAAGTTCGAAAATCAGATCCTTCCAAACTGAATTAGGATTTCGTGGATGTTGACTAAATTTTTGTCGGTATGTCTCTGCATTCAAACGATAGCGTTCTAACAGTTTTTCTTTCACATATTGAAAATCATCAATTTTGTCTTCGGGTTCTCTTAAAATTAACTCGGCCATTCCCACAGGTAATAATGATAGTAAATTCGTCACCAACTCATCCGAATTTAGATTACATTTTTTTGCCTGTCTCTCGAATAAATTCAAAAACAACGAAATATCCGAATTCTTTTCATCAAAGCGATGCATAATTGTTTTTAGGGGTAAATTACTCGTTCTAACTGAGATGCTACTAGATGCGGTACTCCGGTCATCTGACTCTTGCGTCGCTTTTAACCTAGCTAACTCATGTTCCCGCTCCACTTTATTTTCCCTATCTTTTTCTATAAGTTTAATTTGTGCTAAAGCTAGCTCTTTCTCAAAACCCTCTGACGACTCTATTTTTTTTATAATTTTCGGTACAGTATCATTTTCCTCTAAAATGACCTCAAATTCGTAAGCTAACGTTTGCAAATCAGCTTTCCTAAAATATTTAAGCTCCGACATTTTTAAAGTATAAAATTAGAAATTATCTTTCCCACAAATATAAAACAATACAATAAGATTAAATCAAATCCTACCAAGTGCGTCAAAATATTACCAAAATATACGCTCATAAAAAAAGAACGCTTAGCAATAATATAGGAAATATGCAACATATAAAGATAAGCAACTCTATCCTAACGTTTACATTCACCTTGGTATTTGGTTATAAAATACATATGGGATAAATTCTACACAAAACAAAAATTTCAAATTCAAAAAGTACAGTAAAAATATTTTAAATTGCAAAAGTCTCATTCAATTCCTTTTTTTTTTTTTTAAATCAATGGTGGTCTTAATCTCTGCATCCACTCTTAAAAAATTTAGAATAATTCACAAAAAACATATAAAATCAACTCTGTTATCGTAAAATATGAAATGCGTTCAATACTTTTTTTTTTTTCAATGAACTCTCATTTATAGATTCAGCTAAAATTTTGTAACACTGCACAACTCTCAGTTTGCATTAAATTAATTCAACAATAATTTAATTTTTAACTACAAAATTTGTCTATTAAATAAGTTACAGTAATCTCGGAAGTATCTCATCATACTTTTTTTTTCTACCGGAAAAATTTCTCAAAATATTTACTCTCACAAAAATTAACATACAACTTTTTTTTTTTGAAGCCTACAACACCTATACAAACACTAATAACAATTAAAGCCACTCTGAGTATAAAAAGAGCTTACCTCCATTACTAAGAGTCTTTCAGGGCGTCAGAAGCACAGACTTCAGAGATTCTCAGGAGCACAGACGGGGTTCTCTGTCACACTTTTCGGATGGGGGAACACTCTCCAGAATTCTTGGTAGATTTCTCTTTCTGATGGGGGAACACTCTCCAGAATTCTTGGTAGATTACTCTTTCTGATGCTGTGTTGATCCACAGGGGTGTCTAAGGAGACTCAGGTCACAAGTCACAAGGAGACTCTCTCTTGGAGCACTTTGATGATTTAAATTTCAGAGTCCACTCTTTGTCTTTGAAGATTGTCATTAATTTTTGCTAATTAATCCATCACCGCAAGCCACCAGTTGTAGTAACTCCTCTATACCGACCCGATAAAAGATGGTGAGTGGTAGCGAGATCGGATCGCTGGCACAGAGAATTTCTCGTATAAATTAGAAAATAGAATTTATTGCATACCAATATTAATTCTAATGAAAATATGTACAAGAAAGTTAATTACAGCATTTAATTATTTTTCGTGAGTCAATCGCTTATAAATTAATGACCTCTTGACTCCAAGTGTAACTGAAACAAACAAAAGTCTCTAAACATTACAGACAGTCGTGACTACAAAACAAAGTTCATTCGGACCAAGGCTCGTCCGTTCCTTCTCTTCGGAAGATCTACTAATGCTCGTTAATTCTGAGTCTAAGAACTCTCACTCTCGCACTTGGTGTGCTTTTTCACTTCGCTGGGATTTTCAGCGGATACCTGCTGTATCAATTCTAGAGGTCGGACCTCACTAGCGCTTACACCACGCTGAGTTAGAAACTGACGTTTCCTTTTCCCTTCTCCAGAGAGTCAACACTCTCCTTTTCGATCTCTCCAAAAACTGTCCTCTCTCACTTTTTCATTCTCGCAGGAGAACTTCTTCTGGGGGCGGGGGCTTTGTCGAGGCGGGCCCCTCGAAACTCTCCAGCCTCTTAGCAGCCTTGAGATCCCTCTGTTTCGTTTTCACTAAGTCCGTCATTGGACGTTCTAAGACAAAGGGCAAAGTTTCGGGCGCAAACCTAAAAATCGTGTGCAGAGATCGCTTCTCTCGCAGATGAACTCTTTCCCACGAACTCGGCAAGGATCAAAGCATAAGACCCCTTTTTGGGTAACGCCTTACCACTTCATCACTGTCCGAACTTTCCGCTCACAGTACAATAGAGTTCGGCGTCTGCTAGTCTTCAAGGCAAAAATAGCGAGGGAAGGTATGCAGTTAAGTGCACTCACAGGAAATGCTAGAATGACACATAGTGCAGCTGGATGTCGAAGCTCAAATTCTTTACAGTAGTTTATAAATATAACTGTATCCAAGTCCTCTGTAAAATTTTGTGAAAATATATGCATATTAAATAGTGAAAACGTTACCCGAAGCATACCAGGATGGCTTCACACGCACTGGAAAATCCTTTATTGTCACCTTAAATGAACCCCAGGCAAGTCTTCCTTTCCTGCTATCTGTGGCACCGTAAAGCAGGAGTGCTGTGCACACATTGCAAAATCCGTTAGTTCCATCTTCCACCACCAGGGCATGCAATCTGACACGAACATAACTGAAATCTGTAAGGCTATTGAAATCCAGTCGAATGACCCAAACCCCATTGTAATCAAGCCCATAGAACCCGATATAGGAAAGCGCCCCCTGGTGGTGAAATTTGGAGCTAAAATCTGTAAGTTCTATTGATATCAAGTCGAAAGAGCCAAATCACGTTGTGATCGAACCCCATAGAACCCGAGATAGAAAGCACCCCCCCGGTGGGGAAACTTGGAATTAAAATCTGTAGGTTTAGTCGATATCAAGTCGAATGAGCCAAACCACATTGTGATTGAACCCACAGAACCCGAGATACTTTGAAATGAATTAGGAAAATCATTAGCGTTTTATTTATTTTTCTATACAAAAGTCATGATTTTGCTAAAATAATTAGTTACCGGCTGAATTTGAAAATTTTTAGAAAATCTGATTTCCCAGCCCATTAGGATGCATACATTTCAATTATATAGCCCATAAAAGTGACAGTCCATTTCAAATGCATCATTTTATCTCCACAGATAAGCGACGCAATGCCTCCCTCTTGTCTCCTCTCAGAAGATTTATCAAACACACGTCAAATAAAATTGCTCGAAAAATTAAAATTTATTAATTGACTAGCTGACTTGCACAATGTTGCCCGGGCCCATGATAAAACCTTAAATAAACCTAAAATTTGTATTATTTTATATATTTTAGCCGATTTTGTATGAATTTATATCTTTAATGACAAAATCGTAAAAAAATTTTACTTCTTTTTTCAAGTTGGATCATTATATACCAAAAAAATATCTTTTGTTGTCCAAACCCTTTGAAATTTTCAATGGTCATAAATATAACGGTTTTACAGCCCGTGTAAAAAATACATCAGAAATATTGTTATCTGGTTGTAAAATAAATTTTTTCTTTTCGTGTCGGGTCTTTTAAAATAAAAAATACAGTATTCGTCGTCCAATCTCTCTGAAATTTTAGTCGTTTATAAATATGTTTCCAAGTCCTCTATAAAATTATGTGAAAATATATGCATTTTAAATAGTGAAAACGTTATCCCAAGCCGAGCATGACCACGGAAAACATCCCATTATATTATTGTCTTCGCCAAAAATAAAATTATTTAAAAAAAAAAACTTGTTCTCATCCGAACGCTTTGAAATTGTTGTAGTTGATGTAAATCTGGTCTACTGAGATGTTGTAAAAAGATTGTGTAAAAATACGAACATTTAGTAACTTTTAGTGTAAGAAAAAAAATCTTCTCGTGAGGCGCAAAATGACTTGCATTTGCTGGTGTGTTTGAAAGGGTTAAAATCTGTATTACAGAAAAAAATTATACCGTCTATTAGAAGAAGGCTAAGTGCATAGGTTTGGTTTGTCTAAGTTCTAAGTGCATAGGTTTGGCTTGTCTGTATCTCTAAAATTGTGCTATTGAGGGGCGTTGGCGTAACCAAAAAAACATAAGCCCAGGAAAATGACCCTTTTTTAAAAATGTTTTTCAAAGGATTAACATAATTTTTTTTTCGAATTGATTACAGCATTGGAGAGGTAAGAGTGCGATCTTTCAGAATATGCTTTTCGTTCTTAAATAAACCAAACGGTTTAGTTGATATAATTTAAAACAGAATTGCAAAATAAACGCATTCTTCATGCAAATGGTTCTTCATTCTTGTGCACTGCAGTGAATCGGGTTCTGGACATGTGCGAGTTCTGAAAGTCGGCTCGTAAAAAAAAAAAAGAGATGAATTATTGATCAGTTTTTAATTAATATTTTTGTTAATTTGCAAAGTATTAAAATTCTGAGACTTGGGTGCACCAGGCCAGGCCTTGGACTATCCACACCTAAATTTTCAGATTTCTAGGTGGGCTAGATTTTGCTAGCCATCCCAGACAGTCAAACAAACACACAGAACAAAACTTTTTTTTTAGTAGTATAGATATCTTGGGTTCTAATTGAGGTTTTTTTTAATGAATTTTGCTTCTCTGAAATTGCAAATTTTTTTTACCGTCTGTTTGTAAATTTTCGTGTAGGTAGTATGATTATTGCGTTTTTTGGAAAGCTCAAAAAAGGGACAGTCTGCAAATTTACAGAACTACTCCACCAGATATATCATGGGGCAAATCGCCGCATAAATTATTTTTTATTACATCTTCCTCTTTTACAAAACTGCGATCATGTGGCTAACAAACAATTTCCGGAACATCCAAAATATTATCCACATCTAAAATAAAAATTGTTCAATCATCTTCATGTAAAATAGTCAGAAATAAATCATGTAATGATGAAAAATAAAGAGATGGATAATGAAAATGCTTATGAAACTGGTAGTTTCATTTTGTTTTTTTATTATAAGTGTAGAAGTTGAACTGAATGATATTATCCCTTTTATAGGTAAGAAACTGAAAAATAACTACCATAAATGCACAGAGGCACATGTAAAAGTTAAAAAAAAAACTACCCCCAGTAGACGCCATTGCTCCCATTTTGGGAACAACTTATGCTTTCGATATTTGTGATTGATCTGTTATACATATTAATTCCAGTTTGATTTTGTTGTATATAATAAACAGTTATAAGCCTATTTGGTACTTTTCGGTTAGCCAGGGCGGCAGTGATATGTATACATGTATATATACACACACATACACATGTATATACACATATATCTGCATATACATATATATACATACATATATATATGTACATATGTATGTGTATATATATAGATATGTATATACATATCTATTTATGTATGTACATATGTACATACATCACTGGTGCCCGGCTAACCGAAAAGTACCTCTTATTTTAACTACAAAAAAAAATTCTTTTGAATGCATCCAAAAAGCTATCCCCCCCCCCCCTCCTTTTTAACACTTTTAAAAAAATAGAAAATTCAAATGAAAGTTAAAAAAAAAAAAATTACAGAAATCATCTTACATATTCAAAATGCAAATAACATGAAACTTTTAACAATATATAAAATATTCACTTTAGAAAAAAATCCTAAAGCAGTGTTCCCAAAATGGGAGCAATGGTGCCTAATGGATGGAGTGAAAAATAGTCATGTAAAAATACCATTGTATTTTTATAAAAATTCATTGGGAACGAAATGGCACTATAACCCTAGTTGCACACAAAAATTTCACCAGTTAAAGGTTATTATTATTATTTTTTTAATTCGGCATACCTCTGTCATATTGATAATTTTTTTGATGTCATATGCTATGTTTCATAGCGAAAAAAACTTTGGAATATACTTCTATCTAATACATTCTAATTTTGCTTTTTACAAAATGTATGTAAAGTAAACTATACCTTACTATAATAGTTTCGACAAGATCACGCTCCTTTTTTTTAATGCTGTCCCACATAATTGAAAAGGGTTTATGAATTCAGTTTGTTTGTCTATCCATGCTCTAACTCGCTTAAATATACTTGGATTTCCATGAAATTGACATGTTATTGAGATTTACTACGGCATGTTTAGTATTGAAAATGAAGTATGTAGCATTTATCATCATGAAGTATATACATTTACAGGGACAATCAAAAGAATTCCGTTACATTACATTCTATGGGGGGTAAATCATTTGCGTTTATTTTATTGATACACAGGGTTCGCATACAGTCCTTGAGAGTCCTTAAATTTTTCAAAAGTAATTTTTGTTCCTTAAATGTCCTTTTTATGCAAAATCTGCAAAAAGTCCTTAATTTTACTCACCTATTATTTATTAATTAGGGGTAAAAATCTACTTTTCAGTAAATTTTTGCTTTTTAAAAAAATTTATCTAAATTCCCCCTTTTTAAAAATTTTGGTTTACCTCTATTGCTTTCCCCCCCCCCCCGTACGTACCCAAAGCCAAAGTTTAAAATCTTTAAAACTCTTAATTTAAAAAAAAAAAAAAATTCTACTCTATTCATTTTTTTTATTGTAACATTAAATAATCGATCATAAAATTTTCTCCACCAAGTCCCCCCCCTGCACCCAAAATTGGCATTTCCCCTTTGCACCTCCACCTCCTGTGTTACCAAACGCACAAAATTTAGTAGTCTTTGAAACTCTTAAGTTAAAAAATTTCTGTCCTATTTGTAAATCTCGAATAAGGTAAATAAATAATAAGTCATCTACTCTATGAGGCAGTGTTGTATCCTTCTCTTCCAAAGAATACATTTCAGGTCTTTTTCCTGAAAGCATTTAAACCACAGAAAAAAGAAAACAAATCTTGTTATCATTCATGAACAAGAAAACATCTTTTTTATGATGCTGAAAAGAATGATTGTAAAAGATCTAATGAAGAAAAGACACAAAAAAAAAAAAAAAAAAAATGGAGTTATGGCAATTAACCCCTTAAGCACCATATTCAATTTAGGGATAGTATCCTGAATACCAGATTTATTAAATTTCGTCCAAAGTTGTTTATGTCATTATTTTTAAATACACGTGAAATATTTAATTACATGTAATGTAAGGAGATTAAATAAATTTTTATTTATATTATACAAACAGAAATAAGGCTTGAAGTTCCAATCTTTATCGCAGCGAGAAACTAATAAGTATTTTTTTTACACGTAACGTCATCTATTCTGTGCGAAAACAGTCATTGTTAAAAAGCCAAGGCAATTAGCAACGTAAAAAACGAGATGCTTAGAACATTGCAGTCTGGACTTAAAATGAACACATAAGCACATACGTCCTGGTATTCCAAATAGAAGAGCTCATGATGTACGCAAGTATGTCCTGGTATTACAAATAGAAGAGTTCATGACGTACCTGCGTATGTCATTATGCTTAAAGGAGTTAATAATGCCTTTTTAGTAGTATCTAAATGTTTTTGCTCCATATTTTGGTAAGTAAAATAATTTCGTAGAGCATCTCTGCATTAATAAATTGCCCCATATATTAACTTCAACCATTTCAATTTCTATTTGGATGCAAAATTGTTTGACAAAACTATGCTATAATATATGTTATTCAACACTTATGCAGCTGAAGTTGGATTCAGTGCATGCAAAACAAAAGTTTTTATGATTTTAATTGCATTTGGTGTTTACAAGCTGTAACTGTTTTTGAAACTTCAGATATTTTCACAGCAAATAAAGGTATTTGAAAATTGAATATAGTATATAGTAAAGAAATATTTTAGCACTGTTATATTTAGTGATGCTTTGTGAATAGGAAAATCGACATACAATACATAATGACATACAAAAGAAAAATATATACTAAAAATGTCTTACTATAATTTACTTTCTTTTTCCAATCATTGGTTTATGGTTTCTTTAACTGCATGACCAGTATTGGCTACCAAGTAATAGCCAATCTTTATTACTGTATTTATATTTTAATTGTTTGTTTTATTATTATTATGAACTGAAGTTAACTTTTCTTGTAGGTGTAGCCACTCTCCTTGGGATTTTTTCAACCATTCAAGCACGGCTTCTTTCACTTACCCTGTATCCTGCTATCCTAGTTATGGACTTTTTGTTCCTGAAGACTGGATCCTGAGACTTAATAGGAGGAGGCGCCAGGCATTGGGCCGCCCAATCAAAGCCTCTGATTCAAAACCTAAGCAAAGATTTTGGATATACAGACCAATACCTGTGTCTCTGTTGCCTCAGTATTCATCTGCTGTGCATTCATTATACATTGCTTTTCCCCATTTGGCATTTCCTCCATACTGGCCAATGAACATGGGGCAAAAAGCATCTGGTGGTATCAAAACTGTGTCGATTTCGCGAGTATCATCAGCAACAATACATAGACCTATTGCAAAAGAACTCGCCATCAATCCAGATCTCCAAAGACCTGGTCGACTTGATGTTTTATTAGACATGCCACCTGTAAGCCGTGAGACCCAACTAAAACATGCATGGAATCCAGATGATAGGTCATTAAACATTTTTGTTAAAGAGGATGATAAATTAACATTCCATAGGCATCCAGTTGCACAAAGCACTGATTGTATAAGAGGCAAAGTTGGTTATACTCGAGGGCTGCATGCATGGGAAATATACTGGAATATGAGACAGAGAGGAACTCATGCTGTTGTTGGAGTCTCAACTCGTGATGCACCTTTACATTCTGTAGGTTATCAGTCTCTTGTTGGAAGCAATGCAGAATCATGGGGATGGGACTTGGGAAGAAATAAATTATACCATGATGTCAAAAATAATCCTGGTGTTACCTACCCTAGCCTTTTAAATTCAGATGAACCTTTTGTGGTTCCTGACAGTTTACTTGTGGTTCTGGACATGGATGAAGGTACATTATCATTTGTTGTGGATGGACAATATTTAGGTGTAGCATTCCGTGGCCTAAAAGGGAAGAAATTGTATCCTGTAGTTAGTGCAGTGTGGGGACACTGTGAAATTACAATTAAGTATTTTGGAGGACTTGATCGTAAGTATTTCAAAAGATCAATATTTTTTGTAAGATTTATTCACATTTAAAGTTTTTTTTTTTTTACTCATATGTATCGTTTTTTTTTCAATGTTAAATGATGTATGAATGAACTCTTTCTATTGATGTCTTAGTGAACTGATGTTACAGATAGTATTTAATTGTATGAATGTATGTTATGTTATTAATTTATTATATTTGCATTCTATTATCTATAATTCCTTTTGTTATCTCTAGTTCTCTGTGGATGCAACAAGACAAATAAGCATGAAGTTTATTAAATGATGGTGAACTCAGGGCTTTATTAACCTTTCAACTAAAAGAAAGGACATCATTTAGGAATTGTTCATTTTATAAATATAGTCCCAAAAATTGTACAAATTTTCATTTGGAACAGAAAATCTTAATTTAGTGAAAAAAAAAAAAAATGTATGAAAATAATTCTGTTTAGTAAAACTTTACAAATATTTTGTTTCTATAAATTTAATACACAAAATTTTGAAGTATAAAAAGTATTTAGCTGAGTTTTTTTTTTTTTTTTTGCCCAAATGTAAATAAGAAGAAACTGGAAGTATGTGATAATGTATTAATGTTGGCAGTGGCAGCTCTTTAATTTGTGCACATGGAGCATGTGAACACCCCTCCCCAAAAAATGAAAAAATATATTTGCAAGTTAAATAAAATAAATAAAGCACACATTTCCATTTTTTCTCATTTGGGGGATGAATTTTTTTCACTCTCCCCCCCACCCTCCTTTTAGACATGACAAAGACAAAACGTTATTGTAATAGTGCAAAATTTGAACATTTTCAACACACACATGCAACTTCAGAAATTCTCTTCAAAACCACTTTATGCAGACAGAAGCCAGCATATGCATGTGAGGGGAGTGCATCCCTCGTAGCCTTCCATTCAGACAGTCCGTAATGTGCGGGAGGTTCCTTTTTTGTCAGTTTCTTCCTTATTCGTTCAATTTCTCCCTTGGTTTGCAGTGTTTGGTTAGTTTTTTAAAACTAATTACACTAGTGTACGAAAATTTCTTTTTTTTTTTTTTTTTGTCCATAAAATGAAACATACATTATTTATGTAGGCTATGGACGGTAGTTAAAAAAATATTTTTTTATTTTTTGTAGTACGTCACAATTCTGAGATATGAAGGTCTTTGTTTTTTATTTACCCGCAGTTGTTTAAATACGTTTATCGTTTTATTTTGTAAACAACTGTGTGATTCAAAAGTCTTATTTTTTTATAAAAATGTCATCTAGAGTGTGTAAACTACATCCAAACCGATTTTGTTTTGTTTGTGGCAAAATTGTTCAGTTAAATTGTGGTTTTCCTATAACAAAACCATTGCAAGAAGCCTATTTACATTATTTTTGATTTCCGGTGTCAAATCAAGATAAAAATTGGGTTCCTCATGTGATTTGCACTAATTGTAGATTGGTCCTCAGCTCCTGGTATTCAGGTAAAAATAGATCACTGAAATTTGGTAAACCAATAATATGGAGAGAGCCAACTAACCACGTAACCGATTGTTACTTTTGTTTAACAAAAACTTTTGGTTTTAACTCAAAAAATAAAGATAGCATAAAATATGCAGACATTCCATCAGTGACTGTATTTAGTTGACCCCCAAAAAATATTATTACCACCGCTTTCACATTTGGCTTGATGAAAAATTTTACCAAAGCTTTGGATAAATCCAAGCCTGCCTTTCAATACCTTTGCTCTGTATTTATGAATCTTTCTGCGGCTAAACTAAAGGAAGGAATATTTGTGGGTCCTCAAATCAGGAGAATATTGGACGATGCAAAATTCGAGAGCCTTTCAACCGAGGTAGAAAAAGCAGCCTGGAACTCTTTCAAAAGTGTCGTTAAAATTTTTTTAGGCCAAAAAAAGTGATAATTATAAAGGGATTGTTGAAAATTTATTGCAAAATTATGAGCGTATGGGTGTAAATATGTCACTAAAAATTCATTTTTTGCATTCCCATTTAGATTTTTTCCCAGAAAATCTTAGTGTATGAGTGATGAACATGGTGAGCGATTTCACCAAGATTTAAAATCATTTGAGCAAAATTATCAAGGTTTTTGGGACCAAAATATGCTAGGTGACTATTGTTGGTCTGTTGTGAGAGATAGAAATGAAAATATTTATTAAAAAAAAAAAATTACCTATTTTTAACTGTCTATTGTTTGTTTAGATGTAGTTTTTTGTAAAAATCTTAATAAATATTTCAAAAAACTGACGTGCTGGATTTTTAAAAATATTTTTTCCTAGATGTAGATACCCAAAGTAACGTAACTGTATATATTTCATTTCATGAACAAAAGTCATGTAAACTAGTGTTATTAATCTGTTTATTCATTTTGCATTATATATACAGTAGTCTCCCTCAAATCCTCACACTTTGCAACCTGGTGTACAGATTTTAGAATTTTGCAGATTTCTGGTCATTTTATGTTACATTTTTAAAACAGTAATTTGAATGTAGTAAAGCATTGGAAATTATAATGAATGTTTACAATAAAGTAAAATATTAAAATAATGAAGTAAAATATTAAAATAATTTAAATAAAATATTAAATAATTGTGTAAAAAATAAAATAAATAAAAAATGATTAAAATATTAAAATTAAAGTCAAGTGTAATAATTAAGGATACAGTACTAAATAGGCATAATAATGATGAAATATCAATTTTTCTTGTTTTATTCAATGAAAACTCACTATAAAGGAAAGTATATTTATTATTATTATTATTTTAAAGCTTCATTGATTTCTTTACATTGTATTTTGTGAACTTAGACAAAATTGTTGTCTGCTTAAGTTTTTTTATTTTTATTTATTTTTATTTTTTTTTTTTGTTTCTTAATGTCATACACCATTCTAGGGCTTATTCCATTACGATTATGCCAAAAAACGAGTAGATGAATCAGAATCTAGCTTTTTTTTATCATCTCAACTTTTTGAATTATTGTCAAACTTACATGTTTTCTTTTCCTCTTTTTTTTTTTCATTAGAAAGATTGCAATCGACCATAATACTTCCAAAAAAAAAAAAAAAAATAATAATAATAATTACATATTAAAACCAAAAATTGAATATTAAAGAATCGAAAGCAAAAACGTAAATATAAATAAAATACAGCTTCAACAGTTATAGTTGCAGGTATTGTCGTATTGTGGGGAAGCTACTGTTGTGCCGTATTTTTATCTTAAATACAAAAATAATTTACATCAGAATTGTAAAATAACAAAATTTTATTTCAAGTTTATGTAGATTTAATAAACAAAAAAGTTTGATTAATTAAATATGTCTTGAAAAAGATCGGATCGTCACTGATATTAGCGCCATCTTGAATTTTTTCAGAAATAAATTCATATTTTCTTCATGAGAAAGCTTGAGTTTGGTCATATTAACCACACTTACATATTAAAATGCATAGAAAAAATATAAATAATTATTGAAACATGGAGAAATGAATACAAGAAAAATAAACAAACAGTTTGGTTGCAGTTTACCCTTGTGAATAATGTGCAGAACCTACAATATGGCAAATTTTCCCTAAAGACATGCTAATTTACATCAAAATCAAAAGTAATATAATTTTATTTACTAATTAATTAGCTGTAATCGGCAAAAGAGCATGATTAACAAACAAATTAATAAAGGAAAACTTTGTGATCGCCGCTGATTTCAGCATCATATGGAATTTTGTTCCTACAACTTGACTAAGTTTCACTGTTGTTTACATCTACAACAATATGCAGATTTTAAGCATTCGTGGATTTTAGGATCATGGATTTAAGGGGTCTACTGTGTATTGTATTATTCTGTGCAAGAACTAGTTGCAAACAACTAAGATGGCACATAGTAATATGAGTGTTTAAGAACTAAAGTAATTGCATTTTTAAACATTGTTGCTGGAAAGAAAATTGAAGTTATATTACTTAAGGGGGTTGGTCAGTCAGACCTCAAATTCCTCTTGCCAATGTTAAATCTATGGAATGGAATGCATTCTTATTTTCAAAATATCTCGTAAGGGAATTAATATTTTTGACTTCTTTTTTCTGTGTATTGTTCATAAAGGATGTCTTTTAAGTTGTCAAATGCATTTCAGTTTATTTTGTTTTTCAGCTATTAAAAATGAATTTAATATTAGAAGTGCATCGAATGGCTTTCCATTTGGTAATCCAAGATAAAAGGAGGGGGGGGGGGGTTAATAACTAAGGGCTATTTTTCGCCCATCATACACTCAAAAGAAAAAAGTTTCAGATTTTGAAAAAAATTTTAGTGTCTTTGTATATTTAAAGATATGTACTTTTTTAAATATAAGATTTATGTGATAAATAAAATAGTAAGTCATGGAAATTATAGCCCAAAAATGAGTTTTTTGGCTTTTTCCTGCATTTTTGTTAATTTTTTTTTTATTTATGAGTTTTTTTTTTTCTTTTTTAAGAAGCGTCTCATGAACCGAATTAATTTTGACTTGTAATGATACTACTCTTTATAAGCTTTTATATGAGCATAATTTTTTTTTGGTTCAGTATGCGCTTCTACCTATTAGAGAAAAAAAATATTTTATGCGAGCATCATAGATTTCTAATATAACTGGATTATGAACCAGTAACCTTTTCTTGAAACCAATATCACGCTCCAAACGTGCCAAACCGGTTTTTCCCTGCTAAAACTGTTATTGGCATTCACAAGCTCTTATCAGCCACCAAGTATTATTTCGTTTCTTTTATTACGAGAATGAAAATAAAAAGTTGCTAAGTAAGGGATAACCACACCAAAAAAAGTTATCCTTTTTGCGATGAAATTGGAAACATCTTGATTTCAAATTTCTACAAAGAGAACAGTGAGATCCAGCCTTTAGTCATTCCTGCTCTAAGGCAAGTGTCAGTTGCACTGCTACCGGAGTGTGTTCAGTGCTCACAAAGTATTTATGTAGTTCAGATGTCAATGTTGTATTATAAAACTGTTTTTGTAAATATTTATTGAAGAACTGAATAATAAATAATGCCTGGAAGTCAGTGTGATTGTTGTAAAACCTGACTAAAAACAAATAGTGATTTTCGTATCAAAAGTTATATCGATACTTAGAAGTTCTAAAAATTGCTATCTATAGAGTGGTTCAAAGTTGTGCTCTAAATGCAGATAATATGCATTTTGTGTGTTTCGGGCTCGAAATTCTCCTATTTCTTCTTCTGTGGTAACAATAAGAGATCGTGCGTCAACGAGTACTGCCGTTGACACAGCAAATAAGAAAACTAATATATATATTTATCAATATCTCATTGTCACAACTCTAACACCTGTTGTATTATATGTAAGCGTAAGAACTGCCTCATGACTGTACCAAAAGCAGCTCAAACTCAAGCCTTTTTATAGAAACTGGAATATATATTTTGTCAGGAAAACGATGCTGTAAAACTCTATTACGGGATCGGTATTCAGTGAGTTGGCTCTGTAAGCTTTATGCCCTGTAAGTGAGAATACATCAAGGCATGAAAAAGATATTGAAAGTCTTTTAAACAATATCAGAAAGATAGCAAAGAAGAGAGGTCTCGATTTTGACGCACTGGGACAGCTTTCCGAGTCTGATTATTAAACTCTCATGGGTATATCCATTTTTGATTTTAACTATATTTTTGAACTAGTAAAGTATGTGTTCCTCGAAAATGAGATCATCTCATACTTGCTTGGCAGTGTTACCTCTAAAACTTAGAACTGGTCTGTCTAATGGTGTTCTGTCCATATTATTCAATATAAGAAAACGAGTAATATCATCATCTGTGCAATGTGCACGCCAGTCTTTGATTGAGAACTTTATTCCACTACACATTGTAATGGAACACATCACCAGAACACAGGTTATTGAAAAATATACGAGGCCTTTAGTTTGAAGATTATTTATTCCCAATGACGACAATGATACTGTGATACTTGTTGCTGATGGCACGCACATTTATATCCAGAAGAGTGTGAACTATTCCTTTTAGAGACTATCTTTCTTATTACACAAAGGAAGACCTTTGGTTAAGCCTATGATGTTGGTCACTACTTTAGGTTACACTTTGGATGTCTTTGGACCTTACTTCACGGATTCAAAGAACAATGACGCTAATATACTTCCACATATATTAAAAAAAGATGCACACAATATCAGAGAGCGGCTGAAGCCAAATGATGTTATTATTATTGATAGAGGCTTCTGGGATTGTTTGAAACTTCTGGAAGAAATGAGTCTCGTGCATGAAATGCATAGATTCCTAAATAAGTAGCAGCAGTTTTCAACAGAGGATGCTAACGAGACGCGTCTTGTGACTAAAGTTCCGTGGGTCATAGAACCCATTAATGGGCAGTTGAAAAACTGGAGAGCATTGTATAAAGTAATGCCAAATACGCTAATACTTTATATTGACGACTATGTGCAAATTATATGTGCTGATCTACATATACTTGTAAATATTCTTTAAAAAAAAATAAAAATAACATTAATATTCCCACTATAAATCCCTATGTTGCTATTTGGGTGGAAATGTTAAAACAAAAATGTTTGGATTCATGTATAAACACGATTGTCAAACAATAAAGGACAGTTTTGAGAACTAGAAAAAATTAGCATATTCTGTTTCAAAACTTTTTAAACGAGTGTCTTTAAGTGCAGTATGAAAAAGAGAAATAAGGAGAAATACTGACAATATTTTTTATGTTTGTTGAGTCCTGTTTGACTTTTCTTTGGTTTGTTTTTCAAATGTCACATATTCATTGTAGTTTATTGTATTTATCTTATTGATTCGATGTACTTGCAGAATTTTTCCTTTTCTTCCCTTCCCTGCTTTTAGTATATTGTTGTTAAAAAAAAAATCATACATGATAAAATCTTTGTATTTGTGGTATTGCATATACAAGAGTTTAGCCTTTTTGTTTTAAAATAAGTTTTAGAAAAAGGTGTATTTCAAATGAAACATGCAACCTTTTATTGGTTGTAATAACCAATAGAATATTTTTTACATTTTATTTGTTATTGACGATTGTAATTCCAGTAACACATTCATTATTTGAAATTTATTTTATTATTATTATTTGTTTACTTTTCTTTTTAATATGCTCATTCAAAAATTTATGACAACTTCAAAAGTAGGGGAGTGGAAAGGAAAAAGAATCTTTCATTGAAAATGTATATGGACTTTTTGAATATTTAAATATAATTTGTAGTATGTCTAATTAATGTAAAATATACTTAAGTCCATCCAAAGGAAAAAAAAAAGGAAGTATTTAATTATCTACATTTTTTTGTGAATTAAGAAATTTTCCTATAAATGAATGTTCATACTTTCATTTGTACTTTTAACTGTTATGCATATCGTTATTATTTATTTTATGTTTTGTAGCAAATTATTTGTTCTAATTATGATTTTTGGTTCGATTTTAAATTTACATACTGTTTCTTTTTTTCTGTTTTCAGCTGGACCTTTGCCTTTAAAAGACATTTGCCGACGGGTGATAAGACAACAAATAAATAAAAAACGTCTGGGACGAATTAATGAACTTAATTTACCAAAAGCTTTGAAGAGTTATCTCTTGTATCAAGATTGAAGCTTAGACCAATTTAAGTATTAAATTCAGTTTTGGGACCACCTTTGACTCAGTTAATGAACTGATTAACTCAAACTGCAAATCTGGTCCAGGTCAATTTCTTGTGCCATAACAAATAAATCTTTCCCATTATAGTGATTGTGCTTTTCAAATATGACAAAGCATTTACTAATTTTGTCCTACTCTGACAAAATTTACAGCAATATTTCTAAAGATTTTCTGTTGTATATTACGTACTTAAATTATATTTCATTTGTTGATTTGTAGATAGAAAATTCTCGAGATTGTTTTCTGTATTTATGTAACCTCTATTCCCCCCCCCCCCCCCCACCCACCACCTCCTCCTTTGAATGCATTGAAGTTTGTTTAAAAAGTGAAGTGTGGCAGCTATCTACCTCGATATGCTCAGTTGGAGGATAAGATGGATAGGATGATGAAGCCTATGTTCTTGGTTTAGGAGTGCTATTGTAATTTGTGTAATTACTATTATTTTATTTTTAAAAAGAAATTCAAATTTACTATCTTTTTATAAATTTTGTTTTTAGTTTGTACATTTTTTAAAATAAAATAATTTGTCTTCAGTTTTGCATTTGTTATTTTAAATACAAAACACGTTAAAATATTTCAGACATAATAGACATACATCAGATTGTAAAATTAATGTTCCTATATAGATACTAAGAAAAATGATATTACAATTCATTGTTAGTTTAAGTATTGTTATACTTGAAACAGCATAATATATTTTACTTTTTTTTTCAGTGTTTACTTATCTTTATGTACTGAGATGCTGGGTTAAATCTTACAATTTATTCATAATTGCTGTTTTGATAGTACAATATTGTAAATGCTGAACAAAAATTGTTTTTAATTTTTAAAACATGACCTCCCCCCTTTCAAACTTGTCAACTGTTTTTAATTCAAGGGTGAGACTTTTCTGCATTTTAGCATATTTCCTTTTTTTGAAAAAATCGTATAAATCCCTCACAAGCACATAGTTTACAATCTATCTATCTATCTATCTATCATTTTCTGCTTTTTTATTATATTTTTAGTAATAATAAATAATCATTTAAATCGCTCCTCTTTCCCGTCCTGTGAGAACTCCACTTTTTCATTTACTCCTCCTCCTAAGCACACAGAGTTAAAATCATTAAAACTCCAGAGTTAAATTAAAATTATTTTAAAGAATATATTTAAAATTATTAAATTTAAAATAGTTAAAAAAAAGAATAAAACATGTAAAATTATTAAAAACATATTTAAAATATATTAAATTTAAGATTAAAAATTGTGACATTTTAAATCAATAATAATAGAAAAAGTCACGTCTTTTTTGACATTATTTAGTAACCATAAACAGTCAGCCATCTAAATTTTCTCTTCCTTGTTTGCTGCTTCCCAGCAAAAGGGGAGATTCTGAGTGTGAAGTGGGTAAAACAAAAATGTTCCTGTTTTTAAGTTACTGTTTAGCTGTTCTCGCCTCTGTTTACAAGTTCCAGTTTATTTTTCATCTTGTAACATTTATTCATAGACAATTTTTATTTTTTGACTTTAGTATTTACAAATATTTCTGAAAGGATTAATTTTTGAAGCAAAGTTTGTGCATCAATATCTAGCCCAGCTCAGTAAATCAGAAATATGTTTTAACCTTTTTAGTATCATGATGTGAAATGTTTTATAGGCATTACAGATATTTCCACTTATAGAAAAAAATTGTCATTATTGCATTAACAGACATATATTTATGACACACTGAAAGTGTATATTATAAAACTGAATGGGCTGGAACAGATGTCGCAATAACTTAAAATGTATAATGTATAATGCATAAGCTGTGAATTGTTAAAAAAATTAATAATCAATTAAGTCTGGTTCTAGTATTTAGATGTAACATTGTATCCATGATGAAATTTACTAATACATTTAACATTGCTTATCTGTTGTCAGTATAAAAAAATAAATAATTTGACTTTTAAAGTTTTGAAACATTTTTAGTTTAGTCTATTTAATTAGTCTTATTTCTAAAAATTCTAAACTTTATATTTTAGCTAACTAAAGTTAACAAAGACGCAAGATTGAAACTATAAACACTATACTGTAATTTCCGGCATATAATCTGTGGCAGGGTTGGAAAAAAACATGTTAAAAAAAAAAAAAAAAAAAAAAACGTGTTTTTTTTGTTTCAAACATGTTTTAAACGTTTAAAACGTTTTTTTTCTCATTCAACAGCACAATTTTGATTAAAGTAAGCAAAAATTAATAAATTAAATATGAAGAATGAAAATATTTTTAAAAAACAGTAAGGAAGAAAAAAATTATATAATAAATATCAACATTAATTAACATTTTTTTTTAATTCTAAACTAAAACATTTAATTATTAAGTTCTTTAAAAATAGTAACAAGTTTGGCAGCCTTATCAAACACCTAACCGGTTTCTAGTTTTGTTCTGCACAAAGTCAAAAGTAGAAAACACTCTTTCTAAACCAGCAGTAGAGCATACAGCTGCTTGTAATTGTTTTATGATTTGCATGACATTTTTATCGACGTGTTTTTCAAGGCTTATCCACCAAGATAAAGGTGTTATTTCTACAAAATTGTCCACTTTATTTGACTCTTGAGTAGCGAATTTATGATTGGTAACTGACAGCATAACATTTTTAGGGTTTCGTTCATCTCACGAAACCTTATTCGTCCCACTTCTCTGTCTGTCCGTCACAGAGCCGGTTCTCAGAAACTGTATAGTTAACAGACTTGAAATTTTGTGTACTTACAGCTGAATACCTACTGCCACGCTGAAAATCATAACATTTTGAAAAAATCATTATTTTAATATAGAGAGATAAAAAACTAAAAATCTAACAGCCTTTTCCTAATCAATTTAAACATTTTTCGTTATAGCAGTTGTCAACAATTTAAAAATCAACAATAAAATTCTTTCTACAATAATTAATTTTCTGTTGAAAGATTTCCACGTGAATTTAATTTGTGAATTGTCACATTGTGACATTATAAACAATAAACATGTTTTAAACATTGTTTTAAATGTAATGTTTTAAACAGCTGTTTTAAACAAAATGTTTTAAACATAACAACCCTGATCTGTGGATCAAACAATCAGGTTTCAACTCTGAAATTTTATTTTATAAAATGTAACTTACTAAGTTGCTGTAAGTATTTGACTTCTATTATTAAATAAATTTTCTGGTTCTAAACATGAGTGTTTGATCTGCAGATTATACACCGGAAATTACGATAGTTCAATGATTTCCATTATTTCTAATATATTTCCAAACATATACATATATATTATAACTAGCAGGCTTCTCCAAATGAATCTTGAATCAAAAGAAATATATCTGTGAATTTGATCTTGTGTTTTAAAGAATATGAACCTTTACTTGGAATGTTCTTCCGCATTGCCGAAAAAGATACAAACGGCATTGCACTATTACATTTTATAATGTGTCATATCATACAAAATTTGGGCTCTTAAGGACCAACTCTTTTAGTTGATCATTTATAGTAGGATTTGGTAAAGAACTATACAATGATATGCAATATACTAAAACCATCCCTGAAAAAGAAAAAAAAAATGATGAAAATTCCCCCAAGTCTCATCAAAATCCATCCAGTAGAACTTTTTAAAAAGGCTAATTATTGATAATCAGGTTCACCTGGTTATAGAACTTTCCACCATAATTCTGGAATTAAGCAACACAGGCTTAGGGAATTGCATCATTTTATTTGCCACTGGCTTGTGGATTTTTTGATAAGGCGAGTGAATCTTTAAGAACTCGTGAGGGACTAATGAGAAGTAACAGCGACCATGATAGGAACTCAATGAAATAATAATAATAATGAGCCATGATAAAAATAAACATAAATATGAGTTCACGCTACACAACAGTGAACAATGAACGTGTGAACTATAGTTTTTAGCCACAGTTGTTGGTTATTTTACGCAAGGCTCAGAGAAGCTTGGAAAACATCTTTAGGAAACATTTCTGGAAGTCGGTACTATTTAATATGCAATAATAATATAATTGTATGTTAAATATCTATATTTTGTCATTTTATTAAAAATTGTATTTCATATTTGTACTTAAAGAATATCAATTGTGGTAAAGTTATATATTATTCACCTTAATCCCACTTCTGACACCTTAATCTCACACATATATCAGGAGGGAGGGGGGGGGAGCTTATATATGGAGGTGGGCTTACTTTGGTTACTTTATGGTATATAGTAGATGATGATATGATTTTCTTTAATAGGATTTATTATGAAAGTTTCCCTTCAAACATAAATGAGGCTTTCAACACTGTAGCTAATATAGGAATTGTCAGGGTATCTGATTACGGAAGTTTAACTCTGAATCCTATGAACAACTACCCAAAGAAAATGGATATGGCTGAAAACTAATAAAGAAAAAAAAATAAAGAAGTAATATATAATAATAAATAAACCATCAAAACTTTATTTCAGCAAGTGCATTTTATTTCTTTAATTCTTAAAATATTTTGTAAAAGGGGAAAAAAAAAACCCTTGAAATTGAAAACTTGGGTGATTGAGATTTTATCTAATAAAAATTTCAGGTAGATTTTTTGTTATCGCAAATTATGTTTCAATTGTAATCTTTGACAGTAAAATTTTTTTGAAGACGTACAAACATTGCTTTCGTATTTAAATTAAATATTTTCATTTTATAAAATTATTTCTCATTAAAACTTTTTGTTATTTTAAATAAAATCAGTAATTTTTTTTTTTTCAGGTGTTTGTATATATTTTTTTCTAGTTGGTATAACCCTTTCAGTTCTTTATCCAGAAGAATTAACTAACAAACACATTTAATTTTAATTTCTTCTGTGGCTATAGTAATGGATGTATTTTTAGAAATTATCACTTGTGATGTAAAAAATTTTGAGGTTTTGGCACCAAATTAGAAAATTTGCAATATTTCACGAACTGTTGAGCTTAGAAAAATTTACTTGGTACCATTCAAATCAGCATACAAAATTACATTAATATGTAATTATTTGACACATGATTATAATATCCAATTTTTAAGGAAATTTTTAAGTTTCCCTTTTTTAACCTCCTATGGGGTGAAATTTTAGAAAATCCTTTCTTAGTACTCGCCCTACATCCCAAGAAGTATCCTCTCCCTCCCAATTTTCATGTTTCTAGGTTCAGTAGTTTGGGTTGTGTGTTGATGATTTTTCAGTCTGGACTGGACTTTTTGTTATGTATATAGATTGAACTAGGCAATCTCAGTATGTCTTAATGCTACATATTTATGCAATAACTTATTTTTTAACATGAATTATGAAATTGAGGTGCTAGATTAGATTCTTAATTAGAATCTTAGTATTTAAAGTGACAAAATATATATATTTTTCAATGATCAATGTTTTCATTTCTTTCTACCAGTTGTTAATGATTTTTTTAAATTTAAATATCTTTATTCATAGATGTGCCCTTTAGATTCCCTTTTAGATATATTCTATTTTTAATCAATGTTCTTTTAAAAGAAATCAAGTGATGGTTCATACGTTAATTCCATTCTTGTTAAAATAAGGGAGAATGGGAATTTTTAATAATTTTTATATTCATGTTATTTCCTATATATATATATATATATATATATATTTAACGGCATACAAGCTAAATGCATGATTGGATGCATTTTGTATTTAATATTGTATAGATGCCTTTGGTATAAATTATACACATGATTTTGTTTTCAGTTGATAGTCATGACTTTTGTATTTTGCAGTAAACTTCAGATTAATTAGATTTCTCAAATGCGTGAAAAGTAAAAAATAGCGGAAATTTTTTTACAAAAATGTATTTCAAAATGTTTGTTTTTGGAGCTAGACTAACCAATGTGCGATTGATTTTTTTATCATAATTATTATTTGAAATTTATAAATTCTTCTAATTTTTCCTTATTAAACCTTTTTTATTCTACCAAATTTTGATGAGTTCCTCCTCATCTAGCTTCAAATTAAAAATGACTAGCTATAATTCTGGAAATAATGCTATGCAAATTTACCCATTGAATGCAATCTCATTATGCACAGTAATTAAAACCAATGAGAAAATATTTTATGTGACTCTTTATGATTTTTTAAAAACTTTAATTAATATTATTACTTGTTCTAATATTATTTTAAAATCTTATTTCTTAAAATATATTTATGGCTTTCAAATAATTTTTGTATCGTTGGGAGGTATCTTCGGCTTTTATTTGCTCATACTTTAAAAATCATACAGCTTTATTTCACAATATAGTAAATTATAACACCTTGTAATAATATATTTCTTTTAAATGCTAAAAGGTGTAAAGAAGCAACATAATAAATACACAGTAAAATAACTTTTATAAGATTGTTTGACAAGATTCGGCTCACTCAGAGCCATTTTCAAAAACAAATGAGAATATTCCATAATTGCACAGTCTTTATACTATCATTTAATTTTCATGTACTTTTTTTTAAATTACGCACGTTATCTTTTATTTTTACTTGGTTGTTTATTTTCATATCGGGAATCATGGAGTAACTCGAGTCACAATTTCGGTAAGTTAAAAGATGCTGCATCGTTACATATTGTATTTTTGCGTGTTAGTATCTCTATGGTTTCTCTTATTATGGATGGATAGTATAGACTGGAGGGAAAAATTATTTTATTCATTGAAATTTATTTGGATGGTTTCTTCTTGATATATCTTGCCAGGGCTGTGGTTTTTCTATTATATTTAATATCAGCTATATGCTCCTTTTTTCTGTAACTAAATTTCCTGCCGGTCATGCCAATATAGTAATTCTTAGATCCGTCTTCTTTAATAAAAAGTATTTCATATGTACTCCTGAATAATTCTCAAAATTAATTGGGTCAATTTTACTGCAAATGATTTTCTTTAATTTCTGAGGGTGTTTGGCTATTAAGCAGATATTGAAACGTTTCAGGTTCTATTTTAATTTTTCAAAAAAGCTTGGATAATATTGAAGAGTATAAAGTTTGTATTTTTGCGAATCAACTTTGTTTTCTGGTTTTATTATGTTGTTCATTTACACCTTTTAGCATTTAAAAGAAATATAACTTTATTTCACAATGATATAAAATTAACATTTTCTTAAGATTTATAAATTTTCAAAATTTCTTATTGTGGGTGCATTATAAATTATTATATAAAATACTTTGCTCTAGTCTTCTGTAAGAATATTTGGAATAGTACATGTATGGTTTAGTTTATTGACATAATAATGCTAAAAAAAATGCATATGTAGCTTTTGGTTGAAATATAACTCAATATTACTTTCGTTTGGTGAAAAATTATTTGACCATTAGGGCTGGATTATTTATCAATATATCCTTCAAATATTGATATTTTTGAATTATCACAATAACGATAGCTCTGACTCTGACGATATATCATAATAAAAATATCTAAGCTCTCGCTGTTTCGATATATCCCAATAACTTTTTGAAGTGAAAACTTCTTTAGGCACGTTGGGCATTTTTTGAGATGGGAAAAAACCATTGAATTCGCGACACTGTTACTGTTACTGTTACCGACACCTCTGTATATTTGGCGACGATTCTGCAATAGCTGGGACCTGTTTTGAGAAGGGAAAAAAACATTGAACTCGCGACACTGTTACCGACACCTCTGTATATTTGGCGATGATTCTGCAATAGCTGGTTCAGGTAAGCAACTAGATTTGTTTAAATTAATATCTCACTTTGACAGCAAAAGTGATATTGGTCTCTATTTAGCATTATTTGAAAGACAAATTTCTCGAATGAATATAATAAAAGAAAATTGGGTCACACATTTAAGTTTAATTCCGTTAGAAATTGCCAATATTATAGCTAGAGAACCAGAAACATTGGCGAACAATTACGATTACGTAAAAGATTTACTTCTTAAACGCTTCAAAATGACAGCAGAAGGGCAGAAATTAATGTCACATAAAAAGAATCTTCAGCCACTTGGCACGATTTAGCATTTGAATTAAGAAATTATTTGGAAGAATGGATTACTTAAAGTATCTGATTTTGAATCCTTAAAAGAATTAATAATAGTAGATCAAATTAAGAAAAGGTTACCTATAGAAATGAAAGCACATTTTATTGATGATCTTCCAAAAATTAAAAATGTAGATGTATTAGTAAATAAACTAGACGATTATGATGCGGCGAGACGTAATGTTAAAACCCTGAATAGAATTTCACCCCACTTTGAAGAAAGAAAACCCGAAGTAAGTAAAAATGAAAATTCACAATCTTTCTTTCATACCCAATACCAAAACAAAATAAATTAATCTCAAATTAGGTGTTTTAGATAGATGTAACTCTCAAGGCCACATAGCGTCTCAGTGTAATAATAGCAATAACGGTCAAACTAATGAGTTCAGTGAAGACTCTACCAAAAACTATCGAAATTATAATCGCCAAAATCACAATCCTAATGCCGATGTACAGGAAAAAGCTAACATTGCTACAATTCGAATCAGAAATAAGTCTAAACCTAATGGAATGGGTAAAATAATTAATATCAAAGGCAAAGAAGCAAATCTATTGTTTGATACAGACAGCTATATTTCTTTATTCAGTTACGAATGTTATGCCAATATTGGGTTGTCAAATTTGTCTTCTATTGATATCTTATTAACTGCGGAGAAACTGTAAATTTAATTGGATATTTTGAGTATGAAATACGTGTCGATGGGTTTCTTATATCAACAAAATTTTATGTTTCAAAATCTCTCGCATACGATATTGTAATAGGACAAGACGTGATCAGCAAACTAAAGTTGGCGATAGATGAAGAGGGAATTAAAATTGTTGGCGAGCGCAATACTTTTCAAGTAGGTTGCCTTAAAGTTGTAAATAATTCCGATAAAAAATTAAATTATGTTGCCAATTCATACAATGAAGCGAAAGTATCAAAAGGAAATAGTTCGCGTGCAGAAAACGAAATGATTGGTATTATGAATAAAAATAATTCAGAAAATAATTTCAAGATAAATTTAGCACGCGTGGTGAAAACAGATAAAAGTGACTCAACTCGCGAGACCAAATCAAAAGTTGAAAATGAAATAACAAAACAGGAAAATATTATAATTTAATGAGAAAAGAAATAGATGGAAGTAATAGAAAAAGAAAAAATGAAATATTTCACGAAAGTTTTAAGAAATGTCGTTATTGATACGGAAATGAAGTGAAGTCATTTTATAGACAAGAAAAGTTTGTTGATAGAAATTATAGATACCGCAAACAATACGCGCAGTATGAAGATAGAAAAAAACATAATGTTCACGAATACCATAAACAAGCAAAGAAGTCATTCTTTTTGGAGTGATAGGAAGCGGGGACCCTATTTTGCAGATAAATGTTATTACAAAAGATATGAAACTACATTTCATGGAAGAAATGATGAATGTATTGAGAGTTATTTAAATTGTGGATGATAATTCATAAGTTTCATTGGTATTCATTTCAAAGAATACCAATTAATTAAATTTCATATTTCATGTATTTGTAAATTTACGTTTTAAGCAATAGATTGCAATTTTTGTATGTAAAATAATATGCGTTATTTTTCATGTACAATAGTGCATTAAATGAAAATTGTAATATAATTTTTGTAGTAGTAGTTTATAATAATGAATAAAAAAAACCACTTCATTTAAAAGTATTTCCTGCACAATAAAACGTTTCCTGACGATTCAAAAAATACACACGTAATTGTTCAAGTTTTCACTTCTGTCGGCACTCCCGGAGTGCCATTGTTTTTTTTTTGTTTTTGTTTTTTACCTCACCACAACTTCAAAGCCAGAGAAAAAGTTCAGAATAATATCCCGAACTTATATAGCAATTGCAATATCTAATCCTTTATTTCACACCATCCGTGCATTTATTTATTCTCTACCAATTTCATTCAAACCGCAATATTATCCCCTCCAGCGATTATCTCTCTTTAGTTTCTATCTCAGTATATCCCAATATGTTTCTTTTTATTCTCACAAGCCACAAATTTCTATGCCCATTCATTACTGGCATTGTTATCGTCTGTATTTTAATTCCACTTCTATCATCTTGATATATTGCAATATATCCAGATATTGATATATCATCATCTACATGAGTTAAAAATATGTGATGATTATTGTGGAACATTTCAATAGAGCTTAGCAGCTGGGAAGCTCGGTTCGCGAACAACCAGAGTCCGCTCATGGTAACGAAAATGGCCTTTTTGTCACATTGGCAAAGCCCAAGGTCAGCCTCTCTGCTCGTTCCTGTGATTAGTTACTTTTAAGATGAGTTTCCCAGCTACTAACGTTTAGTATTGCCGATACTGCACTCATTTGCTAATTCGTATTATCGTCTCTGTGCATTATCGCTAGAGTTAAGTTTTCCCGAGTAAATTTAATGTATCCTGTTCTGATATTTCAGCTTAAAATGAATATTTCTCAAAAAACTACATTTTAATTAGTATATAACTATTTCTAAATGCGATTTGAATATTTATATTCTAAAAAAGGTTTCAATGTTGAATTTTTGTAGTATACTATAAATTCAGTGATTTTTTTTTCTATTAAGAATGCATTGGTACCTTAGAGAAAGATTGAAAAACAACATTTTTGCTGCATCTGTTACCCATTGAAACCTATTTAATTACAAGTATATTAGTACGACACCTGTCATTAAATTAATTTCAGTTGTTGCTTTTGACTTATTTTAATCATATTAAAATTAGCAATTTAAGGTAGTTATCGCGATATATCCCCAATATTAACTCGTTGATATATTGCGATATTAAATTTCTGATATCGTCCAGCCCTACTGTTCATCTGAGTGTTGATTATATATGCCTTTGATTGCACCACAAAAACTTGAGGATGTTCCAAAACATTTGTTTTTCTCCTGTTTAAGAATGCCAATTTTTTATGATACAATTCACATGTTAAAGGTTAAAGGCTACATGTATTCTCAGGTAGTCCACATTAGAGATAGGGCTGTAGCTAGAAGTAAACAGTAGGGAGTGCTCAAGAAAATGTAGGGGAGGCTCATACTATTTCTCTTTCTCTGACACATGCAGACACAAACACAGATATATATGATCAAAGTATTATATAGAAAGGTAAATTAGTGCATATTCATAGTGTAGGCACTATGTTTCTTATTAAATTATTTATAACTTTATTTGATGCTAAGAAAAGTAAAAGCTGCAGACAGGGATGTAATACCTTCTGGATTATTTTAAGGAATACCGAATACCCTCTTCTCAAAAACACTGTAGCATATACTTTTTAGGGTATACCCTCTGCCTAAAGCGTATGCCCTCTGGTTTTTTTACTACTACATCACTGGCTGCAGAATGAAAAATTTCAGTGTATAATTATACTAGTAAAATAATAAGTGATGATGTCAAAAAGTAAATAAAAAGCTGTTTCGCCTGTTTCAAAAGAGTCGCAACCTTTAATTTTTTCTGAATATTCCCTGCCCTTCTAAAGTTATGTTATTGTATGATAAAAAAACATTAGAATAATCAAAGGTGTATTTTGCATTTTAAAATTATTTTGGGTCTAGTCAAAAGCTAAAACCACTTGTATTTAAATTGGCTATAACTCATTAGAATAACTTTGTTTTATGCTAACAATGGAAAACGCTGCAAAAGAAAAATTTCAGTCAATAACTAATGCAAAAGTCAATGTTTGCATCAGCAAAAGGTTGCAAATTCTGAGTATGTGCAGATAGGATGCGCGCCTGTTGAAGCACTTATTTGCAGTTTTTAGACAAATACTATACAAAACTGTAAAGAGCCCCCAAAACTAAGTTCAATTTTTGAAGAGAGTTTCATTTGGATTTTTGAAACAGAATTTAATTTGGCGGCCATGCCAACTTTCCCAGGGGGGGCTAAAAAATTTTCAGGGGTTGCTGAGCCCCCCCCTGGCACCCCCCTAGCTACGGCCCTGATTAGAGATGAGACTGGCTTAGCCCGAGCCTGACACAGGCTCAGGCTCTATTTTTTTATCGGTCTTCGGGCTCGAGCTCATTCTTTCTGTAACTGACAATTTTATTTGTTCTCGTATGGAAAAATTAAAAGTAATTTTTAATTTTATTTCTTAAAAATTACTTATTGCAGTTCAAGTTATTTTAATGCTATTTTGATCACAATGAAGGGCAAACAGAAATCTTGTTTTTCTTTTCTAGCATTAGAATGCTATTTTAAAAGAAAAATTGTCAGATTTGCAGATTTGTCTGGCATTGACGTCGGTGACCTGTTGATGCCAATAGAAAGAGCACAAATAATTCGTTGTTAGATTTTCATTTGTGACATTAGGAAATGTTTTAATTGGAACATTTATTTATTCATTTTTTTAAGAGGTCTAATGCGAAATGAATATTTTATTTTGTTTTCAGTCAACCAGCATTAGCTTAAGGTCTTCTATTGTCTGCGAGTCATAATAGCTCTTCATAAGAAGATAATGTTAGCAATTCTTATAGTATCTATTTTCATCATGAACTCTGTTCATGCTGCGGTTCTGCTCTGGATATTCTTGAAGTCACTTTCATTCGTAAGTAGATATAATAAGCATGCATTGTTATTTCAATAGAAAGCAATCGACCAGTGTTTTCTCTTTTCTTACAAAAGCATCGGATCATTCAGACAACGATGCCAAATACGACGTTTTTAATTAAACCTGATTTTCAGGGATACAAGAATCCCGAAAGATTGTTTTGAGTCAGGAATCTATTATAATTTAAGATGTACATCTTTTATAGGAAATAGAAAAACATTGTTAGATTCTTCGACATAAAAATAGTAATTTCTGCAAATATAATGTACATAAAACGTACTTCATTAATGTGACCATCAAATTTGCTTGTTGGGGAAAAAATATATGAGAATCCTTTTAAGGAAGTATATTCTTGTTTGATACCAAATTTTTCTTTTGAAAAGATTGGATGTAAATTTCCAAAAAAATTATGTTCTTGGGATGAGATATTATTTTTAAAACAATTTTTAAATATTTTCTTGTTTTATTGCATACTTTCGGTATTGGGCTCAGGCTGTGATGACACAAAATGCTTCGTGCTCGGGCAGGCTCGGATTAAAAATTGCCAGGCTCGGGCAGGCCCGGGCTCCGAAAAGAGAGCCCGAACTCATCTCTAGTCCACATTGCAATTACCACTGTAGTTTTAAAAATTTTAAATGTAAATAGCAATTAACAGAATTTATTTCACATATTATTCATGTGCAGAGAGCGAAAATTAGTGAAGAAAAAATAAAGGTTTAGCATACATAAAATTTTTATTTATCATAAAAATCAATGTTATACAGTAGAGCGCCGCTAATCCGCAAACCTGTAATCCGCAAAGGCCTCTAATCCGCAATCAATTTATAAATGTAAACAAAAAAATTTAATTCTTGAAAAATGCTTCAATGGTGACAAAATTTTGAATTTTGAAATTTTTTTTCACCAATTTTAACATTTTTCTTATCTTTATATATAGTATTATATATCATATAACATTTTTCTTTATAGTTTAAAATGAAAGCACGTTTAATTAGTATATTATTTTATATATTTATTTCTTCATACAATACTTGTAAAATACAATTTGAGCTTTAGTGATTTTTTTTTAATGATAAAAAATCCTTACTTAGACAATATATTTTATAATTTATTTATTTTTTCATTAAATTGTAATTATAAAACTGAAAAACACATAAAAAAAATACATATATATTGCTTTTGAACCCTTACTTAAAGATAAAATTCAACACTATAAACCAAATGTCTTAAAACAGACAATTGATGCCATATTTAAGAAATTTAAAAAATAAATTATTTTTTACATAGTTATTACTTTATCTATATATTAAAATGTGTAATTTATTTATTTTTTAGTATTAGCAATCTAAATTTGTCCAAAATATGAATTAAAAAAAATGTAAACAAAGATTAAATAGACATGGCCTGTAATCCGCAAAAAGCCTCCAATCCGCACAGCACTTGGAACCAAGCTTTGCGGATTAGAGGCTTTCTACTGTATAAGAAAAAGAGTGAAATATCACAGACATTGAAATGTCACAAATGCAAGCAAACTAGAAAAATAAGGAACAACATATAAAATTGGAAAAACAAACAAAAATTAATTTTTTGTCATGAGAAACACGACAAAGACAGTGGTTTATCATTTACATCTTACTATTATTATTTTTCATATTTTGTTTTTTGTTCATTCTCTGCATATTAGGAACAAGATTAATATTTTATAGTCTTCAGATAACAAGAATGTACTGCAGAGAATGTTAATAATCTTCCATATCAAGCATATTGGAAAAATATGTCTATTTTAACCCTTTCGGGACCATGGGTGCATATACGCACCCTCAAAAAGAGCATACAGGATTTGTTTTAGGCACCAGTAAAAAAATAAAAGTAATATTTTCTTTCTGTAATTAGAACATTTTTGTGATAGTTTAAGTAAAGGTAGCTTTTTTTAAAAAAAAGTGGTACCAACCGAATAAAATTTGTGTAAAAGCCGCCCGAAGGGGTTAAATGTGTTATGAAATCACTTTCATTTTTACATTCATAAAACTTTCAAGTATTGTCATTTAGACACTAAAGCATAAGAGTAGTTTTTTAAATTTTCCTATTAAATGCAACTTTTCTTTAATTATAATCTATTGTTATATGATGACTATTTTTCCTTCATTCTCATGTTCCAAAAATCAGCTTAAAACACCAGATTCAGCAATATTTTAAAAAAGGTATTTTAATTTTATAGGAAAAAGAAAAACATTTACTCTTGGTAATCTGCAACAGAATATCTGAAAATTTTATGCTTGCATGGTTGAAAAGGATTTTGGAATTTATTAGAAAATATTGAGTTATTTGAATACAGTCTTAGAAATTTCTTTCTCCTCATCTCCTAAAATCTGTTAAATATAATGGCATTAAATTAATACTTTAAAAATTAATTACTACTGCTTTTTAAATAAATTTTGCATACTTTAATTTGATTCAATAAAGCAGTTCATTTTAATAAATGATAAAAATAACATTATTATTGTAGTCCTTAATGATTTTGTTAACCTGTGATGCGTTAAGAAGTAGTTGCTTCATTTTGTTTTCTGTTTTTAAACTTATTAGAAATCAAATGAAATGCATAGTTTTTTTTTTATCCATTTATTTACCTGTAATTCAGAACATAAGAAAAATTCCATGAAATATTTTCATTCTGCATTCAGACAGAACTAAAGGCCATGCCTATATTTATAATCCTGTGTGGGAATAAACAATTCTTATTTAAATACTAGCTAACCCACCCGGCGTTGCTCGGGCCCGAGATAATTACAATCTCAGAGAAAGGCGTTAACCCCTCCCTCCCCATACCCGCAAATATAATGAATAATTTGTTCAAGAGAACCACCGTCACGTACGTTAACGCGATCATTAAAAAAATAATTACATTTTTCTGATAACTAGAACATAACGAAGACGCTACGCTAAAATAGCCGGCAGATGACACCCCTTCCCGACCTCAATTTTAAATCTATATCTTAATTAGTTACCTAAATATTTGTTCATTAGTAAAATTTGGCAATTATTTCCTTTCATTTTCGCAAACTAAATGAGAGGGATTGGCCAGAGAAACAGATATCTTTGTAATTCAGTTTTTAATGAAAGCCGATCCCTGTCTGAAAATTTCTCGGATCGTTTTCACTGGCGCCGAAAGATTTTTGGCAGTTTTTTTCGTAAATTTAAAAAAATTACCAACCGAATTTTTCAAAAATCACATAGTCAGATACAGAATATTTTTTTACATATGCTCAGAAATTTGCAATTTGATATCTCAATTAGTTTTCTTAAAATTCGCTAATTAGTTAAATAATTTCGAATTCGTTCATTTCCGGTCGCAAATCCAATGCACCTGTCCGTTTCTTTCGCCATTTTGATTTAAAAGATGATATTTTAGAAGCGATGGTTAGTGAGAATCTAATTAATATCTAGGCTAATTATCAAAATATGAAAATTCTGAGGCTCAGGTGCACATGGTCAGACCTTGGACTATCCACACCTAAATTTCCAGCCTTCTAGGTGGGCTAGATTTTCCTAGCCATCGCCAACAGACACACACACACACACACACAGAGCGAAACTTTCTTTTATTAGTATAGATATATGCAGGGTATCTTTTAATTAACCTAAAACTTTTAACTGAAATATCTCTTGAGTCGTTCCAGATAGCAGTACAATTTTTTTTTTTTATTGAAAATAACTTAGAAAAGGTAATTTAAGGGTAACATTTTCAAAGTGAGAAACTTAGAGATGATACAATGGCACAACTTAGTCACAAAGTTGTCAGTAACAAAATGGAACATTTCTTTTTTGATGCTTGAAAATGAGTCCGTTATGACACTTTTGAGGCTAATAAGGTTTCTTGTAGACCAAAGCTTTCATATGACCCAAAGATAGAAATCACATGGATTCAAATCTGGTGAATAAGATGCCCAATGCAATGCACCTGGATAACGATTTGAGTATTGATAGGCGATAGCTCGGGTTCCAAACTCACTGTTAATGGTGTCGCCACATTTTCATCAAATAAATACCAATTTTTAACAATAAAAATACGATCTTCAGTTGAATAGGATGCCTAGGGAGACATTTCAAAATTGCGTGGAACTGACACTAAACAAATTCCTTTTATGTCCTTCCTCACTGCATGCATTTGTGCTGCCATCTAGTGAGGCTCTGAGAAGTTATTTCAGTTTAAAGTTGTAGGTTAATTAAAAGTCACCCTGTATATATATACATATCATCTGCTTGTTGTATTATGAAACATGAATGAAGAAATAAATCTGAAAAACAGAGTTATAGTTTAACTTTTTACATGAAGATTTCTTTTAAATTAATTAAAAAAAATGAAATAAAAAATATTTTTTTTAAATTATAAAATATAAATTTAAGTTAAAGCACTGAATGCCAAATCTAATTATCTTTAATGCTTGTTTATATTTCCAGTCAATTAACAATACTACGCTCGGTTGCATAATTTAAATTTTTGGAAGAGGTTTCAATGTGAGACTTTGTAGATAGATATATAGAGCAGTATGTTTGTTATATTTATAAGCAAACAGTATTGGTAGCTTGGTGAAAGATTTCCTGTAATGATTACACAAGGTATTGGGTTATCTGGAAAGTTCTGCAGTTTTTTGATGATTGCTTTCAAAACTGCCATTTGGAACAGTATTTTTCTGAATTTATTGTCTGATTTGGTGGCAACAATTCATAATAAATAACTTCTTTGGAGTCCCACTATACAAAAAGCGTTACTTTTTGGGGATGCAGACCCCTGCTCATTGTTAATTGGGGAGGTTCATTTAGCTTACCCCATAATCTTTTCCTTGTAACATTATTGTATCCCCTATTTCCATTTCTCATTTCCAGTAATGAGCAGTTTCAAAGAAGGAGCTTTTTCATTTCATTTCAGCAAAGAATTGCATGGCGAAATTCGAGCAAGCATATTCTGCAATGTTAAAATATGTTGTACCCACACATCATAGCGGCTTGCATACCAAATCTTCTTTCTTCGTGCACTGTACTTTTTGGAATATTTAATCTATGTGATAGATCCTGAACTATGTAAGTGGATTTTCAGCTACAGCTTCTTTTAAGAGGACTTCCTATACAAATGATGGTAATCCAGAACAGGCATAATCTTCAAGGCTGAAATTTCTGCATTTAAACTTCTCAAACTACTTTCAAACTGTGTCATCTGAAACAGCACTTTGTCCATATAAAGCACAAATTTTCAAGCAGTCTGACTAGCATTTTTACCTTTATTGAAATAAAAGAGCATAATATGTCAAAAATGAACTTTTTGGTTCTCCCTTCTTAGCACTGCACTGAAACAAAAATTAGGTCACAATACAAGCGAGAATTATGCAGCACAAGCAGAAAAGACCAAATGTACATATCTGGGTCATTCAAGGTCATTCCTCATCAGCAGTAGCTAAATAACTATACTCCGTTTGCTGAAACGAGATAACGAAAGTAAACAAATGCACATGCAGATTGGCGATGCTTAAACCTGGCGCTGTGCCAGAAGCGCCAATTGTTTGAGCTTCTCCTTTTTTTCCCAAACGGCTGTTTGTTTCTTGTCTTTCACTTTTAAAATTGACGATTTTTTTCGATTGATTTGGTATTTTATATACACAAATGGAGTGTGAAAATTCTTCTTTGAGCCCGCCTAAGAAGAGAGTAAAAAGAAAAGCTTTGAGTAAGGTGGAGAAAGATATGATTTTAAATGTATATAAAACGGAACTTGAATCGAATCCTGAACTTCCGATTTCTCATATAGGAGATAATGCTGCTCGTATAACAGGCGTAGGTAAAGCTTCTGTTTTTCGAGTGTTAAGAGAGTATAAAAAATGTGGTGTGTTAAACTCGCCGAAGAAAATAAAATTACGTAAACGTGTTTTAGAAAATATAGATGATTTTGATAGGAATGCTATTAGGAGAAAAATCCACGAGTTCTTTTTGAGGAATGAATTGCCCACTATAAATAAAGTTTTGGAAGTTGTAAATGATGACCCTGATTTGCCAACCTTTAAAAGGACAACATTTTATCATCTCCTGAAAGAATTAAACTTTAGATATTTACGGAGAGGACGAGACAGTACTCTCATTGATAAAAACGAAATAATTGTGTGGCGAAGAAAATATTTAAGGCAAATCAAATCTTTCAGAGAAGAAGGGCACAAAATACATTATATGGATGAAACTTGGTTGAATGCAGGCCATACAGTTAGTAAAGTTTGGAAAGATACCTCAGTAAAATCATCAAAACAAGCATTTTTGTCTGGTCTTTCTTCCGGATAAGGAAAACGGATGATAATTACCCATATTGGTAGCGATTCTGGTTTCGTGGATGGAGGGCTTGACTTATTCGAATCAAATAAAAATAAAGATTATCACGAAGACATGAATTCAGAACGTTTTGAAAAGTGGTTTGGTGATATCTTAATTCGACTGGAAGATAACTGTGTGATAGTAATGGACAATGCTCCTTATCATTCCCGAAAATCAGAAAAAATACCGAATACTTTGTGGAGAAAACAGAAAATTGCTGATTGGCTTTTAACAAAAAATATCCCTTTTGAGGACGGAATGTTAAAAGCGGAACTGTTGCAGTTAGTGAAGCAAAATAAAAATAAATATGACAAGTACGCTGTCGATGAAATAGCAAAAGCACAAAATAAAACTGTCTTACGATTACCCCCTATCATTGCGAGCTTAATCCTATTGAACTGATTTGGGCACAAATAAAGAACTTCGTTGCGAAAGAAAACAAAACATTCAAAATGCCTCATGTAAAAGATATATTCTCTCAAAGTATCAGCAAAATTGGCACTGAAGAATGGAAAAGATGCATTCAACATGTAACAAATACAGTGGAAAAACAAATGTGGGATTTAGATAATGCTATAGATAATATAGTAGATTCCATGGTAATCAATCTAGATTCTAATAGTTCCGATACTTCAACTTCATCTTCTGAATGATTTATGAGGTAAGTGGGCTTCAATAATGTAAGATATAAATAGTTTTGTACTATTTTGTATTTAACAAAATTAACTCCTGATGATGGTTTATAACAATGTTGAATTCAGAAGGTTTGCCCCGGGAGGAAATTCCGTTCGGGGCATTAAAATGTCCCCTCCCGGAATATTTCAGATTTTATACTTTTAATGGTCAAAAAGTATAATCCCCCCCCCCCATATAATGTCTCGCCTGGAGGCACAGAAATCCCACCAGGAAAAAATATGTCTGAATTCAACGCTGTTTAAAATAAATAGAGAATAATTTATATTTTGACGTCTTAAACTTTTACATTTTTGTTTAAAATCTCGATGTAAGTCAGTTAGCAACTTGTGTTGTTTTCATATAGTTATCAAAATAAATGTTTAAAAAATTAACAAATGGAAATAAAAAATAAAATTCGTCAACCTAGGGATTTGTGCCAAATGTGTGGCTCCTTGACAATTTTTCTGCAACCCGTTTGTTTACTTTCGTTATCTCCTTTCCCTGAACAGACTATAGATGAAACCACACTTTGCTTTGAAAAACTGCATGACCCACTATTTATGTATTTTAATTAATAATTTATGAAATATATTTCAGTTTAATATAACCTTGTTTTGTATAGTAATGCTTCACCAAGAAAACACAACAAATTGCACTATTTTTATATTACCAGTGACCCGGGTGAAGATTTCACACTAATATTTTTAGCAATATCTAATATTTTAGATGCTACAAAAAAAGTTCATCTAAAACTACATCAAAAGTTTTTCTAAAGAAAAACTAAGGATAAAAATATCTGCAAACAACAACAGTCAAGCTATCATCTCTTTTATTCCATTAAAGTGATAGTAAAAATTGGTTGAAGATAGCAAAAGGCACATGAGAGAGAGAAAAAAAATAACAATCATATTTTAACTGCATTAGAAGAGATGACTTCATTAATTTTGGGATAAACATGGGACAAAGAAAAATAAATTGAATATATGTAAAACATAATTTAATCTAATATAGCAAAACATACCTTTTAACATGTGAAATATCACTGTTTCGATCAATCACTGGTGTCTGTTTCTACTAAATATTTCAATTTCCGTTTTTAATCATAAATATAAAATAAACCCGTGCAGAGAAATCACACTTTATCTTTTTTGTACTATTTATTTTTTATTATCATTGCTTGAGTATGATATAATGCAGCATTTTATTTTTGTGGCAACATTGATTTGAGAAAAACCTTTCATTTCATTTATGAAGATACAATGCTGATTTAATTTTTAATTAACAGCAATTTTTAATCAAAAAACATGTTTTAATGAAATGAGAGTGTACTATGTCAGAAGCTGGTTCAGAAACCTTTCAAAATACCCCATTCATTGTTGAGAGTTTTGTAAATGCATAGAAAAAAGGATGTTGACAGTTGAAATAATATATATGATTTATATAAGTAACTTATTTAAAAAGTTTTATTTCATCATTTTTAAAGTAGTTATTATTAATGAAATTGCATAGAAGAAAAATAACACATTTTTTCATCATGTTTTTATTTTAGAATAATATAGTTTCTAAAAATTGTAGAGATTGGAGTAAATAGGAGAAAACCTTTAAAATTCCAAATCTTTATATACTATGCATTGCAATTTTGAGCATCATAAATTATTCAAAATGCAATGATTTGAAGTAACTAATAAAATCTCTTAAGAAGAGTTTTTAAATATCTCAATTTGGCTGAAAATTTAATTTGCTCATTTTAATGCATAGTTGCTAACTTCTCGATTTTTGAATGAATACCACTATTTTTATATAAATGCTTTGTATAATCACAGTATTTCTATGATTAAACAAAGTGAACATTTCTATATAAAAATAGTGACATTCAAAAATCAGGAAGTTGGCTACTATATTAATAAAATATAAAATTACATATTTTTAATTAATTGTAATATTATAAATACACATGAAATATGCCTGTTGTTAAGTTAGATGTTTTCGTTGAAAAGCAAACATTTTCACCCACATTACTGCTAAAAAAATACTTTTCCATTTAGAATATAAGAAAAAGGTACTACTCTATTATCCCGTCGACCACTTTTCATAACAAAAAACTATCGCCAAACTGTAAGATTAAACGCCAAAAATGCAGTCCCATTTACTTGATGTCAGAAGCATTATACGTGTTTGTTATGTCATCAAGTGGTTTTTACTTCGATATTTGCCTGTATTTTTCATCATGTTTCATTATGTTTACTGATTTATTAGTTATTTCATTCATTAAAATAACAATTGTGTCCTTAAATTCTTATAGTTTATTTATTTATTTATTTTGATATTCCAATGGCAACGTTTTCCCGTTTATTTGGCGTTACAGTTTGGCGATAGTTTTTTGTTATGAAAAGTGGTCGACGGGATAATAGAGTAGTACCAGAAAAAGTTATACATGAAATGCTTTAAAACTTTGCACGAATGTTTGAAATAGAATCATTGAAGGGAAAACCTGCACATTTGATTCTAAATCAACAAGATTATGAATTATAATGTTAGAATGCATAATATTGTTGGAGAATTTCCATCACTACTAACTAGAATAAATCTTCATAAAAAATTTGCTAAGCTAGCATCATATTGTTTAACTGTTCTTTAGATAAACCATCAATATATTTATTTTTGAATTTTCACATTTTTCAGCAGCTGGTGGAAAATTTCCAAAATTCTCAATAATTTGCATTTAAACATTATAATTCATTTCCATCAATAATTATGTTTCCATCATTTATGAAAAAATTCAGAACATTTCATGCATAACTTTTTTTTAATCACCAGGTGGAAAAATACTTCTGAGCAGTAATGTATATAAATACTTTAATATGCTTTCATCTTAAAAATGCAGTTTTGTCAGTAATGGGTATTCAGTAGTACCACAAGGTCATACTGAATTGCAGGCAGATGTGCAGTGGTTGTTTAAAAGCAAATTTCAACAAAAACAAAATATATGTTTTTAAAAGTTTTATTTAACAACAAATAAGTATAAACTAAGAGTATAAAATAATGTATATTGCATTTTACAGTCACATAATTTGTACAACTTTCATCAATGCACAGGTCTCGGAAAACTTGCAAAGTTTTACAGTTTTAATTGTTATTTTTGCTTTAAGTTAATGATGCCATTACTATGATTTTAAAAAGACTGCTTCAATAATCTTTAAGAAACAACATGAAACACTGCTGAACAATAAATACTTTGTCACAGTAAAATTATGTAAATTTATTCTACTAATATGGCATACATATTTACATACATTTAAATATAAAAACACCCATTTATAGGAACACACCATGTATATCAATATAAATGAAAGATAATCATACATATAAGAAATTAAAAGTTTGTATTTTATATGCAATGAAATACCTACAAACAACATTAATTAAAACTACATTGCAAACCAGTCAAGTTAGTTTGTCAATAAAAAATCATTACAATGAATATTAATTATTTTTAAACATTTAAATAAAGAAACATTGATATTTAGACATACACTGCCATTTAAGGTACTTAAGCATTACATGTCTTAATTTTCATCACCAAATTTGAAGTATAAAATCATAATGTTTGTAATTTCACCAAACTTAGATATATTATTATTTACACCCAAAATTATGTTTACAATTAAAATCTTATGGCCATCAAAAAAGAAATAAAGTCATGTGCTATAATGGTCAGTGATAATGATTTATTTTATTAACAAGCAATAAAGTAAATAGAAAAGGTACAATAAGAAAAATGATTAATAAAGTAAAGGATCAGGGTCCACATAAGCCGTGTTTTTGGCCCATGAAAGACAAAAATTGGTTTTGTTATATTGACTTAATTACTTCACTTTTTAATATTAGAAGGTTTATCCTGTACAATTTTAATAATAGTTTTTGCATTTTGTTCGGATTTATATGACTTACACAAGCTCAAAGATCATATTATTCGTAGTTTTTGATGAAAAATATGCAATTTCTTCTAATTTTACCTCAATTATTTATATGAGTGCAATTGTGCAACACTTTCTTCTTTACTTATATTATAAAATGCATCCAAATGTACAATATATGTAAAAATAAAAGTGTTGCAAAGCTGCGCTCATAGTAAAATATTAAAAAATGTATTAAAAATTGAGGTAAAATTAGGAGAAATTGCGTATTTTTCATTAAAAACTAAGCATAATACGAACTTTGAGCTTTTGTAAGTTATAGGAATCCGAACAAAATGCAAAAAATATTGTTGAAATCGTACAGGATAAACCTTCTAATATTAAAAAGTGAAATAATTAAGTCAGTGTAACAAAATTGAATTTTAGTCTTATTTCATGGGCCAAAAACACGGCTTATGGACCCTAATCCTTTGAGAAGATGTACTTTAACTATATTTTTAATGTGATACATACAATATGTATTTCTTTAATTAACATTTTTTCCCCTCAAATTCTTTTCCTATTTCCAGGATAGTTAACACGCCCAAATAATTCTACTAAATAATTTAAAAGAGATATTATTATTTTGATATGACATGCAGAAATTTTTATTCATTGAAGTATATGATTCTTAGTTCGATTATTTTATACAAATAAACCTAAAATTCAACAAGATGGATCAAATATTTCAAAATCTTATAACAATAACAAAAATATGTAAAACAATCTATAATAATTGCAGTCAAATAACAAAATTGCTTGTCATAATTGCTGTCAATGAACAGGATAATAGATTTTATGGCACAATATTTAAAAATAAATATACTAATTCTAAATGCAAAAGTATGAGGTATTATTTACAACATGCTAGACAAACAAAAGATCAGAGCTATTGTGATAGTTTCACGTGCTCACGTCTCATGTTTTTTAAAAAATATTTGTAATTAGTTTGCAATTTATTGTCATTATTTTTTTAAATAAGTAATTTTATTTTGAGTAATTAAGAAATGACGACTTAAAATATTTTTCAATGTAATAACAAACAGTTACTAGCTAATCAAACCATATTACACATAAATTTTAAAGAATTACAAATAAATTCATACATTTCTTGCAAAAATATAGACAAGATTTCTTATTTATTTTATATTTATAAACTTCATATATGACTGAAGTTAAAATTTTAAGAGAATAATGAATGAAGTATCAATTAATCTTTCAAAATGATTTCTGCTCAGCAAAATTTAATATGTTGATTGAATTTTTGTAAAACTAATTTAATCCAACATCAAAATTGTTATTCCAGCACTTGAAATAATATAGCAAATATCATGAAACAACATAATACTGTTTGACTTCATTTACCATATTTTAATTCATTCTAATTCCTCTAAGTTTATTTTGAAAGAAAAAATACATACACACAAAACTAAGTTTTGCAAAACAACAACATAATATATGAGAACTATTTTAGAATATACATTCAAAGATAGATAATAATAAAGTAAAATGAACTTTGTTGGGAACTATTAAATTCTTAATGATTGGTTTAGAAAATAGACAGATTAATAATACACTGAAAATGACACAGTTATTTTTTGATCAAAATATTGAACTCAATGTTTATAAAGAAGAAGAATGTGATTTGAATTAATTGTATTAACCCCCAAAATAAAACTCATTAACATTGATAAAGTCTATTATTAACTCAAATAAACATTATTACATCTTTTTTACTATAAAAATGATATTTGAAAAAAAAAAAAAATGATAAAATATCATAGTTCAATTGATCAATCAATAAAAATTAAAATATTGCACTAATAATTTCTTTTCCACAAAGAAAATTTTTTCAGATAAATTATCATAGAAATCAAATCAAATGGCACTAATTTTTGATTGGGAATAATAATAATAATAAAAAGAACTAGATAATCAGAAGCAAAAAGTAACTTTGACAGATGAGATTAAAAGCAAATATAAAGATAATAGTGGTAATGATAAAAATTAATATTTTTTGTATTGTTCAAAGAACTATATAATTATAAAAGAGTTAATCAGTCAGAGTTCATAATTTGATAAGAAGAAAAAAAATATTAATTTTTATTTTTAAAACACACTTGTCAACAATAACAAAATATATATTCATCTGTCAATTTAATAAAATAAAATTTATATTTGACATTTTTGAATTTTTAACAAAAAGAGGTAAAACAACTATAGAAAAACTATGTACTATTTATTTATCTTCTTCAAAAATCAAAATTAATAAACTGATTAAATAATTCAACTTCAAATTGTAAAAAATAAAATATGCTGCATATGTATACATCTCTACAGCTACTATTTCTACTGCATTCAAATATAAAATGTATATTGCACCATCAAAAATAACAGTGAAAAAAAAATAGTAATTTTTTTTTACATAAAATCTGACGACTTTCTAAAATACAAAGGGAAGATCCACTATTTCAAAACTTCAATACTGTAATAGTATTTCTTAATGAATTTTAAAAACCATGTTATTAATAAAAACATCAATATTTAAAACAGGGGTCTGTCCAGACTTTTTTCCCAGGGTCCTGTTTTTGTGAAATTGTGAACAGCTTTTTATATTTGTGAAAAATCTAGACATAATTATGTGAATTTGAAATGATCGTTATATTCAGGTTTTTATTTATACATTTTTAAGAAGATATATGGATGTAAAATACATATATTTTCTTTATATATGTAAAAGTGACAGGTCAGATTTTACTTTTAAATGATTAATTTGTGAAATGTTCGGTTTAAAGATAGAAAAATTTTGTGAAAAACCTATTTTTAAGACAAAGAATTTTGTGAAGGGTCCTCTTTTAGGGAAAATAATTTCGTGAAGGGTCCTGTTTTGAAATGAGAAATTTTGTGAAAGGTCCTTTAAAGGACCCAATTTTTTCCTAAACAGATCCCTGTAAAATATCTCTGCCATAAAAACAATAAAATTTGTAGTTAGTTAATTAAAACATTTGTCATAAGAACAATTAAAAAAATAATGAAGCCAGACAATAAGATATTAAGGACTCATAAAATGCACTTTTATTAATAAAATTAAAGTATGATAAAAATAATTTTCTCATAAAAACCATGTACACATTCAAATAAAAAAGAAACAAAGATCTTTTTTAAAACATGTATATTTTTTCTTTTTAATTTGTAAAAGGTGTAAAATAAAAAGATTATAAACAGTAAAATAGGTTTTATTAGACTGTTGACATACGTTTCAGCTTAATCTGAGTCATTAAAACAAAGACAAAAATACAGTAGACTCCCGCAAATCTGCCACCCTAAAATCCACAAATACCTAAAATCTGCACATAGTTTCTGATGTAAACAATGAAACTTATAGTTAAGATGTAGGTGTAAAATTCAAATTTTTTAATTTTTATATTATTCTGTACACATTTTAATACGTAATTCTGGTTAATATAATTCAACTCATGTTTTCTAATAAAGGAAGTAAAAATTTATTTTTGAAAAAAAATTCAAGATAGAGCTGATATCAGTGGCAATTGCGATATTTTTACCAAATAATCTATGTATCAATCAAGCTTTTTTTTGTTATTAAGTACGGTTAAACATGAAATAAAACTTTGTTATTTAAGAATTTGATGTGAATTATTACTGTACACTTATAAGGTGAGTTTCACTGAATAACTCAAGAAAACATTCTCTCATCATCATTATGCATAATTATTTACTTGATCTTAACTTTTAATATTTTAAATTTTTATTATTTTACTTTATTGTAAGCATTTATTATAATTTCAAGTGCATTAATTTCAAATTGTTGTTTAAAAAATGTAAACAAAACAGTGACCAGAATGCTGCAGAATTCTAAAATCCACACAACCTCTGGTTTTAAGCTATGCAGATTTAAGGGAGTCTACTGTATTCTATAAATACCTGGTCTATGAAGTTATTTGAAACGCATTCATTTAATTTTTCACATACTTTTTAAAAATTATACATGTTATTTTAATTTTTTACTTGGATGTTTATTTCCTTACTAGCAAAACCCGCGGCTTTGCTTGCGTAATTCTTGAAAAATGCCAAGTGGTATTCGTTGGCCTATTTTCATTAGAGGAAATTTTACTATCACACCTAATTCAGAAATTACTAATTAAGCCACACTAATATCGAAAAAAAATCAAAAATTTAGAACGTTTTTTGATTTTTCACGCCCCTCCCCCCTGTGGTAGTGTCACCAGTATAAAATATAGCCTATGTTACAGCAGGGACTGTTACCATCAATTTGCCACCATCATTTTTGAAAATGGTTCTGTAGTTCCAGAGATTCCATAGAAATTGTAATTTAGAAAGTTTTTAGACCGCTTTTCGCTCATCTCACCCTTTTAAATTTCAAATTTTTTTAGAATTTGTTATTAGAGAGCATTTACATTTTATAAATAACTACCATGCTAAATTTCAATTTTCTAGTTCCTTCAGTATAAAAAAAATTTAAATTTTAGAACGTTTTTCACTTTTACACCTCCCTGTGGTAGTGGCACCAACATAAAATATAGCCTATGTTACAGCAGGGACTCTCACCATCAATTTGCTACCATAACTTTTGAAAAGAGTTTGGTAGTTCCAGAGATTCCATAGAAATTGTAATTTCGAATGTTTTTAGAACGCTTTTCGCTCATCTCACCCTTTTAAATTTCAAATTTTTTTAGAATTTGTTCTTAGAGAGCATTTACATCTTATAAGTAACTACCATGCTCAATTTCATGTTTCTAACACCTTCAAGTATAAAAAAAATCAAAATTTTATAATGTTTTTCGCTTCTGCACCCCCTTGAGAGTAGTGGCACCGACATAAAAAATAGCCTATGTTGGAGCAGGGACTGTCACCATGAATTTGCCGTCATCACTTTTGAAAACGGTTTTGTATTTCCAGAGATTCCATAGAAATTGTAATTTAAAATGTTTTTAGAATGCTTTTCGCTCATCTCACCTTTTTAAATTTCGAATTTTTTTAGAATTTGTTCTTTGAGAGCATTTACATCTTATAAGTAACTACCATGCCAAATTTCATGTTTCTAGCTCCTTCAGTATAAAAAAATCGAAATTTTAGAACGTTTTTTGCTGCTGCACCCCCCCTTAGGGGTAGTGGCACCGACATAAAATATAGCCTATGTTGGAGCAGGGATTGTCACCATCAATTTGCTACCATCACTTTTGAAATCGCTTCAGTAGTTCCAGAGATTACCCCGTACAAACAAACAAACAAAAAAACAATCTTTACTACTTTATAATATTAGTATAGATTTGTAACCATCAGTGTTGAATCCAGCGGGTGGCCTGGGGGGGGGAGACATTCCCCCAGAGAACATTGAAAAATGTCCCCCCGGAAGATTCGATGCTTTCAATGATCAAAAAAGTGGCATTTCTCCCCTGGAACTCTATAATGTCCCTCCCCTGGAGCCACAGAAATCCCTCCCAGAGAAAAGTGTCTGAATTCAACACTGGTAACCATGGAGTAACTCGAGCCACATTTTTAGTAAATTAAATGATGCTGCATAATTTACCAAAATTGTGGCCCAAGTTACTCCATGGTTATAAATATGGAAATAAACATCCAAGTAAAATAAAAATAATGTGCATAGTTTTTAAAAAGTATGTGAAAAATTAAATGATTCATTTCAAATAACTTCATAGACCATGCATTTATAGAATATTTTTGTTTGTTTTGATAATGGCTCAGATTGAGCTGAAACATATGTCAACAGTCTAATAAAATCTATTTTGCTGTTATAAGCTTTTTATTTTACGCCTTTTAGCAATTTAAAATAAGTATGTAATTACAAAGTGTTATGATTTGTTATATTTATATTTTTTTATTAAATTTAATTTTAATCAATAACTAAAACATGTTTATACCCAGAAGAATTGCGTTATTAACATAAACTGTGAAAAAAGAAAAAAAAATTACAAGTAAGATTATAGCATTGTTCATGTTTGATAACCTTCATAATGTTAAAATCCAGACAATCACAATATATATATATATAATATGAGAATATTGATGCTTTAACCTATACTGACATCTTAACCAATAAGAATAACTTTCAATACCTAAAGTAAATTTCAACATATTACAGTAAAACCTTCATAATGGACACCTCTATTAAATTGGTGCTTTTTCAATCCCTAACACATACATATCCAGGTTTTATCTCTGAATAATAGACACCTCCAAATAATGGACAAGTTCTGCAGTCCCAAGATATCCGTTATTAAGAGGTTTTACTGTACTATGAACATATTATTAATACTTTTGTTCAATTTTCAAACAGGCTGTATTTTTATATAACATGTAAAAATAAATCTTCATTTCATATGCTTTGATAAAAATAAATGAAATTTAAAATATTATTTTAATTTAACACTTATGACTTTTCAAGCCTAATTTTTAAAAATTAAATATTCATTGTTAATCAAGAAAAGATAGCACATTCTAAATTAAAATTTCAACAATGATGTACTAAGATTGGCAGGGCCGGATTCATTTGTTAGACAAGATAACTTAGTACCTCATTATGGAACAACCTCATAAATTTCTCTAACATTAAATTATGCATTCAAATTTACATCAACAAAGGGGTCCTTAAAATTTTTAGCCTAGGTGTCACTTATTTTAAATCTGGTCCTCAGGATGATATAATGTAATGTCCTATACATATTTACAAGGACTAGCACTACATATGTCAGCAATTGATAAGAATTAAATATTGAAAGATTTTACAAATTATAAAAGTTAGAAGTTTGGTTATGGAATGTTGGAGGAACCTGTTCTTGAGGATAAAAAGGAAGAGTTCCAGTTATTAACTGGCATGATGAAGGATAAATGTGTTCTTTCTCCTGCTGGATAGCCGTAGTTGTCATAATAGGATTATATGAGCATTTAACATTTTCTGATGGGCACAAAAATGAAGGTGGTACATTAAATTTTTGTTGAACTCCCATTGGCATATTGTTTTCAGATTCATAATGCATAAGAGATTTTGGATAACTTATTTTTTTGCGATTAGAACGATTCTGAGGCTTTGGTATATTCAATCGAATTTTAATACATGAATCTTTTCGGGGTGGTAAAAATGCAAGATTAAATTCAGTGTTAAATACAGTTCTATAAATATTTTCTTTCACAAATGTTACATTTTTAAATTCACATTCTTCAAGGTACATTCTATACATCTTTTTTACATTGAGATCAGCCCTTAGAAATTTTCCTTTTGTATTAAGAGTATGATGACTATCATAATGGGGAAATTTACTAATATGATCTCTCACTCTGCTTAAATTTTCTTCGCTTGTTTTATTGGCTGGTGTCTTTTTCCCTCGCAGATCTTCTCCTGGTTCTCTTTCATTCTCTTCTTTTCGTAAAGCTCTAGCCAATCTCCCATTGGATACCATAAATGTGTCTAGGAAATAAACCTTGCAAACTTGGCGACTTATTCGACCAACATTAATTCGATATTGATATGTTACACCTTTAGGTCCTCTATTTTTACAGTTAGCTCGGGGACGATGTTGTTTGACTGCTTCTCTTGTAACCAGACCACTAAGATAAGCATTTTGCTTTGAAAAATTTCCCATTTTCCAGAATTTATCAAAACATTTTTGTCGTTCTTCTGATGTTATCTTGCTTAGGCATCTCTTCGAACACCCACAGTCTTTATTTTCAAAAACCTTTGCTTTAACTATTTTTCCCTTTTTTGTGACATACTCTTGGCCTGAATTTCTCATAAACTTCCTCAATTTTGTTTTGTGGTTCATTTCATTTCTCACCCGTTTTTTACCAGAAGGTTTTTCTTTATTACCTGTAAAGAAAAGGGCGGAAGATTATGGATGTAATAAAATTTAATTTAAATAATGAAAATAATTTAAAGTTTTATTAACTATTTTAGATATTTACCAAACTTTTCAGACCAATACCTTGAAAAAATACATAAATTTTATTTTCAAAAATAAGGGATAGTTCATGAAATGTATGAAAAGGAGAAAATATTATTTAAAAAATGGAGCATGAATTAGTTCGGCTGTGAATAAAAACCTTACAAAAAAGCTTTTGGATTTACTGAAAATGTACAATTTTAGTAATATTTTTTAATTAGGAGAGGATAAAGAAATCTATACTTTTTTTTTTAAATTTTCAAAAATTTATTAATGGATATTAAACAATCAATGAGGATTTCATGGATTATACAGTGATTACCACTAGGCTTTTTGAAATCTTGGTTCCCAGAGACTCAGACACTTAAAAAAATCTGGATATATATATTTTTTTTTTTACAAAAGTGAGTTCTTTTTTTTTTTTAAAAGTAAATAGGTAAATTTAATATGATTTCTTGAAGACTATTTATTCACCAAAATATTTATACCTTTCAGAAGAAAATTATGTATTTTAGACGACTTCATCATAATTTCTTTAACTTTTCGCTTAATTTATGCACTAAAGTATACATCCACACAATTACTGTGTTATTATGAATTCTTAAAATTATCACTGGAGGTTGTTCCATAATATTTTGTAGAAAATTTTAGCTATTATGAATCTTATGTAATTAAAGCATAAATATAAGAAAACATAAAATATTTTTGAAAAATCTTAAATGAATACGAATTAAAAATGATCTTTTATCAACATTTTTTGATGACTTATTCTATTTCTATTTTCTTCAAATGTGTGTTTGACTTTTTAGGAAAATAATATCTTCAGAGAAGAAAGCAGCCTGTTTTAAAAGCTTTGGTGTCATGTTATCTCTTTTTTATGCATGAATCTTCAGAATTTATTCCCATGCATTGTCTTTTTTGTATCAAAATTTTCTGCAGCATTTCTTCTTGAGTAGTTATTTTCTTAGATAAGTTGTGGGCTAACATACTTTCTTGGAACATTGCTAGGTATATTTCTTTAACAACAAGCATTTGTTAGTTTAGATTTCAACATTTGACTTTGTTTTCTTATAATTTCAAACTATGTTTTTCTAGATGTACATACTCACAAATAAATTTTTGTGTAGTGAAAAGCATTATTCCTGTACGATGCACAAAATCAACATTTCCCAAATATGATAACTTTCAGTTTTCATAATTATAGTAATACTGATTATCATTATTATAACATGTAATAAACAATTTTATTAATAGAAGCAAATAGTAAGCAAACTTTTTTTTTTTTTTTAATTTTATTAAATTTACATCAGCTCATGAATTTACCTGTAAAATTTTCATAATAATCAAGACAACAGGGAAATTGAACTTTAATAATAATAAAAAATAATAATGTCTCCTATATGTCAGAGTACACTATTAAAATTATACTAATAATATTAAAAGTCCTTTAGCAAGTTTGATTACAGCTTGATTGGTTGTTTTCAAACACACATGAGATAATAAATATCTCCGTAAAAAGCATTTAAAATGAAATTTAAGTTGAGGAATAATTAGATCCATGTTGGTACTTGTTTAAAAACTGGTTACTACCCTTAAATCATGAATTTCATTATCATACTTAGACATATAACAATGACAGCAGCAACATACATGTATTAAAAAGTGTAAAATAAAAAATGTATTAAATCCTCCATAAACCTGATATCAATAAATTTAACAAAATAAAAATTCAACACAGAAGTAAAAAATAATTACAATAAAACTTCTTAAAATAATAAATAAAATATACAATAATTCACAAAAAGTATAATTTATATTAATTTAAAATTAATAATAATTACATAATCAAGTACATACACTATTTTGATTTTTAAATTCATAAAATTTATTAATCTGTCTTAAAAAAAAAAAAAAAATACAAATGAAAGTGATAATTTACTTAAATTATATAAAATAGCAGAAATTTTAAATAATTTAAAACCATAAGTGAAGTTATTTATCATCTGACAATTTTTTATTAAAAGCAATATAAACATTTGAAAAAATAATGAAATTTTCTGATAAAAAATTAATAGGTACTTCTCTGTTAAAAGGGCTTTGGCTAGAGAAAGAAATTTTTCATGCATATTTTCTGGCAACCTGTCTGGCACTGTTTCATACATGCAAGTAATTTTTTCAATATTTATACAATTTATTTAACATACAGAAGCCATTTATCTGTTATATACAAACAGAAGTAATTACTAATTATGTAATATGTGTAACCAAACGCAATTTTTTTAATATACAGATAAACAAGCATAATAATTCATCAATTTTATTTTTTTCCATAGCTGTTTATATCATTTGACAATAAATATCAATTTCATAAGCCCAAATTGCAACAAGCTTTTAAAATAAGTGCCAATGCCCCTATACAAAAAAAAGTTCTATTTAATATTATTGAGATTCTACTTTACATAAGTTTATTTTAAAACTTATTAAAAATAATAATGTTTAAGCATACATAATTTCTTCATGAATATTAATGCCCTTTTTATGCATAAGAATTATATCTCGCAAACTTTGTTATAAACAAGACTGCAACTTCAGATTTTTTGTTTTAAATTCTCAAGTTACCTTTGCATGATTTTTATAGTACATTTATATAACTTTTTGTACATATTTTTTAAGTCTCACAAATTGAAGAAACTTGGTGTTTGGCTGGGATATGGATGCACACCATGATCTTGTGCAAAAAATGGATTTTGATCTGGTAATACTGCTGCACAATGATGATTATAGGCAGTAATTTTATCTTGAGCCAAGTCATGTCCAGTATTTCTATAATTATAACCACATTTAGATGAATCTGTTGGACAAAAGAGTTGAGTTGGAACAGGATATTTCTGATGATGCATTGCTGGCTGAGCTAGATGAGGACTCAGCTGTGATTGTGGCATTGGAGGTCTAATAACTTCCATCCCTACATTATTATTCAGAGCTTTAGAACTCTTCTTTCTGCTTTGAGGTCTAGCACCATCAGCTCGCGTTTGATTACAAGGGTCTCTACGAGGAGATAAAAATGTCAAATTGAATTCTTCATTGAAAACACTTCTATATATGTTTTCTTTCACACATGGAATATCATTGGTTGTACATTGTTCTACATACATTCCATACATTTTCTTTACATTCAGATCATATTTAAGATATTTTCCTTTTGGATTTTGAACATAGTGACAATCGTAACGTGGAAACTGATTAATATGTTTTCTCACTCTGTTCAACTGTTCTTCACTTGTTTTATTTGCTGGAGGTTTTTTACCTCTTAAATCTTCACCAGGTTCTTTTTCATTTTCTTCTTTACGTAGAGCTCTAGATAAACGACCATCAGACACTAGAAAAGTTTGTAAAAAATATTTTTTGCAGACAATTTTACTAACACGTCCAACATTGATTCGATATTGATATGTAACACCTTTTGGACCTCGGTTAGTACAATTCAAACGGGGCCGATGTTGTTTAACAGCTTCTCTAGTAACAAGACCACTAAGATAAGCATTTTGCTTACCAAAATCACCCATTTTCCAAAACTTATCAAAACACTTTTGCCTTTGTTCTGCAGTAATCTTTGTTACACACTTCTTTGAACAACCACAATCTTTATCTTCAAAAATCTTTGCCTTAACTACTTTTCCTTTTTTTGTGACATATTCTTGACCAGTATTCCTTAAAAACTTCCTTAATTTAGATTTTGACATGATTTCATTTTCCCCTTTTTTGCGTTTTTTACCAGATGACTTGTTAGAACCCTTTCTAATACCTGAAAGAAAAAGCTAAGAGTTAAGTGCATTAAAAGAAAACTTTTGTAGATTTTTTTAGAATCTTTGATGCACAGAAGACGGGTAACACAAAGTGGATATGCATTTCATAAATCATCTGTTTATCAATCTTACAAAATATTAAATGATTGATAATTTTTCCAAAATAATTTAATAAAATAAAACTTTTTTGAATAAGTAAATAATAGTAACAAAAATTTAAATAATGAACAATAAGATGTATAAAATACTATAAGATAAAAAAAATACTTGTTGTAAAAAGTATGTAGTAGTCTTCCTCTGAATTTGAACTTTATATTAAAAACCATCACCTGTTTATAAAAAAGCTTAAAACACACTGCTGATTTAAACAAATTGTTACATGTTAACAGAGTTAAGAGATAGCCATATTACATTTTCTTCAATTTTAGGAAATAAGAGTTTGTTTTAAAAGCACTGATTTGGATAAATATGTGCTGGTATATCTGTGTATTGCCATGATTTTTTTTTTTTTTAAATATATATATAAAATAAAAGTTTTCTTATTAACCCTCTCGCTGTGCAATTTTTTTTAAAAAATCAAAATATGTTCAAAAGTTGTATATTTTTAAAATTATATATTGCAAATCTACATATATTTTAGAGTTAAAATAGATAAAAAATTTTTATAAAAGAGTTTTTTTTTAAATATAGAATTAGATCATAAAAAAGGATTGTCAGAAAATTGAATTTGAAGAACAATCATATAAAAGCGAAATTCTGAAAATTAATCTTGGTTAAATTATGATTTATTTTATGAAATACAAAGGTAAAACATACATACTAATGAAAATATGCAAAATACTTGAAAAATTGTACTAGAAATGATGTTTAGTATGATAAATTTCAAAACAAGGTTTGGGGCAAATACTACTTCGCAATCTTTGCCCCAAATTCGAGTTTCTTCGTAAGTTGTTTCACCAGCTTAGGTTTTTTTTTTTTTTTGAACAACAAATAGCACTCTGTCTATGAGGCTCTTTTTTTTATGGGATTGGCGGATATATGGCTAGCAAAATGTCGAGCGGTTAGTCTCATGGGGTGGCGAGTCCTGCGAGACATTTTTGAGCTTTCAAAAGAGTGAGCAGAATACTTGGAAAATAAGCTTATGAACTTCACAGACATATGGACAACTAACGCCATTTGTTATCCCAGACCTAAATCAACAGTTAAACATCACAGAAAAGCAGAAATGAACCGTTGAACGAGAAAAGAGCAGGTTGGGTTGTGCTTTTAAATAGATGGAAAAAATGCATCCCTGCAGAAATCGAATGTTGTGCAAATTTTGCTACTTTTACATTGCCTGTGGAAATCATGGAATGCACAGCGAGAAGGTTAATAATGCTTCATCAATAAGTAAGTTAACTACATTCTAAAATCATAAAAATAATTTGCCACATTTGACAAAAATAAACAATATTTTTTTTCCTCAAATTTAATTCTTAAGTAGATGTGCCACACTAGTAAAAAAGTGTGTTCAGAGAATGACAGAAATAATTTTTCTTTGCTTCAAAACCGAAAAAATAATTTTGTTAACTCAAATCTGGTATATTTTAACTGAAAACTCAAAAGGAAAGAAAATTAATTCCTTTTAAATACAATTATGGGAAAATAATCTAAAATTTTACTTTTAATATCAATTTTCTCTTTTATGTTGAAAAATATGTATCTATATACTTATTTATATTCTAATATATGTCTTTTCATATGAAAAAATATTCTGAACTTTCAGTACTTTTCCATTAGACCAATACTACTTACTATGTGGCCCACAGTCCAGGGCTTAATTTGCGCTGGAGCCTACTGGAGCTCAGCTTCGGTACTTCTCTGTTTTTAGTAAAAAATTAAATATTGGCCAGAATTCACCGGAGCCCTTAAACACTGCGCTCCGGAGCCCAGTGCAATAACACTTCTGAAAAACGAATCCTAAATTACCCTTTCCCTTCCCTCCCATCTCCAATCTTTTGCCTTCTTTTGTATCGAAACACTTATAAATGATGTAATGTGTCGCCCACGTAAGAGATGGAGATGAAACGGGCTCGATTTTTACATCAGTCTTCGGGTTTGGGCAGGCTTGAGCTCAATCTGTCTTAAATTCAAAATTTTACTTATTTCCATTTCAAATCATTTTAATGCTATTTTGATCAGAATAAAGAGTAAACAGAAAGTCTTTTTGTACTCTGCATATCTGCGAACTATTCATTTTTTGTGTTAACACTATTTCCGAATCATGATCCTGAGCTTATATAATAGCAGAAATATGTGATTAATTAACATTAAGATTAGGGAAAGGTTTCTATTTGGAAGTAATAATAACTAAAAAGTGGAATATTTGATAGCTAAGTGTACGCAGATAGATGTATTTAAACTTTTTATTTTGCTAAATTAAAAAAACAATGCTTTAAATTTTGAAAATAATGTATGAAATATGAATATGCGGATTGGAGTGACGGAGGAGAGGGGTACGCTACAGATGTTACTAGCTTTTTTATTTTTTTTGTTAGAAATTAAGCTCTGCCGCAGTCTGCATGCATTCCTTGAGTTCATTTGATGTGGCCCCGCAAATTTGATACAAAAAAATTTAAAATGTATACAGATATATATATTTTTAAAAACTCATGATTGTTTTAAAATCTTTGTTGGAATACAACATTTATTTTCTCATTTTTGCACATACAGTGCATGTGTACAGTGACGTCATTACAAGATCGCTCTGTGAGCAAGAGTATGTTGTTTATTTAGAAAGATGTCAGAACTTAGTCACTTTCCAACTATGTAAATATTCTTTATTCATTTTTGTGTTATTAAAATGTTTTGTTGAGCTATACTATAGTTACTCTGCATGTCTCATATACCAACAATCTAATACAATAAAAATAAACATAAAATATTTTTCAAATACTAATCACAATACTGATGATCACAATATAATATTGCAGTTTCTTCCCAGGTTTTTTTAAAAAGGGCAGTGTGCTGCTGGTGGGAAAAGGTACTCATCAGTACAACCAAGCTACCTCATCCATAATTGAGGGGGTCAGGGCAAGAGAGTGCCAAGCAGTGTTGAATTCAGACACTTTTCTCCGGGAGGGATTTCTGTAGCTCCGGGGGGGACATAATAGAGTTCCGGGGGGGAAATTCCACTTTTTGCCCATTGAAAGCATAAAATCTCAAATCTTCCGGGGGGGACATTTCCGTGCTCCGGGGGGGAATGTCCCCCCCGGGCCACCCCCTGAATTCAACACTGGTGCCAAGCCACATTTTTGAACTTCTGAGCTATTTCAATTTGAAAATTTGTTCAAATACACAAATCAAGATATATAATCTGAAGTTTTTCTGCCAATGTCTTAGTAACATTTGAGATATTCTGAGTAACAATATGGCATTACTTTAATGATATTACTACTACGTTTTTTGTAAATTAGCTATCTTCATTGGGGGCATAAACATCTGGGGCAAAAACAAAACCTGTCACATATGCTGCCACCAAGTGACATGAGAAACAAATCATATGTTGGATATTATAATTTACAATATTAAGACACAGATTACAGTTTTAGATTTATTTCAACAAAAATGTGGCTTGGCACTTTCTTGCCCCAACCCCCTCAATTTTTGAATGGCTATCAAGTGTAGTAATGCAACAATAAATATTTTAAATTCTTTATGAAAAATTATGACTAACATCTATATTTATGAAATAGCATAACCTCTATAACATAGTAATCTGACAAAACAATTAAAAAAAAATCACTATTTTTATCTTTTATAAATTTATTTTAAAACCTACCTATTTTACCCAATCTGACTCTAGTTCATTAGATACATTACTGTGAAATTGTAAGTGCAACCCTCCAGCTCATTTATCTACCAGATTTTGGATCTTACATAAAATTTAGTAAGTATCACTGTATTAGACAAACACAACTTCATATTAAGTGCGAATGTTGGTGCAAAAGCTAACAAAGATGCCATTTGCAAATAAATGAAACATGTAAGTGGAAGCTAATTTAGATAGAAGATAGAAATGGTAACCCTAATGACATACATTTAACGAAAAGCATAATTATTTTACAAAATACAAAATATAGAGAAAATTCACAAACAATAAAAAATATTGCATTACACAGTCAACATTAAAGTTGATGATTTTATTTAGTATTGCTGAAAATATTTGATATTTTTTATGCCAAAAGCACTATATAAATTCAATTAAGTATGTTTTTACAGAAATCTATGCATGTACACTAGAAGTACAAACAGCAATTATTGAAAGAAATGTGAGAATCTTGAAATCAGATTTCAATGTGTATATCTTCATTCTTTGGTCAAAGTGCCATTTTTGTGCATCAAAACAGGGTTGGCAAATTTATATCACTTTTAATTAAATTACTCAATTTACTAAAAAAAAAAAAATAAAAGAATCATTTATTTAAATAAATACTGCATGTTATGTACATTTTATATGGTGAAAATTTTGTTAAATTTTTTAAATACAGTAATAAAATTTCTGACCAAATCAAATTCCTTAAATATATATATTTTTTAATCTGACATTGTAAATAAGATTTCTCTATTTGACTTGTGGAAAACACATTTTAATATGAAAGATGGTGGCTGAAAGAGCAATATCTCAAATTTTTACAGACATGCTGTTGAAAGAGAATTTTTCACCTTCAGATTAGTTCAGCCAGCAATTAGAAATAGACTGATAAATGAAAAACTATATAAGCTTGTGTTTTTGTTGCAGAAAAGATAATTTTGTTAATACTAATTAAAAACAACATAAATGTCCAAAAAACATATACATACAATTTCCTAAAATATTTTACTGAAGATGTTTGACTTCATATACAAAACTGTACTATTTTACATAGTCAACCGAGCGCTTTCGAGCAAACTTTTGCTCATCTTCATGGTTACAAAACAAAACGCAAGTACACAAATGACGAAAAAACTAGTAAGAACATCGTTCACTGCTGGAGAATGGAACAAACCATTAAAACAAACCAACAGAATAGGGGTAGGAAGCACTGGGAGGGTTGTGATAATCATATTTCGTCTTGAACAATTCCTAAGTGTCTATACCATAATTTGGGAATATTGTAGGATAATGAATCATTGTATGTTTTATCTTTTTTAGTTAAAATTTCTATGGATTCATTGATTATTGCTTCATAAAAGGTTGATGTATGCTTAATTATTTTAGCTTGATCAAAATGTACAGGGTGATTATAAAAAAACTATCCCGATATATGAGCCCCTAACTGTCATACCGTTCACAGAAACTGAATGAAATTCTGGCTTAAAGTATTTTGAGGTATGCGCTCAAGAATCATGTGAAAAACAACAGTTAAATTCTAACAGTTACGGTTACAGTGACAAAATTTCAAAAATTTCAAATGGCAACACCTACTTTTTTTTATTGGAATGTGATCTTCATAGTGAAAAACCATAAAAAGCGTTGGAACGGTACCCGTAGCAAGAAAATCGCCGGCGCTAGACAGACTAAGAAGAAAAGTGAAAATAACCAATAAAGAACAGAGAAGCAACAGAAAGTAAAAAATTTTATTGTTCAGTGCTATCCACCATCTGCCGCATGTAAAGTGTCATCATGTGTGAAATGGAAAATGTATGAAACACAATAAAATGTTTTGTTTTCTGTTGCTTCTCTGTCCTTGTTGGTTGTTTTCACTATTCTTCTTAGTCTGTCTAGCGCCGGCGATTTTCGTGCTACAGGTACCGTTCCAACGCTTTTTATGGTTTTTCACTATGAAGATCACATTCCAATAAAAAAAAGTAGGTGTTGCCATTTGAAATTTTGTCACTGTAACCTATCTATTAGAATTTAACTGTTGTTTTTCACATGATTCTTGAGCGCATACCTCAAAATACTTTAAACCAAAATTTCATTCAGTTTCTGTGAACGGTATGATAGTTAGGTGCTCATATATCGGGATAGTTTTTTTTATAATAACCCTGTATTTTGACTGATTCTTCTTGTTTTAATCTTGAAAGTGCTGTTTTAGATCTATTGAATTTTATATCTGAAATATGCTATTTTAAACAAGTTTTAAACTTTCTTAAGGTTACACCTACATAGTCTTTTACTTTATAACATTTCTTACCATTTTCATTTATTTCCATAGTGACTGGAATTCTATAGATTTCTGATGATTCTTCCATCGGTACAGGATCGATCTTTTTATGTAATAAGGTTTTTAATTTTACAGGACGGGATGCTGTTAAATTTATATTATACAAGCAGGGAAGACTGAGCTATGCTCAGTCAAAATTAGCTTTGAGTTCAAATATCATGACCCATAACCCAAATGACCCACTAATCAAATTTTTTCGAATATGTGACCAAGCCCAATTGTCTTATTGTGCCCGAAACCCCTAGGATATAAAATTTAGTCAAAATAGTCTGAGCTGTTTTTTAGATAAAATTAGCTTGATCCACAGTGAGCCAAAAATGACCCACTAATCAGATTTTCTCGAGCATGTGACTTAGCCCAATGATTTTCTCGTGCCCAAAAACCGCAGGATACAAAATTTAGTTCAAATCGTCTGAGCTGTTTTTCAGATAAAAATAGCTTGACCCATGACCAAAATGACCCACTAATCAAACTTTCTTGAACATGTGACCTAACCCAATAGTCTTCTCGTTCCCTAAAACTGTAGGGGGCTAAATTTAGTTGAAATCCTCTGAGCTGTTTTGAAGATAAAAATAGCTTGACTCATAATGACCCACTAATCAAATTTTGTCGAACATGTGACCTTGTCCAACAGTCTTCTCGCGCTTGAAATGAAAGGATGCAAAATTCAGTCTAAACTAGGGGGTTTTACCCCTTGCTCGCTAATGCTCCCCAACCCCTGTGAATTGCGACGCAATTCACATTGGGAACGCTACGTGGTCCCAGCTCGCTTGTCACATTTTTCAGCAATTCTAGCCAGAATGAATGCTATCATAAATCATTTTAACATAATTGACAATTTTTTTTAATGTAAAAAAGTAAATGGAAACTACGTTGAAAACACGTTTAAAAATGCATTTAGTTGGTGCTACCTGTGGACATAAATAATTTAAAAACTATGAAAATATGATCTTGAAAACACAATTAGTTTAAAACTCATTGCACCTATAATATTGTATAGCACGGCTTAAATTCATTAAAAAAAACACTACGTGATAGGAAGATAGTTTATATGTATCTTCAATCATTGTATTATAGATTTTTGGAAAATAAATTATTTTTTACTTCATCAAGATAGTAACAGATGGCAGCAGGTGCAATCTAGACAGTTGATGTTTTTATTCTCTCCAATTTTCGTCTGACTGAAATTCATAAATAAATTCTAAATAAGAGTTGAGAATACATTTTTGAAATTAATGATATTATCATAATTAAAATGGGGAATCATCTCAAACACTTTGGATTACGTACATGTTATTTTATTTTTAATAATTGCTAGTTTGAGTTTGACTTGGCTGCTCTCACACTGACCGCCATATTGGAGTTTTAGGCAGAGCTGATCTTACCTAATCTAGACTGTTCATTGGTCTGAGCTCTGGAAACTACATTTGTTGCCAAATGCTAAGCTAGAAATTCAGCCTTATTTCCGTGCCACACAGGGCTGTAGCTAGAAGTAAAAATTAGGGGGTGCTCAAGAAAATGTAGTGGGGGCTCATATTATTTCTCTCACTGTGACACATGCACGCACAAACACAGATATATATGATCAAAGTATTATATAGAAAGGTAAATTAGTGCACATTGATATTGTAGGCCCTATGTTTCTTATTAAATTGTTTCTAATAACCTTATATGATGCTAAGAAAAGTGAAGGCTGCAGACAGGGATGTAATGGAGGATATACGGTGGATACGGCGTATACCTTCTGGATTATTTTAAGGTATACCATATACCCTCTTCTCAAATACACTATAGCATATGCTTTTTAGAGTATACCCTCTGCCTAAAGCGTATGCCCTTTGGTTTTTTTACAACTACATCACTGGCTGCAAAATGAAAATTTTCAGCGTATAATCATTAGAGATCGATCGAAACAGGTTTTTAAGACCAAAACCGAAAGTGTAAAAAAATATTTAAAAACTGATTAATACATGCATAACTGCATATAATTATTAATTACAAATAATAATAATTACGTTACTAATTAATTTATTAATTATACGTGTATTGAACCACATTTCTAACAAACAAACGTACATATATATATATGCACATTTTATGCTCCCTTATGTGCAATTTTTTACAAACAGGAGTGTCATTTGGGAAGGTTAGGGGGCGGGGGGGGGGGGGGGGGTCAGTTTCCTCCTCAAAGAATGTGATAAGAATGTATGATTCATTATAGATTAGTTTAAGTAAAGGGCACAAAAGCTAAAATAATTTGTTTAATTTGACTAAAAAAGGAAAATTGGCATTAAGACAACATTTTAAGCCTAGAAATTATTAATTAATAAACTTTATTTTCCATTTCAGTATTCTCAAAGTGAGACATGTTTAACATTATTTTGTACTTTAGCTAATTTTAAATATATATATATAAAGATAAAAATGTAACAGTTGTCAATTTTCTTTTAGGATGTGCACAATAAGGTCAATCTTTGCTCACTCACCCCCCCCCCCCCCCCCAAAAAAAAAAAAAAAAAAAAGGTTTGCCACTCCCTGCCTCCCTAGGAAAGCCTTGAAATGGCTCCGCTGTTGGAAAATTTTTAACTCTGGTGCCAAGTTGACTCTCTGTGCCGCTATCCAAATCTATTTATTTTCATATAAAATAAAACACAATTAATTTATCAATAAGACAGAAATTGTTCCCAAGTATACAAATTTCATCTAATAAAAAGATATTTTAAGTATACATACCTCGATATATCTTTTGTAATAAATTTCGTAAATCTTCAGAGTTTTAACAACACCTTCCTCATAAAGCATTCGAAGCAATCTGGAGTTTCAAAGTAAAAATTTCTATCACTGATAAGTTTGCAGCTTTTAAAGATCACGTGATAAGCGTCTTTTAAGTTTAGTCATATATGCACTGCTTGCTTTTTAATTTACGCTCGCATCATAAATCAGTCATGACCAGGGCTTGAGAAATGCGGTCGCCAGGTCGCCACTGGCGACCAACTTTTTTTATCTGGCGACTAACTTTTTTAATCTGACTTGTTTTGTTTCATTTATTTATTTTTTACAAAAATTGAACTAAAAAATGAGCACAAACGACATTTTCTCTAAAGGGAAGTTAAAAAGGCATTTTCCATTTCATGCACATAAAACGCCATTCTTTTCCACTCTAGTCGGCTAGTCATGTCATTAGAATGTGAGGAGAGGGGGGGGGGGTTCAATAACAAATAGTCTTATGTGGCTTCTAAAAATTGGATGCAATGATAAAAAATGCTTACTTTTTTGTATGTTTCAAATCAGATTTTTGTGTTCAGAATTAAAACTTTTAATCTATTACATTCATTTTAAAAGAATAATAACATATAAGTGATTATAAGTAATTCATTCGAAGTAAATCTATAAAACTTAATTAAAATTTCAAGAATAATTCATTTTAATAAAAATATGTATTATTTTTTTAAATATTTTTTCCCGGCTTAAAATGCTTGGCGCCTCGCGTCTGTTTGCACCACACGCGTTGGACATTGCCGTCACTCTGTCTTGGCGACAAGTGTCTGGTTCAGAGTTGTTTCTCAATAGTATTTTATAATTACATTGTTTGGATTATTATTTGCAGTAAATGGAAATAAAAAATCATTGATTGCACTTCAAAAAGTTTTTTTCTTTTTTAAAATTCTTATCGTAGATCGTTGGATCAAAATAAACCTCAGCCGGCTGCTGATTTCGATTTAATCCAGCACGAGAAAATATATTTTTTTCTTTCCTTTTTAGCTACGAAAACAAACGTTTACGTAATAACTCGTAATATTACGCGTTAATAGCCCTCGAGTTTGCGAACATCACAACGTTTAATTAAATTTCTTTTAAGATATCTCATTATAGATGCTGCAAAGTTACAAAATATTAAGAAATAAATTTGAAATTATATTCACACACACACACACACAAACAAACAAACAAACAACAACAGAAAAAATTAACTTATTTTTAATTTGGCAAAACTATTGCAAATGTCATTAAATGCAAATTTTGAAATAATTAAATCAGAGTTATTTGACTTTTTTATTTTGATAGGCTAAATAGGCATAAAATCGTTTTCCGGCTTCATTATTTTATAGATGCCCTCTCATTCGATATAGATTTTGTAGCACTCAACTATTTGAACATTTGAAGCATACGGCAATCTGCATTTCCCGAACATGTCGGTTAATTCAGAGTTTACAATATTTCCTTTATTATTATTTTTTTCACAAATATATAACTTTGATAAGTTTCCTTAGAAAACTTAGTTATTATGCACTATTATAAACTATGTAACTAATAATTCTAAACTATGTTTGTTATTATTTTTTCTGACTTAATTCCTAAGCAAACGTTTGCACTTTTTAAAAATCAATAACGGGAAGGGGGGGGGGGGGGGGTGTTAAATTTTTTTACTGGCGACTAGAATTTATACCTGGCTACCAGATTTTTTCAAATTTGTAAAGCCCTGGTCATGACTGATAATGATAAACAGTGGAGTTCACAGCAATAAACAGTGTCTTATTTTAGCCGATACTACTCATATCAATGAGTAAAGTTGAAAATTTCCGAAAGAAGAACGAGATTTTGAAACATAGATAATTTCGGTCAGGCCAAAATTTTGGCAGCAGTTTCGCCGAAAACGAATATTCGGTAAAACTCCGATTTTGCGCTGAAACCGAAATTTCGGTCGATCTCTAATAATTATACTAGTGAAATATAAGTGATGATGACAATAAGTAAATAAAAAGCTGACAGTTCACCTGTTTCAAAAGAGTTGCAACCTTTACTTTTTTTTCTGAATATTCCATGCTCTTAAGGATTCTAAAGTTATGTTTTTATATGATAAAAAACATTAGAAAAATCAAGGGTGTATTTTGCATTTTAAAATTATTTTTGTGTCTAGTCAAAAGCTAAAACCACTTGTATTTAAATTGGCTATAACTCATTAGAATAACTTTGTTTTATGCTAATAATGAAAAACGCTGCAAAATGAAAAATTTCAGTATATAACTAATGCAAAAGTCAATGTTTGCATCGGCAAAAGGTTGCTAATTCTGAGTATGTGCAGATAGGATGCGCGCCTATTGAAGTACTTATTTGCAGTTTTTAAACAAATACTACAATTTAGTATTTGTGCAAAACTGAAAAAAGCCCCCAAAACTAAGTTGAATTTTTGAACAGTTTCATTTGGATTTTTAAAACAGAATTTCATTTGGTGGCCTTGGCAACTTTCCCAGGGGGGGCTCAAAAATTTTCAGGGGGTGCTGAGCCCCCCCTGGCTACGTCCCTGGTGCCACATAAGAGAAATATATATATAAATGGCTGAGCCATTTTTTAGATAAAATTAGCTTGATCCACAGTGACCCAAAAATGACCCACTAATCTAATTTTCTCGGATATGTGACCCAGCCCAATGTTTTTCTCGTGCCCGAAACTCGTAGGATACAAAATTTAACCAAAATCCTTAGAGCCATTTTTAGATAAAATTAACTTGACCCAAAAATGACCCACTAATTGAAAGTTCTTGAACATGTGATCCAGCCTAAGAGTCTTCTCGTGCCCGAAAATGGTAGGATACAAAACTTAGTCAAAATCGTTTGAACTGTTTTTTAGATACAATTAGCTTGACCCTAACCCATGGTGATCCAAAATGACTCACTAATAATCGAATTTTCTCAAACATGTGATCTAGCCCAATGGTTTTCTGGTATCCCAAAACGGTAGAACGCAAAATTTTGTCAAAATTGTTAGAGCCATTTTTAAGATAAAATTTGCATATACAGTGTAGGATCCATTATCCGGCATCCCGGTATCCGGAACGATCCTAAAACCGGAATGCAAAACACTAAACAAAAAAAAAAAAAAAAAAATTTCATTAAAAAAAAAAAAAAAAAAAAAAAAAATTCTTAAAGTGTCAGTAAAAGAAAAAATAACAAAATGATATTGCCTTCATTCATTAATTTATAAATTCAATAAATAAATATAAAAAAATTCTGATATGAAAACCATTACGATAAGAAAAAATTAAAAACAATTACGTTAGATAAATAAAACATGTCTATACAAAATTTTATTTTGTTACAAGTTTTATTAAAAAAAGTGAAACATACTTTAATGCCATGGTGTTATTACAGAAAAATATGGTGAGCAGAAAACTGACTAACATTTCTTTTTTGTTTTGTAAAATTGAGACTAGAAAAATTATTTCTATGCTAAGAATCGGCGAATCCATCATTGCGATCAGCATCAATAATAACAGGTTATGGAAAGTTGCCAGATTATACATTGATTTTAACATTTACTTTTTATACATAAAATAATAGATACTTGATAATTTGTAAATTTAGATTTGAAAAGTTTTTCACAGTCAGAGGGATTTTCTCTGAATAAAAAACTAAAATTCTTTTTTAGAATATACTTCCAGTAAATTTTATACACATGATGTCACACTCCAGTATGCGCAGCCGCAATTCACTCCAGCAGATGATCTTCTAGGGTCTCAATCTAGGGTACTTGTATATATTTTAAACAAGCTGGATAAATGACGGCAGTTGATGCTGTCGCTATCTCCAAATCAAAAGATTCTGCTCCCAACTCCCAAGATGAAATTTTATTTATTTTTTGTAATTTTGAATGTTTTTTTTTTATTTTGTGCAAATAATATATTAAATGAACAAATTTATAAGTAATGTATATGCATATATTATTCATATTTATCATCATTTTATGAAATTATTTTACATTTTTTATAGTTATAAAAAAGTGTTCTGAATTACGGAAAAACCCCTTATCCAGAATGCCCCAGGTCCCTAGCATTCTGGATAACGGATCCTATACTGTATATATATATACTATATATAATCATTTGCTCATGTTAGAATATATGATTTCTTTAAATTATATTTCAATGTCTCAAAAAGTTCAAGAATATACTCAAATTTGTAAAATTTAGTAGGCTTTTCTGCAAATTCCTGCCTTTTGTTATTCTGATATTTATATTGATAAATTAATTTATTGATTAACCTTTGAGAAAAATCATTCTCCTTTGCTATAATTTTAATTTTGTTAAGTTCATCATTAATATAACTATCAGTACCCACTGAAAATGCTCTATGGATGTAAAATCAATATGCAGCCAATTTATAATTTAAAGGTGATGAAGCATCTTTGGATATTGTATTATTTGAACGTATATTTTTTCTATAAACTGTTCGATATATTGTTAAATTGCTGTTTTTTATTAGCTCTACGTCAAGAAATGACAAATGATTTTCCTTTTCTGTATCCAGGGTAAATTGTATTTTTGCATCAATTTTTTTTATCTTAACCACAAAGCCCTTTAATAAATCTAAACCATGCTTCCATACAATAAAAACATCATCTGCAAACCTACACCAATATGCAGGTTTTATAATTGTAGGTTTGTAGATGATATTTTTATTGTATGGGAGCATGGTTTAGATTTTAGCACAACAAAAATTAGATTGTTTCAAAATATCAGCCAAACCTAAAATTTCAAACAGCTACATCTCAGCCATTTTGTAAGATAAAGCAAAAACAAAAAAAAGCTCCGGAATCCTTGTATCACGATCTAACACTTAACAGAAACAACTTTTTCAATTTATAACTTTTTATACATCTTTTTGACTTTTTAAAAAATTTAAAAAAAATGTAACTGGCCATTTTGAAACAAGAGAGCGCATGAAGCTGGCCAACGAACTTGGTCGAGAACTTGGTATGTCCTGTACCCATGATCACTCACATTCATATTGGTTCATAAATATGAGAGTTACAGCATAACAAATATTAGATTGTTTAACAATGTCAGCCACCCTAGAATTTCCAACTGTCATATCTCAGCCATTTTTTAAGATACAGGCAAAACAAAAAATGTTCCGGAATCCTTGTATCACAATCTAACACTTAACAGAAACAATTTTTCAATTTATAACTTTTTTGTACATCTTTTTGAATTTTTAAATTTTTTAACTGGCTACCATTTTGAAACAAAATGGTGAATGAAGCTGGCCAACGAACTCGGTTGAGACCTTGATATATCCTATACACATACTCAGTTACATCCAAATTGGTTCATAGATAAGAGAGTTACAGCATGACAAATGTCATATATATATACAGTTGAAGCACTTTATAACGAAATACGATATAACGAAATGTTTATAACCATTTAGTTGATCTCTGTGTTAAAGAATATTGAATTCGAAACGATATTACGAAATATTTATAACGAAAAGCACGATATAACGAAAGCAATTCGAGCATGAAAAGATAAACAAGATATAGAGAATTTTTTTTTTTTTTTTTTTACTTAACGCAGGAAATAGGATCCAAAAACATTATTTCTTAAATACCACCTTTTTTTTCCATGACATAACATTCAACATTTTTTTCTACGGCCAATCACATATTTTCAATACGTCCAAGAGAGGTTTGAGGGAGGGGCAGTGTTTTAAGACAGACAGAGGGGCGACAGTTTATCTGAACTGTATTGTTCTTTTTTATTAGATGACTGATTTCACTGACATTTGCTTTTCCTGTGAATGTAACGCGTGTTAATTTTTTAAAACTCTTTGTACGCTGGCTATGTCTGGCAAAAGAAAATGTTTGAGTTTAGAAGAGAAAGTGGAAATTATAAAATGCATCGACAATACTGTTAAAAAAGTGATGAAGCAAAAAAATTTGCGATTCCAAGTAGCACTCTTAGCACAATATTGAAAGATCGAGAAAAAATTCTTAGAATTTTCGAAAAGGGTGCAATTTCCTCATCGTTTAAACGTATACGCACAGCAAAATATGCAGATGTGGAGGAAGTATTATTTTCATGGTTTAAAGATGCAAGATCCAAAAACATCCCTATTAGTGAAAGTATTTTGCAAGAAAAAGCATATGCATTTGCCGAAAAACTTGGATATAAAGACTTTCATGTAAGTGATGGTTGGCTGAGTAAATTAAAAATTATATGAAGTTGTGTGTAAAAAAATATGTGGAGAAGCAGCTTCTGTTTCAGAAGAAACACGTGAAGAATGGAAGAACGAAAATTCTAAAATATTTGAGGATTACGATCGAAAAGATATATTTAACATGGATGAAACTGGATTATTTTTTTCATTTGATGCCTGATAAAACTAACTTTAAAAAAAAGAGACTTACCACGGTGGGAAAAGGAGCTAACATCCACTTTTATTAGCATTATGCTGCAATGCCGATGGCTCTGAAAAGCAAAAACCTCTTGTAATTGGAAAAGCGAAGAATCCACAGTGTATACCAAAAGACGTAATGAATGCTTTGCCTGTAATGTACAGGCATAACTGCAAAGCTTGGATGACAAAATGTCGTTTTGAGGAATGAATTTTAGATTTTGGAAAAGAGATGTAAAAAGCCAAAAGAAAAGTTCTGCTTATTTTAGACAATGTATCCTCGCATGTGAATTCTGTTCGTCTTAAATGTATAAAATTACTTTTTTTGCCACCTAACACTACATCCAAAATACAACCACTAGACCAGGGGTGTCCAACTGTGGCCCGCCGGATACCACTAAAATTTTACAATAAATTTTGTCTTATCTAATCATCGAATTTCTGAGATTCAAGAAGTCAACTATTTCTTTAAAAATTTAGTGGTAACAGGCGGGCCACAGTTGGACACCCCTGCACTAGACCAAGGAATTATTCATTCGTTTAAAACTAAATACCGGAAGGTGCTTGTGAAAAAAATAATCATGAATTCAGATGACAAGAAGAAACAAAAATAGATGTGCTGAAAGCAATTTATATGATAAATAACGCTAAGGTGCGATGTTTCGAAAGAAACTATTGTTAACGCTTTTGCAGTTTCGGGAATATTACCTTCACCTTCAAATAGTAATGAAACTGTTTCTTTACCTGAATTGGAAGATACAGATAAAATGATATCATCCTTCAACCCGACTTCCGACTTTAACTTTGATCAATACGTTAACGTTGATGAACACATAATAGCAAATGAAGTGTAAATGCGTGTAAATGTATCATTAAAAAAAGTGCAGGAAAAAGTCGTTCGATAGCAATGTCAGTGAGGAAGAAGAATTTATAGAAGCTGGGAGAAACTTTTACCATCTGATGCACTCGAGTATTTACAGAAAATTGTGTGTTACATGCATAATGAAAACTTGTTAACGAACGAAATTACCATGTATGTTGACAAAATAGAGCGTACAATATTAGATAATGCTGTTAAGAAAAGAAAGCAGAGCTTGATAACTTCATTCTTCAAACCTATATAGGTGTGTAAAACTGCCATTTAAGATAATTAAATCAATAATATTTTTTTACATTTAAATTTGCCCGGTTTTTTTATGTGTAGCATAGATATTGTATATGTGTGTATGTATATATATATATATATATACCGTTAAAATAATACAACAAATCTCTAATTATCTGAAATCCTTCGGATATCTCGATCCAGATCTATAATCACAGAATTTTAATTTTATGTTATGATTTGTACATATATATTTGTAAAATAATATAATTATCTTGAAATTACTTTTTAATTCAACGCTTTTCTTCTTTTCACTTATTTTAGTAAATGTGATCCTTCCTACGAAGGCTTTAATTTAATATGAATACATAAAATCTAGCTTTTTTATATTAAACAAAATCAATTTTATGGGATATCTTTATGTAATAAATCGCCTTTTTTTATGATTGTCTTCATTATCTGGACTGCTGCATCAGAGTTGAATTCAGACACTCTTCTCCGGGAGGGATTTCTGTGGCTCCGTGGGGGGGAACATTGCACTTTTTTTTAAAAGCATACAATCTCAAATCTTCCGGGGGGGGGGGGGGGGATGTCTCCCCCGGGCCACCCCCTGAATTCAACACTGCTGCTGCATACTCAGATTACGTTCAGACCACATTAGTCCGGATTATTGAAGTTTTTACTGTATAACAAAGAAATTCGTCCTAACGTTTTAACGAGCAAATCTTTGGAGCACTTTCGATTTCGTTATAAGGTGCTTTGACTGTATATATATATATACATATATATATATATATATATATATATATATATATATATATATATATATATAAATCAACATTTGAACGAGGTGGTTTTGGGGCCTGGGGGTCATGATTGGTGAAAATATAAAAAAATTCTGGAGCTGCTTTCCTCTGAACGTTTGCAATAGGTAGCTTTTGTAATGAAAGCTACCTAAAAATCTACTAGCTTTTATTTTAAAATAAAAACATTATTTTGGCCAAACCTTTCTCAAAATGAAGAATACATTATTTTATCACATTACTTTAATGAACAAATCTAATAAGAGGAATTATACTTTTGCTTTGGGAATATTTAACCACTGAATGTTCATAATTTGGCAATTGCTGAATTTTGTAAGCCATATTAAAATACCACCCCCCCCCTTAAAAAAAATCACCTATTCATTAAAAAATAAAATCTTGAAAGAAAAAGTGGTACTTCTCCATTATTCCATCGACCGTTTTCCATAAAAAAAACTATCACCAAATTATTCGTCAAACTGTAGAGCTCAATAAAGAAATGGAAGAATGTTGCCATTGTAATCGCAAAAGAAAAAAAGGAAAAGCCTCATTCACTAAAGTATCATTTATCAGTAACTTTATACAATAAAATTTACAATTATTAATGAAAACAGAAATGAAAATAATATTGGATTTCTATTTATTTACATTATTTTTCTTAATTATCCCTCTCGACTGTTGGATAAATGTTTGTGACATCAGTTGAAATTGATCTACTGTACATAACTACGTATCACAAAATTTTTTTTCTTTTAATATCATGGTGTCGAAGACGTAATTTTTTTTTTAAATTAATGAAATAATTAATAAATCAGTAAAACAATACATTAAACGTTGAATTAAAAATCACTTAATGAGATAACAAACACGTGTAATGCATTTGACGTCAAGTGATGTGACGCCACGATCATGCATTTTTGGCGTTAAATCCTATAGTTTGGCAATTTTTTTTAAAAACAGAAAGTGCTCGAAAGGATAATGGAGAAGTACTGAAAAAGAATTATAAGTGACAATTTATAATAGGATTATGATGAGAAATTAGGAGTTTATCACCAGTTGCCCCAAAACTGCAAGCAATGTCTGTCTAACTGAAAAGTGCTAAACTTTCTTTTGAAAAATTGGGTGAACCTGAATCCCGAATGCAAAACATTCAATCAAATTGATCCATAACAAAATAAAATTACTGCTAATCTGACCTGCATATTGGTTTGAATTACACAGTACCTAATTCTAATTTTTGGTAGCCATTCAACACTTTAATGCAGGGGAAAAAAAAAATCATAAAAAGTTGACTGAAATAAAAAATGTCAAAAAATTTAATTTTAATAAAAAAATAGATTATTTTGAGTTTGTTAAGTTATGATTTTTTTTTAATACTCCGTACACAAGAGACCGTAGGGCATGAGGATCAAAAGAGTTTTTCAAAAGAGAGAGAATTTTATGAAATGTGATTCAGGAGGGCATTTACTCCCTAAGTTTGCACCTATGTTGAAAAAAGAGACAACACAAGCAATGGAATGAAGTTTACAGAATTATATTTTATATGAATTTTCTGGATTTGCAAAATGATAAAATCTGAAATACCATTTAGCATTCAGTTGACTTTCCTTTTTTATTTACTTTTGTTTTTTAAAAATGTCGCAAATTTATAAATATCTTGTTTAGTACTAAAATCAAAATATATAAGGTTTAATAAAATATTTGTGAGCTTATGTATTTTTTAATTTTCATATCAGAGTATAAAGCAAAGTTTATGTATTTTTTAATTTTCATATCAGAGTATGAAGCAAAGAAAGATTAGATGTATACATTATTATTATGTATACATTATTAAAACCTAAAGGAAAAAAACAAACAAAACAACACATAGAAAAATAGATATTTTTAATTAAAAAATAATAAATAACGGTTAGGTGACACAAAAAAAGATTAATAAGGATAAAAAATATCTTTACCTATAGTAATAGGTAAATCTGATTCAGGAACTGGTAGCTTATCATCGATGTTGCTACTGATGTTACTATCAAGGCTATTATTTAAATTATTGTCGGAGCTATTATTTAAATTGCTGTCAATATTATTGTTCATGTTGTTATTCACTTCCTCAACACAGCCAGTAATGGTTAAATTCGATAGAGACATCATGTTGAAATTTTAATCAATCAACGAATTATATTAGATAGACACAGTGAAGTAATTACATTTTAATGCATTTATAAAAATTTCAAAGTAATAATCTGTTTTTAGACTGTCACAGTTCAAAACATATTTTTGTGCTCTACAGTATTTTTCATTAAAACCTTAATGAACTTTTCTTTTCCGAAGAATCAAAGAAAATTTATAAATAAGTAATATTTAAGAGCAGACAACAGACATAACACCGACGCTATGAAAAATGTCAATATTTATTGTTAGTCGATATGATACAAGAACTAACTTTTTAATCGAAAACTTAATATCATTTTAATTAAAATATTTTTTAATTAAATATTTTAAAACGCGTTGAATGACATTTTTAAAAATTTATCAATTTAATTTTATTAAATATATATTTAGAATATTAGAAAAAATTGTATAATATATAATTATGTGTATTTGGAATATGAAGATGGCAACAACATTTCTACATTCCAGTTGGCGGTAATATGAACTGAATTGAATTGATTGTTTATTTTAATATTTTAAATTAGAAATTTTATTTTAATTTGTTGAAGAGTTAATTATCTGTTCAGGTAATTTTTTTCACCCTAGTTATTAAATATTTAAAGTTAGTGCATTAAAAATAATTATTAGATAAAATAAACGCAAAATTAATATTGCAGTTCTCATTTATAGCTAAACGATGAAGAAACAAATGTAAACATTGATCGATTTGATTCTATGTTTTCTAATCTTTCTGTTGTTTCTAAGCTTAATCTTCTCATCAACATTTAAATTGTCTCCCATGTTGCCATGTTTCGGGGATTTGGAAATATTGTTTAATTAAACGTTGTTTCATAAGGGAAACAAAAAGACAATATTGAGAGTTTTACATGAAATCTAATAAATTTTAGCAATAAATTTTTGTATGATAGTAAAATTTGTACTTTTATGTTATCCGGGCGCCAGCGATACACACACACACACATATATAAGTATATATAAATGTATATGTATACCATATATAATCACTGGCGCCCGGCTAACATAAAAGTACCGAGAAATTAGTATAGTAATTTTTAAACAGTAGATAATATTAGGCATGTAAAATGCTATTTAATGCTTATAGATTGTAGATATTATTTTTTTAATGTTTGTTGAATTATTATAAGATTTGCAAATGCATATATTTAATTTAGGCATTATCTCTTCCCTTTGTGTTTTGTTATTTGAACAAAAGGGTACAACTGTCGCAAACGCAACAGGTTGGCACGATTTTTTTTTTTTTTTTTTGCGTTTATATGCCTGAGGTGGTAACCGATGATTTTTGCAACGTTTTGCTTTTTATGACAATCTAGCAGTTCAGATCGTGCCTCGTATGCGTTTTGCTCATTTTTTAGGGTTTCGTTCATCTCATGAAACCCTATTCGTCCCGCTACGTTGTCTGTCTGTCACAGAGCCAGTTCTCAGAAACTATATAACTTACAGACCTGAAATTTTGTGTACTAGCTGAATACCTACTATGAAGCTGAAAATCATGAAATTTATTATTTTAATATCAGAGTTTCCCCCAAGTTTAAAAAAGGGCAGGGTGCTGCTGGTGAGAAAAGGGTACATTTTTTATTAGGGCACTTTTTGGATTCTTGCGAGCACTTTTCAAATTCTTAAGGGCACTTTTACTTACCCATCATACGTAGTATAGGGTAAGTCTTGTAATCGTTTTGAAAATCGAAAAAATTTTTTTGACGGATTTACACGTTTCAGACACTGGAGATTCCGAAAAACATATTTTTGGAAAAAAATTTTTGCCGTCCGTCTGTGTGTCTGTGTGTGTGTGTGTGTCTGTAAACGCTCTATCTCCCGAAAAAATTGAGATAGAGACTTGCAATTTTGTATGTACTTAGTATGTAATAATGGGAAGAAGCCTATTTCATTTCAATAACCTCGATTAACCGGAACAATTTTTTTCGGACTCTCGAAATATTCGTTCTGATGAAAGGTATATAAAAATTTTCGAAATTGTTTATTTTAAGAAATGAATATAAAAGACAATAAAAAAACATAAATTTTGAATAAAGCATGAAGTCGATCGGATAAAGAGTTGCCGAGATATTTGTAATCCTATTTTCCACACTCTTCGATTTTTCATGACCCTGTATTTCATCCAAATTTCACTTCAAAGATATATTTTAATTGGAAATTTGACGCTTAATCAGATGCAATAAACCGCTAGTTAATAGGACAATTATTTTTGGAGTTATAAGGAAAAACCTCTTTCAAGCAATTCAGTAATCGAGCCTTTAAAGTTTGTGACGTCATCAAGCCACGATTTTATTTGAATTGCAATGCATTTTATAAGTAGTTTACACATTTTTATTTTAATATTTTACATTATGCATATCCATGATGGGTAAGTATTACGGTGGCCCCCAACGACTAGTTTTAATTGTTAAAGGTTATTATTTTGGTTTTTAAAGCCACTTTCGATATTTAAAAGTCAAGGCACTCTTTTTAAGACAACACAGAGTCAGTTTTTACTATGAAAGCAAATTGTTTAATGCAAAAAGAAGAAAGGGCACTTTTTTTAATGAAGGGCAAGAAGGGTGCTAATTATTTTTATGAGGGGCAAGAAGGGTGCTATTTTGTAAACCAAAGGGCAGGCAGGATGCAACACCCTTCTGAAACTGTCTGGGGGAAACTCTGTAATATAAAGATAAAATTACATTTATTTTAATATAGAGAAATAATAAACCAAAAATCTAAGTCTTTTCCTATTAAATGTAAACATTTTTCGTTATAACAGTTGCCAACAATTAAAAATCCACAATAAAATTGTTTCTACAATAATTAATTTTCTATTGAAACATTTTCATGTGAAAAATGAAAATGAAATAAAAAGTTTCACCAATTGAAAAAAGATTAATATGACATCATATTGATAATAAAACGGAAATTTTCAAACACTTCTGAATAATGCAAGGAGTATGAGTATGTGTAGGTACAGAAAGTAGGTTAATATGATGTCATTAGATAGGGGTGCACAACCTGTGGCCCGCTGGCCAAAAGTAGCCCGTGATCGGATTACTGGTGGCCCGCGGATTAATTTCGCCGATCGGGTGCATAGAAATCACGAAATTTTCCAAATTTTGCTGATCGGACGCGTAATAACCGTGAATTTCGACCATCGGGTGTGTAAAAATCATAAATTTTGACGATCGGGTGCGTATAAATCGTAAATTTCACTGATCGGGCCCGTAAAAAATCGTGAATTTTGCCGATCAGGCGCTTAAAAATCGCAAATTTCGTCGATTAGGCGCATGAAAATCGCGAATTTTGTCGATCGGTTGCGAAAAAATCGCAAATTTCACGGATCGGGCGCTTAAAAATCTCAAATTTTGCCGATCAGGTACCTAAAAATCGTGAATTTTACCGATCAAATGCATATAAATCGCAAATTTTGCCGAACGGGCGCGTAAAAATTATGAATTTTGTCAATCATTAGGAAAAAAACTATGAATATTGGCAATCGCGCTTGGAAAATAAATGCAAGATTTTTCTATCCTTGCCAACTGAAATGGGTTATACTGACTAAGGAGGTAGTTGAGTATAGGGAGTATAAGAAACTCCTTTTAAAATTAGCATTTTTATGAACTTTTAGGCCGATCCTACCCCTCCTTCCCCGAAACAAAATTTTGTTCACCCTACAGATGTTGGCTCTCGACAATCCAGTCATTTTTGTGACTGGCCCTCCTCTTATAAAGGTTGTGCACCCCTACTTGATATCCACATTTTATGACTGAATATGTTAAGAAGTACAATTTAGAATAATATGTTTCTCCTCCTATCCACCTTCATTCATGAAAGCAGATTTTTTTTTTCGACACTGGCAATCTTTAACCCTTTAACGGGTCACAAAAAAGGACACCTAATTTTAATTCCAAAACTGACAAATGGCACCAAGAATATTTAATTAAAATGTTCCTTTTGTTAAGTACCGGAAAATAAGCAAGTTTTTATTTTCTAATGAATTCGTTTGTAATTTCTGGTGTCAGTCCATTATTTCATCATTTTACAAACAAACTTACTCCGCGCCAGAAAGGGTTAAAGCTAAATTTACTCCCTCAAATAAAGTCAAGGTGTATTTTCACTCTTTGAAAATAATCTTAGCTATACCTCTTGTATAAATATAAATGTAAACTGTTGATATATCCTTGCCAACAGAACTGAATACGTTGACTGGGAAGGAAGGCACCTAAGGGACGAATGGTCCCCCCCCCCTTCCCATCCCCGTCACACCTCCTGTAAACAAAATTCTACTGATGGTGGCCCTCGACAACCCAGTCATTTTTGTAAGTGGCCCTTCGCTTAAAAAGGTTGTGCACCACTACAATAGAGAATTAAAAAGAAAATTAATCTGGCGTCATATTGGAAATTTAATGGGCTTTTTCAAAAGTTTGAGAATAATACAAAGAGAGTATAAATATGAGTCATACAGAAAGATATGACGTCAGCAAGTGATCATAACATCATATGAGTTTGAGGAACGCATTGAATCATTATAAAAATCTGATTATGGAAATATTGGCATATTTTAACATTTTGAAGGTCTCTATACAACATGTTTAATTTTGAAATAATTTTTTTTTTTTTAATATCGCATTTAGTCCACATGACAGAGTATAATAGCGGGACCAGTTCAGATTTTCAAAAAAACAAGAAAAATAGACTGGTAAATTTTTACTTTATAAAAAACATGACCGTTTTGTGGTAAATGAAATTTATTATAGAAAGGATAAAGTGTTTTGAATAGAATATTAAACGAAACCCTTTGTGCAATCTTCGATCACACTTATCCACTTGTTTAAATTATTAGCTGAGTCATTTGTATTCTTGACTTTGTTTCTGTAATACATTGCAAGTGAATGTGGATTTTATTATTTTCAGCACGAGTTCAGCTAATATTTCATTTCTTTTCTGATTACTATTTTATTCGAATGTTTCAATGATTGAATTACATGTTTTATAAAGTTTGAAGAATTAATTATGCACTAATATCTTGCTTTTAAATATAAGTTATTCGAGTGTTAATAACCTACTTCCTGTTAAAGATGTAGTTAAAAACTACCTGTCTATTACTTTAGATCGTATAAGAAATCGTTTTTCTTCAGATAGACATATAAATGGACAGAGTGATAAATCCTGCTCTCGTTAATGGTTTCCTTTATTCTGATCGAGAAATATTTATTAATTTTCTGAGAGACTCTGGTATGTTAAATCTGGATTTGTATGTAATAAATGTTCAAGTGAACTGAAATTGCAAAAATAAAAATAACGTGTCTGATGCAGTGTTGAATTCAGACACTTTTCTCCGGGTGGGATTTCTGTGGCTCCATGGGAAACATTACAGAGTTTCTGGGTAGTGAGGGGAAATTGCACTTTTTAACCATTAAAAGCATAAAATCTCAAATCTTCTGAGGGGGGGGGGGGACACTTTGATGCTCCAGGGAAAATGTCTCCCTCCCCGGGCCACCCCCTGAATTAAATACTGGTCTGATGGCGTTGTGTGGGTGGGTTTAAAAGAGTATAAAGTGTGAGGAATACAAAATTTCTGTTAAATGCAATGAAAAGTTATAGAACTACCACATACTTTCTTTGGTACAGATAGATGCTTGGCAATTTTGATTGGCGCGCAATTATGTTATTTCAATCTTTTAAAGTGCCCTACTATATCAGTGTAAACATTCGATTATTTAATTTCTAATTTCATGACAAACACAACATTTATAAATAATGACGTATTAGTAAAACCAGAAAGCGAATTATCAAAAAAAAGGAAAAATAAATTTTTGTAACATAAATTTAATAGAAACTATATTACCTACGTCATTCTTCTAAAGTGGACTGCTACAATCAGAATAATCATTCGATAACCGATTTTGTAATTTTGCACAAACCTTTAGATAGAATCACGTCATTTCAATCTTTTAAAGAGCACTACTATATCAGGGTAATCATTCAGAAATTCAAATTCTAATTTAACACAAACTATTAGATAAAATCATTGCGTCATTTCAGTTTTGAAGTGCCGAACTTGTCTAAATGCGTAATACTTACCGGATCTCTGGGGGATGTGTATTTATACCATTAACTGTCATAAATGACATTAAACCAATCCCCTCAGAGTTTTCTTATGGCAGAATGATAAATTCAATCCTACCGCTCTAACTGCCACTGTAATAACCACCACTGTAACCGCCAATACGTAATAAATCACATGACATTTAAAAACCAATCATTAACTCAACAGTCATGCAAATTTTTTTTTCTTCCATATATGGTTCTATAATATGTGACTCTGGACCCAACAACATGCAATAGAATGCCCTTCTACAACCAATCACGTGGTTTCTCTAATTTTCATCATCAGTGACGTAATACAGACATGCGCAATCATTTCCCTTAAGATTCATGCAAATATGGATTACAATAACAAATTTCAACACCAGTAACTAAATACAAACGTAATAGTTGCCATAAAAGAAAAACTCCCCAAAGTTTGGCGACTTTTTTCCTTTTTTTAACCGATTAAAAAATTTTTTTTTTTGCATGTGAGTGTATGACATCCCAGCCCTTTCTTTTTAGGTAGATTTCATAAGAAATACTACCTATTACATTCTCCCCTAAGCCCTAAGTTGGAATTTTTAAAAAATTTTTGCAGATCTAAGCCGATCATGACTCCCATAACCCAAAACCACCTCCAGTTCAAAACTTTATCTATCTATGTATGTCACTTTTTTTATGGACACGATAACTGCAATAATTCTGCTGAAATCTCTTCCAAACTGTTACATAAAATCAAGGGGCATAAAATCTCGGTCAAGTTCGTTAATGGGCAAAATCGAACCAGGGGGGGGGGGGAGGGGGGAATGGGGGGACTTTTTGTGAAAACAGAAAAACCCCCATAATTTCTTAATTATGATACGTATCGAATCCGTTTCAAGTTATTATTAATTCTAGGAAAAGGGCCGAAAATTTATGTATGACAGATTTTTGATATCATTAAAAATGGCCCTAAGGGGGGGAAAAAGGGGGGTTTTTAGAAGAAAAAAATTCATAAATCCATCAATTCCCAAGATATCAAATCCGCTTAAATTTGTTGTAAATCTCTAAAATTATCTACAACTTTTATATTGACAAGTTTTTTATAGGACCAATTCTTATGGCAAAAAAATTAAAAAAAAAAAACCCTGCTGGCCCCGCCTACAAGCAGACTTGAAAACAGAAAAAACCCATAACTTCTTAATTTTTATACATATCGAATCTGTTTAAAGTTATTATTACTTCTAGGAAAAGGGCCAAAAATTTATGTATGACAGATTTTTGATTTCATTAAAAATGCCTCCAAGGAGGGGTGGGGGTGGAATAGCGGTTTTAGAAGAAAAAAATTCATAACTTCGTCAATTCCCAAGATATCAAATCCGTTTAAATTTATTATAAATCTTCTTAATATTATCTACAACTTTTATATTGACAAGTTTTTTATAGGACCAACTCTTACGGTAAAAAAAAAAATAATAAAAACAAAAAAATCCATGCTGACACCGCCTACAGGCAGAGGTATATTTCAAAGTGGGTGGTCCCAACTGCCACATCATGGCAAATAGGTCTTTCTTCTGCAATTCCCAATAAACAGGAGCCCCACGGTCTGCGTCTTCGAAATCTACCTGTGCATGTAGGCCGAGCCGCCAGGGATTTTTTTGATAAAAGTGTTATTTAGTGATATTTATTTATTATAAAATTTTCTTTTATAACTGTTTATTTATTGTTCCTATTTTTTATTTATTAACAAAATTGTTTGTTTATATTTTAAATAATATAAATTGTAATGTTATATATTTAATAATTAAATTATTGTGTATTTATTTCTATTTTCTTTTTAGAATAATATAAAATGTTTAGTTAATCATGTTTTTATTTTAGTTTCATATTTAGTTATATACAGCAAGAAATAAGAAACATAAACTATCTATTCAAAAGTCAAAAAGAAGTTTGATTGTAAGAAATGAGATTCCTTTCTTACAACAAAAATAAAAATGGGTGAATGAAATTCTGTTGTCAGATCTATTGATAAGGAATCATTTTATTAGTGTTGCCGGTTTGAGAGACTTAATTGCATTTTCTCCTTGGCTTGAGATAGACCTGGGATCAAGTCTCCCCTATTTATAAGTTTTCATGCATCATGGTATTAAAAGCGTATAGAATGGCAATTTTGGCACATTTAAGTTTGAAATATTGTGTGTTTTTAGCTTTCTTAGTCCTCTGCATATGGCTCAATTTTGATGCTTTCATGTCCTGAAATGTGGAATCTTTTAAATATTTTTGCTATCTACTTGTATAAATTTCTTAAAAATTTACCACAATAGATTGTAGTTTGTAGTAAACAATATAATAAAAAAATAGTCAACTGTGGCAAACCCCAGGCTACAATTTTTACATGAACCATAATAGCAGATGAACTTGGCAATCTGCAGAAATCATGAGAGCCGGAGCCGTATGTAGACGGCTTATTCTTTAAAAGAAAATTCCGTGTTTAAACATTTTCTAAGCTGAATGAAGTGTTGAATATTGATGTTTTTTGTCTGTCCAATCTCTGTTCTCCTCCAGGTTTCATATTAAAAATGCAGTGATCGTTGTGTATTTTAAAAGACTACATGAGGGGTTTCTCACAAAAAATAATTATGATTACAAATATATTTTGTAAATCATTCAGAAAATGGAACCCAGTTTCAAAAATTCTGTAAGCATAATTGTAACTTCTGAGTTAGCATAGTTATAAATAGGGGTGCACTGAATAGTGATTTTGGCTGAATACCGAATATTCTGCCTACAGGTAAACCAAATACTGAATATTCGGCTAGCCAAATATTCGGTATTCAGTAACTGTTAAGCTGAATAGTAACTATTCGACCAAATACTTTTATATTTCAGAGTTTAAAGGTATCAAAAATTTGAATTTTAAAACAATATTTCATAATATTTAACACAGATACTTTAATTTTGATAAACAAGACCTTTTTACAATCAAACTTTACACTGAAAAAAATCTATGCGCTGAGTTATTATTTAAGACAAGAATAGTTTTAAAACTTTTTTAATTTCATGGCTTCTTTTGTGAATTAGAACAAATGAATAAAATGTTATATTCTAAAACAAATATTTTAAAATCAAAGTGAAATTTTGAAGGAATTGGGAAAAAAATATATATCAGTCATATATTGTTTGTCAGGAAGAGACTAAAGTAAAACATAAATAATATAAACACAATCTATCAAATAGTGGCAACTCAGCAAGAATAATGTTCCTGTTCCTTTTGATTTAGCACAGAAATTTTTAAATCTACACCAAAAAGCAGGGTCTGGAGTGAACAATTATTTTAGAGGTTGTAAACACACAGCTTGCTCCTAAAATCTTGTAACAAACTTTCAGGGAACATAATGTAGTCAAGACAAACATTTTTTGAACAAGAAACAACACCTCAATCCACTTATTCCATCAAAAATATAGTACTTCCAATCAAAAATACAGGGCGTTTCACTACAAGCTGAAACTGAATTTTCGTTCACAACTTTAACAATAATGAAGATATTTTAGAGAGATTTGTATCATATTAATTTTGTTTGTATAAAATGTGATGATATCATTGGAAGTGACTGAAAGTTGGCCAGTGAGACAGTATATAAGTACCGCCAGCTGCATTCTGAAAAAAGGAATGTCTAGCTGAGTGTTGTTTAGACATGAATGGTGACAATTTCCAGTACCTCTCATCATTTAAAAATATTTCACAGAAATCAAACTAACTCCGTTAAAAATATAGTTTCAATTAGGGATGCACCAGATGAGAGTTTATGCTGGATACCGAATATCCAGTACAATACAAATTTTTACCAAATATCCAGTATCCAACCGAATACTTTTTCGTTTTGAATTTCAATAGTAATACTTCTATTTTATGCTTGCTTAAAGAAGAAATACTTTAAATTATTATAATTTTATGTCATTCAAATGTTAATTATAGATTTAAACTCATTTATTAAGATAAAATTGCTGAAAAACAAATGCTTTTTAGCAATTAAGTATTGAAATTTAATCATGTTTTGGCTTTTGTTTAATCTGATATGGTTAATTTCATTTGTGACAGACATGACTTCAGACAACTGTTTTGTCCAATTTGAAGTACTAAATATTAATTTATCTTAATAAATTTTGGTGTGCTGATATATATATGTACCCTATTTACAAATAATACAAAACTTTTAACCTAACAAAAAACAATGTGAATTAATAAGGTAAAAATATGCTGTGACAGACATGACAAAAAACAGACATGATTTTGAGGGACCTTTCATTATCACCCAATTGCTCTAAATTGGGACACATTTGAAGTTCAGAAATTTTTGCTTGCGCAAACAAAGCTTTCTTCTGATATATAATTTTTAAAAAGTTCTGAAATTTAAATAAAATAAATAAATAAAAATTATTTAACAGCGTGACAGACATGACAAGGATTTGTGACAGACATGACACGTGTGAAAATTCAAACTACCATTGCATATTCCTTTTTATATTTTAACGGTATTTTTCCTAAATGATATACAATGTTGCTTTTGATATATAATGTGTTACATTTTTAATAAAAAGTCTTAAAATAAAATTTTAAAATGTATAAAATCCCCCAAAATTCAGTAACATAGGAACTATAACTGCTAATACAATTTGCTCTTTTTTATACCAAACAACATGCACATTAGATTCAAATTTAAACATTACTTTCAATTTAACCGGCACTAAACATTTTATTTAATATTATTCTTCTGTCATTTCTGTTATCAGCCCATGAAATTCTACATTATCAGACTTTGCAATGACCCACTGTCCACATTACAGTTTCAGATTTTCTGTTTTTTCCTGTGCTACAGTCTTTTCAACACATTTACCAGATCAGAAATTAAATAAACTAACCTTTTCACAGTAAGATGTAAAATACTACACCGGATCAATATTAGCGAAAACAATGTGCTCTTCGTGTTCCAGGCATTCTTTTTTATTTCATGACCATTAGTCATCCACATCTCATCCAGTAGTTTCTACTTGTATTTCCTCGTCTGACTCATACAGGACATTTATTCCAGAACAGCTTTTCTCAGCATCATTTTCAAATTCGAGAGGTATTTTGGGATCTGCCTTTCTGGCTCGATTAACTTCTCAAACACAGCACTTTATTATCCCACCTACATCATCAATACAGCCTTTGCCATTTGATATAGCTGAGAAATACCACATTGTGGATAGCTTAGTTTATTGTCGTTGTAAAAATTGTATATTTTTGTTCAAAGTGTTCTGAAGTTCATCTGATTTGAATTCTATCTGTTGTACTCTAGGTGTTTTTCTGGAAAACTTTCTAGTACCAATTTATTAAACACTGTGACTGCATACTTATCATAATGGCATACCTGCCAACTTTTCAAAATGGCAAAGTGTAAAATAACGCGTGAAGTGCATTTCATGCAATTTTTTCTTTCATGTGAGCATATGACACATATAACACATTATATGAGGACATGAGTTTCAAAACTCACCTTATCCAAAAAATCAAATTTGAGGAAATCGCGAAAAAACTCTGACTGCTCCCATTGGTTTTCATTGTAAACCAATATTTTAGAATGCCAGAAATACATGTTAAAACTAGTTTTTCTAAGGATTGTAGTGTTTCTTCAGTGAAGATTTACCAATAGATTGACAGAGAAAACACGATTTTTTTCAATTTTGGATAAGGCAAGTTTTGAAACTGATGTCCTCATATAAAAAAACACATAAACAGCATTTAAGCATGTAACAGATGAATATTGTTACACATAATATACAAATAATACACTGATATTTTGATCTGAAACATATACAGACAGATTCTTTGTTTTCTTTAAGAAAGTCTAAGCAAAAACCTTACTCAAAACACACTTCCATTTAAATACAATGAAAATTAAAAGATTTCATATACAGTAGAACTTCCCTTTAACAAAGTCCCTATTTAACGAAGTTTTCTACTTAACGAAATTTTCTGCAGAACTTTGACTTTGAACACCATTAGCATGTAAATTAATCTCCATATTACGAAAAATATATTCTATATAACGAAGTTAATTCCACTTTTGTACGTGTAAGTCAAACTATAAGAGGTTGCTTGTGCGATGGATATATGCGAATTTATTTCAGCAGATTGTACGAAAATGAACATATTTAAATAATTTCCATTCTGCTTGGTGCTAAATAAAACATTTTTTTCCACACTAAGAAAAACACTTGTTATCATTACTCTCTCAAGCAAAGACTCCAGCGCTAACAGCTGGGAGAAGTGAAAATCCCTTTTTTAGATTCAATAATATAGAAGATGCACTGTCGTAATGGCGTCAGATGCATTGAAACAAAAAATATTAATTAGAACCAGACAGTTACCATTCTGACCTACCATTGCTCATAGACAATTGCTTTGTGCATCCACAAGAATGTGCTTCAAAATGCAAATCTAACGTCAAAGTTATTTTTGTTCCTGCTAATATAACTTCAAAACTTCAGCCATTAGTCTAAAGAATAATAAAAAATCTTGAAATACATTATCGAAAAAGACAAAATAAAAGAAAATATAGTGAAAACATTAGTTTGAGAACCTGTGTATCAGAACTGATGAAAGCTTGAGCCAAAGCTTGGTAATGTGACGTGATTTCATTGACCGTACACAACTGTTTTGTAAAAAAGACAGTTTCATAATTGAAACTGAATCAAATGCTTCTGAATCCAATATCTGTTTGTCATATTTGAAGAAAAAATTAATGAATTTAAGTTGATTTCTATTTAACGAATTTTCTTCATAACGAAGTTTTTAGATGTAACGATGAGACTTCGTAAAATGGAAGTTTCACTGTAGTATATTTTGAATACGAACCCTTGTTTCATGATTTTAAGAATATAAAATATTGCTTTACATTCATCAACTATCATTAATAAAAGAAGTTAAAAAGTATTTCCTAATTTTAGGAAGTAAAATAGAGTTTAGAAGAAATTTTGCAAGAAAGTGTAAAAATAAACCTCCTAAGTGTAAAAGTGTAAAAAATGATCAAAAAGTGTAAATTTTACACCTAAAGTGTAAAAGTTGGCAAGTATGTAATGGTTATAATCAGAGATCATGACATAAGGCTCAGAACTGACATCAGTAGCTTTGGCATAATCACAATAAAAGACCATAGTGATATAGTGTAAAAGATGTATTCTATTAATGTGCAGACTGAATTTTCATCCTGATAAGTGGGAGAGTATGAGAATAAATTTTTCTAAATTCAGCTTGAAAAGAAAGTTTCTCATAAGTCAGTTTCTGTTTTAAGTTCAGAAAGAATTTAGACTGTGTGCACTTTACATAAACATGACACAAGAAATATGTATGCTTTCTCTCTAATAAATCTAACAATGCAACATGATTTTTGGTTTTTACGACTGTTTTATCTGCTGATTTTGCCCATTGTTTAATATGAATTGAGAGTCAAGTTCACTTTCTTAAAGTCCTTCTTCTACAAACTTCCTGTAGAGCTCGATGTCCTTATAAACACTGCATGTTTTTGAAGCCTAAAAATATCATTTGGTATGAAATCAAAATAATTTTGGAGTTGAGTTGAGGTATTTACTAATGTTGTACAAAAAGGTGTTGCCACCAATAATGAGAAAAATTAAATAAAATGAAAATAAATAAAAAAAACAGATTGTAACAGACATGACAAACGTGACAGACATGACAAAATGTGACAGACATGACAATATTTAAACACTTATATTTCAGTTATTTTTCTGACTTTATTTTCCCTTTACATCATAATTTGTTTGTTGTGATATACAGAAAGAGAAAATAAGCTATAAGTATTTTATACAAGTACATATTTTGTTTAAACTAAAAAAATATATGTTTTCTGTGACAGACATGACACAGCACTAACGTAAAAATGTCGGACTTCTAACAAAAAAATATAAATGTTATTAATGGTAATTTTGGTGTTTTTTTAGAAAGTAGATAGTCAGTTTTCAAAATAAAATAAAAAAAATAAGATTTATGCAATGCTTGAATGCTTCAATTGATATCAAAGTTTGGATAATCAGAGCTGATATTTTGTTTCAAAGTAAGAAGTAAACAGAAATTAACAGTAAAAAATTACTTTTTCATATATAATGTTTTTCTTGTTGTTTTCAATAGATTTGATATGTTTTCTATAAATTAAAATGAAAAAAAATTAAATTTGTTCAAATTTTAAAAAGAGTCTCTATGTCAAACTTCGCATGAAATTAACCATATACATATTAGTAGTTTTTTTTCTTTTATTCAGGGTCATTGAACATAAAAAGGTAAACTATTAAGAATTAAGTAATTTCTCTGTTTTTCATACTTATAAATCTTTATTTATAAATACTAAACATCCTATTGAAGCGGCTTTTTCTTTTCCTGCATACTCGTATACTTACTTGTTTTCTACAAATGTTTTCTAACAGAATTTAAATAGAGAAGCTCTTCATTGCAAGTATCTTTTTTTGTAGTACAAAGGGGGCAGTGAACTATTCAAGAAAGTGGCACAATTCTTTTCATGATCAGTATTATTTTACCACAGCTGGTCTTCCATCCATAGACAAAATAGTGACAAAAGATTCAATGAAATCATTTTTACTTTTGAATTGTTAAAAACACAAGAAAAAGAGACAGCCAGAAGAGTAAACGCTTCAGAAGAAGGAAAATATTTGTGATAAAAAAGTAACAGAGCTTGAAAATGCTGAGCACCATAACTTGCCTTTAATTATAAATAATTAGTTGTCATATTTTAAATATTATATTTTCATTTATATTATAAATCCTATAATTTCATTTTTGTGAAAATATGAATATTTATTTCTATTACATTGTTTTAACAGGATAATGCTGGTAAGAAGTAAATTAATTTCACACTAACTTTTTCTGATAATGTTAAAAAATATGATTTTAAAAACGAGTCGCTATTTGCGTTCAGCAACCTGATATTGGAGTATTCGTCCGGGCCGAATATCGAGTTTTGAGTGCCGAATAAACAGGATATCCGGCAGGAAGTGAATATCTGGTGCACCCCTAGTTACAATATCTTAATTATTGTTAAAGTAACAAACAAAAATCCAAAATTGGCCTAGAATGAGATATGATATACACTGTATTTTTGACTGAATAAGTGGATTGCAGTCTTGGTTTCCTGGACTAAAATTGTCTGTCTTGATGTCTATTATCACCAGTGAAAGTTTTTTTTTTTTCCATTTCTTTCAGAAGCTAGAAACAGATTATTTACTAAATAATGTTCAAGAATTTCCATTTGTACATCATTAAATTTCTATGAAGAATGTCATTAAATAGTTTTTCTTAAGTGACACTTTCCCAATAGCAAATGAATAATGTAAGAGCATTCTCTTTTATTTAAATTTAAATATTATTCTTATTATTCTGAATACCTTTATTGAATGATTGTTAAAAGTAGAAGTTGTGTAAAGTTTTAAAAAGTATTTTTTTAAGTATTCGGTTACGCCGAATATTTCGATATTCGGCCAAACTGAATAGTTTGATATTCAGCCAAGCCGAATATTCAGTAGACCGAATAGTTTGATATTCGGCCTAACCAAATATTCGGTAATATGGCCGAATACCAAATAGATACCGAATAGTCGGTGCATCCCTAATTATAAAGTTTTAAGGAAAAAAATCATTTTTTCTATCTTAAGATTTGAAAAAAATTATTTCTCTTTCTGCAAATCGAAAAAAATTGGAGCTAACTTTATATAAATCCAACTTAAAATTTTGATTAGGATTGAAAAATACCAATTTACTTTTTTTTTTCCTAGTGTGAATCCTACTTTTTACTATGTTAATTTTCTTAATTTTCTTATATATATATTTTTTTTTTAAACATTTGTTTGTCTGACTACTTGCTTTTATATACTGTACTTAATATTTTTGTTTTTTCCAGAATGATCGAGTTTGTAACTACACAACGTTTAGCAGATCTCTTTGGTGTTTCAACAGCTAAGAATCACAAAGTTGATGTTCTTTCTAAACAGACTGTTACTGTTGAAGTTATGCGTATGTATATTATCATTTTTGGTATAATTATATTAATATCTGTCTTGTTTTAGTTTTATTTGCTTCAGGGATGTGATGTAGTGAATAGTAATTTGGCTGAATACCAAATATTCGATCAAATTTTAGGCCAAATACTAAAAAGTATATATTGAAAATAAAGTATTGATTATAATTTTCTTAAATGTTAAATTGGAAATACAGTAAAATAAAAATTGAACTTGTATTATTTGTTTGTTACTTTTTTAACAGCTTAATACATTTTTTAGCTCACAGGCTATCAAAGCCTGAGAGCTTATGTGCCCGCCCGTTCTGTATGTATGTATGTACGTACGTAACGCGATAACTCTTGACAGAAATAACCGTTTTGCTTCCAATTTTGTTTATAGGTTCCTTGTGATAAGGCGCTTCCCTGATTAGTTTTGGGGATTGATTGTTTAACTATAAAGGGGGGAACGGGGGGCTAACCCCCCTTAATTAAGATAAATGGTTTTTTCATGCAGAATTGTCCAATTTTCTTCAAATTTTGTATATAGGTTCATTGTGATAAGGTTCTTTCCTGATTAGTTTTGGGGGTTCATAGGTTAAGTATAAAGGGGCTAACGGGGGGGGGGGGGGAATCCTCCCCCTTAATTTAGATAAATGAATTTTTCATGCAGAGTTATCCGATTTTCTTCCACTTTTGTTTATAGGTTCCTTGTGATAAGCCGCTTCCCTGATTAGCTTTGGGGATTGATTGGTTAACTATAAAGGGGGGGGGGGAACGGGGGGCTAACCCCCCTTAATTTGGATAAATGGTTTTTTCATGCAGAATTATACAATTTTCTTCAAATTTTGTATATAGGTTCATTGTGATAAGGTTCTTTCCTGATTAGTTTTGGGGGTTCATAGGTTAAGTATAAAGGGGGTAACGGGGGGGTAATCCTCCCCCCTTATTTTAGATAAATTATTTTTTTCATGCAGAGTTATTCGATTTTCTTCAAATTTTGTATATGGGCTCATTGCGGTAAGGGGCTTCCCTGATTAGTTTTGGGGGTTCATTGGTGAAGTGTAAAGGAGGGAAACGGGGGCTACCCCCCCCCCCCCTTAATTTTGATAAATGGGTTTTTCATGCAGAATTATCCAATTTACTCCAAATTTTGTATATAGGCTCATTGTGGTAAGGCACTTCCCTGATTAGTTTTGGGGGTTCACTGGTAAAGTATAAAGCGGGGAACGGGGGGGGACTAACCCCCCGTTTAACCCCGATAAATGGATAACCCGACTAACCCCGATAAATGGGCTTTTTAAGCAGAATTATCTGATTTTCTTCAAATTTTATATATATGTTCATTGTGATAAGGCGCTTCTGTGATTAGTTTTGGGGGTTCTTTGGTTAAGTATAAAGGGGGGACGGGGGGCTACCCCCCCCCCTTAATTTAGATAAATGGATTTTTCATGCAGAATTATCCGATTTTTTCAAATTTTGTATATAGGTTCATTGTGGTAAGGCGCTTCTCTGATTAGTTTTATGGGTTCATTGGTTAATTATAAGAAGGAGAAACGGGGGATGGTTCCCTCCTCTTAATATATTGTCGATTTCTTCATTTTTCGAGGGCTTATTTCAAATTCTTTGAAATAAGAATATAATTTACAGTTAGTGTGAATAGCCTGTGAGCTCAATGCCGTCAGTTTAACTGGGCAGTTTTCTTTTATTATAATATTTGAAACACCTTGATGCTAATTAATACATTCAATATATGGCCAATTGAATATTCAGCAAAAGGGCCGAATACTAGCCAAATATTCATTACATCCCAAATTTACCTATTTTGTCTAAAAAAAAAAAACAGAAAACGTCTGATATAATCTGGGTTGACATCAAAAAAGAAAACACCCAGATGCCGTCATAATGTACATCATGTTAGGCATATACTGGTAATTGATAATTTTTTACAAAAATTGAAGTCTAGATAGACTTAAAAAAAAAAAAAGTAGACAAAAATGCATACCATGAGAGAACTTTTAATTCCAACTGAGTGAAAAATGTCCAGTCCTGGAGTTAAACCTAGGAAATCTAACTTGATATGCCAACACCCTACCAACTGAGCTATTCTGAATGACTGAGGTTGATATAATTTATTCAAACAACCTATTGGCAATAACTTCCAGTCTGTGATATCACATAGCTCAAAAGATGAATCCACATTAAATTAATACATTTTCCATTTTATACACGTTACGTAGATGATTCCTTTGCTTTACTTGATTTATCTAAATACAATATTAATGCTGTACTTGATATATTTAATTCAATTGATCCATGTATCCAGTTTACTTTCGAAGTTGAAGCTCAACAACATCTAGCTTTTCTAGATGTCCTAGTAATTCGTAATGATTGTGAGTTTTTGACAACAGTTTGCCGTAAACCTTTTGCAGTAAGTTTACCCCCTCATTATAGATCAAATCATCCCCCACATCAAAAGTTAGCAGCTTTCAATACATTTATTTTCCATGCATGTGAAATTTGTTCAAATTCTGAGTTGTTTAATAATGAAATTAACTATATTAAAGCAGTCGCCATCGATTGTGGATTTACCTTGAATATAATTAACCGTATTTTATCTAAACCTCCGACAAACACTGATTCTGTTCCAGATAATAAAGAATTTTAAAATGTTATTGTCTTGCCTTATTTTCTTAAAATCAATACACAAATTTCTCGTATTCTAAATAGGTTTAGTTTCAAAGTTATTTTCTCTCCAACCAATAAAGTTTATTTCTCCAACTTTAAAGATCCAATTGATGAACATAATACCTGGGGCATTTACAGAATTTTTTGTGAATGCAGGCCTCTCTTACATTGGGCAAACGAAGCGTGCTCTTAGAATTAGGCTGAAAGAACACCAAAATTATGTTAAAAAGCAGGAGTGTGAGAAATCTACAATAGCTAAACATTGTTGGGATTCTAACCACATGTTTAATTATTCAGAAGCTAAAATTATCCAAAAATGTAATTCAGTTATAGATCTCGACTTTTACGAGGCTTACTTTATTCACAAACATAGTTCATCCTTGGTGAATGATATGACCCCTTTTCTCTCGCACGTGTGGAGGATCCTGCGCAGTGACTCCTTTTTTCAGCTATTTCCGGTCAACTACATCACTTCTTTGGTATACATAAACTCTTGCTTTAGCATTTTCATTCAAGCCAGTACTCGGGGCTATAACCGAGGAGTTCTTCGAACCCATTTTTATCCCCCCTTTTTTTTTTCTTGGCACTGAGGAAGGGGATCGATGCATCCTTGAAAATGGCCGTATGCAGTTTTTTGTGCCAATTTTCATATTTGTACGTTGCAACGTTGTAATTGGTTTTGGTTTATGAATTTAGAGTATGCAACTTATGTATATTTTTTCACATATATGTAATTTAATTTTCTCTCTCCCTCTTTTTTTAATAGAATTGAAACGTTCCTTGTATGATGATCCAGAGGGATTCATTTTTAAGCATTTTAATGCTTTATGCAACTTGTTACGGTAAGTATATCTTTTAACAGTTTCTAAACAGGAAGTAATTTACATTTTAGTTCTGCTAAAAACATTGAATGCATCAATTCATGGCACTAACATGACTGTGTAATTATTCAATATACAGGTTGCAAGTCTATCCTTTTTCTAATTTATGGTAACTTTTTTTTACAGTTTATCACTTTTTTAAATGAAACAGTCACCTTTTCTAACAGAAATTGTAGCTTGTTTTTATGATTTTGATTTACATGTGAAAACTAACTACTAGACTTCTTGGCAACTTCTCTAGAAACTTGATGAAATGCTTCTGGTAACTTAACCCTTTTGCAACAAGCATCCCGTAGACAACGCGACACTTGTTGTGAAGGAGGTAAAAATGGAAACCTAGTATATCTTAAACCTTCTAGAAATGCTTTGGTAACAGCCACAATGTTAGTGACACAATGCATTGATGATATTTCCTCTAAAATTATCTTTAATGTACAGGGGTGTAAAAATCTTGGACGGCAGGTCACCTGCCCGACTAAATTTCCGACTCTGGCACCTAGATAGTTCTTCCAAAATGAAAAAATAATTTTATATTTACATTTACAACCTTAAATATTTATGGAATTTTTTTTTTCATGTGCAAAGGAAATTAAATGTACCTAAGTGATCACAAATAACATCCAAAATGAAAAGCAAATCGAGACAAACAATAGCTTAAAAGTATTGAATTATGGGATATATTGTACAGTATAAAATATGTAAAGGAAATAGTAAACTTCTTTATTATGTCAATTGTAAAAATAAGATCTTGTTTTGTATACCTTTTTGTACAAAATTACATTAATTTTTTTCGTTTATTAGTATTTAAATTCTTTTTTTTTAATTTATCAAATTATCATTAAAACTTCTTTAAACATCATAAAAGTAAAAATACACAACCAATGCATTTCAAAAGAATGAACACCCCTTCATCGGGCAAAAAAATATGCACATTTGTGCTACAGCAGAATCCAAGTCTTGCAAAGTTTTGCTATTATTTGTATTTCCAATTTTTTATATCGAAATTATATATTTTTTATGTAATTTTTTTTTTTTTTTTTTACTAAAATGTGTTGTGTTAAATGACATATTTAATTAAAAAGGATAATCACATTTTGTATTTACTATTCTTAACTTATACTGTAGTTTTAGTTTACAAATTGGTTACCGCTAGGGATCCTAGATTTAAAAAAAAAAAAAAATCTGTTAATGTGACTCACATTGTAGTTATTGCCAAAGAAATTACATTAGATATTCTTAATAATGAGTTTATAGATGAATGTAAATCACTACAGTTTAAATGTGATGTGACTAAAACAGTTATGTGGATTGATCAATAGTAACGGCACTTGTTAACAATGGTAATGTAAAGTATTCCTTAGTCAGCAACGTTATTAAATATCCATAGTCTTTTTCTGATGGCAATGGTTATGTCAAGGAGCAAATTTTCTTAAAGTAAAGTGCTCACAGGAGGATAAACTCAAATAATTTTATTTCTTATTTAACCATTAAAGTTGCCCATTTGCTTATCTAGTGGTTAGAACTTCAACAGCACACTAGTCAAGAGATTTCAAGTTTGAATCTCAGTTGTGGTTTGGTGGATATTCACTGTACGTCAAATTCTGCATAGAGGTTCTAATCTGTTTTGTGTGCAAAAGATGACTATAGCGCTTCAATTCAGCCAGCAATACTTTTTCACAATACTTTTGTAAGCACTTCTTCAGAGTGCTTACAAAAACTATCACATTTTTTCAAAGGAGAGTAGGAATAAAAAAGTGTAATTGAAGAAAAGCGATGTCACTACTCATAGTTTGTTAACCAATTTTTGGTCACTAATTAGTATTTAGTCACTTTTCTCACATCATTTGCCACTTTTATCACCTTTTTAAAGGCATCGGAGCATTTGCATGCCTAAATATATTATACTAGCCACCTCTGGCAAGCAGCTTCGTTGCCCTTAAATGCATGCTAAGCATTGCAACATGTTGCTTTTATTCATAATTTAATTTACATGCTTAATTCTTTACCAAATCAGAAGATTCTAATAGACAAATTAAGAACTTTTCCCGATAATGGCAGCATTTCATATATTTTGTTGTTGTTATGTGTATAATTTTTCTTGACAAAAACCACTTAATTCACTTAAGCATTTATGATTCATATCTGTTTGCTTATCAGTTGCAACACGTTCACTAATGCAAAGATTTTTAAACCTATTATTACAAAGATCATGCTGATCCAATGAGAATTTTGGTTCAGGGTTTGTACCGAACCCGGCTATGCTTTTTCTGCGTTTTCCGACAACATGAGCAAGCCTTACTTCTTATTACGTACACCATGCTTACAGGCATGATTTTTTTTTTTTTTTTTTTTTTTTTTTTAAACTCTAGACAGTGCTACAAAATTTATCATAGAGAGATATTTGTGAAGGATTACCTTCATGGTTTAATATTTTTATGACTCACGATGAACAAATCTTTTGTTTTTGTTTACTGTGATGGAGTGAGATATTGGGTTGTCAACAAACTTTCAACTGAAGTTATCTCAGAATTTATACATATTTAAATGTAACTCATCGCTCAAACACACAATTTTTTAAAACTCTTTTTCTAAAAATGTAACTTTTATATACCTTATACAAAAAAATAATTTTGAGTAAAAATGGTCACCTGGCATATGAAAAGTGAAGTGGTCAACCCATATTTGCTTTCCTCAGTCACATGATTTACGCTTTTATTATATAGATTGAGATAACTGTTGGACTCCAGGTATTTTTCTTATCCTCAGCCCTATCGTCTTATCTTACATTTTTATATAACTTTTATTCAGAAATATTTATTAATTTAACTTAGGCTAAATGCCAGGAAAACTTGACTTACCCTTTCAGTAGAAGCTTTTATTAACTTGTTTCTATTCTATGTGCATTTATCTTTTAATTTTCAACACTTACTGTTGTTTATTTATATTCTATCCTGACAGTACCTGTGTGCACTTTGCCAAATCTAATTTTGACTATACAGTGCTCTGGTAGACACTAGATGGCATTGCATGCATGTGAAGCAAATGATTTGCTAGTTTTGTTTTCATATTTGCAATTGTCACTTTCCGTTTTATTCCAGAAGTGTTGGTGCTGCCTTTCGCTGCGCATGTGTTAGTTCTCGTTGGTATTTATACTCAATACTCGCAATTTTCGAGTATGCAACATACTAATTTTTTCTAATATTAATTAAAAAATATTTAAAATATGAAGTAAATATTCGGAAAAAAAAGAAGTTTTAATCTGCAAAAATTTTAAAGGAAATCAATATCTAGAAGCTTCAAATATGGGAATACAAAATTATAGCTTATTCTGCCAAGGTATTTTTTTAAGCTATACTTAAAAAACTATACTCTTTGCACTTTGTTTTACAACTATCAATAATTAATTTAACATTAGGAGTTCCAAATTTTTAACCTGTATAATTCCTAAACTGCTTGGTCGAATGACTTTTGGTTTGGTATTCTTCTATGGTAAAAATTTCCACAGAATCCAAATATGGTGTCAAAATTAGGTATTCATATTGAAAAATTTTCTTTTCTACAATTTCTCTATGAAGACGGCTCCTAAGCCTTTTTTTAAGGATAAATTGATCAAAGTCATAATTTCTAATCGAAAGGCTATTTGCTTTCTTTTTTTTTTTTTCGCCAATTTGATGATTATGGGGTATGGGGGATAGGGATGGTGTGTTTTTGGGGCTGTATTTGTGATTTTCTTTTCTCGTTTTATTCCAGAAGCGTATGTGCTGCCTTCTGCTGGGCATGTGTTAGTTCTCGTTGATATTTATACTCGCCATTCTCGAGTATGCAACAGACTAGTTTTTTCAAATATTAATTTCAAAATATTTAATGAAAGATGTTAATGAAGACATTTTCAAAATTTTATCATTTTCAGCATGATAGTAGGTATTCAGCTGTAAGTACACAAAATTTCAAGTCTCTAATTTATACAGTTTCTAAGAGCCAACAGACAGAGAAGCGAGGTGAATTGTGTTTCGTGAGGTACCCTAAAAAAGAAAGAAGGATGGTTTTATTGATCTATATTTTCCTCTTGTACATATTTTTTTTTTCTTTTCTTGTGATATGGTAAATTTATTTCCTCCTTTTGCTTTTTGTTGTATATTATAAACATTTGCATTTATATTTGTATAGTATCACATTATGTTTTACTTTTTTTTTATACTGATTTATTTTTACTTTTTAGAAATTTTGGAGAGTATGATGAAAGTTTGAAAATATCTGCTTTCAAAATTTTACTTCAAGGTAAATATATTTGATTTCATACTTTTAATTTCTGAAATTAAGTTGAAAGTTACTTACCTGTTTCTTACTTACATTATTTGTTTTTGTTTACATTCATATAACTTAAATAATTTTAAACTATGGCTGCTAACAAACCTGATTTATGTTTTCGTGCCAAAGGATACCTTATTACATAAAAATTTCCTTTTTATTTAATATAGATAATCTGTACATATATGTATAAAATTGTAGTGTCTGTCTGTGAGTTTCAGAAAAATATCTATTTCAAAGTTCATTCAACTACCATTTAGATGATGCATAGTCAAAAATATTTAAAAGTTTTTGGCCAGTCTGTCTGTTTGTCCAGTATAGACTCAGAAACAGTTGCATAAATAACACTAAACTTATCAGAGGCAGATAGAGAATGCTTCTGGTTGCAATTACGGATGCACCGAATAGTGATTTTGGCCGAATACCGAATATTCGGCCTATAGGGATACCGAATATTCGGAAGGCGAATAGTAACTATTAAACCGAATACCAAATATTCGGCTGGCCGAATACTTTTATATTTCAGGGTTCAAAGGTATCAAAATTTTACTTTTAATATTTTAAAATCAAAGAGAAATTTTGAAGGAATTGGGGGAAAAAAAATATCAGTCATATATTGTTTGTTTGTCAGGAAGGAACTAAAGTAAAAAATAAATATATAATGCAATCTATCAAATGGTGGCAACTCAGCAAGAATAATGTTTCTTTTCTTTTTGATTTAGAAAGGAAATTTTAAAATGTGCACCAAAGAGCAGTGTCTAGAATGAGCGATTATCATAGAGGTTGTAAACATACAGGTTGTTTCTAAAATCTTGTTACACACTTTCATGAAATATAATGTAGTCAAGACAAACATTTTTTGAACAACAAACAACATCTCAATCCTCTTATTCCATCAAAAGTACAATCCTTTCAATCAAAAATACAGGGTGTGCCACTACAAGCTGAAAGTAAATTTCCGTTCACAACTTTAACAATAATGAAGATATGAGAGATTTGCATCATATTACATTTGTTTGTATAAAATGTGATATCATTGGAAGTGACTGAAAGTTGCCCAGTGAGACAGTATAAGTAAGTACTGTCAGCTGCATTCTGAAGAAGAGAGTGTCTATCTCAGTGTCGTTTAGATATGAATGGTGTTAATTTCCAGCACTTCTAATCATTTTACAATATTTCACAGCAATCAAATTAACTCTGTTAAAAATATAGTTACAATATCTTCATTATTGTGAAAGTAAAAAACAAAAATCCAAGCTTGGCCTAAAAGGAGATACATTGTATTTTTGACTGAATAAGTGGATTGCAATCAGGGTTTCCTCGACAAAAATTGTCTGTCTTGATGTCTATTATCACCGCTGAAAGTCTTTTCAAATTTTTTAGAAGCCAAAAACAGATTATTTACTAAATAACGTTCAGGAATTTCCATTTGTACATCATTAAGTTTCTATGAAGGATGTCATTAATGGTTATTTTTCTTAAGTGACACTTTTCAAATAGCAAATGAATAATGTAAAAGCATTCTCTTTTATTTATATATGATTCTAATTATTCTGAATATCTTTATTGAATGATTGTTAAAAGTAGAAGTTGTAAGGTTTTAAAAAGGTTTTTTTAAGTATTCGGTATGGCTGAATAGTTCAATATTCGTCAGGCCGAATAGTTTGATATTTGGCCAAGCTGAATATTCTTCTGACCGAATAGTTTGATATTCGGTCTAACCGAATATTTGGTACTATGGCCGAATACCGAATAGATACCGAATATAAGGTGCGTCCCTAGTTGCAATCTGCAGTTTCTTGCATTCTGATAAGTGAAACTGTTATTAAGAAAACAGTGAAAATTTGAATGAATTAATCAATCAACCAATCTTTCAATACTTAAAAAGTTGTTAACTAATCTATCAATTTTAACGAAGCTTGCATGGCTTCAAGATGTAATTAAGGTACATAAATGATAATAATTTAATTACTTTTTTTTTGGCTTTCAACTTATTCATTTTAATTTAAAAACTGGATTAGAGAGAACAAAATGTTGTTATTCTATAATTGGAATGCACCAATAAGCCCCACTCATCCATTCATTTCTAATAGGTATAATAGTGGAAGTCATGTGACTTTCACAAACAAATTTGGGCTGACTGTTTCACTTATGTTCCAAGTGGCCATTTTTATTCAAAATTTTTAAAAGTAAAACTGCATAAAAGTTACATTTTTTGAAAGATTGTTAAAAAATATGTTTGAGAGATGAGTTACATTCAAATATAAGTATATTCTGCGATAACTTGAAATTAGGCTGACAGCCCAATATCTCTTTTCATCAAAGTAAACACAAAAGATTTGTTCTTCAGTGAAAAACAATAAAAAAATATGAATTTATGAAAGTAATCATTCTCAAAGCAAGTTCTCTTGCAATGAATTTTGCAGAGGTGTCTGAAAATAATTTGTGCCTGTAAACCAATCACAGTTTACTATAATTCTCTGCTAGGTGAAGTGCTATAAAATTCAACTTCTTTCACAATCTTTTCTTGATGTATGTTAAATGTAAACGAGTTCAACTCATGTAATAATGCATATGAGTCGCAATTTTTCCAACTAAGTGAAAAAGTGTCCAGGCCAGGATTCGAACCAGAGACCTCTTGTCTTAAGGGGACTTATCTCGAGGGGAAGAAAAATTGTGGAATTCCATGTTATCCTATGAGAGAAACTACTTACAACTTTTGTTCATTCAAATTTGAAAATTTCGACTTTTTCTTTTTTCAGCATATAAAACCGAAAAATCGCTACAGCACTATAAGCTTAAAATATTTAAAAAATAGTTCTGAGTATTTTAAAATTTGTTGAAAATAATGCAGAAAAGTATAAAGAGTATTCTTTACTCATTTGTAACTGTGGATTGAAAAAAGATATACAAATTTGTGCTTATACAGAAATACTTTCTTTTGTTTTCTTTCATGTAATTAGGCAACTTTTGAAATTTACTCTAATCAGAACACTGTAATTCTCAATTAAAAATTAGCTGTCCCTAAAAATGACTTGAGACCTGTCAAGTTGTCAACATGACCTAATTGATTACTTGAGCTCTCGCTATAAGAGGGTACACATTGGGAGGGTCGAGGGTTTCCATAATTGGGAAAACGTAGGACTTTTTTAAAAAGGAAAACTTTGAGCTTCAGTCAAAGAATATAGAAATCTTTACTTCAGTCTTTGGTCTTGACAAAGTAACTTTGAATAGATGAGGTGAGCATGCATGGCTGTTTTCAAATCCAAACTGGTTACTGTATGAAATATTTTTAAATTCATTTTTGTTCGGAAACGCAGGAATTTGGCAGATGTTCTTATTTAGAAATTTTGTAATCGAAAGATGTTTTACATGTTTTGGTAAATGTTAGAAGATACTTCAGAAAATACTGTCAAAGTTGACATTTTGAACTGAATTTCCGACACTGGAGCATGAGAAAAGAGAAAACATGTTGTCACATGAGATGAATCACTTATAACTCGATAAATAATTTATTTATCAAAAAATGGAAAACTCACTTCGATTCCAAATCGCTTCAATAGTCAGGTCTGCCAATTTTATGCCTTTTGAGTCAAAAAATAAGTCAGAAAATGTGTTAGAAAGTTTCGCTTTTTTTGAGCAGGTCATTTGAGAATACCTTAATTAAAATTTTTATCCATCTGACCCTATGATGGGTGTGGGGGGGGGGTATACCTTGGATTCTATCAGATTGTTTAAAATTAAATTTTGTGGCATAGTAGATTTTTGAGAATATGCTCGGATAAAATAATTCTTAGTTAAATTTTTTATCCCTCAGTCCCGGCAAGGGCGGAAGGGCAAAAGGGCAGTACCATATCTCAAGGTCTGTCAGAACTTTTAAAACTAAATTTTCGAGATGGTAAATTTTTGAGAACAGGCACAGATAAAATAATTTTTAATTAAAATTTTGATAGTGGAGGGGTAGGGGGGGCTATATTTCTAGATCTGTCAGGTCTTTTAAAATTAAATCTTGCAAAATCATAACATTTTAAGTATAGGCGTAGATAAAAAGATTCTTAATTAAACTTTTTATCTTTATCTACCACCAAGGATGTGGTGGAGGCGAAGAATGTGAGGAGACCATTTAAAATTAAATTTTCAGGATGGTAAATGTTTAAACACAGGTGTTGATAAAATTATCCGTAATTAAAATGTTGATCCCTGTATCCTTTAATTTAAGTGATGGATAGCTGGATTGGGGGGGGGGGGGGATTAAAAACTATATATCAAGATCTCTCAGGTCATTTAAAATTATATTTTGCGATATGGTAAATTTTTATGCTTAGGCCCAGATAAAATTATTTTTAATTAAAATTTTGATCTCTGTCTCCTGCCAGTGATGTGGTGGAGAGCTGATTTTGTGAGGCAAAAACCATATTTCAAGATGCTTCAGGTCTTTTAAAATTGAATTTATCAGAATGGTAAATTGTTATGCATAGGTGTTGATAAAATGATTCTTAATTACAATTTTGATTCCTGTGGGGGGAGGGGGGGGGGGGGGTAAGGTATCTCGGGTTCCATCAGGGCTTTTAAAATAAAATTTTGTGGGATGGTAAGTCTTTGAGCATAGGCATACATAAAGTGATCCTTAATTAAAATTTTGATTCTTGTGTTACCCTCCAGAAGGGAAGGGGGACGTATCTCAGGTTCATCAAGGCTTTTAAAATTAAATTTTATGGGATGGTAAGTCTTTGAACATAGACATAGATAATGTGATTCTTAATTAAAATTTTGATTCACCTGTCCCCCTCCAGGGGATGGGGGGCAAAAAACGTATCCTGGGTTTTTTCTAGATATCGCCTGCACAGTCTTGAAAATCACTGCTTTAATCAGTTAAAGTTTTAATTTCTTAATTAAAAACTGTAGAGTAGTGATTATGTTTCATTTCATATCTCGATACATGAGGGCTTTTAGGGTGAGGGGTGAGCGCAAAAAACATTTCGAAATCTATGAGGCCTTTTAAAACTAAATTTTGCAAGATGGAAAGGAAAAGTTCATAAACTTTAAAATAACTCTGTAAGTTTTGGTCATAGAAGAATAGAATTCTTAAAACTACTGGAACATTTCTTATGAAAGAAATGTTTATCTAAACTTCTTAACATATTTTGTGGTTACACAGACAGTTCTGAAAACTTTCCCTTTTTTTCAAAAATGTTCAAACATATTAGAAATCTAGGAATATAATAGGCTTCTGCAATTAACCAAAATGATTTTTGTAAAATTTGTGGGCAGAAAAGCAGTTTATTTATTTCCTAAGCATTTCTGTAAATTTGAGAGTTGGGGGCAATTTTGATATCCCTAAATAGATTTTTAAAAAATATTGAACATGCATTTTTCCGCTTTTCAATCCAATGTATATTTCTCGAGATATTTGAGATATTTGACCGTTTCCAGATTTTTCGGACACCCTGTATATAGCTTGCCCCCCAAAATACAATTTTGGTATGTATGCCTAAACATGTATTCCACGCTCCGTGGTGCATTCTAAATACAGATAACAACCAATTTAGCTACAAAGGTATGACCCCCCCCCCTCCAAAAAAAAAAAGAAAAAAAAAAAAAAGAAAGACATGCGTTGATTGATAAAATAGAAAAGACAAGTATATACATTCAGAAAGGTAAAAAATTGTTTTACATTCAGATTTGCAATTTATAAAGTTTTTATACAAGGAAATACATGGACACATACAGTGCATATATCATATCATGTTGCACTATGAAGAGACATGCAAAATTGTATTTAGAGGACAAAGTTTTTAAAGCTATTTTTGTTGAAACATAAATGACCCATAGTCATAGTAAGAGATGAAGAGAATTTAGAAACAGAAAAAGTAGTTTCAAATGCGTGAAAGAGAAAAACGGCAGAACATTTATCACAAAGAGTTGGAAAAATATTTCTATGTATGTAACGGAAATTCTAAATTTTTTATTCCAATTATTGTTATTCATATAATGTAATGCAATTGAAGATATTATTAAAATAAGTAATAATTAAAAGATATATATATATATATATATATATTAGAGATGTTGAACTAATCTTTTCGTGGTACCTTCTGGTATGTACATGTGTGCATGTACATACTATTAAAAAAAATCCAGTAGAAGATTGCTTATTAAAAAGAGAGAAAAAAAGTTATAATAATACATTAAAATTTCATGAAGTTTAAGTTGCAAGCTGTATTCTCACTTCAAATTAAAAATTCAAAATTTAAAATATGTAAAGTATAGTGGAATCTGTAAGTTGAAAATCTATATTTTTAAAGGACTTGAGAAATTATTCAAGTACTATAGAGATACCAAAGATAATTACGGATTAAGTACATTATTAACAAAAGTGTGCAAGTATCAAATATATGGAATGGATATTATACAAAATTCCCTGTATAAATTTTTATTTGTTTGTTTTCTTTAAATTTTAGAAAAAATGAGTGTTTATTTTCCATTTTATGCAAAATATAAAGTAATGTACAATTATTGATTTTTTCTTGAAATTTTGCCTCATAATGTTTCAAATGAAAATTGAGTAGTCAAGATTTTCTTTTGGGTAGTTTAATTGAATGTCGCAAAATATCTCTTCCCCATTCCATTTTCTCCTGGAGGTAGGTTATCTAGGTATACTAGAGGTCTGCCCGGGCTAGAATTTTCAGACACGTGCTTGGCCATGCCCGAATGAAAGCAATCTTGGCACGGCCCGGCCAGTGTAAAAACTAAAAGTTCGTTTTGGCCTGCTTATGATTTTGCAGCTCATGGTCCAGCATGGCCAGTTCAAAAATCAGTAAAGACAAACCCGACCTGATTCTACAAAAGATTTCGATTTTTCTTAACATATAATTAAGATTCTTTTAATGAATACTGCATACATATTTATGGGAAAATTATAAAGTATATTTTACATTACTATATGTTCACGAGCCATAGAATACAGAACAACAACATTAATGATCACTTAGACTATTACATTCAAATAAAGATATTAAAAAAATGTATATGTTTAGAATAAAAGAAAAAAGATGGTTAAAAATATCTTAACTCTTGTTGCTGTATAATAACAAAAAAGTACATTTTTGAAAATGTTTCTCCATAAATTATTAAAGTATATTTTCAAAGATTCCATTACCATGTGTTCACTATCGCTATTGCTATTTTTAAATAACAAATTGCTTGTTTGACACGTCTTGGCAGGGCCGAAATTAGCAGGGAGCAAGATAAGCATGTGCCCCGGGCACCAGTGTAGATCAAGGCACCAAAAGAAGATTTGATTCGTCTTTTCGGTACAAAAAATAAATAAGATTTGGGAAAAAAGTCATGCAATCAGATAACCTAAAGTAAAAATGTATTTGATTTTATTTGCTCTAATGGGCCGGTTTTTCCATTAGGTGACCACAGAAGGGCGTCAAATCAATACTTGATTAACAAATTCATCAAAGATACTTGCAATATGAGTACACTATCCCAATTAGGTTTGAATTGGTCCAGTATTTTGGATGTTATCTTGATGACGTTTGGCATGTTTTTGCTTTTGTGTGTCCCTCTAAACGAAATATAACAGCTACATACTTGATTAAGGAACTCATCCAAAATACTGGTAGATTAATTTACTGTCCCAATTAGATTCAAATTGGTTCAGTATTTCATATGTTATTATGTTGATAAGATTTGCATTATATATACTTATAAACGAAATGATTGCAATAGGTCTATTTTTAAAGAAATCAACTTAAGATTTCTTACTTTCTATGAATTATTTCATATGTAAAGAAAAAAAGGAATAGATCGAAAACTTCTGTTTATAAATATATTTTGGAAAGCGGAGGGAGGGGGGTCGCCAAAATTCATGTTTGCCTTGAGTAAAATAATTCTTGCTTCATCCCCGTGTCCTGGGAACAATTAAGTCCAGTTCCAGCTTGAGTATATAGAATAAAATGTAAGCCTGATCCAGGGTTGTAGTGGGAGGCTGCCCGGTTACCCGCCCAGCTACCTGCCTGGGCTGGGTTTAAAAAAAAAAAGGGTTTTTTACAACCATAAGGGTTGTAGTGGGCAGGGGTGCAGAAAATGTTTTTACGCCCAACATTTCCCCCAATCCATATGAAAATTTCCCCAAAATGTTACGATATGTTATAGGCTTACATAGGCTTCTGTATTACCGTAGGTATAGTAAATTTTGCAACATACAAGTCGCATCTTTAAAAACCTATAGACTGAACTTGTAACATGCCTAGTTATTGGAAAGGTAAATTAAGTTAATGCAATGTAAGTTTTAATCTAATTCTTATGCCTAATATTTATTAATAAATACACAGTTTTAACCAACAAATACGATGTTTTTGATTACCTTTTCTGATAAATTGTCAATTATTGAGAAACTACAATCTTCCACTCTCTTTGTGGATGTTGTCAATCATTTTTGATGTTTTGTATCTGTTTCTTGAGTCTGTTTCTTGAAGAAAATCTAGTAAAATGATAATTTCCAGCATGAAAATGTCTGTTTAAGGATGCTTTTAATAATTCCGTAGCTTTATGCACTGGTGGTCATTCCATGATATAAATACTTCATGAAAGAGATTATCAGATTTTAGGGTTCTGTTATAAATGTGTTTTCCAATAATAGAGCCAACAGATCCACAAACACAGTCTCTGTAAATTTTCAAGCAGTTTTCAAGGAGCTAAAGTATTTCTGGTACCACTGTCTTGATCTAGAAGTGATGGAAGTTGGTTCTTTTCAGAATTTAGGATTATTTTATTAAATTAAGTTTTTAGAATAATTTTCTTCAAAGTTGTCCATAGATTAAAACTATTTTTCTCATTATTAAATTTAAATTATTTCCTATTTTTGCTCACCCATTCAGTGAGAGCTTATAGTGAGTTCTCCACCAATGATGGGTGTGAGATCTTCTTGATTTGATTCTCTTTCTAAAGTCTTCTCTTTCCTGATTTTTTTTGGTCAGAAAATTATTATCTTTTAAAATTTTTTTTCTAAGGTAATTCATTAGAAAAGAACTTAGAAATTTCAATTATTGCAATTGCATAATTACTCCGGAACATCGGCATTTTTCTACTCCAAAAATAAACCGACTTTTTTGTCCCATGTATAAAGTTGACCTCCCTCCCCCACTTCGAAGCAGATTATTTTTCCAAAATTTCTCGCCTTATACGTGAGTATATACGGTACATATTATTCTCAGATCGATTTTGTGAAAGTCGCCATACGGATCTTTTTATTTGTAGGGAAACATTTTTCTATCTCGGAGAATTATGTAATTCATTGTTAAAATTGAAATCAATTTTTTTTCTGAAAAATTTCCCCAGATGACTAAAATTTCCCCCAATCCTAGATCGCTGGATTGGACATATTCTGCACCCCTGGTTGTGGGTAGCTGCCCGGGCGGGGTTTAAAAAAAAAACTGTTTTTTTACAACCCTGGCCTGATCCCTACCACCCTGAGTCTGCAGAAAAAATTACGCCTGGGCTCAGATATGATGTAATTGTCCAATGCCAATTTCTATGCTGGACATGTTATATTTCTGTATTGATGTTGTCAAGCTAGCAACAGTTCGTGCAGCACATTTATACATATTCTCGAACCAATCACTTCCATTGAAAATTCTTCATATTTTGTCAGCTTAGTTTGATCCTTTTAAATTTGTTATGTCAGGCTGTTTGGCCTGCTTCATATTTTTATCACCCTGGCTGACCAATTTAATATTTTTTATCTGCCCCAACCATTAAAAAATTGTCTTTATTCTGCCGGCTCGGCTCACGTGCGGGTCTCAGACCAGGTCTAGACCAGCTCAGACCTCTAAGAATAGCAACCGAGTAAGAATTTTTTCTCTCATCCGCCTTCAAATTTGTTCCGTTTAAGAAATGAGGCATAATCTAAGCGATAACGTGTCGAAAATGTCATGTGTGAATGTCAGTTTACGCTTTGATCCTTCCGTCCTGGTGTGGGAGATTGTCCAAAGTCGTAAATTATCTCTACCCATTCAGTATTTCGCTTTTAGGAAGACAGGGCACGCTCGCTAGATATCTGCGTTCAGATTTTTCAAGTAAGTCTCCTAAGCTGTCAATGCTCTGCCAACTGAGCTATCCTTGATGAATTTGGCAAATACATTTCACCCAGCCACCTTTATTGATCATGTCATCTGGTCTGTTATCTGAAACTGCTCAACAGAATAAATTGCAGGTAATGGAACTCCAATAAACGCGGGATACATAAATACACTTGATTAATTTTAATACTATTATTCTAATTGGTAAATAATTCATATGTGTTGCAATTTTCCAACTGTGTGAAAAGTGTCCAGGCGAGGATTTGAACCATGAACCTCTTGGCTTAAGCGCTGTCAATGCCAACTGAGCTATCCTGAACAGGCTAGCTCAGGGATCATTTATTTGTTTTGATTTTAAAATTGGATTAGTTTGTTTCAAGAGAGATACTATTAATGAGTGATACAACATGGCATTGTTCAAAATACAATTTTTAAATTTGTCTTCTTAAGAGTAAGATTCTTGTTGTGTGAAGATCTTTTAAAAACGATTTAGTGTCATAAATGTATTATTTTCACTAATGTTATATTCCAGTTCCAGATTTAGATTAAAGGGCAATACTGGGAAAATTTATTAGTGACCAGTAGTTGCAGTTTTATAAGTGGCCACTTTTTTATTTAAAAGTTTTAAACAGTAAACTTTTGTTAAAATTTCAAAAAATTAAATAGTCCAAAAAAATATTTTAATATAAACATATTTCAACCAGCAAAAATAGAATCCTTGATGAAATGCAAAAAACTTTTGCTCTTTTTTTGTAGGAAAATTGCTATCAGGTGGCTACTGACAAACAATTTTTTAATAGCCACTTTTTTTCATTTAGTGGCCCTGTGGCCGGTGGCTAGTGCTAATTTTGCCCTTTAATTTAGATATACATTTAGAAAATTGGCAAAGAGTATATTTTGAAAATACTCAAAATACAGTACAAAATCTTAAAAAAGTAATGGCATTCTGTAACTCTTATGAAAGAATGATGATGATTTTTCAAAAACATTATTATATGAAAAGGTACCATCTTATTGTATACATACAATAAGAAAATTGTGGTTTTCACCGTCGAGGGATAGATACTGTTCAGCTAGCCAATAAGGACAGGTTACTTGACGTAGGAGTGCAATGAAGTTTATTCTTAGTTATTTCTTTACGAATCAATGTGATTGAAGCTACTATTTTAATGTGGTCCTGGCATAGGTGATGCCATGTTTATATGAAAAATACCTACTATTCCAAATTACTACCCATTTCAATCTAAAGGACTTTAATTTCCAATTAGTTCATATTTCGTAGTGATAATCAATAAGTCTCAAGGACAAACTTTTAAGACAAGCTAAAATTGACCTGTGCAAAAATGTTTTACTCATGGACCATATGTTATTTTCTCTTAAGTTAGTAATTCTGCAGATATTGTTATTCTGTTTAAAGTAAGAATATTATTCAATATTGTTTATAAAAAAAAAATACAGTAATAAAAATTAATACATACATGTATTAAATTCATTTATGTATTTTTATTTACATAAAAAATTCAGCATATATGAAAAAAGTTTATTTGAAATAACATTTTTTTTTTTTTTTGTATTGAATATATTTTTTAAAAGTTGAAAGTATAATGAAAGGTTTAATATTTATTTGTCATTTAATGAAAGTTTACGTATTACTTTTTAAGGGGAAAAAAAAGAAAATATCAGTTTAATTAAATAAAAAAGTAATGATACTTCAAGTAGTAATTTTAAACATGCTCAGTGAAGCGGGACAGGGTTTGCTAGTATGATAATAACATTTCAAAGATATTATGAATATAAAAAATTCAAATTATAACAATAAATTATCTAAAAATTAATTTATTATTATTGAAATTTAAAAATGTCAATATTTTTAAAGAAATATCTTAATTTTTAAAGAATTAAATAAATGAAAATCTGTTTAATATTCAATATAAGTTTAAAAATGCTTGTACTTCTGAAAAAATGTGTTTTGATTCACGTTTAAACTTTACTACATTGGTTTCTTAAATATTTGTTTTGGCATTTAAAAAAAAAAAAAAAGAGGAGGCTGTACACAAGTATTTTTACTATATGGTTGTTTATTTAAATTTATACTTGATTATCAAATTTAAAGTATATAGTTATTTTTATCATATCATATGACTTAATAAATTAGGAAGACATTTCCTTGCTATGTAAAAAAAAAAAGTTTAATTTAAAGTTTTTTGTTTATGATTTTTAGTATCAGAGAAAATGGTCTCTTTGTTGTCTGTGTTCTTAGAAGATGAAGAATTTGATCAGGAAGATTTGTTTAAGAAGAGAAATTCATTAAAAATGGTTGCTTTTTTACTTTGTCACTTCACAAACGCATTCGATAAAGATCTTTCAAAGAAAATGATGACTGCTAATATTGGAAGGGTATTTATTAATTTAAATACTTATTGAACCATATTAATCTAATTTTTTTGTTTTCAAACAAAACTTCTTGTGGTTATTCGAAGTTTTAATTTAAAGTTTAATACTCTTATTTCTATCTTTATAACTATTGCTCCTTTCAAAGTTGATTTTTGAAAGTAATTTTATTTATTTATTATTATTATTATTATTTTATCTAGTTGCATCCATCGAAATTCGACAGAGGAGAATATATTAAAAAAAAATATGTTACAATTTAAACTTATAAATAAAAAAAAAAATGTACTTAGAAAAAAATATTACCATAAAATCCCGATTGTAAGCCCCCCTTTTTCAAAAGGAGAAAAGGCTAATTTTTAAGGGAGGGCTTATAATCAAGAAAAAAAGAAAATTCATTTAAAAACTTGTTTTAATCATTAATTTAGAAGTAAAAAAGGGGCGAGAATCTTCTGTATTTCAGCAGATTTTCGCTTAAAAAAAAAAAAACTAAATTCCTCCCCCCTAAAATACTGCGCCCCACATAAAATTAAAAATCTTTTTTCTTTTTTTCTTATTTTTTTTTATTTGAAATTTTATTGTAACAATAAATAATCGATCATCTAAATCGTCCATCAAAATTACTGCTTCCCCCTTTGCCACCTCCTCTGGTACCAAAATTACATAGTTTAACCTTTCTAACTATTTAATTTTAAATTTCTTTTCAGACTTATTTAATATTCTATAGTAGTACTCGTGAATATACATTTAAAACATATTGTAACCGGTAACGATTTTGGATAGGTATAATATGGAAAAAAGGCTTAACTACATATACGTTTAAATGTATATAAATGTATATTCGCGAGCATTACTTTATAGCAATAATAAATAAATCTAATCTAAATTATCCCCTCCTCCTAAAATCTCTTCTTCCTCTCCCCTTGTCCTTCCCAACCTCATCTCATGAAGACTCTCTCCCATCCAAACACATCTCAAAAATCCTTTCAAATTCTTAATTTTTTCTTCTCTACTTGTGATTTTGTTGTAAGAGTATTTAAATAATCATCTAAATTATCCCCCCTCCTAAAAAAGTGATTTTTTTTTTACTTTACACCCCCCTCCCCTTACTTAGTACACACTTCAAAGTCTTAAAGAAAAGTTTTTTGCTTTATTTAAAACTTTATTGCAACAATAATTAATTATCTAAATTGCTCCCCACCCACTCAAAAAATGTATGCTTTTCTCTCCTTCCCCCCCCCCCCCCCCCCCCCAAGCACAAAAACTTTAAAATCTTTAAAACTATTATTTTGCAGATTTTTAGGCTGTATTGTTACTTTGTGGCAACAATAAATAAATGATCATCTATCTCTTACCTTAAATTTCCATTCCCCAATGGTGAATTTCTAGACATGAGGAAGGGGGGGGGGGCAGAGAAAATTTTAGCTCTTTTTAGGGTTTCGTTCATCTCACTTCTTGAAAAATAATCCAACTAAAGAGTAAACACATGAGAGAAAGCCAAAATATTGAAAATACAGCTTAGTCGTTGAAATCTGTTTGCATCTGGTATGAAAAAGAATTAACCAGTTCTCTAATTAGATGTAATCAATGGAGAGATGCATATTTCCATGAAAAATGGTGTATTTCACTTAGCGATCAATAACAGATTTTTTTAATCTCCACTTGGCGAGTGGCGACTAGGGTGTTATTTTATTTACACAGATTACTTAATCTTACTTCTCAATAAATAATCTGTGCTCTTACGTTATTACTGCATAATTAAATGAAACTTTTGTACAGACTTGTATAAAACCAAAAACTTTCTGTGCACAAAAATATTGAGTCAAAAACTTTCTGCAAATTAATTTAATGTTTAATAAAATTGCGTGTTGTATTATAATATGTATGTTGTATAAATCTGTCTCTTACCTTAAATTTCCATTCCCCAATGGTGACAAAAACTTTTTGCAAATTAATTTAATGTTTAATAAAATTACGTGTTGTATTATTTTGACGATATAAATTAAAAATAGTAATTTAAAATAATTACCATTTAAAATTAATATTAATTAAAGTATAATTATTTTTGTTAAAAATAATAATAAAGCTAAAAATCTACACTGTAAAAAAAAAATCCTGAGGTTACTAAAATTTTTTTAGTATATTTGTATGCCACAGATTTTTTTAGTAACCGGTACTAAAAACAAAACCGGAATCATTGCTAGCTGTTTTCTAGTAATGTTGCTAGCTGTTTTCTAGTAATTCTTACAGATTTTCTTGTAACTGAGTAAGAATACAAAAAAATTTTTAGTAATTGCAAAGATCAATGAGAAAAACTAAAATTTTTTTAGTAGATCGATCCATTTTTTTTTTTTTTTTTTTTTTAACAGTGTTTGATAGGAAGAGCTGAATTCTTATCAATTATTTTGTCAATGCATTTAGAAACAACCCAATCCTTAATATTTTGACCTCTTCGCAAGCGTCTGTAATGTCACAACAAGGTTTTGCATCTTTAAATTTTGAATTGTGTGCAAACAGTAAATAAATCGTACATAAAATTGAGAAATAATGTTATTTTTTTAGTATTTAAAAAAAAAAAAAAAAAAAAAAAAAAGAAATCTGCAAAATGCGCACAGCGTGCGCGTGTGCGTTTATATTATACAACTCTGCTTTTGTATTATGTTTAATTTTATGAAAGCCATTGAGATTTTTCTTTTAAATATGACAACATTTTCGCTGATGGAATCATGCTTCTGATTGGTAGAATGTGATAAGACAAATTAATTTTATATTTTAGAGAGAAAATCTTTACCTGGTTGCGATCATTTTGAAAAAATATTTAATTGTAAAATGTTTAAAATTAAAATATAAAAATGAGAATATAAAAAAAAAAAAAAAGAAAAATAGCTAGTGTGGGCACATTTACAAATGAACAGCTTCAGTTTAAAAAAATAATTATCAAAATTGTTTCTGTAGAAAGCTGAGGGCAGATGACAAAAAAAAACAGCCTTGTGCTTTAAATACAGTAAAACCTCCATTAACGGTCACCTCTGAAAAGCGGTCCCCTCTAACAACCGGTCACTTATACATAGAACGGAACGAGTCACATTGAAATAACATTAGATCAAACCTCCTAATACCGCCACCTCTAAAAAGCGGCCATGGCCAGGGAAAATCCTTCCAAAATGGCCAACGAAAGCAGCCAAGGGCACTACAAATTCCGAAAATTGTAGGAATTCCTTTATTTAGGATCCATGCACGTGTGTGGCTTGCATTCATCTATTGTACACTTCTTTTTGACACCTGTTTTGTTTGTGTAGGAGGATCCTGCTATTTATACATAGGTTGTACTGAGAGGCAAAAAGTGCCTAGTCACCTAAAGTCGTTCCTCCCGGCCAATGCAGAGAGAAAAGCTGTAATATTTTCCCCTGCAGTCGTTCCTCCCTCAGAGGAAATGGATCTACCCTGCCCAAGCAGAGAGAAAAAAAGTGGTAATTTTCTTTTCCCTGCAGCCATTCGTTTTTGTTACATAAAAGCATGAAATGCGCAGCAAAACACACCAAAAAAGATTTTGTAAAATTTAATTCCAGGAATCGGTTGCTTCGGATTACGTTTATCTGTCTACGACACTACACTTTCAAGTTAGATACTCAAGTACAATAGTGTTTTTTAGTAGTTTTCAAAGTTGAACATGAGTAAAACTTATGAAAAGAAATTTTTATCACTCAGTAAAAAAATTGAAAGTTATTGATGATAGTAAAAAGGGCATTAGTAAGCGGAAATTAGCAGAAATATATGGATGCGGATGGACTCAAATAAATGAAATTTTAAAGAATAAAGAAGTGCATCTTGAGAAACTTCTTAAAGGTGAAAACCCAGAGAACAAGATAAAATGTCGAATAAAAGAAAACTGCCCAGTTAAACTGATGGCATTGAGCTCACAGGCTATTCACACTAACTGTAAATTATATTCTTATTTCAAAGAATTTGAAATAAGCCCTCGAAAAATGAAGAAATCGGCAATATATTAAGAGGGGGGAACCATCCCCCGTTTCTCCTTCTTATAATTAACCAATGAACCCATAAAACTAATCAGAGAAGCGCCTTACCACAATGAACCTATATACAAAATTTGAAAAAATCTGATAATTCTGCATGAAAAATCCATTTATCTAAATTAAGGGGGGGGGGGTTAGCCCCCCGTCCCCCCTTTATACTTAACCAAAGAACCCCAAGACTAATCAGAGAAGCGCCTTATCACAATGAACATATATATAAAATTTGAAGAAAATCGGATAATTCTGCTTAAAAAACCCATTTATCTATATCAAGGGGGGTTAGTCCCCCTCGTTCCCCCCTTTATACTTTACCAGTGAACCCCCAAAACTAATCAGGGAAGTGCCTTGCCACAATGAGCCTATATACAAAATTTGGTGTAAATTGGATAATTCTGCATGAAAAACCCATTTATCAAAATTAAGGGGGGGGTAGCCCCCGTTTCCCTCCTTTACACTTCACTAATGAACCCCCAAAACTAATCAGGGAAGCCCCTTACCACAATGAGCCCATATAGAAAGTTTGAAGAAAATCGGATAACTCTGCATGAAGAAAATCATTTATCTAAAATAAGGGGGGAGGATTAACCCCCCCGTTACCCCCTTTATACTTAACCTATGAACCCCCAAAACTAATCAGGAAAGAACCTTATCACAATGAACCTATATACAAAATTTGAAGAAAATTGGACAATTTTGCATGAAAAAACCATTTATCTTAATTAAGGGGGGGTTAGCCCCCCCGTTCCCCCCTTTATAGTTAAACAATCAATCCCCAAAACTAATCAGGGAAGCGCCTTATCACAAGGAACCTATAAACAAAATTGGAAGCAAAACGGTTATTTCTGTCAAGAGTTATCGCGTTACATACATACATACAGAACGGGCGGGCACATAAGCTCTCAGGCTTTGATAGCCTGTGAGCTAAAAACTGGGAATGAAGTAATTAATGAAATGTTATTAGAGTGGTTTAGGAATTGCAGATTGAAAAATTTACCGATTTCAGGGCCAATTTTGCAAGAGAGCACATTGAAAATTGCCAAAGAACTTGGTATTAATGATTTTAAAGCTTCTAATGGATGGTTAGAAAGATTTCGGCTGAGAAATAATATTGTGTTCCGGAATGTTTGCAGTGAATCTGCTCATTGTCTTACAGATACCTCTGAATCCTGGAAAAAATCTTTAGAACATCTGAGCAAGTATGAAGCAAAAAACGTGTTTAACTGCGACAAATCTGGAGCTTTTTTTTTGTGCTGTTCCACTTCAGACTTTGTGTTTCAAAAATGATTCATGTAAAGGAGGCATTCAAAAGAAAGATTTAACAGTATTATTATGCTGCAATATGGAAGGTGATTTTGAAAAACCAGTTGTTATTGAAAAGTCAGCTAAGCCACATTGCTTCAGAAACAGGGTTAGAAATTGGGAATTCTAAGTAAGGTGTCAAATGACGCCTGCAATTTTTTTCCTATGTGCCAAACTGCATTTCATGGTTGCAATTTTATGTTATATCATATTTTCTCATTTCTTTTTGAATCCATGTTAACAACAATATTGTAATTATCTTTATGTGTTAAAGGCGAGGGGACTGTACATATTGAACATTTTATCTCTGTGTTAATCACTAAAACAATATAAAAACTGGCTTTCTGTAAAATTTTAAAACAGCATTAAACTACAATATTTGGATTCTAGAAAAATGTTTAAATAATTCTTTTTATAGAGCTAATATGCATACAAAACAGATTATCAAGCAATTATATCCATAGAAAAAAAATTTGAACTGTTAGATACAACCAAATATAAGCTTAATTAAAAAAAAAAAAAAAAAAAAAAAAAAAAAAGTTTTAAACCTGGAAAAATAACAATTTTCTTCTCTATTAAATATTTTTTATGTGCTGTAAAAATAACGCAAATTTCAAATAAAATGACTTAGTTCTTTCTTATTAATTTTAAGTTATTTAGTCATTTACATACAGATGTTGCAAAACAATATAAAATTAGGATATGCTAAATAAAAAAAAACTCTTAAAAATATAAATTTAAAAATTAATTTTCTATTCCTCTTAATAAAATTTTTATGTAACAATAATAAGTATATTTTTAATGTGCTATTCGTTATTATTTATTGAAAAATTTTACTTTTTGTTAGTATACCATTCCAGGCCGAATGTTCTGTCATAATAATAATGAACTATAGCTACTGCCTGATGATCAGATAAGGGATATTTTATACAGTAAACTTCCTCTAATCCAGCACGTTCGGTACTTTAAGCATGCCGAATTACAGAATGAATGGAAAAGTGTAGAAGTTAGAATTAAACCAAAAATGACAGTAAAGTATGTTTTTTATTCATTAAATAGCTTGAATAGAATAAAAAAAATACTCGATAAATAATATAAAGTACAACATATGATCAAGTAAATATGTTAAAAAGCTTTAAATAAAAATTCTTGTATAAGCAATTTTTATACAATTTAATTTTCTAGCTCTTCTAATGTTAAACAAAGATTTTTTTCAAAATGTCATGCTGGATTAGAAGAAGTTTACTGTATATAAATAAATCGTATATGATTATGATAACATTATGTATCTATAATGAAGCAAAACTATTCACTGCAGCATGTTTATTATTTCTAATACTTAGATGATTTGTTAAGCATGGTAAAATATAGAATATCCTATTAGGAAAAAAAAAATCTATGCATGGTTTCTTTCTGTATAACAAAATATACATCCAAAGCTGGTTATCTTGTTTTGATAACACCAGCCCCACTGCAGACCTCATTTTTTAGTTCCAATTCAGACAAAAAACAACATTGCTTCTTCTTTGTAATTGCTCTGTACTGGCCAATTTTTGTGGGGGTTCTAATTTTCCAATATGCTATTACATTTTAATAAAAAAAATTTACACTGCCTAATTTACTATTATTGTAACTTGGTGAAAAATTTCAAGGAAATCGCTCAATTAACAACAAAGATATTGATTTTTTTTTTTTTTTAAGGGTTTGGCTTTTCTTTTCTTTTGTTTTTCTGTATACTTGCAGCTCAATAATTTCTTTCTTTTTTTCTGCTGACATGTTCAGGGAGTCTTAAAGTAATATAATTTGAATAGTAGATTTTAATGTCATAAAATTTTGATTAATGAAATTGTGCTTGATTAGCTTATATTTTTATGTAGGGTAGAAAAAAGAAAGTATCATTAGGTTCTGAAAGCTCTGAGTGGCCTGAGCAGCGTGTCAAGTTCCTTGTTGTTATAAAAAAATTATTTAAGTTGCCAATCAGCAAATTATGGGATCCACCAGCAGTAGATCCTGAATTTGTAAAGTATGAATTTTTTCATTTCAGATTTAATTTATTTAAATGTTTCTGTACTGTTTATTTAAAATATTTATAAAAATATTAATAATTTTTCTAGCTTTGTGACAGTTACCTTCTTCAAACTTTTAGAAAATGTAGATGTGGCAAAAGATAAAGAAATGAAAACAGAAATAATCCGTTTTCTTGGCACAGTATTGAAAGAACATAGAACAGGATTAGGTAATTGTTATTTTTTTGGTACTTTGAAGCTATCTCTGATCAGATTTCCCCTCATAACACTTTTTATGATCAAGTAAAAATATTATGTATTAATAAAAAAATATATTCTAATTACCATATATTTTGGCATATAACATGTACTTTTTATAAAAGAAAATTCATCAAAATTCACATACAATTGGTATAAAAATGAAAAATTAAGTAAAGCATAAGAATTTATATTTTTATATTGATAAAAAACATTGTAAGTTTTGTACATTCTCGTCTCCCATTTGTTCACTTTTTTCTTTATTTCTGGTTAGTTATTACAATTTTCAACATTCTTTATTGTATTTTTATGCTATGCATCACATGAAGTTTTCTTTGCAAAGAAGAGGGTTCACAAAATACCTAAAAATACGACAAATACAAGTACGACTTGCACCCTCAGGATAGTTATGTCATACTACCATAAAGCTTAGTAAGTACATAGTTTCTTGATAAATATACAGAAATCAAAAAATGTCTAATTTATAATTGTATGTCTATTTATTACGTGAATTTTCCATAATCAGTATACTGAATTAATGTGTTCAATTATGGAAATTCATGAGTTTGTCACATAATAAATTGACATAGAACTATAAATTAATGACTTTTAGATTTTTTCCTTTATGTGTGTTATAAGACCTTCCTTTGTACCAGATTTCAAAATTCTAGGTCAAACGGGAAGTATCCTATAGGTTTTAATCTCGAAATCTAGGAGTAAATCCGAAAATCATCAATTTATAATTCTATGTCGATTTATTTTGTGATTTACAAAAACATTATTTTATTATGATTCTCAAAAAAATATTTGTCCACTGCTCAATAACGTGAAACACACATTTACGGACTTATTTTTAAATGTAAAAGCATGACTGTGCTGTCAGCAATCTGTTAACTGTGCAAGATTCAGTGCAGTTTCTCATTGTGAACAATCACCCCACTTTGCAAGCAATATAACATATTAAATGCATTACTTAAAAATAACTTGTCTTGAGAAAAGTTCATCTAAGGCAAAGGGTAACGTAATTTTCGACATTTACTGCTTTTAATATGTGAACATTTAATTATTTAAAAGTTTTATTTCTTTTTTTGATAGTCACGTGTAAATACATTTTTTAATTCGAAGGGAATATTATTATGTGCGCTATTTTACAAATTGGCAACAATTTAAATAATGAACTTTTTGAAATATGAAATAAATCTCCATGAAAATAATGAAAATTTGAATAAAAAATTGAAATATAATCTTAAAATATTATTCAAATAAAAAAAATAATTGCACTCTGCACACCGCAAGCTTGTCAACTATATCCTTTTAAATTATGGTAAAATTCCCATACATAGTTTTTGTTCCTATAAAACTTTTTTAAGAGAATTATTTTGACCAACTTTAATATCAAATATCACTTAAAATAATTCTTCGATTTATTGTCTGCTTCACCGTGTTTATCGAACATTTCTTTATAAAACAACCAATTTTCATATTTTTATATGCAATAGTTTTCTGGATATTAGTCCAGAAAGACCTCAAGCCACAAAATCTTCATTGACAGCGGCTGTTGTGGCGGCAGCGGTTACTTTATTTTAATATAGAGAGATTAATAACTTCCATGTATTTTTATTTTATCATACATATATATTTAGGAATAAAAAGCAGGGTAGCAAATTTTTATTACGTAATTGTAACAAAACAAATATAGTTAGATTTTTTTCCCTTCACAAAAGGGGGTAATAAAGGAATTTTATCAAGAACAAGTATGTAATAATGTCATAACAATTATGTAATAAGAATTGACCGCACTGCTTTGTATCCCTTAATATGTATGTACAATTCCTTAATATATATGTGTGGAAGTTATTAATGATATAGAAAGTTTTCCATTTTTCTCTCTAATAGGGGGGGAAAAAAACTACTTTTTAGTGCATTTTACTTGAATAAAAATCAGTTTATATTATTTATGTTTTTAAGAAGAAAAAGTAGAATAGAGAATAAAGAAAAAGGTGTGTAAGGTAAGAAAAATAACATTTCTCTGTGTCCGCAAAATTAAAAACTGCTGATGGCATTAATGATGTTAATTTTTAGTTTTAGAAAACAGTAAAAAGTCATGGCTAACATTTAAAAAAAAAGAGTGAAGACTGAAAAAGCAGAATCTCATTAAGTCAACACAGTTTCTGTTCTTGTTGGGTTGTCAATTATCAAGATTCTGTTGTATATTTATTTTGAAAACTGAAAAATAGTGATTTTTTTTAGTATTGTACAGTAGAGTTGTTTTTATTGGACGATGGGTAAAAAAAAAATATTTCTAAAAAAATGCAATTTAATATAATTTGTGAGGTACTTTTGCCGAGTACCAAGTACTTGGACATTTACTACTCAGCCATATACCAAGTACCAAGTAACAAATAATAGTTAGTGTGTAAGGAAAAAACACTCGTGCACACATAAGAGCGAGCTTAGAAGTCACAACCAAAAAGAAGGTAAACAAAGCATTGCAAACGCAATTGCATATCGCTCACCCACAAAAAAAGTGATCCAACTAAAAAAAAAAAAAGAAAAATTCATTTTGTGCACTGCACTAATAGATCTGACTTAGGTGCGTCTTGCTACAGGAAAAGTGTCATAAGTGTAGTTATTCGGAAAACTGCTAGATTATGTTATATGACATTTTTTAACCACAAAAGGGGGACATATTGTGTAGGAGGATAAATTTATTTAAACTTTTCTTTCTCTTCTATGTCTTACTTATTAAGGGTTTTATGTTTTTACTAGTATATAACCCCTGTCCTAAATGAGGGATTGTTGATCTGCGTTCCATTTTCATAAAACTTCATACAAACAAACAGCATGAAGATTTTATTACTGTAAGGTTTGTATTGTAGTAAAGTAACATTTTAAAGCCGGTAGATGGCACCAGAACAATATTTAAAACAGAAGCGTAATACTGGATCGATCACCGCAAAGCCTCTCTACGGAAGAAATCACCGCAATTTTTGAAAAAATGTGTTTACAGAAAAAATTGTTTACAGAATACGTGCTTTATATGAAATTATAATACATAACCATCGTCAAAAATGACAGATAGTTGATCTGTGCTGCATTTTCATAAGACTTCATACAAACAAACAGCATGAAGATTTTATTATTGAAAGGTATGTATTATAGAAAAGTACGTTTAAAAAATAACCAATGATTTCTACAAATACAAATGAGGATTTTTTTTTTTTCTTACTCAATATTAAATTTTTCAAATAATTCAACGATTGGACAAAACATTCAAATTAAATATTAAAAAATAATCCATGTGCGAAAGTTTTTGTAAATAAGTGTTATCAATGAGTTTCGAAAGAGCTTGACTCACCACATAGCTCATTTTTTGATTATATAAGCAAAATTAAATGGAAATTACTCGGTACTATTTATTCCTTATATTTGAATTATGTTTCATAAGAAAAAATCATTTTATTTACGATGGAAACAAAATTTCAAAATTTGTATCAGGCAGGAAAGTAGGAAACAGGAAAAAGGTTGGAGAATTTTTTCCATCTATACAATGGCGCCAAACTCTTATAATTTAGACACATTTTAACAGTTATTTATACAATAAAATGCAATATAACTGTACATATGATTGTTATTTGTTTCCATAACTTAGAAAGTACTAAAAACAAATTTAAACTAATAATAAATGCACAGCATAATTGCATCAAAAAATAAAACTGAATACAGTTTGCTAAAGTTATAAATCCAAATATATCTGATCAGCTTATGTACAGTGATTAATTTTTCAAACAAATATTATTCTGGATGATTTGGCTGTTAAAAATTTTTCCCCTTCTTCCAAAAGAAAAAAAAAATTCTCCATGCTAAATATTTACACGTCAAATCAATCTTTGCTCCAGAAATAAATCTCCAAAAATGCATCAGTGAAATTATTCAAAAGTGTTGTGTCAATAAGACAATTTATTCTATTAAAAGGAGAACCTTATGAAAACTTCCTTTAAAAGAAATTTCACTCTGCAAAGACACTTTAAACAACTTCATTAAACAAACTCCAAGGATTTGAGTAGACGAAATGTCTGATTATTAAATTTTTCAGAACCCCCTCCTATAATTTTCTTTGCAATTTTGCATCAATCCATAGAATGTCCAAAATTGCTTGAAAAAAGATAAAATTCCTCCTTTAGGAGGAACTCTTATGCCTGTTGTATTATCTGCCGGTAGATGGTGCCAGAATATTTAAAAAGAAAGCGTAATATAATACTGGATAACAGTGTTCGTTTGTTTATACCTGAGATTTCGATGTTTAATCTGGATTTTTAATTAAGAACTTAAAACATTATAATCGGATATGATATACATGTTTTATAAGAAAATGTGCTTAACAGGCATGATTTCAAATAGAAGATATTATATCATTTAGCTGTATCTAGCATAGATTTTTCATTAAGCCCAACATGGCGTTTAACTACCGTCGATTCGCAGACCAGAGTGGTCACGCCCAGAATGGTTACGGACACTTTCTTGCCTTCAGATTTTATTGTAAGTAGATGTATGCTTTTACAGCTCCATGCAGAGCTAAGTGCTATAATTTTATGTTACAGTAAAAATATGTAAATCTTCTTTTGCCTCTCCTGTGAAATGTATTTTTGAGCTGTCACTTTTCTTGCAGGTGAGCTATATACACACAATCACAAAAGGAATTTTTTTGCCTTTAACAATTCTTAAAGCAAATTTTTACAACTACTTGGTATTGACTGAATATATAGTCAAAATTTGGCCAAATACCAATTACTTGGCAAATTCGCTAAGTGCCAAATATATATAGAGTATTTGTACCTCTAGATATAATTGAAAAGATCATGTATTCTTTGAAATTTAAATTCATATAATGTGTGTATTTTATTATTATTTTGCAGTTCACAGCGTGAAAGTTATTCAGCTGGTTCAAGATTTTGAACACTTATCCTCAGTTTTAGCTGATGGTGTTGTATATTTTGTTAAAGAATGTGATGCTGATACTTTAATATCAGAAATACTCCGGTAAGTTTTTTTTTTCCATTTGTTTTTTAAATTATGTACAGTTATGTTACTTTATTTGTGTTTAAATGGTTCCAGTGTGTTATATTATTTTTAAAATTATATATAATAATAGATGCCTTAAAGAACTGAAATTTTAATGCATGTAAAAAACTAGATGTTTGAGAAATACAAATTTTAAGAAACCTAATTGGTATCAATTAGAATACTTTTAAAGTTGTATTTTATCTATTTATTTATTGTGTATCACATAAAGTTATAACATGTTAAGTAGGGTGATCCCCAACCCTATGTTAAAAAGTAAAAGTGAAAAATATTTTCCTCTCATATTGTGAGGATTGCCATAAAAACACTATATACAGAAATTAATTGAATAAAAAAAATTTAAAGGTGTCGCAAGTGATTTACTTTTGGTTATTTACACTAAATACATGCAATTTAATGAATAAAATTAAATGAGCATAATTAATAATCATATTACAATAACTGATTTTTTTTTTAACTTAAATTTTTAAAGTGTTCTTTTTATGTAATCTGGAAATTTCTTACGATTATCTTCTACCACATCCATAAGATATTTTTTCTGTTCATCATCCTGCATCAGAATTCATTTAAAATTCTGAATAATTGCAATGTCGTGTTCTGCTACATCATTCATTACTTTCAGTATTTGTGCAATTTGTTTTTCAATTTATTGTTATTCAGCTATATCTTCCTAGCAACTTACATCTACACATAAAAAACTACATTGAATGCCAAGAATACTAAAAAATTGCTTTGTATTTTTTGTTAGAGTGGTACAAAGATAAATGATCATTAATAATAGGTTTTATAATATTGGCTTTATAATTTATTTTATAGAGTTTTTAACATCTTCTGATTATCATTCATTGCTACTTCATCATTAAAAAAAGGCAAATCAATTAATTCTTCACTAAGAACCACTGATATCTAAAAAATGTTTCAATGAAGAATAGCTGTAGCAAGATTTTTGTTTATTTCAGAAGCTGAAGATCAATTCTTGGGTTTTCTGTCCCCAAATGTGCCTTATATAATACTTCAAATACAGGGTGTTTCTAAATGAATATCGGGGTTTTAACGCTTGGTAGTATATATTACATACAACTTAAAATTATAATTAATACATAAAATGAAAGAGCAACTCAAACAGTTTTACCTACAAGCTTACAAGTGTTCAATGTGAACACCTTTCGTCACACAGCACACATGAAGTTGATAGCTCAGTTCTTCCCAAACGTTAATTAGTGTTTGTGGGATAGTTGTTGCAACAGCTGCCTCAATCCTGTTTCTTAGGTTGGGTAGGTCAGCTGGTAGTGGAGGTACATACACTCGATCCTTTATGAACCCCAACAGGTAGAAATCATATGGCGTCAGATCGGGTGAGCGTAGAGTGGTGTTTGGGAAGAACTGAGCTATCGACTTTATGTGTGCCGTGTGATGAAAGGTGTTCACATTGAACACTTGTAAGCTTGTAGGTAAAACTGTTTGAGTTGCTCTTTCATTTTATGTATTAAGTATAATTTTAAGTTTTTATAATAGATATTACAAAGCGTTAAAACCCCGATATTCATTTAGAAACACACTGTATATTTTAACAACAAATAATAGAAATTCTTGAATCCTTTTCAAATCATGAGCTGTTAATTTAAACTTATCACGAAACAGGCAGATTTTTACGGTATATATCAATTTGGCCATCCATCGAGCTCTATGAAAAGCACCTGGCATATATATTTTTAAATTATTTTTCAATAAAATATCAATTGTAACCTATGAATTTTATAACAGTGATTTCTAGAAGCTTCAAATATGTGAATCTAAAATTACAGCTCATTCTGCTAAATAGTTTTAAGTTTATGCTTTGAAAAACTATCTGCACTGCAATTTGTTTTGCAACATTTAAATATTAATTTAACATTAGGAGTTCCACATTTTTAAACCTGTATAATTCTTAAATGATTTGATAACATGAATGAGATATCATTTGGTAACTTAAGATAAAATTTGCAGGAGAATCCAAATTTGATGTCAAAATTATATGTTAGTATTGAAAAATTTCGAATTTGGTGCAACTTCTATATGTAGATGACTTCCTAAGCAAAATTTAAATATAGGATTTATTAGTAAACATTATTACTAATTGATTGGTCTCAGTCATATTTATATATGATGGTTTGCTGGGATGGTTTCCTAATATATAAGTTAGTAGGAGGTGTCCCCCCTGCCAGGATTGTACATTGATATAAAACATACCTGCTGCTTTGTAAAATTTATTGTCTTCAATGAAATTATTGTTTATTACTTTCAATAAAATTATTGCTTACTGTCCACAATTGCAGTAATCTAAGATTACAACAATTGAAAGCAGTAGACCCTACACAAAAATGCATTTGCACTTTTTATTCTACTAACTTCATTTAAAACCAAAACATATAGGCCTATGTGTAATTAATCCTCAAGATATTTTTTTTCTAATTTTTAAAGGCATTTTTGTAATATTGGCAACAAAATTACTCCATTGTTAAGAAAAAGTGAAAAAATAAAGAAAAGAGAAATAATAGAATTACTAGACAGTATTCATCAAAACTTGACAGTAAACAACTTAAAGGTTCCTCAGAAAAAAAATAATTCATATCAGAATTTTTTACAGAATATTTGTTAACAATAGTTAAAAGAAATAACAACTAGCCCCTTTTAAAACCAGGCTGTGGATCGACTGCATATTAACTAAACTGTGTTTACACGGACACAGACAATAGATCATTTTCCAGAGAAACTTTTCAAAAAAAAAAAAAAAAAAAAAGATTTTTGTAAAATTTTTACAAATAAAGAAATTTTTGAAGTTAAAATCTTATAAGCATTTAACTGCATTTCAATACCAGTAGGCACCATAATTTTTTATATAAATATTTTTCGTTATTTCTGTGTTTTTTTTTTTTTTTTTTTTTTTTTTTTTTTTTTTTAACGGAAAATAATCACTTACTTTTGTTAATTATTGAACAGTAGTAATAAAAATCATACAAAAAATTGTAGATCATTTCAGTTTATTTAATCAATAATTACATGCCAAAGCTTTTAATTTAAAATTTTAAATACAAAATCATTAATAAAAAAAAATATTGGGGATGATAACTTTTCCTCCTGAAATAAAATATAATTTCATTCTTGAACTGAGTTATCAGAACACTAACAATATCTAAGAAATATCTTATGCCAGAAGCTGTGTTCGAAACCCACGCTTCTTTTAAGAACCAGAATTTCTGTTTCTGGTGCCTTAGATCATTTGGCCGTCTCGTTTTCACTCAATGTCTCCTGAAAAGAAACCAGTTCTAAACTGGTTATCAAATTACTCATTCAAAAGTTTATTTGAGTGAATTGTTTTCCACCAGATTTGTTCAGGATACCTCAGTTGGTAGAGCATTGGCAGCTTAAACATAAGGCCCCTGGTTCAAATCTTTTCTTGGACACTTTTTCACTTAGTTGAAAAACTGAAACTCTTACACTTCTAAACTGGTTTTCCCACTTCGTTTAGTGACAGAAAAGCATCTTGAAGTGCTCATTGTGCATTCTCAGATCAGCCGAAATTGGTTTTAACAAATTTTGCATTTAATTGGTTTTGCATTTGAAATATACATATTATACCTTTTTGTTGTCAATTTCTCATTAAAACTAAAACAAAAAAGAAAGTTTCTATTTGATAAAAGGGTATATTGTGATTACCGTCTACTATCCAAACTGGTAAACATGTATCTTTAATTTTGTTTTGTTTGCATAAATCAGTTTAAAGACATTTTGTTTATCTTCTCTTTAAAAAAATGTATTGTAAAGTATACTCATATGATTTATTTCCACAATTATGTAATTATTATGAAAAAAGCTGAAATATTGCAATATTATTGATTGGTATGAAATATCATTTTCCAAATGTGAAGATAATTATATGATTATATGAAGACTTGTTCTTCATATAAATGTAGATGAATGACATCTGATACAACATGGACCTATTGTAAATTAAAAATATATAGAAAATTCCATATAGTAAAAACATCAAATTCACCTTCTTAAACTTGGAAGAAATACAACGCAAACACATTGATAAAAAATTTTAATTGTTACTATAGTAGGTGCAAATACTAAAAACACAGTTTTAAAGTATTAAAACTGTTTATGATGTAAAATCAGATGTCAAAATACCCAACCGCTTTCAGCTAAACATTAGCCATCATCAGAGAATAAAAACTAGTTGAAAAACACAGTTCTGCAGAAGTGCACTGGACAGGTGGTTTCGCATGTTTTCCACCTGTCCAGTGCACTTCAATGTTTAGCCGAAAGCGGTTAGGTATTTTGACATCTGATTTTACATCATAAACAGTTTTAATGCTTTAAAACTGTATTTTTAGTATTTGCATCTATTATAGTAACAATTAAAATTTTTATCAATGTGTTTGCATTGCATTTCTTCCTATTGTAAATTATTTAGCTTTCAGTGCCGATATGTTAGCATTTAGCAGAAGGCGCCTACATTCATCACCACATATCAGAACTATGGAATACTGCCAAAAATATTACCTTGACTATGGAGGTTCACAGGATTGTACATTCCTTGAAAGTCCTTAAAATTCTTAAAATTTGTCAAATAATTTTAGGTTCTTAAAAGCCCTGAATTTTACTCTCCTATTATTTCTTAATTAAGGGAGAAAATCTTCTGCATTTCAGTAGATAAAGAAAAAAAAAATAATTTAAATTCCTTCTCTTCTGAAATTCTGCTTACCCCCCCTCCCCCCTATGATCTTCCCCCACTGTACTCAAAGTTTAAACTCTTTAATTTAAAAAAAAAAAATTCTGCTCCTAATTATTATTTTATTTTAACAATAAATAATCGATCATATAAATGCTCCCACTTCACTGTACCCAAAGTTTAAAATCTTTAACACTCCTTACTTTGTTGTAACAATCAATAATCAATCATAAAAGTTTCTCATCCCCCTCCCCCCTCAACCCCACTTTTACCAAGCACACAAAGGTTAGTCTTTGAAATGCCTTAGTTTATCTTATTTGTAAATCGTTAGTTTAATTAAATAAATAATAAGTCATTTAATAAACTCTCCCCCCCCCCCCCCCAAATAGAAAATTGTGCTTCCCCTGCTTCCCTTTTGTCCTTTAAGCTCATAAAGTTTAAAACTGTTAAAAGTTTTTTTTTTTTTTTAAACTTTTCTACTCTATCTGTTACTTTATTGTAACAATAAATAATCGATCATACAATTTTCTACTTCCCCCCCCCCCCCATCAGAATTGATGTTTCCCATTCTCCACCCCTCCCTTCCCCCCAAAAAAAGAAATTCTGTTTCTCCCCCTTTCCCTCCCATCCCAGCTCACCAAGTTAAACATTTTTAAAAGTTTTTTCCCTGCTCTAACTTACTTTACTGTAACAATAAATAATCAGTGATATAATTTTCTCCCACCTGAAATTGACATTCTCCCTGCCCCCTTACCAAGCACACAAAATTTAAATGCTTTAATAAAACTCTTTAATTATTATTTTTTTATTATTTGTAAATATTTAGTAAGGTAAATAATCAGTCATCTAATAAACTCTTCTACCCCCCTCCCTCCCCATAAAAAATATCTGCTTCTCTCCTTTCCCTCTCATTAGCTAACGAAGTATAAAATCTTTGAGTCTTTTTTTTTCTGTTCTATTTGTTACTTTATTGTAACAATAAGTAATTGATTATATAAATTTCGTTAAAATCGCACATAAATTCCCCCTTTGAAAATTTTGCTTCTCCTCCCACTATACACAAAGTTTAAAATCTTTAAAACTTTTTAATTTTTTCAAAACTATTTCTACTCTATTTGTTACTATATTCTAACAATAAATAATTGGTCATAAAAATGTCTTCTCCCTCCTCCGAAATTGATATCCTTCCACCTCTTACCAAACACAAAAAATTTAGTCTTTAAAACTTTGTAATTATTTTTTTTTTTGTTTTGCCCGATTACTGATAACAAATAACCAAACAATCATCTAATCAAACTCTTTCTCCTCCCAAAAAATTCTTGCTTCTGTCATTTGCACCCCCCTCTCCAGCTGACAAAATTTAAAATCTTAATTTTTAAAACTTTTCTGTTCTGTTTGTCTTTTTATTGTAACAATAAAAAAATCGTTCATCTAAATTCTCCCTCTCCCCTCCCTCAAAATTTTCTGCTTTTCCCTTTTCCCTCTTTTTTACAAAGTACACAAAGTTAAAAAACGTTGAAGATCTTTTTAATATTTAATTAATTTTTTTTTTCCTATTTGTAACTCTATAGCAATGTTAAATAATCATCTGATCAAACTCTCCCACTTCCAAAAAGGAAAAAAAAATTGTTGCTTCTCCCCCTTTACCTCCCTTCCACTTTTCAGTGACAATATAGTTAAATAATCATCAGCATTTTGGATTCCTGCCACCCCCCCCCCCCTCTCTTCTCTTTCCTCCTGCATGCAAGTTTACTATCTTTAAATTTCTTTTCTTTTTGTTTGCTGTATTTGTTATTTTGAAATAACTATAAGTAATAGTTTTCTAAACTTCTACTGCCCCATGCTGAACACCCCCCCCCCTCCTTCCCAGCCATTTGAATGTTTAAAAGATGTATTTACAAAAAAGAAACCCTATATTAAAAATGCATATTATAATTCAATAGTTTTATTCAATTTCTTGGTAGATGCTTAAATTTGTTTGGTTTTGGTCCTTGAAAGTCCTTGATTTTTGATTAAAGAAATGTGTACAAACCCAGGGTTCTCAATGGAAAAATTAAGAAATATTCATTAAGTAAAACACAGCATACAGGTAGGAATGTGGCATTTAATATGATCAAACTGATGTGGCTTCGAGCCACATCGGTTTATATGGTATAAATTCATTAAATGCCTGATTATTGTGTCAAGCTTCTTTTATGAAGATACTGCTTTGTGTTGGGTTTATACACAAATTTCACTGTTTGATATCATTTGCATACTACTTTTAGATGTTCTTTAAGATTGTTCTCCCAGGATTTTAAAAGTGGAATGAAAATGGATAAAAATGACATCATAATTAATTTGAATTGTGTATTTTATTTCTTAAATTTTGAAATATTTGTATAAATGTAAAAATGTTATTTAAAAAAAAAATTCTAAGAATGAAATGTTTTGACAAGTGTTGTCACCTTTAAAAATAATGTTGTTGAAATTGCACACTGAGCAATGTTTTATTATAATTTAGAGTGCCATTATAGGAGAGAAATGAACATACGCAAATGGCTCATTATTCAGATTAGAAAATATAATTGCAAGCTTCTTAGGTTTTTATAGAAAATCCTCCCTGCCAATCAAATTTGTTTTTTGTTTACCTGTATGTGCCTTTTTAAAAAATTTAATTTTTTTTTTTTTTTAAAGGCCCTGTACTATAATTGCATATAAAATTGCATCATCTCATTTAATTATCAATTAAACTACATTTTAAGTATAATTTCTTAATTATAATAAGAAATTTGATAAAACTAATATTATAAAATTGTTTAAATTTTGAAAAAAATTAGATTTTATTTTTCCCAGCAAAATTTTAAGTTATCATACAATGCAAGTGCAACACAAAGAGTTGTTTTGCAGCTAGTAAATAAATAAGTTGAGTGAATATATCAAACTGACATAATCAGAAAACATTTTTAATATTATTGTTTTTAACTATTTTTAATTCCTTGTTAATTATTAGTAATTTTTTTTTCAGTAAATTTTTCTGTAATTTTATGTTTCAACTTTTGTTTTAACCAGAGTCTATAATTTTAATTTTCTTTTAACCAGAGAAGCAACCTTACTGGATGTAGACGTTTTAACCCAAAATCTCTCTGCTGCACATTCTTTATCACAATTTTTAGTTTCTATTGCTGAAGAATGTCCTGAAAAAATTATTCCACATATCGGTCTAATCCTGCAGTTTTTAGAATGGGAGGTAAATAAAATTCCATTTTGTCTTGTTTTTAAATTGTTTATATCTTTCCCGTAATAAATTTTTTTTTGAATATGTGTGAATATCTTTCTTTCTATTTTAATGCAAAGTAAGATGCTTGTTAATTAAAACAACCTTCTTAATTAAATTGCTTTCTGTTAACACACTTTTTTACTTGACAGTTCCATTAGAAAACAATTAAAATTTTTAATTAAATGTTTTCTAATTAATTACATATGGAAAACTTAATAAATTGCTATATTGTATTCCTTATAAGCAATTACTATACATATAAGGTGATAAATGGTGCTCTCAATTAGACTGCCTCATTAAATGAAGTGAAAGAATTTTAATCTTGTAATTTAAAACTTATGCTTGCTTTTTAGCAGGAGTTTAAATAAAAATACTAGTTGAATGGGTTGCCCACTTACTTTTACTTGTTAAGTCTCAATAAAAAATTATTAACAGCTTTTTAAATTAAAAAAATTTGGTATTTTATAATAATTTTTTCAATTACGCAACCTTTGAAATTTTTCCTTAATTTCATTTTTATCAGTCTGACCCTTAATCTCTAAACTTTAAATTTTCTGTTTGCAGCTAACGGTTTATAATCTCTATATAATAAAACACAGTGTAACGAGTCCCGGGCGAACCCATCAATCTTACCAGTCTCTGATAAGATGCAGCCACATTAGGCTTAATCTCGATTTGAGATGTGTATGAGAAAGCTTATCTGCTTATATACAAATCTTTTCTACCTAAATTACTTTCTGTTGAACCTAATTTTATTCAAAATTTCAATGATTTGCGCAGTCAAAAACCATTTCAAAAATAGAGTTGAAAACAAATGTAGTGTAAATAATGAAGTAAACAAGATGCTGTGGTAGCGATTCATTCACTCCTATGATTCATTGAAAATAAATACGACATAAGTTTTTTCTCTCGGCGCAAATCAACTATGGTAAAAACCGAAGCTTACATTTAAAAAAAAAAATCAATTTTTACATTTTGTGAATTTTAATAGTTCATATCAAATCACTTCTGTGATTCATTGAAAAAAAAACGACATAAGTTTTTTTCTCGCGGCCGGCGGAAATCAACTACGGTAAAAGTCGAATGTTACATTTTAGAAAAGTCAATATTTACATTTTGTGATTTTTAATAGTTCATATTTAATCATCGTGGTTAAATTTTCTGTGAACAAACAATAAGCTGTGTGTTAAGTCATTCATTTTTTTAATTCATCGAAAGTTTCTTTGAAGTGATCTGGCAACAGCAACAATAGTTTGTTTTGAAACGTTTTCTGATATTTCATGTGCTTTAGCTAAATTTTGTTGTTTATAGCGTACAGAGAAAATTTTTGCTAGTTGCATAAATTGTTTTATTAATACATGGCAGATATTGAGACACCTCTTCAAAGTAGGCGCCGTTTACATAGAGAACACGCCTGACATTACAGAAATAGGGTAAAAAATGAAAGAGTGAATAATACTAAACAACAGGTAGCTGCTGCGAATGGATACTTTTGTATTAGTCGCCAAAATTTAATACCAAAAAAATTGGCAAATAATTTTAATAGTTGCAGCAGACTTTTTTAATCATACAATTTTACTGCATATTTGTTTTATTAAGTATACTTAATTTTGTTATGATATATTAGCCGTAAAGCCTGTTTTACTCAGAAGTATTGTAAATGCTAACAGTATGTTGTTTATTAGATCATAAACAAGCCGAACATTGCTCATTTGAATGCTTGCTTGGTGGATGCTTTCTGCATCGCTATTATATGCAATAACATATTAAAAAATTTCAAGATTGTTTTTACTGCTGTGCCAAGATTTAATATCAAATTTTTAATAGTTGCAGCAGACTTTTCTAATTATGCAGTTTTATTACATATGTTTTATTTAGAAGTCTTAATTTTGTTTTGATATATTAGTCTGAAAGACTTTTACCCAGAAGTATTGCGAATGCTAATAGTGTATTTATTAGATCATAAATAAGCCAAACTTTGCTCATTTAGATGCTTACTTGCCTTCTGCATCTCTGTTATGTGCAATAACATACTGAACAAAATTCAAGTTTGTTCATACTGCTGAATCCAGTTTATGTGTGTACTTTTAATATTTATGTGTTCAGTAAGTTAAACCCAGAAATTTGTGCACATGCTGATTCAGCTGTCAAAAGTTTTGCTAAATCTCTTCTTTTTTTTCATTTTACAAAAAATACTTTTGTTTTAGTCACTTGCCAAGATTTAATACCAAAAAAATCTGCAAATAATTTTAATAGTTGCATCAGACTTTTTTAGTAATATAATTTTACTGCATATTTGTTTTATTAAGACATCTTAATTTTGTTATGACATATTAGCCGTAAAGCCTGTTTTACACAGAAGTATTGCAAATGCTAACAATCTGTTTATTCGATCATAAACAAGCCGAACTTTGCTCATCTGAATGCTTGCTTGGTAGATGCCTTCTGCATCGCTGTTATGTGCAATAACATATTAAAAATATTTGAGATTGTTTTTACTACTGTGCCAAGATTTAATATAAAAAGATTCTGCAAAAATTTTTAGTAGTCGCAGTAGACTTTTCTAATTATACAGTTTTATTGAATATTTGTTTTATTTTGAAGGTTTTAATTTTGTTATGATATATTAGTCTGAAAGACTTTTACCCAGAAGTATTGTGAATGCTAATAGTGTGTTTATTAGATCATAAACAAGCCAAACTTTGCTCATTTAGACGCTTGCTTGGTGGATGCCTTCTGCATCGCTGTTATGTGCAATAACATACTGAAGAAAATTCAAGTTTGTTAATACTGCTGAACCCAGTTTATGTGTGTACTTTTAATATTTATGTGTTCATTAAGTTAAACCCAGAAATTTGTGCACATGCTGATTCAACTGTTAAAAGTTTCGCTAAATCTCTTTTTTTTTTCATTTTACAAAAAATACTTTTGTTTTAGTCACTTGACGAGATTTAATACCAAAAAAATCAGCAAAAATTTTTATTAGTTACAGCAGATTTTTTTAATAAACTGTTTTATTTCATATTTGTTTTATTTATTAAGAAGTCTTAATTTTGTTATGATATATTAGCCGGAAAGCCTGTTTTACCCCTGAAGAATTGTAAATGCTAATAGTGTGTTTATTAGAACATAAAAAGCCGAACTTTGACTCATTTGAACGCTTGCTTGGTGGTTTTATTGTTTTTTTTTTAATTTTATTATGACGTCTTAATTATGTTATGGTATATTAGCCGGAAAGCCTAGTTTGCCCAGATGTTTTGTAAATGCTAATAGTGTGTTTATAATAACAAAACTAGCCGTTCATCTAAGCACTTCCGTATTTTCAAATATTTTTATCAGTTTTTTTCAAATTTTAAGTGAAAAACACAATTTTTACCCACCGTCCTAGGATGGGCATTTACACTAGTATATATATATATATAGTGGACTCTCTCTATCTGAACACTCTCTAATGTGAACACCCCGGTATTATGAACACTTTCTGACGGTCCCGGCGAAACCCCATAGACTTAACAAAAGATGAACTCTCTCTATTCTGAACACCTCCTAATCTGAACACCCCACTATTATGAACGCTACTTTTGATCTCCATTCTAACCTGCCTCTGCGTAAACTGAACGTGTGTTTGCAGTTGGAATACGGGGAATTCTCGCATCATGGAAATTCGGAAAAAATGTTGCAGAAGAATAAAAGGGTTCAATGCACTTGATTTAAAAATACCGAAACAAAATTATTTCTAGATTTTAAGATCTACCTGATGCTGAAATTTGTTTCAATAATTCAGATAAAATCTTCAGTTAACAAAAAAAAAAAAAAAAAAAAAAAATCGAAAGAATATTTTTTTTTTACCGTACGTGTTTTCAACTAACTAGAACATTCTTATATATTTATAATACATAAAAAAGTGCAGATATGAAATTGTTTCCATTTCAGAAAAAGTAAATCATGATAATCAAATTAAATGAAATGATCAAAACAATCAATTTTTATGCAAAGAGATACAAGAAAGAATAATGTAAAAACCATGTCACGTGATTTCCCCTCTCTCAAGCTGAGATAAAAATCGAAAGATTGCACAACAGAAATGCTCCCCCCCCCCCCCCCCCCCAAATGAAAGATAAGTGACAAGAGGTGTTAGACAGAGTGGTTAAAAAAGGATTATGGTTTCTTTTCTGGACATTCGGTGGGCAGCATTATCGCTTCTGTTTCTTTCTTCCTTTTTGCTAGGCAAAGGTAAATTTTTTTTCGTTATTTCACTATCGTTGCAGGGAAAGCTTCACAACACTTACGCAGATATGTCAGAAATAAGTAAGAAAAAGAGAAAACGGAAAGAACTGAAGCTTCAGGAAAAATACGAAGTTGTTCAAAAATTAAAAAGTAAGTCAAAGAAAAATTGCATCTGAATTTGGAATTTCAGAAGGTCAAGTTAACGCTATCAGCAAGAAAGAGAAAGAAATTATAGCCGCTTTTGAAGCAAATAAACCTTCCACAAAGTGTTGAATTTTCGAAAAGAAAATGGGAACATGATCAGTCAGAGAACAGTATGAGAACATAAACAGTCATGTCTGGAATTTTTTTTTGTCAAATGAGAAGAATAATCTTCCTGTCACTGGACCCCTGCTAAAGCAGATTCCTCTGGATTTTGCACAAAAGGAGAAAATCACGGAATTCAAAGCATCAGAAGGATGGCTAACTCGCATCAAAAGTTGGCATAATATCGAATTCAAAATAATCAATGGTGCAGCTGCAGACGTAAATGTCAACACTGTGGAGGAATGGAAAAGAAAGCTTCCGGATGTAACGAAGGATTTCGATGCCGATGATATTTTCAATGCCGATGAAACCGGCCTGTTTTTCAGAGCTCTTCCAAATAAAACAGCAGAAAGAAGCGAGAAATGCGTGGGCAGAAAAATGTCAAAAGAAAGACTTACCGTCATGCTCTGTGCCAGTTTTACGGGTGAGAAGCTCAAGCCACTTGTGATCGGAAAAAGTGAAAAACCACGATGATTCAAAAATGTGAAGATAGCATCTTTGCCAGTGCACATAAAATCAAATCGAAAAGCCTGGATGACATTCAGAATTTTCTCACAATGGTTGGAGGGCATTAACGAGATGATGAAGAGAGAAGGGAGAAAAAATATTCTTTTTGTGGATAATGCCAGATCACATACAAATGTGCAGCTGAGCAACGTGAGCCTGAAGTTCCTGCCACCGAACTGTACTTCTATAATCCAACCACTGGATCAAGGAGTAATCAAGACCTTTAAAGCTAACTACCGACTTCATTTTTTGAAGAAAATGTCCGTGGTGATGGAGGAGGCAAATTCGGCAACCGAACTAACGAAGAAGGTCAATGTCATGGATGCTGCCCATTGGATATCAATGGCTTGGAATGAAGCAACCCCCTACACCATCCAAAAATGCTTCTACAAAGCTGGATTCCCGTGTGCGAATGAGCAATCAAGGACAGAGGACCAAGAAGCAGCAGCTGTGAGTGATTTGGGGTCAATTCTTCAGGAGTTTCATACTGAAATTGAACCTGGAGCTTATCTCGAAGCAGACGGAAGCCTTCCTATTTGCGACAACATCGTTGAAGAGGAAGAGGGTAGTGAAGATGATGCAGAACCAGATGAGACCGATGAAACAATAAGTACGATTACCTTCAAGCAATATGGTCAAGGGATTCCAGACCTGTGCGGCTGAACATCACCAGGAAACCTTTCTACTTCTTAAACAACTAGATCACATGTACACTGCACGAGCATAAACAGTGCAAAAACAGACTAAAATTACTCACTTTTTAAAGTAATGTACTAATTATGTTTTCAAGTAATGTATTGCAAGTATGTATGTTAATTGTATATTTCGTAAACATTTTTAATATCACATTTTAATTAACTTTTTTAATAGCTTCTAAATTCAGCACCTCCATCTCGGTAACTTGCATGTTTAACCAGGCTAAGTATTCTATACAGTCTATAAACTCAATACATAGTAGTAACAGTAATGCATTTCCCCAATCTCCCTCTATAATGAACACCCCCATAATCTGAACATTTTTGGTCGGTCCCCTGAGTGTTCAGAATAGAGAGAGTCCACTGTATATATATATATATATATATATATATATATGAATTTTATTTATGTTTTCATGCATTATTTAATTATAAAACCATAGACATTGAGCTAATTTCTTTTCAAGTTCTTATATAAATATTTTTCCTTCTTTCTGTTTGCCTGCTTTTCTTATATATATCATCTTGATAATAGTCATACAAAATATACCAAAAATTGTAGATAAGTTTGTTTTATATAATTGATAAATACATGCAAAGTACTTTAATTAAAATATTTTTGTATACAAAATTAGTAATTAAAATAAAATATTGTTGGGTGTAAAATCTTATTTAATTATAAAGCATTTAGATTAAAAAAAAATTATACAACTTCTCCTGAAATAAAATATGACATAATTTGAAATGATGAATTATGTTACTGCTAATAAATAATATTACATATATATTTCTGCCAGGAGTGAGGATCAATCTCATGCTCTCCTTCAAGAATCATATTTATTATCATTATTACTTCTGTTGTCAACATCCCTTTTTTCTGTGTATTTACAAAATGGACAAATGAGATGATATTCTGGCTTGACTAATGTTGTTTGCAGATATTTTTATCCCTAAATTTTTCTTTAGAAGTCTAAAACTGCATTTAAAAAATATTAGATATTGCTAAAAATTATTAGACTGAAGTGTGAAATCCCCGCATGTGTCCACTGATCGGAACTTAAACCCGACTCCTTATACCACTCGGCTACACTGCCGTCGTTCCACATTACTCTAAACTGAACATGCTGTAGATTTAATTTTATGCATGTGTAGTTCTCTAGTGTCTGTTTATTTTGGTCTTATTGTAATACTAGAAGACTCTGCCACGTATGAGCTATGCTCGCCAACCCCTGCTCTGACACTATAAGCTATAAAAACACGCTAATTTGATCTGGCTTAAAAACAATTATGGAAGATTGAATTATAATTAAATGACCAGTGCCTATCTCCTGTAATCGGGTTTTCATTCATTTTCTTTTGAGTGATGGATTTTAAGGCCGAATCAACTACTGTCGAAAGAACTAACAGTCGTTTTCGTGATTGATTAAATAAGATTTAGACATTTGAAAATAAACTTGTGTAAAATGGCTAAGTAAACAATGTCGCTGTACCGGGGAATTTTATAACGATGGTATAAGAAAATTGTTTTCAGTAAGACGTTTTAAATGTATCGTTTCCAATATGACATATTTTCACCAAAGTTTTCTTCCTATTATTAAACATAAAAATATAATTTTTAATTGAAGGGAAATATTTAATTTGTCAAAATAAATGAATGAATCTGTCGTGCAAATATTTTTTTAAATTGAAACTGTCTAGAAATATTATTATTTGAGCATTTTAAATATTGCATAAGTTTCCCCATTTAATCCTGTGAACGTGTAATGATTTAATTATTGTTTTCATGTTTTATTTATCTTTTTAATATTTACGTGCAATTTTTTTTAAACGTAATTTTCTCCATTTACTGCTTTTAACATGTGATAATTTAATTATTTTGTTTTATTTCTGTATTTAATTGAAAGTGGATGTTATTATGTGTGCTATTTTACAAATTGGCAGCAATTTAAATAAATGGTTTTTTTGAAATATGAAACAAACCTCCATCAAAATGATGAAATTTAGATTAAAAAATTGAAAAAATCCCTTAAAAGATTAGTCAAATTAAAAAAATAATCGCACACTGCAAGCTTGTCAACTATATTCCTTCTAATTATGGTAATTCGATACATTATGTAAAATTAACTTGTGAAAAGATTTTATATTTCTTTTTAAACTTTTTTGTTTTCTCTGATGTTAATATGTGTAAAGTCATTTTCTTCTTCTTTTTTTAGTCTCATATTATGAGAAATTGTGCACTTTCAATAATAAGAATTCTGTTGACTAAAACACTTTGCACAGAAAATTTATCCGAAAAAGAAAAGGCAATGAGACGAGAATTATTAGAACATGCTGAAGTAGGTTCTTGTTATTTATGTATTTAATTAAATCCATTAATTAATTTATTTTTTATTGTTGGAAATCATCTAACTATAATTATGTACTATATAAAATAATAAGGATATTGCTTTCTCAAGTCAAATACATTTTAAGAAATATTTATGTAACTTTTACTTAACTTTACTGTATTACTTTATTAGTCTAACAGTGAGTATGTCATCCTTTTTTAGAACCATTTGTGGAAATATTTTTATTATTGCTTTCTTGGAACTTTATAAATAATAATTTGCCTCTAAACTTAAAGCTCTCCTTCCGTCTGTGGGAGGCTATGACCTGAAAAACCAAATTCATCATCAAGATTACCTATCTTATTTTGAGGATTTCTAGGTTGTCTCATCAAAGGTGACATGTTTTGATTCAACTATGCTATCATCTTCAGGAAACCATCCATACTCTGTAACCATTTGTGCCATAACCATAACCTATTAAAATATCCTTTCTTGCACGAGGTTGGAATTTATTTTGCTTCTGTTTGTGTATATGTACATATGCTATACAGCCATAATGTTTTAGGTATTTGATTTCTTTCCCTACCATCTTTCAAAAGGCATGGCATCTATAGCTGTAGGCAAGATCCTATTTTGGATATAATTGGTGGCCATTACTGCCTTAATCCAAAGACGGTTAGGTAAATTTGCTGCTAGTGAAATGTCCTCATTCCTTCAAATAAAACAGGATTGTATCATTTGGCACATCCATTTATTTGTGGGCTATATATTGAAGTTTTTTCATGCTTTATTTCCTGTTTTTGTAACATATTCTCTATTTGTTGGTTACAAAATTCAAGGCCATTGTCAGTGCGAATGGCTTTTACCCTTTTTTCCGACTGTCTCTCTATCATTCTAATGAATTCATAATTTATAGCACACTTTATCTTTTGTTTTTAAGAGATAGCAAAAAGCTCGTTGGATAAAATCCACAAAAATCAAAATATACCTATAACCTACTTTAGAAGTTACTGGGGCTAGTCCCCAAATTTCAGAATGGATTAACTCCAAAATTTCCTTAGAACGAATGTTTTTCAACTTAGGGTGAGTAGTACGGGTATTCTTTACAAGAACACAAACTTCACAGTGAGTTTTTTTACCTTGCAAAGCTCCACAATTTTCAATTAACCTTTCTCTAAATATTCTCTTAATTATGTTTGTATTACAGTGTCCTAAGCGTTCATGCCATAATATTACTTTATTTCTTTCAAGGGCATAAGTGCTGTTATAAACACTCTCATTACAAACATTTGTATTTTTACATTCATCACTAGATGAAGGTTTCTTTGGTTTTACTGCATGCAACACATAAAAGTTATTTTTAAAACTTGCTGTATATAAATACTCCCATTTCGGAGAAAAAAAATTCTAAAACCCTTGTCTATTTTAGCATGCATCCCCGCTTTATTCATTTTACACATTGAGATTAGATTTCTATGTACACTATGAAGATTCACTTTACTAACTTTTCCTTGATCTACCATTTCAAAACTTACATTTCCTGTACATTTCACTAAATGAGGGTTTGTACACCATTCTTAGTACTGAACCAGGGGAGGGGGGGGGGGATCAGTTAGTGAAGTGAAAAATTGTTTATTCTGACATACATGAGAAGTGAATGCAGAATCTAGTATCTAATCCCAACTAGTAGATACAGTTTCATTTACATAGCATTATTGTTCTTTAACTATAAATTCAGTTACAAAAGAACCAGTATTAACCTTTCATTTTTTATAACCACATGCATTAGCATTGTAAACCTGTTTCCTACTTAAAGCACAGTTCTCTATATTAGAGTTAGATGAAGTTACTGGATTAACTATCATTAAACTTTCTTGTTTTTGCCTTTCTCTAAAATTACGTCGGGCAGTTTCTTTTAAAATTTCTGATTTAATATACTAAAAGGTAAATTTACTTTCTTCTAAATTATCGAATTCTCTGATGAGATATTGAAATCCCCTTATTTGGGGATTTTATAAAAATAAATTAATAAATATTTGTTTTTCAATAATAATAATAATAACTAAAAACTTATTTCAAGATTTAAAATTATTTTGCTTTTTTTAACCATTTTTAACGTAATAAACAAACACTCATTGAAATAAGGTCAAACTGTAATTCTTCTTTATGTAAAGCAGCGAACACTGATTAGGCAACCCTCAAAGCTTGGCTGGCATTGATTGTAGCCAAAACATTACAAAAGCTGCCGATATGCACACTCTATTGTATTAACTTTTTTCTTTCTTAATTTTGAATAGACTACAGTTGTTAAAAAAAATTAAGATCTTTTTATTTTCTTTCTAATTGAAGAAAACAGTTCATATATTTTAATTAATTCAATTTGATGCTTTTGAGTTTTATATTGTTTTGTTTCATACTTTTCTCTTTCCTTATATATATTATTTTCTTAGTCTCATGTCTTAGATGCAAATTCTTTTGTTCGGAGCCGTGCTATTCAAGTTTTAAAGATGTTGATGGAAGAAAGAGCTGTTGCCTCTGTTGAACTATTTGAATTAGGAAAAATTATTACTAACAGGCTTAAAGACAAAGCTAGCAATGTCAGAAAAAATGCTATGTCATTCATGGCAGAGTTTGTCCATGTCAATCAGTTTGCCTGTCAAGTGAGTATTTGCAAAATACCATATTGAAGTAGTTTTTGTAAATTAAGCCTTGCGCGGCAGCACAAGGCTTATTTATTTCCAGTTTATTTTTTTAATTTGCTTTGCAAGTTACTTTTTTTTAAATATATATATATGTCAACTATGTCTATTATCCACACTACATGTTGGAATGTAAACAGTGAAAATGGCAATTAACAGTTAAGCTCATACATAAAGGTAAATGTGGTGTTTTTTTTCATGAATTATCAATTTTCCAATGAAATAAATTGCGATTTAAGAAAATTCATATACTTTGTACCCAGCATTCGAAAATAATAATTTGATCTAAGCAAAAGGGACAACCAAATTGAAATAGCAATTTTTATTTTAAATAGGCATCATTGTTTGTTTGGTTATGCATAACACAGACGTACACTTCTCAACATTGTGTTTGTTTATTTTATAATACAGTTGAATATATCTTTCAGTACAATTTCTGCGAGTGTATTTATACCTACTTTTGCATGCTGCATGCGATTGTTCTTTCAAATTATTATTCATTAATACCGAAAGCAACAAAGTTGAAGATATCAGTGGCTTTCATACTAGCGATGCAAAAGCAAAAATCAGTGAGCTTTTAAATTATGCAAAAGAGGCATTAAATGTTGTACCTGCATTTTTAGAGGAACAAAATTTGGTTCAGTGGCTAGCTTCTGAAGATGAGCCCACTATAACTCAATTAATGACTGATGATGAAATTATAGCTATTTTTTTAAACCACACTGAAACAGACATTGATTCTGACACTGAATCAAAGGATGAAAACACTAAGATAACTTACATACAAGGTTTAGAACTGAGATATAAATATTTAAATTTTCTAGAGCAACAAAATTTTATCTCAGAGCACGAAGTAATGAGTGTTCATACAATACAGCAAAAAAAATATTGACAACAAACCAAAACTAAACTACCAATGTTTAAAAAAATTAATAATCAGTAAAATTTGAATTGTATATAATTTTTCTTTATATTAATTTAGTTATTGAACCAATTTTGCATAATATTTTTCTTTTCCATTGTAATTTTTGTGTAATTGTTTCTAATTTATAGTCCAACTTAAAAAAAATAAAATGTAAACAAAGGGGATGATCTATAATCTGCAAAACCTTCGGTCCCTAAGTGTGCGGATTTCACAGAGTTGACTGTGTATGTATGGGTCGTTGAAATTTTACATGCAGATTGCATGTCCTGAAAATGAAGATTTTTTTTGCTTGAAAAGTATTTATTGTTTTTTCTCACTGTTATTAACACTTTTAATATATCTTACTTGCTCATTAAAAAAAATACATTAAGTATGTTTAAGACTTTATTTACTAAGGAAAATATATATATACAGTGAAACTTCCATTTAACGAAGTCTCATCGTTACACTTAAAAACTTCGTTATGAAGAAAATTCGTTAAATAGAAATCAACTTAAATTCAGGAAATTTTTCCTTCAGATATGACAAAAAGGTAATGGATTCAAAAGTATTTGATTCCGTTTCAATTTTGAAGCAATCTTTTACAAAAAAGTTGTGTACGGTCGATGAAATCACGTCATATTCCAAAGCTTTCATCAGCTCTGATACACAGATTCTCAAACTAATGTTTTTACTACATTGTCTTTTTTCCATAATGTATTTCAAGATTTTGTATTATTCCTTAGACTAATGGCTGAAGTTTAGAAGTTTTATTAGCAGGAACAAAAATAACTTTGATGTTCTGCGATTTGCATTTTGAAGCACCTTCTTGTGGATGTACAAAGCAATTGTCTATCAGCAGTGGAAGGTCAGAATGATAAATATGTCTCTAATTGATATTTTTGTTCCAATTGCGTCACTGCACCCTCTAAATCATTGAATGTAAAAAGGGGATTTTGACTTCCCCCAACTGTCAGCGCTGGAGTCTCGGTGTGGGAGAGTGGTGATAGGAAGTGTTTTTCTTAGTGCGAAAAAAAAATCGTTTTCTTTAGAACCAAGCAGAATGGAAATTATTTAAATGTGTTCATTTTCATACAATCCACTGAAATAAATTCGCATATCCATCGCAGCAGCAACCTCTTCGTTTGAATTCTGTACACGTACAAAAGTGAAATAAACTTCGTTATATAGAATATATTTTTCGTACTATGGAGATTAATTTACATGTTAATGGTGTTCAAAGTCAAAGTTCTGCAGAAAATTTCGTTAAGTAGAAAATTTCGTTAAATAGGGACTTTGTTAAAGGGAAGTTCCACTGTATATATATAAAAATTCATCATCCACTTTTTGGGCTGTTTGACAAAAGAATGTACCATAGGACACAAATGAAGATTATAAGTAAGCAAGTAGTTGCAAAAGTCGTTTTGGAATATTTGTTATAATATAAGATACAGATAACTAATTTGTGTTTTTCTTGGGAAGGCATTTTTTTTCTCTGTAACCTCTATTACCAATTATTTATAACTTTTATATTGTGATTATAGAATAATTACAAATCAAATCAATTCACATTTAGTACCACTATCAAATAATTAGTTGGTGGGTAAACCAAATAAAATGTGTTCTCAAGATATTTTTTTTCTTTCTGAATGTAACTTCTGTTACCAGATACTGATGTTGATGTTATTCTTCAAAATTAGCTATTGATTCATTTAATTAAGAAAACTTTTGATGTAGTAAACTTAAAACATCATTCCTAAGATATCAGGATAACAAATTCACTAAATTAAGTTTGGCTTTGGTAACAAAGGTTACATTATAATATAGGTTACAGATGTTATTTTTCAAAATTAACTCATTTAATTAAGAAAATTGTTGGTGCCATAAATTATAAACAACATTTCTAACATATGAGGAGAACAAAATCACTAAATTAAATTGGTGTTGGTAACTTTTCTGTTACTTTATCTAATTTCTGTTACCTCATGTAACCTCTGTTACAAGTAGTAATTAATTTCTGAAAATTTTCTATTTTTATTATCCTGTAATTTATCAATAGATTTATTTACTCAGTAAGTGGCCACACAATCACTAAATGCCAATTTTGATCGGGCATTATTTTTTAAAGAGTTTTGAAAAAGTTTTGACAAAAAATTTGTAATACGGTAACAGAGGTTACATGGTCACTCTTTTATTTATTCTCCTTAAACAGATTTTAGCCAATATGCAACATTAACTTGGCTAAGGGCATTTATTAAACACAGTGATAAAGATAATTGTTTAACTGCTTGTTTTTATAAATATGATAATTGCATCTTTGTGTCTGGTAACAGAGATTACAAATTTGTACACCTAGGCATCTTTCAACAGGTTTGCTAGCTTAAATAAATAACATTAAGCATGGCCTTCAGTTATTTGCTGTACTTAAAGCCTTGTACGGCTGCAAAATGCAATTATTGTGACCAAAATGTAATGAAAAAAATTACTTCTGTAACAGTGGAAATCTGCTTGTAAAATCGAAATGACGCATATATTAGAAAATCTTGTGACTTTCAGTCAATTTACATTTAGTAACATAAGCATTTAGAAGCTGTATGTTTTATGCTTATGAATATACTACAATGTTAAGAAATGCGCTTCTCTGTTATTGAAGTAAATCTGGGAATTCAGGAAATTCCTTTATTAAAAAGCACATATATACAAGCTATTTTAGCAAGCTTTCAAACATAAAGAATAGTTTTACAAATGACATTCTGAGAGGAAATCGCGTTGTTATTCGCCATTTAAAACTAATTAAAAACTGTACACAGTTATCCAGTTTGGAATCTGTATATTGGAACATATTTTGTACTAAAAATAGAATTATATTATATTAGAAATGAAGCATAAAATCTTCATTATTCATGGCTTCAGTTTTAATGTGATATGTAAATGTCATTTTTTAAAATTATTGTGGAGTTCAATAGTGGCTATTTAATAGCACATTTTAAAGTTTTTATCAGTTGAGGAGATTTCTTTCTATCATATGGTTCATACATTTTGGAAAAAAAATTAAAAAGTGCTGGAAAAAAATTGCTGGAATAAATTGCGAATTTCTTCAGTCTGTTGCAAAAAGTAATCGTGAATTTCATTGAACATATACAGAAAAAAGACTGCGAATTTCGTGAATTACATGTTGCAAAAAAAATCACGAATTTCGTCAATTTCTCGCACGAAAAAAAAACTTTGTCAATCTGTTGCAGAAAAAAAAATCTCTAATTTCATCTATTCCTAACGGGGGAGGGGCTAAGTATCTTAAAATGTTTTACAAGCCTTTAAAATCAGTTTGAAAGATAATTGAATTGCTATTGATAGGATAAATATTTTGATTCTGAAGCTTTTTATACAGTCAGTGTTAGTAAATTAAAGAAAATGTGGGGGGGATATCTCTTGTCTATCCCCACTTTCTGTTTCAAACCTTTTCAGAATTACTAGAAATGGATCTCATGTCTTTCTGTCATAGTTTTACAATGATATTTAAAAGAATAAGAGTCATGACTTTTGCAGATTTCTGCCAGTAGTTGTGTATAAATAAAAAAATTGCTATTTTTAACAGATTTTCAGGGATATGAAAATCACAAAACATGATCTTTAGAGAGTATTTAGGATTAATACTTACTTCTAAGAAGATATTTTTAAATAAGAAAATTAATCTTCAAACAATTTTAATATGTTATTAACAATTTTCTACTGGCTCCGAAAAAAGAGCCCAAACTCATCTCTACTATGCACTATCGATGAGAAGGGCCAAACCCAGGCTCAAGTTTGATTTTTCAACTAGCTTTTGGGCTGAAACTGAAAATTTTATTTATTGATAAATTGAAAAAAGGGAAACAAAACTTACTATTTCACAGAAATAAGAATGTATTCTAAATTTCTTAAAGTGTTTTACAAGCCTTTAAAAATCAGTTTTAAAGAGAATTGAATTGTTATAAATGGGATATAAAGAGAAATATTCTATCTGTATCTGAATCTTTTCACTGTCAGTGTTTAGTCGCTGGATATCTCTTGTCTATCTTCACTTTCTTTTTGAAATCCTTTTCCAGAATTAATGGAAAATAGAAATCATGTCTTTCTGACATAGTTGTACAATATTTTAAAACAAGAGTTTTGGAGCTTTCTGCCAGTGGTTGGGTATAAATAACAAAACTATTTTAAACAGATTTTCAGAGTCATGGAAATCTCAAAAGGTTGTCATGAGGGAGTATTTTGGATTAATACTTATTTCTATATAAGAAGAGATATTTAAATTTCAACATTAATTTTGAAATAATTTTAAAATGTTATTAGCAATTTTTTACCACATACTTTTGTTAAGGCATTATTACCATGGTTCGTATGTTTTGGAAAAAAATGATTCATTTTCAAGGAATGAAAAGTACTGAAAATTTTTTCAAATGCTTAAAAGTGTTGGAAAATTTTCAAAAATATAATAATAGTCCTTGAATTTTAAAATTTCTAACAAGCAAAAAAAACAAAACATTCTTGCATTTTTATTTAGGTAAAACATGACATATACTTTCACTTTAAAAAAATGGAATGCCCCTTTGCTATTTGCATTTTCTCTTCCAAGTAGTTACGTACGAGACGTTAGTAGCTGGTAAGCTCGGCTGAAAAACAACCAATCACAGTGAACAAGCGGAAGGTCTTCCAACATGACGAAAAGCACAAGGGTGTGTTATCATCTGATTGGACTCTGATTGGTTGCTTGCGATCCAAGCTTTCCAGCTGCTAAGCTCTTGTCATGCATGTTAGTACCTTTCCTTCACTTTAAAAAATCAGATGATGTTGTGATGCCCTCCGCACCGATTAAAATATCTCCAGAATAGAATTTCTTTGGAAATTTAGGATAAAATACGGTAGTACGGTAATAAAGTATTAAAAGCGAAACAATTAAAAAAAAAAAAAAAAATCCCTATCGAATTACAATTTTAAATGTCCTCACAAGATGCGATGTTCCTTAGTCTGGATCCATGATGTGATTTTCCTATGAATATATTTTTTTATATTTCACCGAATTTTGTGAATCAATTATTTTTGGTAGAATTCCAAAATATCAGTATTTTGGATTAATAGTTGCAAAGAAAAACGAATGACTAACGAAAAAATAAATTCGAAACACTTTCTACATTTCTGAGAAATATAATATCTACTGATCATTAAAAAAGAAAAAAAAAACGAAATTTTGTCAATTGGTCAAGGGGAAATTTCATCAATCTATTGCAGAAAATAAATCTCTAATTTGATCAATCGGATATGAAAACAAGAACGAAAAATCATGCGCCAAGCATAGATTATGTAACACTTTCCAATGCTTCCAAAATAATTTTACAAATCATTACCGTTTAATAAGCTGAAAGATAACATTTAAGTAAACAATTTGGAAAACACGCATAACATATTTAAAACCGTAATTTTAGGAATTTCCAACATATACAACATTCGGAAAAATATCCGAATACCTTTATTCAGCCCTGTATATGATCTATAGATTTGTATATATACTACATAGGATGCTAAATTTTTGTTTAGTTAGGAAACACGTAGCACAGTTTAAAATTCTCCTTCTGGAGTTTGTCAATAAACAGAAATGTGTTCACGAACTTTTGTGCTGCCCTGTATATGATCTACAGAATTTATACACACCAATCAATAGACAAAAAGTGAGTTAAATTTAAAATTGTGTTCAGCAACTTAAAACGCACTTCCAGGAATTATTGTTAACAGACAGTAGAGAATTCTTTTGTGTGTCCCTGTAAATGAACGATGACTGCTATACACACAATATTCAGTAGTAAGCCTCTTGTAATGCGCCTTAGTGATATATATATAAATTTCTATGCGTTTAAAATAGTGAAACATTATTTAAATAAACCGCAGACGATTTTTCTCCATAGACGTAATGTAACGGAATTCTTTTGACGGTCCCTGTAAAGTAACTATAAGTGCTATACACACTCTATTCCATATTAAGCTTTTTGTAATGCACCTTAGTGATATACATCAATTACAATGTGTTTGAAATTGTGTAACATCATTAAAATAAACCGCAAATGATTTTTCCCTATAGACCATAATGTAATGGAATTTTTTTGAGTGACCCTGTAAAAAAACTATAACACTTCAGTTGAAATAGGAAACATGCTATAGATGACGACAATAACATATAAAAATTTCAGGGCAATCCGATCATATTTACGGGAGTTAGAGCACGGCCATACGGCAGACAAACCGAAGTCATAAACACTTTTCAACTAGGTTGGAAAGTGTTAAAAACCACATTTATCATTAACTCAAGAAAAAATAAAAATCTTGAATTTCATCAATTATTACGTTTTAAAAAATTAGAAATTTTGTCGATTTGTTGCGGGGGGAAAAAACTTTGTCAATTGGTTGCGAAAAATGATCTGCGAGTATTTTTTGCAACCCAGATTTTTCTGTTGCAGAAAAAAATCACGAAGTTCATCTATTGCTAAAAGAAATAAAATTGCAAATTCTGTCAATTACATGCAGGAAAAATCACAAATTTTGTCAATCTGTCATTGAAAATAATTGCAAATTTTGTAAATCACTCGTGGAAAAATATTCCAAATTTTTCCAATCATATGCGAAAAATGTTTTTGAATTTTGTCAATTTGTCACAGAAAAAACATGAATTACATCAGTTAACCGCGGAAAAAAAAAGAACTTCACAGAATAAAATTGCGAATTTCATCACCTATATACGGAAAAATTTGTGAATTTTGTCAATTATATGCGTAAAAAATTGTGTATTTCAGCAATCAAATTTCGCAAAAAAAAAAAAAAAAAAAAAAAAAAAAAATGTAAATTTTGTTAATCCAATGCGGAAAAATATTTCGAAATTTGTCAATCAGTCATTGAAAAAAATTGCAAATTTCGTCAATCGGCCATTAAAATAAGATGTAAAGTTTATTAATCTATCGTAGAAAAATATTGCGCAATTTGTCAATTACTCGTTCATAAATATCATGGATTTTGGCAATCAGTAAAAACTTTACTCAATTATATCAATCCCAATTTTTCTCTCTGTACTGATAACAAAAATTTTAATTTCTTTTTTATAAATTCCTTTTTAAAAAAAATCGTTTGTATTTAAAAATAAAAGTAAATTATGTAATCTTTATTTCAATTATGTTTGTATGGATAAGTGCAAAATTATATATTAAAAAAAAAAAAAATGTTTGACTCCTGAAATGCTAATATTTGATTCCTGAAGGGTGTTCAAAACTCCTCAAATTTAACTAGTTTATTCCTGACTTCTACTCTTGTAGTGATACCATATCTTTTTTTTACACTTAAAGAAAAAAGATCAAGCTCTCTTTTCTTAACTTTTTATTACTTTCTTCTATCTATAATAGAAGAAACTATTATAATCGAAAAAATTTTCGACTTCCGGTTTTCGATGGATCTACATGTTTTAGGGGCCAGAGAGTCCGAAAAACATGCTTTTACGAAATGTCTGTCTGTCTTCATTGTATCATTGAAAAGTGTATGAAGTTATGCTTAGAATTGAGCCAAATTTTTTTTCTATGTTTATAGCTATGGCCAGCAGGTCCCACTTGAATTTGGGGATATTCTTACAAAAGGGGGTGCTGCAACAGCGATTTTTGTTCCATTTTCATTATATCATCGAAAAATGTATAGAGTTATGCAGAGAATGAACCAAATTTATTGTATATGTTTTTGACTATGGCCGGCAGATCGCAGTTGAATTTGGGGATATTCCACTGGAAGAGGGTGCTGTGATAGTAATTTAAAGATTTCAAATTCAAAAAGATGTACAAAAAAAAAAAAAAAAAAAATTAGAAATTCCCTTTTCCGTTAAATGTTTAAGCTTGATCTAGGTATTCTGGAGCAATTTTTGTTTTTGTTTTGCCTCTATCTGTTTTTTTTTTTTTTTGAGACCGAGACTGGCAATCAGGCCTCTACCTGCCAGGTTTCCCTAGCTTAAACGGGTGTAGTGCCTGACACTTGGGCACATAGCACCACTGAAGGGATGCCGCATAGCGGCTAGCCATTGCTGGCAGGACGGCTATGTGGAGGTCTTTGTTTTGTTCCTATTTTTGTTTTGCTGCTAATTCATGTTGTTCTTTTTGTATGGACCTGGGCTTGGCATCACCTCCATATGTCATGCCATTGCTATGCGAGTTGGTCTCATAATTTAGAACCTTGATCAGGTGTACGAGACCTTCACCTGACTAGGCACCTCCAGAGGTATATTTCACAGGGAACTTAGAGGACTTTGCACCCACGGCGGATTTTACATGCACCGGGCTCCATTAGTGTACATGATGAAAAAAAAAAAACCTGTAAGGGAAGGTGGTTAATACATGTTTATTTAACTTTACATAAAAAAATAAAAAAAATTCATTACTTTTTTACCTGTGTTAGATTTTTTTTTTTTTCTTTTTCCTTACCTTTTTCCTACTGTACTTACGGTTACCTGTTGTTTTTCTTTTGCTGCTTGATTTTTGTTGCATTTTGTTTCGTTTTTAGGTTTCTCTCGTTGCTTTTTGGTTTCTCATTTGTTGCAGTTGTTTTTGGTTTCTCTTTTGTTGCATTTATTTTGGTTTCTCATTGTGATTTGGGTTTCTAATTTTTCTTTGTTGATTTTATACTCTGTTGCATCACTGGTAGTGATGGGAGTATTCGAATTCAAAATGTCTGAGGTCTCGATTCAGTCAAGTTCTCAAGTGATCTCGATTCGGACGGGAGTATTCGAATACAAGCTACCAGGCAAACTGCGGTTTTCGATTGTACAGTAGAACTCCAATTATCCGAATCAATTGGGACCGGACTCCATTTGGTTAATCAAAAATTCGGATAATTGGATTTTTTCCGAAAAAAGGGTCTATTTTAATTAATTATTGTATGTATGTTGAAAATGGGGGTGGGGGGGAAACCTATTTTTAAAGAAAAACCAAGCTTCTGAGCTAAGATCTCAGCTCTTTCACAAAGAATCGGACCCGAAATTGGGTTTCCCATAGAACGTTGCTGCAAAAAACACTTGAAAACGGCATCTTCTAAATCTTTGTTTGTTGCTGCCTTCATTGATTTTCTTCAAGAACTTGCATCTTCGTTGTCAAGCACTGACACGAAGTTTAAAAGTGTAGGTTTTGCAAGAGCAAACTTTTAATGTCTTCCTTTTAATGTCATCCTTTTAATGTCTGAAATCGTTGATTGTCGAACCCCGTAGATCTCAGCCAGCTGTTTACCCGTAATGCTTTTATCTGATTGCTCTATAATGTTTAGTTTATCCGCTAACGATAACAGAACACATTTTCTTTTAGAAGCCATGGTGAACGATGAAACGCACTCACAAACAAAATAACGCACCGACGTGAAAGAGTACCGACACAGTATAGCAAGTCAAGTATTAAACTAGCAGGTCACGTCACACTGACTGACTAATCAGAACGAACAGTGACAGGTGGGCCGGGCCGGCTACCTGGCGATGGACGACAGCCAATAATCGAACAGCACTATGAGACGGTGACTTATCATCCCAATAATGTTCGCACTGCGCCTACACTAACTTCGGGAAGGCCAATGCGCGTGTAGACAAATCATTATTTTGCGAATCGCAGTACGTTTTCGTCTTATTTTTTTTCTGAAATTCTGAAAGCGATTCGGATAGTCGGAGTTCGGATAATTGGGGTTCTACTGTATTCAGTTCTTATAGCTCGAGTTTTCTATGTTTTCATAAGCTGCGCCAGTGAATGCTAATATTCAAATACTTACTCGGCGCTGTTTAAAACATTTCTCCGGAATCTTGAGGCTAGTAGGATGGATGATCGGCGCTGTTTTAGTTTTATTTTTTCAAGAGTGTACAGCTAAGCTACTTTTTTTTTTTAAGAGCATATGAATTTAAACTTACATAAAATTCTGTAAATTTGTAATTAAACATCATATGTCAAATTTTATGTTTTTTTTTTTTTTTTTTTTTTATATAACAGAAAATAATTACTCATAGTGGAAAATTAATTTGTACAATTCGAAAAAGAAATTTTTATTGATTATGAAGATTAACCCTTTGTAACTCAACAACTCCGATTTTAAAATTACTAACTTAGATGTTAGAAAACATCATTTTAAGCATGTAAAAATAATATTTAAAAAAAAGAACATAAAAATAAAAATATAGTGACCAAAAGGTGTTTTTTTTTTTATCTGGAACAAACAGAAAATTACATTTTTCTTATAAACATTGTAACTATTCTATTACAAAATTGTAAAATATTTATTACAAAATTGTAAAAATTCTATTCTTAAACGTCTCCATCCTTTTTATTTTTTCAAAATTTACGAAGTTAATTTTAAAAATAACGATAGCTGCTTCGTTGGAAAATAGCCTAGTGTTCTAAAAAAAAAAAAACCATAATAATAAAAATAGAAGTTTGTGTTTGTCTGCCTCCCTGCTGTGCTGTATTCTAACCAGACCGCTGCATGCAGAGTAACAAAATTCGGCAGGAAGGTACTTGTAATATCTGAAGTTATGCAGATCCAAAATAGTTTTTGGTTTTTTTTAATAAAATTTTTTCATAAGATTTTTTTTTAAAGCGTTTTCTATCGAAATTCTCCGCGATTTCTCCACATTTGTAAAATGAATCCAGTTTTAATCTTTAACCCCGATTTAGTAAATTATGCCCTTTTTTCAATAAAGTTTATTCGGAATTTCTACAGCGATTTTTGAACCCCAAATTTTATTTACGTTTGAATGAATTTTTGTTTAAAAATTTATTTTGAAACATTCTTAAATATATATAAAACCCAAGCAGACCGGAGCATGCATACAACACCCAGTGTACACCAGTGGCGCAGCCAAGGGGGGGGTGGTTAGGGGTTAAAAACCCCCCCAGAGCTAAAAAAATTACTATAATTGCCGCTTATATGAATCAACACTGCTAAAGTTAAAATTAAGTTTTTTGGACTTTACGCCTTGGCAGAATCTTTTATCGCAGCTTGAAGTGATTCTTTTCAATTAATGTACATGTCTAAATTTCTTTCGTATGTGCTTGCGGTTTTAATACGAGAAATGAAATCATTTTCAGTTTGGCATCTGCGTGCTTCCTAATACATACGTTTTGGATAACAGAATAAATAAAGAAAGATAAAATGCAATGTCTATTTCTCAATACATCTGCATGCTAAAATTCCTGCAGATGTTAAGTTCGGACAGTTAGTTTTCTGTTGTTATAAAGATGCTGATATGGTAATGTGGTTTCGTGGTTTGCGTTAAAAAAAAAAAAAAAATAGAATGTGTTTCTCCCTAACAAATTTTCTTCTGTCATTATTTTTTTTTCTCTATTTCTGGGCACTTTTTTTTTTTTTTTTTTGCTTATTTTCTGCTCTACTCATTTATTAAATTTCATTATTAAAAGTCAAAATGTATTATTATTTTTTTTACAAAAGACAAAATTGCTTTAAATTTTACAAATAATGTATGAAATATAAATATGCGGGTGGGATAACAAGCATAATGCATACCTCCTTCTAATGAAAGGGGGTTTAGGTTGATGGTTGTTGTTACTGCTGAAAATTAGAGCCCCGGTACTCTTTTTTCCTAGAATTTAAACCCTGCCTGTGAATATGGATTTTGAAAAAAAAAAAAAGGCGTTAAATGTGCGCTAAATGCATTTTTTTTAGAAAAATACTATCTATAATTACACACAATTTTACGCTAACCATGCATTAATTTAAATTGATCAGCAATAAATTAGTTATGCATTGATTTACACTTATTGTATTTTAACGAATGCTATCTGCATGTCATTAAAATTATACTAGCTGACCCGTCCGGCGGTGCCTGGGCTCATGATAATTACCTCAAATTTGTATGATTATCTATCTTATATCAATTTTATATTTTTAAATGAAATTTTCACAAAAAAATATTGATTATTAGACAGAAAAGCATTTTTTAAAGACACCTTCTTGTTTGGTTGGGTGTTTTGTTTGTTTCTTTTCCTCGTAAGGTTCTCTCGTTTCATAGTTTTAAAAAAAAATAACCCCAGTTGTCTGAATTCTATAAATTTTTCATCAGTTATAAACAGGTCTTGACAAAAGCAGTCGCCAAGTTGCCACTGGCGACCTAGTTTTTCTATCTAGCCTCCAAGTTATTTAACCTGATTTTTTTTTATTATTATTATAATTTTTTGTACAAAAATTGACCTAAGAAATGACCATAAATGGCATTTTTTCTCATTTTCGGCATTTTTAATTAGGTAAAAATAAGTTTAACAAATGCAAATTTTAAATTAATAAAAAATAATTATTTGACTGACTTCGACACGAAAACAGGCAGAAATTGTTTTCCTGTTTCACTGTTTCATCCATGCCCCCCTCATCAGATATAGATTTTGCAGCACTCACTTATCCAGACATTTGAAACCTTCGGCAATCAGCATTTCCGAGAACATACCGGTTAATGCAGCCTTTACATTTTTTTTCATAGATAAATAATTTTAATAAATTTCATTAGAAAACTTTGTTTATACCATCTTTTTAAATGATGTAACTATTCTAAACTATGTAACTAATAATCCGACAATAGGCTTATTATTTTTCTCAATTAATTGATAAAAAACTTTTGTGCTTTTGAAAATTAGTGACTTCGGAGGGGAGCCGTTTATATTTTTTTACTGGTAACTAGAATTTTTTACTGGCTACCAGATTTTATCAAATTTGTAAAGCCATGGTTATAAATATAATGGTTTTAGAGACCGTGGAAAAATATTGATATCTAGCTGTAAAAGAAATGCTTTCTTCTCGCGTCTTCTTCTTTTTTTTTTTTTTTTTTTTTTTTTTGCGACGTGTCTTTTAAAATAACAACACAAAAAAGTTATTGTCCGAACTCTCTGAAATTTTATTCGATTGTCAATATAACTGTATCCCACCCCTCTTTAAAATTCCGTGAAAAAAGTCTGTCTTTGACTAAAGTCGAAGAGAGAGTCACAGAAACACAGAGTTACTTCAAAAAAGACTAAGTCACAGACTTGGTCACATTTAATACTGAAAACATGAGCCGACGCTGAGCAAACCCACGCCAAAATACCCAAATTTCTTTTTGCATTGTCATCGAAAAATTCTGAGATTTTTTTAAATACTTTTATTCATCAGAGCGTTTCCAAATTTTTGTAGGCGCTGTAATTTTGATCTTCCAAGATGCTTTTAATGGATTTAGTCGAAATACAGACGTTTAGTTACTTTTAGAATAGAAAAAAGATCGTCTTCGAAAGGCCCGATATGACGTGAGGTTCTAAATAAATCGTAATTTAGAATGCTTTCAGCTGTTTCACACCTTTAAATTTCCCATTTATAATAAATTCTTTATGCCAATAAGCATTTCCATCTTAAAAGTAATCTCTATACTAAATTTCAAGTTTCTAACACTAACAGTTTCAACTAAATCATAATTTAGAACGCTTTTAGAAAGTTTTCAGCTCATTTCGTCCTTTTAAATTTTAAATGTTTTTAAAAATGTTATAAGCAATTACTACATAAAAGTAATCATCATGCCAAATTCCATGTTTTCATACCAATTGTGTCACATAAATCGCAATTTTAGAATGATTCTTACTCTTGCATTCTTTTAAATTTCGTAATGAAAAAATAAATTCTGGGGAGAATTTACGTCTTTTAAGTAACATCCATATAAAATTTCAAGACTCTAGCTCTAAAAGTTCTAAATGACTTGTTACATTTGGCAAAAAGCAAGGTAAGTAAGTCTATTGAAAATTTTGTTAAAATTGCTTCATTATTATTAAAGTTAGGAATAAGAATTCGTGATTCTTTGCAATGAAACCTTGTGTATTTTTAACACTTTCCAACCTAGTTGAAAAGTTTATGACTTCGGTTTGTCTGGTCGTATGGCCGTCTGGCCGTGCTCTAACTCCCGTAAATATGCTCGGATTGCCCTGTAATTGTTATATGTTATTGTCCTTATCTATAGCATGTTCGCTATTTCAACTGAAGTGTGTAGCACTTATAGTTTTTTTACAGGAACACTCAAAAGAATTCCGTTACATTACGGTCTATAGGGGAAAATCATTTGCGGTTTATTTTAATGATGTTACACAATTTCAAACACATTGTAATTGATATATATCACTAAGGTGCATTACAAGAAGCTTAATATGGAATAGGATGTGCATAGCACTTATAGTTACTTTACAGGGACAGTCAAAAGAATTCCGTTACATTACGTCTATGGAGAAAAATCGTTTGCGGTTTAATTAAATAATGTTTCACTATTTTAAACACATTGGAATTTATATACTAAGATGAATAATCACTCACTTTTTGTCTATTACTTGGTTTGTATAAATTCTGTAGATCATATATAGGGCAGCACAAAAGTTCGCGAACACATTTCCGTTTATTGACAGAAACTCCAGATGGAGAATTTTAAACTGTGTTACGCGTTTCCTAACTAAACTAAAATTTAACATCCTATGTATAGTAACATATACAAATCTATAGATCATATACAGGGCTGAATAAAAGTATTCGGATAATTTTCCGAATATTGTATATGTTGCGGAAATATATGTTGGAAATTCCTGAAATTACGTTTTTAAATATGTTATGCGTTTTCCAAATTGTTTACTTAGATGTTATGTTTCAGCTTATTAAATGGTAATGATTTGTAAAATTATTTTCGAAGCGTTGGAAAGTGTTACATAATCTATGCTTGACGCATGAATTTTCGTTCTTGTTATTATGATGGACATAGTTGAATTTTATAAATTTTATAACCGTCTTCATACCCCCCCCTCCGCCTGATTTGTCGTTCTTGTTGATTGAACAAATGGATTCCAACTCTGTTATTTTCTACGTAAAAATTATTTGCTGTACTGTGCTCTTCCATCTTTAAGTTTACCCCTCATCATTTTTAAACAATTTATAAATGTAACCTAGTTTTGTGTTATTTCATTGGTGCATTTTATAGTTTGTAACTCTAATATTGTAAATGCTGTTTAAATGAATCATAACCAACGTAATTGCGGAGAAAAGCATTATGATTTCATTCATTTAAAAGACTGATTCCATTAACCGATGATTCATATAACCGGTGAAAATCTTTATTATAAACTCAAAACCCCCCCTAGAACCGAATTCTGGCTGCGCCACTGGTGTACACTGTTCCCCTAACTCTATGTTCGTTTGGAGGAATTTTTGTTTAAAAATATAAAATCATACAAATTCCAGGTTTGTTTTGTTTAAAGACATAGGCCGCAGCACGTTAGGTGTTCGCGGCCGAAGACAGTGGGGTGGACTGGGTGGACAACTCTAGGTACGTTTGGATTTATTTTCGTTAAAAAATATCTAATAATTAATGTTTGATTTTAGGTAAATTTAAGGTTAGTATCGGCCCGGGCAATGCAGTGCGTGCCACCTAGTACAAAAAAAAAAAAAAAAAAAAAAAAAACATGAAAATATCTGAATTACGATTTTTTTGTCAGAACTCATCGTGCAAGACAATTTTTTACACATCAACAATAGTAATACATAAATTACCAATTAGGAAATACCAAGTATTCAACAATAAATCTGTACCAACATTTTTCAGAATAAAGAAATAAAACAGTTTTATTTTTTTTTTCTCATTCCGTCCTGAATTTCTGTGTAAGATAAATTTGAAACGTATGAACGTTAAAAGGAAAACAAAATTACAAATCCATACTTACTATTATCAAGTATAAAGGGTATTAAGTATTAAATAACAAAGTTTATTACAGGGTTTCCACAATCCTTCAATTTATGGTACCATTATTACTGAATAGTAATCGTCGCCTTATTTAATCGCAGATCGAAAAAAAATTTCGACTAAAATAATCAGAATAATTTTCTCTTTTTTATTTTTAAATAATCAGATACAGAAAATTTAATTAAATTTCCATATCTCTGCACCTTTGCCGGCACTTATGATAAAATAATGTACAAACTAGGTAGCACCCCCACCCCGCCACCCCCAAAAGAACGAAATTCTGCTTACACCTATACTGACTTTTCTAAAATATCCATACTTAATATTATCAAGTATTAAGGGTATTAAGAATAGAATAACAAGGTTTATTGCATGGTTCCCACAATCCTTCAATTTCTGGTACCATTATTACTGAATAGTAATCGTTGCATTATTTAATCGCAGAATTTTTGCCATTAAATAAGGAAGTTCGGAAACAGTGTTGCTCAATGGCACCCATTTGAACCCTATATGTAAAGGTGAAAATAAGGAATTTGGCTTAGTAGCCACTGGCCGATAGGTTGAATTCTTTTAGTTGCCAGTTAGTCGCGAGTGAGAATAATTTCTTTAGTAGCCAGTAAGTACATTTATGTCATTGAATAATTAATTTAAAAAATATATAATTAGTTAATTATGTAATTTATGTACTAAATAAAAATATTTTAATTTATATTGCTTTGAATAAACTTAAGATACTAATTTCCAATCTATTTTAAATTTTAAAATACGTTAACAGCAAAGTTATACACAACATGCTTATGTAGCCAACTACATAAGTCTCACTAAGCTTAGGTACTTGTGCGGCTAACTACATAAGTACCTTTTACTAAAATAATATTTGTCTAGAATTAAGATCTGACAATAATAAAATAGGTATGTTCATACTAGGGATGCACAACCTGTGGCCGGCAGGCCATAAGCGGCCTGCAGTGACCCTAAATGCCAACATCTCCAGAAATTGCAAATTTCACCAATTTGTCGTGAAAAAAATTTCAAATTTTGTCCATAGGTCGCATAAAAACATCAGGAATTTAGCCGATCGGACACGAAAAATCGTGAATTTCACCGATCGGGTGCGTAAAAATCGCGAATTCTGCTGATCGGGCGCGTAAAAATCGCAAATTTCGGCGATCGGGCGCGTAAAAATCGCGAATTTTACCGATCGGGAGCGAGTTTCGCCGATCAGGCGCGTAAAAATCGTGAATTTAGCTGATCGTGTGCGTAAAAATCATGAATTTAGCCGATCGGCGCATAAAAATCACAAATTTAGTAGATGGGACGCGTAAAAATCATAAATTTAGCCGATGGAACGAGTAAAAATCGCGAACTTAGCCGATCAGGCATGTAAAAATCGTGATTTTCGTCGCGCGGACGTGCAAAAATCGTGAATTTCACCGATAAGGCGCGTAAAAATCGTGAATTTCGTTGAACGAGTCGGATTGTGGACCTCGACAAGCCAGTCATTTTTGCGAGTGGCCCTCCCCTTATAAAAGTTGTGTACTTCTAGTTTATACACTAAATAATAACCCACAACATGATATACACATTACACATGCACAATCTGTTGGCCCGCAGACCAAAAGTGGTCAACATCTTCAGAAATTGTGTATTTCGTCAATTAGTCCGGAAAAACTTGCAAACTTCGTCAATCGGGAGCGTTAAAATCATGAACTTCCGTCGTGTAGAAGCATAAAAATGATGAATTTCCGTCGTTCGGGAGCATAAAAATCAGGAATTTCGGCGATCGGCTGCAGAAAAATCATGAATTTCGAAGATCGGGTGTGGAAAAATAATGAATTTCGTCAATCGGACGCGAAAAAATCCTGAATTTCGTTGATCGGACGCGAAAAAACCATAAATTTCATCGATCAGACACAGAAAAATCATGATTTTCGTCGAACGGCAGCGAAAAATATCTTAAATTTCGGCGATCGGGCACGGAAAAATTATGAATTTCGGCATTTGGCCGGTTCTTTTCACATTTTTAATCGCCAGTTTTTCAAGCTTAATCGACGAGTGGCGACTGGCGAGTGCTTATTTTCACCTTTACCTATATGGCACCCATTTGGACACACTTTTTTTTAATTATTGAAATATAACATTTAAAATAAAAACAACAATAAAACAGACAATTTCTCATGCTGGAGAGTAAAATATTACAGTTTGAAAAAAGAAAGTTTTTCTTGATTTAATTAATCAACAAAAATTGCTTCCTGTTCTAGATTATTCAAAAAGTTCTGGGTAGATTAATCATTAAAGCTTTACCATTTAATTTTCTAAGGAAAATTTCACCGTTGAAAAATTAAGCAAAAAAAAAAAAAAAAAAAAAAGTAATATGACTATCTCAATTTTCATCCGAACGCAAAAACAACATGAAAACAGCTGTGACGGACACGTGAAAAAAAAAAAAAAAAAAAAAAAAGAAAGAAAGAAAGAAAGAAAGAGGGAGAGACAGACAGGTGATTTTACGTAGAACAAACATTTGAATTTCGCCCTCATCAAGTTTGAACAAAGTCTGGAGTAGTTTTCAGTTCTAGAACATTTGAATACAAATTATTCGAATGTTGGTTTCGATTCTGAAAAGTATTCGCAAACTAAGGTGTCGATTCTTAAAAGATCTCGAATCGGCCCATCACTAATCACTGGTAACCGTTGAATTTGTTGTCATGAATGCGCTGTAATGGCGATCAGTCCATAGATTCCTGATGGCTGTGATCATGAACTTAATGGAGCTATATGAAGACTTGGTGCGCTGTGGGGTGGGACATATTCCTTGCCCATTAGTCTGTTAATTAGTTCATTAACTTCCACCCTTTTAGACACTGAATGATCGATTTTTTTGTCGCAGGAAAGAGGTTTCCTTTACACTGCTATTTTTATTATATTTACATATATATATAATTTATTATTATTTTTTTTTGTTTAATTTTTTTTTTATTTATTTATTTTTTTTTTTTTTGAAAGAGAAGATATTTGCCTCTATCTTAAAAAATGGCTAAGATATAGCAGTTTGAAATTTTCGGGTGGCTGACATTTTGAAACAAGACAGTAGGAATCCTCCATAAAAGGATTTAATTTATGAGTTTTAGTGAATTTTCTCACAAATTTTCTTTCATTGTTGTAACCGTCATTCCAACTCATATGTTTGAAACTATATATTCATATTCGCCAGCATCAATTTCTTACCAAGTTTGACGATATTTCACTAAATGTTGCCAAATTTAGCGACATAAATAAAGCCAATTTGGCTATAACTGAGTAATTTGGTGACATTCTCATTCAAATTCAGTATTGATGAGAACTGGGAATGAATCTTCTCTAATCGGGTTCCTCTCATTTTACCTTCGTGTTTTCCCATAAAATTAACAAAAATAAAAAGTAAGGAATATGGAGGCTGTCTGTTCCTGCCTGAACAGGCCAGAAGGACCCTTTGTAGTTGTTGTGTTGTACATCATATGCTAGTGCAACAAAGGTTGCTTGCATCCAGGTATCCCTACAATTCGCAAGCAGCTGACAGATAACAGAATGACAAAAAATATTGGTTTTATTGATGCTGAGATAGCGAATTTTGAAGTATTAACTTGTGTGAGATAGAAGAAAGTTTTGGGATTAGCACATCCAACTAGTTATGTATGAAATAAATTTCCATGGTACCTTACGAAATTCAAATACTTTATTCTTTAAAAATTCTTTAATAATATGTGTCTTGAAAATGTCTTTTATGAAAAATTTTAAAGATCTGACAAGATTTCTTTGAAATATACAATTAATGTGGAGACTACTTCCTTTATGTGTCATTTAGAGCCATTTTAATGCATGTAATATTGTGTGTATCTAAACAGTCCTTGAATAGTGCTGGAAAAGTACTTGAATTTTATTTGTTCTAAAGTGTATGAACTGTGATTACAGTTGCATACGTGAAAATAATAAATCAGTGTTTTGTTTGTAATTTATTTGATATCATTATTATTATAGATAAATTAAAAAGTGCAGATTCTATGATTCTTTGAGAAAAAAGACAAATGTGCTGATATTTTTCAGGTACCTTTATCTGTTTTAAAAGAAAGTTATCAAAGTGAGCTTGAAAAACTGAAGGAAATTAAAAAATCTGTTCCAGTTATCTTTGATGACACAGATGAAGAAGAATGGCCTGGTAAATTAAATGTTGCATTATTAAAATAATTTGATTTTGTGCTGATTTTTAATCCCCCAGTGTATTTGTAATCTTTTAAACATCGGCATAAAATACTTTAATTTCTTTCTATGATTTGAAATTAAAATGTCTCATACATATTTCTGGGTTACAATTCATATTTTTTTAGAAAAAAAAAAAAACACATTTTTGAAATACATATCAATTGTAACCTATGAATATTTTAACAGAAATTTATTTTTAGAAGCTTTAAATATGCAAATCTAAAATTACAGCTCATTCAACCATGTAATCTTTGACTTATGTTTAAAAATACTAACTGAATGACATGTTTTACAGCCATTACACATGAATTTAATATCAGAAGTTACAAATTTTAAACCTTTACAATTTCTAAACTAGTAAATCTACAGATCAGAGGCCTCAACGTCAGCTCTACAAATCATTGTTCATTAATCTCACTAATTTTTAACATTATCTGCATAATATTTGATATCCTAAAATTAAATTTTTTAAAGTTATTTATACATTTATAAGAATATAAAATGTATCAAAAGTTCCGGAAATTTTAGAAGTATTGCATTAAACACAATGTTATGCAATGATAGGATAAACTGCTTATTACTGTATTTTTTTCAGAATAACAATACATTACTTCAGGGGGCAGAGCCCCCCTGAACCCCCCGTTGTCGCTTTAATTATATATTCTCAATTTCCAGTAATTGTGCTATTTCATTTCTTGAGTATATGTCTGAATGTATTTACTATTTTAATTTCATTAGAATAACCATCTCTTTGTACAAGAGATTTTATCCTATCCTTAAAAGAATACTTATATTTCAACCACTAAACATCATATGTTGCTGAAATTGAGTAAAATTTCGTGTATAAAATATACTTATACAAATGTAAATTCCTCTTATGTCACCTATATTCAATTTACACATTCAACGTTTTTATTATTTTCATTTGAAAAACCTATTTGGTAATCTTTCTTTAGTAGTTAAAATAAATTCTCATCTATTTCATTAAAAAAAGCATATTAAAAACTTTCTTCCGAAAATTCTATTTTGTTTATAAAAATTTCGTGCGAAAATAATGCAATTCACTTGCATTTTCCTTTGTGGATATTCTTTGAAATATAGTTGCTTAGCAACCATTTAATGAAAGAGAAAAGAAAAATGCATTGGAAATTTTTGTAAAAAATGAGAAATTAAAATGTTTCACATCTTTCAAATTAATGCATAAAATTTCCCAATAATTTATACAATTAATTTAGAAATTCTAATAAATACTGGGTGGTTATAATATAAGTTTCTCTATTTGGAGCTGTCTGCAGCTTGAAGGAATAACCCGGATGAAACCAAAATCGGTACACTTACTATTCGAGAAGGGGGAAGAAGAATTGAACAATACTAAAAAAATAATTGCAATAATCATTGACAGATGGCGCTGTTGAGTGTTAAATGTACTGTGTAATACAAGAACAAATAATTAAGGCGTAAAACTGGATGTCATACCTAATTTACGATGGAAAAAATTTCTATTTATTAGCATATCTCATCATCTCTTACCCTTTTCAATACATTACCAGGTCATACAATAAACTCCATTCATTCATTTATTCTAAGTTCAGACATTCAATAATATTCATTTACATAATATAACTTTATTTAATATCTTCTGTTATAATATAAACTAAACTTACCTAGTTCAGCCTCAGTATATTACTTTCATTATTCAATAATTATATTTAAGTTGTTAAAAAACGCCGTTCCGTCATTCTGCTATTTTCCTATTTAACCCTTTCAGGGGCAAGCAATTGTGTTCCTGTAACGTCGAATTCACACCGCTATTTACAAAAGCATTTAGTTCAAAATAAGGAAAAGCAATTTTTCAACTTTTCCCGTCAAAGTTAAAAAAGTAAAATTTAGTTAAAAGTTTCTGGTTCGAATCGGATTAAAGTTAGGTGGGATATAATATATTCCACCGCCCCTCAAAGGGTTAATATCGTAAACTTTCACCACCTACTTTTAGCCAGACTGACGTTAATCCCATCCAAAATATTTTTCTTCCCGCCAGATGGCGACGTATTACTTTAGTTGGTTTGAACCGACTCGTATCGAATTCTGTGAAGTCGAATTTGATGCTCGTCTGTGATTGGCTTTGCCAGTGGGCTTTGGCCGTTTATAGAATCTGCGGTATTGCTTAAATACGCGATGTCAATGCTTTCTAGACTGTCTTTTCTCATCTCCATTCATGGAGAAAATACTCATGAAACTTGGAAAAGGCAGGTCCTTATTCCGTGGAAGTTTATATCTGAAACTTTTCAATAGTTTTTAGTTTATTAACAGTTTTAAGTAAAAGTATGAATGCTTTGGAACGGTTTGGGTTGTTTTAATATCATCATATGTAAATCTTCAATATTAAGAAATTGTGCTGTCTTGCTCTGTTGTCTTGTGAAATCGCCATGTTTGAGAATGTTTGATGATATATTTTTATGTAAGTTTGTTTACCTTTTTCATCTGTTATGCTGTTACCAAGTTATTGATGCATATCATTAATATTTTTGAATAAAAACTGAGATTCTACTTCAAGTCTTTTCTCTGCTGCCTTCCTACAACATACCTGTTATACAAGAACTGAATCTATTTAAATTAATGAACTTTCACTTCTCCGGTAATCAAATGAACTTTGTTTAGCCAGCGTAGAACTTCCAATCTGCGTATGTCATAACTTTCTTTCATACTCTGTCAAACCCTGAAATAACATATATTTCTTCTCAGTTTATTGGAAAATGTCACAGTGAATGTTATTATGCTTTTGCATGGCGTGCCGATCATGTTCAGGTTCCACATGGCCATTGTGCCACAATGGGGACACAATCCAGACGGTGCACAACATGCTCAACTGCAGAATGTAACGCATCAGGAGTGTTGTTTTGCACATGTTGTGATGTGCGGTGAAGTCATTGAGGTTTGCGACACCACCACGGTACACAATATTACACATTTCATGTCACACTCAAAAGCGCCATCTGTCAGAGATTATTGAAATTGATTTTTTTTTATTGTTCCATTCTTCTTCCCACTTATCGAATAGTAAGTGTATCGATTTTGGTTTCATTCCAGTTCCTCCTTCAAGCTACAGACAGCTCCAAATAAAGATACGTATATTATAACCACCCTGTATATTGGCAAATTTTCAAAGCGATTGGATTAAATTAAGATCTCCATTTCGTAAATTTAGCATTTACAATTATCCCAATGCGACGTTTTCTTTTCGGTGAATGTTAAATTAAAACAAGGAACCGGGAAAACGGTTTTAAACGACTTGACTGTATTTAAAATGCTCACGCACGTCAGAGAAAACCTTATAAGTGCACGTTGTTTTTAACGTTTTTGAATTATTTGTTATTGTAAATAAGCACCGCTATTCGTGAAATATATTTTTTATATTTTTTCCTTTACTGTAACTATCTAAATTTTAAGTATGTACATCAATACTTAAAACCAGTGTTGGGCATGAGCGCGTTCATTGAACGAAAACTCGCGAACTTAGTTCACTTTCTGTGAACGTGAGTTGAACTTGACTCACTTTTTGATAAACGAACGTGAACTGAGCGAAAACTCAAATAAACATGAAGAAATTACAGGGAAATCCGAGTATATTTACGAGAGTTAGAGCACGGACAGACAAACCGCAATCAGAAATACTTTTCAACTATGTTGGAAAGTGTTAATAAAAACTAGAAAAATTGGACAAGTTTGAAAAGGGGATTGAACACTGCATACCACAATCTAGTCAAGTATTAGAGGTCTAAATGTCAGGAACAAATTTAAAAAAGAAAACTGCCCAGTTAAACTGACGGCATTGAGCTCACAGGCTATTCACACTAACTGTAAATTATATTCTTATTTCAAAGAATTTCAAATAAGCCCTCGAAAAATGAAGAAATCGACAATATATTAAGAGGGGGGAACCATCCCCCGTTTCTCCTTCTTATAATTAGCCAATGAACCCATAAAACTAATCAGAGAAGCGCCTTACCACAATGAACCTATATACAAAATTTGAAAAAATCGGATAATTCTGCATGAAAAATCCATTTATCTAAATTAAGGGGGGAGGCGGGGTGGGGTTGGTGGGTTAGCCCCCCGTCCCCCCTTTATACTTACCAAAGAACCCCCAAAACTAATCGGAGAAACGCCTTATCACAATGAACATATATATAAAATTTGAAGAAAATCGGATAATTCTGCTTAAAAAACCCATTTATCTATTTCAAGGGGGGTTAGTCCCCCCCCCGTTCCCCCCTTTATACTTTACCAGTGAACCCCCAAAACTAATCAGGGAAGTGCCTTACCACAATGAGCCTATATACAAAATTTGGAGTAAATTGGATAATTCTGCATGAAAAACCCATTTATCAAAATTAAGGGGGGGGGGTAGCCCCCGTTTCCCTCCTTTATACTTCACCAATGAACCCCCAAAACTAATCAGGGAAGCCCCTTACCACAGTGAGCCCATATAGAAAGTTTGAAGAAAATCGGATAACTCTGCATGAAATAAATTATTTATCTAAAATAAGGGGGGAGGATTAAACCCCCCGTTACCCCCTTTATACCACCTATGAACCCCCAAAACTAATCAGGAAAGAACCTTATCACAATGAACCTATATACAAAATTTGAAGAAAATTGGATAATTCTGCATGAAAAAACCATTTATCCAAATTCAGGGGTGTTAGCCCCCGTTCCCCCCCCCCCTTTATAGTTAACCAATGAATTCCCAAAACTAATCAGGGAAGCGCCTTATCACAAAGAACCTATAAACAAAAGTGGAAGAAAATCGGATAACTCTGCATGAAAAATTCATTTATCTAAATTAAGGGGGGTTAGCCCCCCGTTCCCCCCTTTATAGTTAAACAATCAATCCCCAAAACTAATCAGGGAAGCGCCTTATCACAAGGAACCTATAAACAAAATTGGAAGCAAAACGGTTATTTCTGTCAAGAGTTATCACGTTACGTATGTACATACATACATACAGAACGGGCGGGCACATAAGCTCTCAGGGTTTGATAGCCTGTGAGCTAAAAAATCATCTGACTTCCCATTGAAAAGCATTATGACCTAAAAAGAAATGTTCTATATTTTTCGAACGAATGAGCCAAATGTAACTAAAAACTATACAGCTAATTCCGGGTACCTCACCGACATACCCACCAAAAATCACCCTGATAGGACGATTTTTATGGCAGTTATCGCGGAACAGACAAACAGACGGAAAACAAAAACTCTTCGTGTCTCCACAGTGAGCCTCAACTGACGTTTCGGCAACTACTTGACTGAAATGCTTCCCATTTTGTATCGTAAGGTAAAATTTGCCAAAAAAGCCAAATGTGATGTCAAAATTAGGTACTTGTATTGAAAATTTCATAGTTTGGTGCAATTCCACTATGAAGATGATCCCTAAGCTTACTTTTTAAACTTAAATTTAAAGACATTGTTTCCAATTGAATAGCTACTTATGTTTGTTTCTGGGATAAATTACTGAAAATGAGTTTTTTTTTTTTTAGTGGGGGGGGGGGGGCATATTGTACATTTCAGATACTCACAAATATTATTTTTTAAATTGTTTTTTATATTTAATTTTTAAATTGAAATTTTAAAGTAGTATTCATGCAAAAATATCAAAGTATTCTTATGTAAATGTAAAACTACATTGGAAAATTTTTAACTTTTATGCACACATGCAATCATGCATGTATGTAGTTAGCTTCTTAAAGCTACAAAAGTAATAATAAATTTCTTTAAGTGATACATATAAACTAGTTATTCATTTTCATATGTTATTTAATATTTACCCTATTTACTCCTGTATTAAAAAAAATTCTAAAATTTTAGGGTTAAAAAGCAAGATATGCATTATACACAGAATATTTTCCACAACTGTATGAAATCATACATGCTTTCATTAAAGTCACTGAATCATCGTATCTAAGATGAACCATTTTTCAAGTTTTCTTCTTTTTCCACCATAATTTTATGCAAAATTCTCCTGAAATTTCAACCTGTAGCTGTTTTGCTGTTTGTTTGCTTTTGCATATTGTAAAACTTGCAATTTGAAAGCAGTGTGGTATGTGTAACTTCTGCTCTTTCCCATTGTAATTGCACACTCTCTGCGATAAAAAAAGTAAACAGTTTAGAAACTTGATTGAACAGTTAAAGTAGGAGTCTTTAACCGAAGACCTGCTGGCCACGGGGGACCCATCAAGGGTATTTTAGCGGCCCGCCGTGTCATTTTGAATATTAAAAAAAAAAAGAAAAAAGTTTTCTGCAAAATCAAAAACACATATACAATAATCTCTCAACTATACGAATGTGCAATCATTATTTTTTACCACCACTATTTCTGAATATTAATTTTTGCATGAATTAATCGCACAAATATCAACAGGAATAGTTCTTTTCAGAAATAGTGGTAAAAACATCCTTATCTTTCATAGAGTATAAGTGAGAGTTCTCTGCATACGACTGCAATTTATTCTTAGATTTAAGATGAGTACCAGCACCATTGATTCGAAAATTGTGCACCCATAGACTTGCACATTCATATGGTATAGGATTAACGACTGTAGTACAGGCTGATAGGTGGCCATCACGCGATCACTTGGAAACAAACCAGCAAAAACATTTTTCATTGTGGCTGGGAATAATTCCAATTTTAAATATTTTATGTGCCTGCCAAGAATGAACTCATCCATTACAATAGCATATAATCTTTGACTATGTATTGAGCATATGCAAAAGTAAGTTCAGTTTTTTGGTTAAAATTACTTGTTTATTTAGCAAGTATATAAAAGTGGTACATTATTCAAAACGTGCTCCTTCAGAAGCTACAACCTTCGCCCATCTTTTGGGTAATTTACAGATTCCCTGTCTGAAGAAATCATCGTATTTTGAAGCAATCCATTCATCAAGCCAATTTTTTATACTTTCATAAGATGTGAATCGTACGTCTTGAAGGGCTGACTGAATTGACTGGAATAAATTGTAATCCGAAGGCGCTATGTCTGGAGAATATGGCGGTTGGGATAGAGCTTCCCAGTCCTGCCGTTCTAAGTAGGTTTTAATTATGCTTGCAGTATGTGGTTTTACCTTGTCATTCTTCAAAATCAGTTTTTTGTGTCTATTCTCCCATTCTGGTTGATTTTCTTTTAATAGCTTGCTTCAAATGCATTAGTTGTCATTGGTAGACTTTGCCAGTCACAGTTTCAGAAGGTTTCAGTAACTCATAAATATACAACGACGACGCCTTTTATATACCATCAAATACAGAGCTTAACTGTATCAGAAGGAATGAATATTTCGCTTTGGCTATGATGGACCAGCTTCACCAGACTGTACCCAAGCTTTTTTACATTTAGGAGTCTCGTAAATCCATTTTTCATCTCCAGTCACAAGTCGATGCCGAAACCCTTTCTTTGTTGTCTTTGAAGTAGCATTTCACAAGTCATTTTTCGACATTCCATCTGTCTTTCTGTTAATTCATGTGGTATCCAATTTCCAAATTTTTTAACCATTCCATGTAGACATCTATTGACAACGGATTGATCAACATTAAATGCTTCTGCCAATTCTTGTTACATTTGTGGGTTGTCTTCATCCAATAATGCTTGCATTGTTTCATCTTCAAAATTTTTTGGCCTACCTTTACATTCTGCATCTTCAACATCGAATAAACCTTCTTTAAATTGTCTGAACTACCTTCTACACATACTATCAGAAAAAGCATGCTCATTGTAAGCTTCTACAAGTAAATGATGACTTTAGGCAGCGCCTTTCTTTAAATTATAAAAGTATAACAAAACTTTCTGCAAATGACGATTATTTGACACAAAACTATCCATTTTAAATTGAATAAAAAACTATGTTGTTTACATTTAAAGAAACATTACCGATTGTTATCACTCTAGTGTATTTGAACTTGATTTAGTGAATATTAAATAATACATCTCCGGAAATCTCAGTATTACCAAATTCTGTTCATGAGGACTTCAATGTGAAAGAGAAAAATGTATTCTCTAAAAGTTCGAATATATAAATTTTAGGAATTAAAACAGAATTCAAAAAGCAGATGTTTTGTCTGTGACATAACAATTGTGAAGCACTTTCCAAAACTAACAAAACTTTAAGAAATTTCATTTTTTCATATAATGAAATTAGATATCTAATAAGCAATTTAAAAAACACATAATTTAGTAAAAATCTATTTTCAGCAATTGCTGTCCATGTCTGGTAATAGGTGCGAATTCATGATGTATAGAATTTATACACACTACATAATATACTAAAAATTAAACAAGTTAAAAACTGTATACCACAGCAGAAAACACAGAATGATAAATGCTACGCACTCCATAATCTATAGAAAACATGTTGTTTTGTTGGGGGGGGATTGCACTTTTTAACCATTAAAAGCATAAAATCGCAAACCTTCCGGGCCACCCCCTGAATTCAACACTGTGAGTCATTATGCGCTACCATCGTAAGCCAGCATCAGGGCAACATGTAGAGATATAAATATGAATTAAAATAAGCTATCTCACCAAAGTCGACGCAGCATCCACTCAATCACAGATTCAAATATCAGTTAGATCACAAGGGCAGATGAAGCAAGATCAACTAAGACACAGATTTCCAGATCCTAGATTCTTTCCATTACATATATAAGCTAAGATGGTGTATCTTTAAAAATCACAAATTTAAACAGTAAAATTGATTCCTAGCTGTCTTTCCACATACGGCATACAGATTTAGATTAATACTAGCTGTTACCCGTGACTTCATTCACGCAACATTAAAAAAAGAGAACAAATGCATTAATCAAGCAAAATATTTCACCCCCAATAATTAAAAACGTAAATAATTAACTAACTCTTTATCATATTTCATAGGAGAAAATACGGTATTTCTTTGTTATAGGGGCCTTGACATAGCTCAGTTTTAAAAAAGTACAATTTGTCAAAAAACAAATATCAGTTTTACCTGATAAACCATTTTACTTTTAACGACTTTGAAAAACATTTTAACAGCCATCATTTAAAAATAATTCATTGGAAATAGTATATGCTTTTTGTTTAAATTCAATTCTTGTGAATATGGAGGAATAATTCTACACCTAAATGCAAGGAACTTCAATTGCAGAGCTTTTTGTAACCCAAAATTACATGCAAACGTAACACTTGCAATTGCAAAGCTTTTTGCAACCCAAAATTATATGTAAACATTACTTTTGCATGTAATTTTCAGTGCAAATTAACATTTATAAGGGTTCAAATTAAAATTAATTTGGGTGCAAATTACATGTAAATGTTACGTTTGCATGTAATTTGGGGTTGCGAAAAGCTTTGCAAAGTAAGTGTTACGTTTGCATGTAACAGCAAATTTGCCTCCTTGGTTTAATCTATAGCTGAAACAACTCTTGATTTCTTGACAATATGCTGACACGACGATTTTTGTTCTGCAGAATAAATTAATTCATAAAGTTTGAATATGTGGAAATATGTTTTAATTTTCGGAAATTCTGCTTTAATCAAGATTTTTTTTTTCACCAACTATTCAAATTGCAAAATAAATTATTTTTTCAGTTTTAATGAGAAAATGGCATAAAAATGTATTAGTCCGTTTTATTTTTTATTTTTTTTATCCACAAAAATGGAGTAATTGAATTACCGTTTTTAGAAAAATTTCGTTAAAATTTACAAAAATAAATAAATAAATAAATAATATATCGGAATCTAATTCAAAATTTTAAATTCTCAGAGTTTATATGACATCTTTAGATCAATGATGGTGTTAAGTAAATCGCATTGCATTAAGAGTAGTAGTTGCGAAATAGAAACAGACAGTCAGATTTTAAAATAATAGACTTTTGTTCAATTTTCTTTTCCTAATAATCTTACTGATGCTTGTATTATTAATCGCAGAGTTCAGAGAATAAATATATATGAAATGTTTATGTTTGGCGTGATGCTGAAAATGCAACCCTACAGTTGGCCTAAACAACTGGCGGCTTGCTTTGAAAAACTCTCCCTGTCCATTGAAGTCAGCCCTTGGGCCTAACGATTTAAGCGATAACCGGCTTCATATTGCAAGCCGATTTGACGATTCACTGCCTCTCTATTCTTTCACTTAACTCTGTAATTGGGGCCTCCGTGACCGAGTGGTTAAAACACCATTCCGCTAATCGCTTGTGAACGTAGGAGTCAGGTCGGCGGGTTCGACTCCCGCCAACTCCATTGCACACACTTTGTGGAGCTTGTGGTTGTAACTCTCTAGTGTTGTAAACTCCCTTGTGCTATTTCGTCAAGATTTATGTAATTGTCAAAGTCATGTATGTGTTTCTGTGAATAAAATATATATGGATCATTCGATGTAACTCTCTGGTGTTTTAAATTTCCTTGTGGCTATCTCGTCCCTGTATATTGACGATGACTTATAAGCGGGCACTTGATGTCAAGCGCACAAGTCTGAAGTATGTTCTCAATAAACAAACAAACAAACAAACATACTCTGTAATTATTAATGTTTGAAATTGATTCCCGCACCATTTGAAACATATTTGAAAAATCTCGTTTTATTTGAAATATGACGTCACTTTGATTCCAGAGAAATCTCTTTTCAATGATATAATTATTGTTAATTTTAATTATTGTTAATTAAGGATCCTTTTCTTAGTTCCATGGTCCAAGCGAAATCTTTTCTTAATAATATGATTATTGTTCAGTTTTTCTTCTAATTATAACGCAGTTTTTGACAGAAAATATCCAATATTCATACTTCATGTATAATAACAAATACTCCCTATTTTTGTTTCAAATATCACGGAAATTCCTCTTCTTTTGAATTTTTATTTTTCACGTGAAAATCTTTCAATTGAAAATTAATTGTTGAGTAAAAATTATTATTCCGGCTTTGATTTAGTTTTGAAAACGATAAAATATTAGCAACGGTAAAGTAAATTTAACCATTTTAAAATATTATACGAAAAAATGTCCATTTATTCTCTATGAAAATAACGAAATTTTGAATTATAAAGAAAAATATTTTAATAAAATAAACAAAAACCAGTCTATGTTCATATGAGGGTTATAATCAACATATGTGCAAAGGTACAGGATCATTAAATGTTCCATTTTGACGCTGGCTTCAGCCTAACATTTGCACACAATCAGATTTATAATATTACTAGCTGTTACCCGTGACTTCGTTCACGCAACATTAAAAGGAGAATAAATACATTAATTAAGCAAAATATTTTACTCCTAATAATTATAAACATTAATAATTAACTAAATATTTATCACATTTCATAGGAGACAATACGGTATTTATTATTATAGGGACCTTGACATAACTCAGTCTTAAAAAAGTGAAATTTTGTGCCAAATAATCGTGAAAATGAAATTGCAACCAATGCAAAAAGGAAGGCCAAATAAAATCGTGGAAATAGACGAATTGAGTAAAAACAAATGTCAATTTTACCTGATAAACAATTTTACTTTTAACGCCATTGTGAAACGTTTTAACAGCCATCCTTTTAAAAAAAACATTAATTAGAAGTAGTATATGCTTTTTCTTTAAATTCAATTATGCCTCCTTGGTTTAATATATAGTTGAAACAAATCTTGTTTTCTAAATGACAGTATATTGGCAGGCAATTTTTGTTGTATAGAATAAATTGATTCATGAAGTTTGAATATGTGAAAATATGTTTGTATTTTTCGGATAATTTACTGAAATCAAGATTTTGTTTTCACCATCTATTCAAAGTGAAAATAAATTCTGTTTTTCAGTTTTAATGAGAAAATGGTGTAAAAAATATACTGATCTGTTTTATTTCTCCTTTTTTATACACAAATATGGAGTAAGTTACTTTCCGTTTTTAGAGAAACTTCGTTAAAAAAAATGGCATTTAATTTTTTTAATTCTGAGAGTTTGTGTGACATCCTCGGATCAATTATAACCGGTATTCGCTAAATCTGTAGTAAACTAACCGGTAGTAAATCGCGTTGCGTTCGATAGTCTAGGAGTAGTTGCGAAATACAAACACACGGTCAGATTTTAATATAATAGATTCGTGTTCATTTTTCTTTTCTTAAAATTATGATGTGATTTTTATCAGAAAACTCGGATACTCATGCGGAACGAAATAACGGATACTCATGCTTAATAATCAGTATAGATAACAATACATTTAAATTTTTCATTATAAATATGGCGTGAAACTCATCACTAATATTAAGCACGGTAAACGTCTGTGTGTGTGTGTGTGTCTGTGCACTCCACCTTTGTACCCGCAAAGGCTCCGGGACCAGGCGACGCACGGACGGCGGACGCGGACCGAAAAATTCGCAAAAAAGGCGCGACGCTCAAGTTTCGATCGGGTCGGGATTCCGACCCGGACCCGGGGAGTTATTAATGAGCGAAAGTGTTTTAATTACCGACCGAAACCGAAGTCGGAAGAGAAGTCAAAACAGCGAAAAGTTCGCCTCCGCCGAGGGTTGCCGGTACACGTCCGGTCCGGGAAGGAAAAGGCAGGGGGTTCCCAGGGAGCGATTTAAGCCCCAAACTGCAGCGCAGGTCCGACCCCTATCTCCGGAAGTCGGGGGGCCAGAAATTCGTAAGTCGCACGTACGCAACCGGGACGTCGTCAGGTCTCATAAATTCGAAAAATCGTTTCCGTGCGACGATTAAAACCGTAAAAATCCTTTAAAAATCGATCGATAAAAAATTATTTTTCTTTTCTTTCCGAGCTGCGATTCCCAGATCGGAGACGCACGGCCAGACGATTGTCTGGATCGGCATTTTCTTTGACGGAGGTGAGGTCACATGACGTTCAACTGGGGTTTTACAGAGGAGGGGGGCATCTCTGATTCTAAGAGGCGCAGAAATTCCAAACTTTGACAGGGCGACGCTGAATGGATTCTGCTTTCAGAATATCTAAAAATTATTGTCATATCTTCATTACGAGCCGATATATTATTTTATTGTATAATTAATCATCGTTATTTGTATAATTAAAGCAAAAGAAAGATTTCCATTACAGTGCCGGCTAGATATTACGATTTTAAGAAGTAGGCCGCGTCTAAAAACTGCATTACGAGTATTTTCAGTTTTTGTTTTAGAGTGGCAACCAGATATTATGATAGGAAAAAGCGGGCTTCTCCCGTTATCGATTTTTTTTTTTTTTTTTTTTTTTTTTTTTTTTTTTAGTTTTAAGTTTTTCTACAGCTCATTGTCTTTGAACTAGAACTCAGGTAGTCTAAATCAATTCGACTCGACATCAATAGAGCTTACCGATTTTATTTCGTTTTTTCACCACTAGGGGACGCTTTCCTATCTTCGGTTCTACGGGCATGAAAACGACGGGGTATGGCTCATTCGACTAGACATCGAAAGTCTTAACGATTTCAGTTATGATCATATAAACAGATTGCGCCACCTGGTGGCGGAAGGTGGAACTAACGTATACTGCAGCGCGTGCGCAGCACGACTACTATATGGTGCCGCAGGCAGCGGGGACCCGAGCCGCAGGTTCGTTCAGTTAGAGGTTTATACTATTCCATGTGCAATTTAAGGGATTATCCGGTGCATGCGTAGCACGACCGTCATACGGTGCCGAAGGCAGCGGGGACCAGGGTCGGAACGACTGCTATACGGTGCCGCAGGCAGCGGGGACCCGAGCCGGAGGTTCGTTCAGTTAGAGGTTTATACTATTCTATGTGCAATGTAAGGGATTATCCGGTGCGTGCGCAGCACGACCGGTATACGGTGCCGAAGGCAGCGGGTACCAGGGTCGGAGGTTCGTTCGGTTAGAGGTTTGTACAATTCAATGTGCTAATTAAGGGATTACCCGGTGCGTGCGTAGCACGACCGGTATACGGTGCCGAAGGCAACGGGGACCCGGGTCGGCGGTTCGTCCGGTTTGAGGTTTTACAAGATTCGAGATTTTCTACAACTCGAGGCACCGATGTAAATTAGGGGCCCGCTGGCGGGCGAAGCCAGCTAGTCTACTTTCTATACTTATTGATTCACACTCATTTTAAAATATATTGGAAAATTCCCGTTTTATTTCAAATAAGACGTCTCCTTTTTCCCCAGAGAAATCCCTTTTTAATGACATAATTCTTGTTAATTTTATTTTCTAGGCAATTAATTTCAATACTGGCATAGGGAAAATTATGTTACTTTAACGAAATAATATTAAATCTTTAGATTTTATCAACAAAAATGGGACTATTAACATTCGTTATTTTTTTTTTAGGTAATCGAGTTATTTCTTTTAGTTTTAAGAATGAAAAATCACTATTTCTCGCGATACATGACATCATTTACGACATGGATAATTTTGCGGAGCATACCATTTTCTTTTGAAACTTCTTTTTACTTTTTTAAAATTTAAATAAAAAATACGGTATAGTTAGTTATATTAGCCGTGCGCAGACGGTAAAACTGCAAGTATTGTTACCATACAAAAGAAAAAAAAAAGGAAAAAAGTGAAGAAAAAACCCAAGATCATTTTATTTCACCAATCAAAGCATATCCGCTTTATTTTCAATAAATGACGTCATATTCGCCTGTTTCCTATGGTTACGCATATTGAAACCTTGTATTGTTATCAAAAACTAAAAAAAGTAAGTTTTATTTCTAATAATATTATTTAATCTTCTTCTTAATTCTTTAATTTTTTTAATTTCATTTTCATTTTTCCCGTGAAAATTTTTCAATTTGAACTAAATTGTTGAGTAAAAATTATTTTTTCGGGTTTTGAATTAGTTTTTGCAACGATAAAGTATTAGCAACGGTAAAGTAAATTTAACCATTTTAAAATGCTATACAAAAAAATGTCCATTTATTCTCAATGAAAATAACGAAATTTTGAATTATTAAGAAAAATATTTGAATAAAATAAACAAAACCCAGCCTATGTTCATATGAGGGTTATAATCAGCCTATATGCAAAGATACAGGATCATTAAATGCTCCATTTTGACACTGGCTTCAGCCTAACATTTGCACACAATCAGATTTATAATATTATTAGGATTAGGATTATACTATTGTGAAGGCTAGTGTTGGCCATTTCGGACATGAACCTGTTTAGTTCACGCCGAATGCCAAAAAAAAAATGGAGACCCGGATGAAACACGTCCAATCTGTCCTAAGATTACTGAAGTAACTATCCATACAACGCTGAGCTTAACAGAAGCACACAAAAACCTCTCAGCCAATGGGAAAGCTCCACGCTACTACGGCGTTCAAATCTCTCCGGAAATGATATGATGCCGCAGGATAAATGTTTAAAACTTTGAAAGAATGACTCATAAAGATAGGTTTGCGATCGCTAAAGTAACATGCTGACAGAATAAAATTAATGTGCGATTGGCAACTGCAAATCGAATTTGAAAGTGGCCAGGAATAAGCTGATAAAAATAAAGATGGTGATTGTTTACAATCGGAAAGAAAATCGATCTAATAAATAAAATTTAGAAAACGGGCATTAAATAAAAATGGGAAATAAAATAATTTAAAAATTTAAAAAGTAAAAGAATAAATTTTGAATATATAAATTTTAGGAATTAAAACAGAATTCAAAAAGCAGATGTTTTGTCTGTGACATAACAATTGTGAAGCACTTTCCAACACTAACAGAACTTTAAGAAATTTCATTTTTTCATATAATGAAATTAGATATCTAATAAGCAATCTAAAAAACACATAATTTAGTAAAAATCTATTTTCAGCAATTGCTGTCCATGTCTGGTAATAGGTGCGAATTCATGATCTATAGAATTTATACACACTACATAATATTCTAAAAATTAAACAAGTTAAAAACTGTATACCACAGCAGAAAACACAGAATGATAAATGCTACGCACTCCATAATCTATAGAAAATATGTTGTTCGGAAAATATTAACACATTTTCGATAGAGCTCAGTATCGAACGATACCTCGGTAAGTGACTTTGTGCTTCGCAGTTACTTGTGCGTCTGAGGAGACTTCGCAAGTAATCTTGGTTTTCCTGCATCCAACGACATTTCGTAGTTTGAATGTTTTGTTTATTCTTTCTTCTTGTTAACTGTCAAAGTGATTTTTTATGCAAGTTTTCAGTTGAGAGCACAGAGCTTGTGTGTGTTGGTTGGCGATCGCTGCCTAAGTGTAACCAAGAGGGTTTGGTGTTTTAATTAAAAATTTTACAGTTCATTTTACATTGTGTGTTTAATCAGTGGTTTTTTTTTTTTTTTTTTAAGTTTAAAGTGAACCAGCCGAGTTTACATATGGTCCGTCTCCCGAGATTTCTTTTTTAATAAAAAAAAATAGGTGATTGAGCTAATTTTGAAAGTGGTTTGGAATTAAAATAGAAGCTTTGAATTCAATGTTAAAGTTCAAGCGCATGATTGGTTGGATGCCAATACCCCTGCATTATTGATCAGACATTTTAACGGTTTGGTGAGTTCGTTCCTGTATTTAAATTTTTATTTATTATGGAAGAGTTAAAAGTTTTTTTAGTTAAAAAAAGAAGGGTTTAAAATCTGCTATTACAAAATTAAAGAATAAGATAATTGGGTGTGTTAATGGAGCGGATTAAAGTCAATTAACATTGTTTGAGATTAGAATTGGAAAGTTGAATGAAGAATTGAGTGAAACATTTAATATGATTTTTAGTAAATGTGATAAAAATGCTGTTGACGTGCACATTGAGGAGCAACAGGCAGAACAGGATCGACTTGACAGTATGTGGCTCAGTGTTAACCGAAAAAAATCACAATGCAGGGTTTTTGAAATCTCAAACCTCTGAGGTTAAACTGCCGAAACACATTTCCCATATTCAGTGGTAATCTGGAGGAGTGACTGCCCTTTTATGATTTATTTAGGGCTAGTGTGGATTGTAATGAAAGTTTATCAGATTGTCAAAAATTACAATATTTAAAATCGGCATGCAAAAGTAGTGCACTTAAAATAATTCAATGCCTTCCAATCTCTGATTCGAATTATAAGACAGCGTTAGAGCTGTTGAAAGAGCGATATTCAAATAAGCGAGAATTAATTAATGCATTAAGAAATTTATTGGAATGCCTTGCATTTCGGATACTGCACAGTCGCTTTTAGAAAGTGTAGACGTTATAAATGAATGTGTGCGTTCATTGGGAGTACTTATACAAGAAGTTAACGGCTTTTCAGAAGTTTTGATAGTTTATTTAATTACAGAGAAATTAGATAAGAATACGAGATATTGGTGGGAAAGAACATTCAAAAAGGAGGAATTGGGTACACTTGAAAATTTATTATCTTTTTTTAAAGGACCATGCGAGAACACTTCAAAATAGTAAATCATCAGTTAAAGAAATTCAAAAACCTAAATTCACTACAATATTGTCTGCTAATAATATTTGTGTTTTATGCAAAGTATCACATCCACTTTACAAATGCCCGCAATATTTGCAATTAAATGTGCAGAAAAGAATAGAGATGGCTAAAACAAATGGTTTGTGTTATAACTGCCTTTTAGAGAAACACTATGCAAAAAAGTGTAGGAGTGTGGGTAAATGTAAAGTGTGCCACAAGCCTCTGTGATAAAGATATCACAATCTTTATCTTTTTTTTATTTACTTTTATCAGTTTGTAAAAACAAACTGTCTTAAAATGTAGCAGAGCCATTTTTATTACATCTCAAATGCAGCAAGAAGCCCATATGAAGTATGACTTAAAATTCAATAATTTCATTAGTTAAATATATCATCTTTAAATAAACCTTGTTTCCCCAATTGATCATTTAATTTCAGTTTCATTAATTACTTTTAAGCTGTGTAAAATAACTTGAGAGATATATGTTTAAAAAAACAAACAAACATTTTTATTTCTTCAGACAAAATAACAAGTTCTCAAAAAAAAAGATGAACATGGCTTTATCAGATTAAATAAATCAAGCTGCTTCTTCATTTCAATAGAAAAAGGATTACTTCTTAAAAAAACAATTCACTTTTACTTTTGTAAACAATCTCCTGACTCAACACACAATTAATTTCAGAAACATATTTAATAAACTTTACTATACCATATCAGCTGAAGGGAAAAATGATATATCACTAATTTACTTTCCATGTTGAAAGAAAAACAAACTGCTATATTAACTTCACTGCTCAAATGGGGAAAAACATCTGCCATAAATATCCCAGCCAGCAAAACCACAAGATTGAAAAAGTAAAGAGCAACATCAGCAAAACAACTCACTGTATTTAAAGGGCTGAATGAAATGACTAGAAGCAGGAAGTAACTCCCCCTACCTCAAATAGCTGATCAAAATATGAATGTTTAATGAGTGCATGAACTTCCTGTGCTTACATTAGTGTATCAGGACATGTTAGTACATGAGGATGTCATCATACAAGCTGGCAGGCCAAAACAGACAGTTGTCAAAACATTGAGTGAAGTGTGGTTTTAACAGAGCTCAAGGCAAAAGATAAACATGTGTAATTTAAAGTTTAAACAGTTAAATTAAGAAATGCTTCATGAAAATGAAGTACAATAGGAATGGGTAAGTTAACAAGAATAAATATATTTTAAATTAAGTTTATATTAAATGTAATTTAAGAAGTGTTGAGAACTTAACCAAACTTGGGAGGTTTTTAAACCTAACAACTTTCAATTTCAGCTCAACGTATTTCTGTATTTAATAACCTTTCCAGTTTAGTTGCCGTTCTTTTAAATGTTGTTATATCAGTGATCGTGCGCGATACGGCATGTTGTTTTCACGACAGTGACAGGACATCGTGTCTCTATGTTCGCAGAGTTTCCCCCAGGTTTAAAAAAGGGCAGGGTGCTGCTGATGAGGAAAGGACACTTTTACATTCTTCAGGGCACTTTTTTAATTTTTAAAGACACCTTTAATATTTAAAGGACGACACTCTTTCAACTATATAAGTACATTTAAAAAATATATATATTTGTCTAGAATTAAGGTCTTACAATAATAAAATAGGTATGTTTATGCACTAAATAATAACTCACAATATGATATGAATTACACAGGCACAACCCGTGGCCAGTGGGTCATTTGCCGTTTTTCACAATGTTTTTGACCAAATTTGCCGTTTTTTTTCCATTGTTTTTGACGAAATATGCCGTTTTTTCGCGATTATTTGACGAAATTTACCGTTTTTTCGCGATCTTTTGACGAAATTTGCCGCTTTTCGCTGTTTTTGACAAAGTTTGCCGTTTTATCGCGATTCTCTGACAAAAGTCACGTTTTTCCCGCGATTTATTGACAAAATTTGCCGTTTTTTTCACGATCATTTGACGAAATTTGCCGTTTTTCGCAATGTTTTTGACGAAATTTGCCTTTTCTTCGCGATCATTTGACGATATTTGCCGTTTTTCGCAATGCTTTTGACGAAATTTGCCGTTTTTTCGCGATATTTCAACGAAATTTGCCGTTTTTCACAATTTTTTGACCAAATTTGCCTTTTCTTCGCGATCATTTGACGCAATTTGCCGTTTTTCGCAATGTTTTTGACGAAATTTGCCGGGTTTTTTTTTCCATTGTTTTTGACGAAATATGCCGTTTTTTCGCGATTATTTGACGAAATTTACCGTTTTTTCGCGATCTTTTGACGAAATTTGCCGCTTTTCGCAATGTTTTTGACGAAGTTTGCCGTTTTATCGCGATTCTCTGACAAAAGTCACGTTTTTCCCGCGATTTATTGACAAAATTTGCCGTTTTTTCGCGATCATTTGACGAAATTTGCCGTTTTTCGCAATGTTTTTGACGAAATTTGCCTTTTCTTCGCGATCATTTGACGAAATTTGCCGTTTTTCGCAATGCTTTTGACGAAATTTGCCGTTTTTTCGCGATATTTCAACGAAATTTGCCGTTTTTCACAATTTTTTGACCAAATTTGCCTTTTCTTCGCGATCATTTGACGAAATTTGCCGTTTTTCGCAATACTTTTGACCAAATTTGCTGTTTTTTCGCGATATTTCAACGAAATTTGCCGTTTTTCACAATGTTTTTGACAAAATTTGCCGTTTTTTCGCGATCTTTTAACGAAATTTGCCGTTTTTCACAATGTTTTTGACGAAATTTGCCATTTTTTCGCGATCTTTTAACGAAATTTGCCGTTTTTCACAATGTTTTTGACCAAATTTGCCTTTTCTTCGCGATCATTTGATGAAATTTGCCGTTTTTCGCAATGCTTTTGACCAAATTTGCCGTTTTTTCGCGATATTTCAACGAAATTTGCCGTTTTTCACAATGTTTTTGACGAAATTTGCCGTTTTTTCGTGATCATTTGACGAAATTTGCCGTTTTCCGCAATGTTTTTGACGAAATTTGCCGTTTTTTTTCGAGATTTTTTAACGAAATTTGTCGTTTTTCACAATGTTTTTGACGAAATTTGCCGTTTTTTCGCGATTTTCTGATGAAAGGCATGTTTTTCCCGCGATCTGTTGACAAAATTTGCTGTTTTTTTGCGATTCTATGACGAAAGTTACGTTTTCCCCGCGATTCTTTGACAAAATTGTCGACTTTTCTTCGGACGAATGACGAGATTGATTTTTTTCGGCGATCATTTGCCGAAATACCGATACACTTTATGTCCGAATTTTCGGATTTATGACCAATATTTTTTTCTAATTTTCGGAAATCATTGCTTTAATTTTTCGGAAATTTCGGACCAGAATCACCCCTGCGTCAGGGAATTTCTAAATCTACCGCGATCACGGCCTTCGAACAGACGGGAGATGAACGTGCGATCCTATGTGTGTAAATGAGAAAACAACTTCCAGGCGCACGTTCAGGGCGGGCACAACAAAATGCAGTACGGGCGTCATTTTTTAAAACGAGGGGCAGAAGGGCGCTATTTTTTGGATGAGGGGCAAGAAGGGCGCTATTTTTTGGATGAGGGGCAAGAAGGGCGCTATTTGTGTAACTAAAGGGCAGGCAGGGCGCAGCGCCCTCCTGAAACTGTCAGGGGGAAACTCTGTGTTCGTTTGAAGCAAGTGCTGAGCCGAAGTTGTTTTCTCTGCAAAACTTGGGCTGTGACGTCATCGTCTTTCTTGCTCCTCCTCACTCATGTGTTGTATGCATGCATCACCGGCGCTCTTGTTTTGATACCTGTTCGCTGTGATTTCGGGAGCTGACTCATGTTTCGTCTACTTTGGCGCTGTAGGCGAAAGGGGCGTGTCTTTCAAACACAAATTAGAATGCTCCTCTTAATTGTCAAATCTTAATGAGTTTTCCATTTGCTCTTTTAATTTTCATGTAATTCATAATCAACAAATTAGTTTAAATTAATCTTGCTTTAACATTTGTGTACCCCAGTTACTGGTATAAATACCAATGACACGCATTTTTCTAACAGAATTTTAATTAAAAGTGATGCTGTAAGAATTTATTGAAAACGTGGTCTGATTCGAGAGGCCTGGCCTAGAGCCGGCTCTCCGTATCCGAGAATCTCGCCATTGCGCTGAATTCTTTGGGAATCGCTCGCTTTTCAAAGTTTTTATTGTTCTTTAGAAGGCTGTTGTAAATTTAATAATTTAAAAAGTTTAAGTTAAGTGGTAATTCCATTAGTTCTATAACTCTTAATGGATTCGGCCAGAAGGATTATTTAAAGTGATCATCGCCGTAATATTTGTGATGTTCGAGCCAGAACTTTTTTTAAAGGCATGATGTGCAGCTACTCTCATCCTCATCTTTTCTGCCTTCCACAAGAACGTAATAAAAGAATTTCAATTCAATTCTAAAGGAGTTTCTTTATGAGTCTATTATTTAAAGGAACAAGTAAGAATATTTTATTCATTAATTATTTTGATTGTTTTCTCTTCTGATTTCAAGACCAAAAAGAACAGATGAACAAGTCGTGCAGGGTTTATTGCCTTATTAAATCACAACTGCATTTTATTTGACCTATACGATCTATCTCATCATCAATCCTTTAAAAAAAAAAAAAAAAAAAAAAAAAAAAAAATCACGTCACAGCCTCATCACAGTGTCTTGCATATTTCACGAGATACTGGCCGTCATGTAGAGAGTGCGACTGAAACTCCGGTTGTTCCTCTTTCCCTGATTTCCCTGAACGCAACAGAATTTCGACCAAGACAAAATGAGTTATTAAAGAGTTATCAAACTTCTTGCACCTTTTGAGTTTTGAAACAATTATGGCTCGGGAATACAGTTAATGAATATGGGACAGACTCTACTTTGTACAGCAATGATTAAGGTTCTAGATTAAGTGTGTAATCTTGTAAATTGCTGCGCGTTGCTGGACAGTGGAAGTAAGGCCTGTTTTATAAGTGAAAATTGTATGCGAAAATTGTGTTTGCCAAGGCGAAGAACTAGAGTACAGGTTACATGTTTGAGTTCTTATAATGCTGAAACAAATGGAGAGATAAATTTGAATTTTACTCCTCATTTTAATCCTGGAATAAAATTTGCCACTAAAGCATTTGTGATAAAAAGAATAGCATCAAATGTGCCATGTAGTTCTATTCCTTCAAATATTATGAATAATTTTAATGATTTAGTTGTAGCAGACCCACTATTTTTTAATCAAGACCAGTAGATATTCTACTTAAAGTTAACGTATTTTTTACATTGCTAAATGGGAAAATTGTGAAAAGAGGGGAAGCTCTGCCTTTGCTGTAAGTTCTAAACTAGGATGGATTATTACGGGGACTACCTCATTCGATACAGGTCTATGTACATTTGCCGTCAATAATATTCAATTAAAATTAGATGGCTTGGTGCAACAATTTTGGTCCTTGGATTCTGTTCCGGAATTGGTTCAGATTTCTAAGGAGGAGAGGGAATGTGAGGATCATTTTAAACACACTTATTTTCAAGATATGTCTGGAAGATTTGTCGTGAAACTTCCATATTCCCTATCTCGATTAGGTGATACCAGAGAAATGGCTATCCAGAGATTTCGTTCGTTAGAACGCAGACTTTCAAAACAACTATCTATTTATGAAGAATATCGAAAGTTTATGAGGGAATATTTTGAATTGGGTCACATGGAATGTGTATCCAAGTCGGAGGGTGTTCCTTCAAGTGTTTGTTATTTATCACGTCATGCGGTAATTCGGGAATCAAACACAACGACAAAACTGAGAGTTGTTTTTGATGCTTCAGCTAAGTCTGCTTCAGGTGTATCTTTGAACGACATTCTTATGGTCGGTCCACATATACAGCAGGAGCTTTTTCCAATTCTTTTAAGATTTAGAACTTTACCTATAGTTGTATGTGCAGATATAGAGAAAATGTTTAGACAGGTCTTGATTAATCCTGAAGATAGAGATTTTTATGAAGATTCTTTGGAGAGAAAATTCCCAGGATTCTATAGAGGATTACTGTTTAACAACAGTTACTTACGGTACTGCATCTGCCTCGTTTCAATCTACTAGAGCTCTTCATCAGCTTGCCTTAGATGAGAAGAGTGAATTTCCTTTGGTATCTGCTGCAATGTTAAGGGATTTTTATGTAGATTTATTGTCAGGGGGTCAGAATGAAGAGGAAGTTGTGGAACTAATCGATCAATTGACATTGTTAATGAAACGAGGTGGTTTTAAGTTGCAAAAATGGATTTCTAATGTGCCTGGGGTGTTGAAGAACATTTCAGAAGAATATAGAGAAAGTGCAGATTCTGTGTTCTTAAAGAATGATAGTGGTATAAAAATTTTGGGAATCCAGTGGAATTTGATGGGGGATTTCTTTTGTTTCACTGTTTTAGACCATGACGAAAAGAACAGATATTCTAAGAGAGATATCTTGTCAGAGGTCGCAAAGGTATTTGATCCATTGGGCTTACTATCTCCTTGTGTCGTTTTCATGAAGATACTGTTGCAGGATTTATGGAAACTTTCACTTACCTGGGACGAGCCAATTAGTGAAGACTTTAGTAAACGTCGTTTAGTAACATCGTTTAGAAATGACTTAAGTGTAATTTCTCAATTGAAGATTCTTCGATGTGTCTTGGCTGTAGATAAAATGGGACTTCAAATTCATGCCTTTTGTGATGCGTCGGAAAAGGCGTATTGTGCGGTAATATATATGCGTTCAATTTCTCATGATGAAAATATAACGGTAAATCATTTGACATCTAAGACTAAGGTAGCACCGATTAAGACTAAGCCCATTCCACGACTGGAATTGTGTGTGGCTCTTCTTTTGGCAAATTTGCTAAAAATGGTTTTACAGCATTTAAATTTTTCAGAGACTGAAGTATTTGCCTGGACTGATTCTAGGATTGCGTTGGCATGGCTTTCTTCAGAGCCTCATCACTGGCAAACCTTCATAGCTGACCGTGTTTCAAAAATCCAAGAGGCACTTCCTAATGTTCCATGGAATCTTGTTCCTGGAATTGAAAATCCTGCTGACTGCGAAACAAGGGGTATGTTGTCGTCGGAATTAGTAAATTGTAAGTTATGGTTTCGTGGTCCTCGATGGTTAAGAGAGCCATTGAAATACAATCAACCTAATGAGCCATTTAACAGTAAAGATATACAGGAGATTGTTTTAAAGGAAGAAAAGCAAACTGTGCTGTAAATGTATTTAAGCTTATTGATGATCATGTGATTTTCATATATTCCACTTGGGATAGACTGGTACGAATCGTCGCATGGTACTTGAGATTTGTGAACAATGCAAGAAAGGTATTTCAGCGAATAAACGGTTTACTCTTGATGTCACAGCTTTCAAGAGTCACAACAAGGATGGTGAAATTAGTACAACACCATTGTTTTTCTGATGAGATCTTTGCTTTAGGTCATCATAAATTGTTAAAACGTTCGAGCAAACTTTTAACATTAAATCCATTTCTGGATTCAAACTGTATTTTGCAGGTTGGTGGATGGTTGAGACATGCTAATGTTTCTGAAGATCAGAAACTCCCAATAGTGTTGCCTATGTCTCATCATATTACTGCATTGCTTATTAGACATTATCATATAACTTACTTGTATGCTGATCCTCAGTTCTTTTATCTGTCCTTAGAACAAAATTTTGGATTTTAAGTGGTCGAGATGCAGTAAGAAAAAATTGTGAAGACATGCCTAAAGTGTTTTCGTGCTTCCCCAGCTATTGGTACCCAATTAATGGGTGACCTGCCCGCCATGCGTGTCTTACCCATTCGCCCATTTTTGAAGACTGCAGTTGATTATGCCGGTCCTTTTATGTGTAAAGAGAGAAATCGTAGAGGTATCAAGGCATTTAAGAGTTACATAGGTATTTTTATTTGTTTTTCGATTTGTGCTATTCATCTTGAATTGGTGTCAGATTTGTCAACTCCAACGTTTTTGGCTGCTCTGAAAAGATTTGTTTCCCATAGAGGCAAGCCAGCCGAATTAGCAAGTGATTGTGCTACAAATTTTAAGGGTGCAAGTAAGGAATTGAGGGAATTATACAAATTTATATCCTTCACCATTAAAGATCAATCCTTACAGAACTATGTTGCTAATGAGGGCATCGTTTGGAAATTTAACTCTCCATCGGCTCCACATTTTGGTGGACTGTGGGAGGCTAACATAAAGTCTGTGAAATATAATTTGTGTAGAACAATGGGAAATTCGCTATTTATAATTGAAGAGTTCTCAACATTATTGTCACAAATTGATGATTGTTTGAACCTTTTGGAGACCTTTGTGTCCATTGTCAAGTGATCTACAAGTTTTAACACCGGCTCATTTTTTGACGGGTGCTTCTTTAACAGCTATTCCAGAGCTTGATGTTTCTGAGGTTCCGCCTTCACGACTTCGTCGTTGGCAACTGACACAGAGAGTATTCTAGCACTTTTGGAAGCGATGGAGTGCAGAGTATTTGTCTCAGTTGCAACAATGCCCGAAGTGGTTACATCCAATAGCAAATTTAAATATTGGTGACTTGGTGCTCATTAAAAATGAACTTATGCCAGTGCTTCACTGCAAACTGGGAAGAATCATTGAAACCTTTTCAGGTAGTGATGGTCATGTTAGAGTGGTCATAGTAAGAACTGCTATGGGGAGCTCAAACGTCCTATTCACAAACTTTGTCCTTTACCCTTTGAATGAGAATATTTAATTGTAGCCCTTGAAGGATTCAAGGCCGGGGGTGTATGTTCAGAAAATATTGACACATTTTCGATAGAGCTCGGTATCGAACGATACCTCGGTAAGTGACTTTGTGCTTCGCAGTTACTTGTGCATCTGAGGTGACTCTGCAAGTAATCTTGGGTTTTCCTGCATCCAAGGATATTTCACAGTTTGAATGTTTTGTTTATTCTTTCTTCTTGTTAACTGTCAAAATGATTTTTATATAAGTTTTCAGTTGAGAGCACAGAGCTTGTGAGTGTTGGTTGGCGATCGCTGCCTAAATGTAACCAAGAGGGTTTGGTGTTTTAATTAAAAGTTTTACAGTTCATTTTACATTGTGTGTTTAATCAGTGTTTTTTTTTATTAAGTTTAAAGAGAACCAGCCGAGTTATCATATGTTATTGTGAATTTCAGTAATCCTGTATAATTTTATTATGTTTACGTTTACAGTATCATAACATCTTTAAAATGCGCTGCAAATGATTTTTCCTTATATTTTATATCATAATAGAATTCTTTTGTTCATCCCTGTAAATGAACTATAAATGCTACATATTCTACGCTCCTGAGAAAGCATGTTGTAATTCACCTCGGTGATGCATATCAATCTCATTATGTTTGAAATATTGTAACATCAATAAAATGCACTACAAATGATTTTCCTCCATAAAACGTAATATAACGGAATTTGTATATGTGTTGTGTGTCCCTGTAAACAAACTATAAATACTACACATTTCATTTTCAATAGCAAACCTTCAGTAGTAAACCGTATTAACATAAAAATTACATGTTAATCTGAGTGTATTTATGTGATTTAGGGCATAGCGAGATGGCCAGACACACAAAAATAGTGAATTCACAAACACTTTTCAACTATTTTGGAGAGTTTTAAAAATGGAGTATTAATAAAGAGAAATGTATATTTTTTAGATGCTCAGGAAAAAAAGAATGCTGTGATATTTGATGACTCTGATGATGACTTAGCTATGGATCAAGAGAAGAGTGAAGAGAACAAAGAAAATGGTGAACAATGTGTTGAAAATTCGAAAAAGAATACAAATGTGGATGAACTGGAAAAAGATGAAGCCAAAACTGAGACAGAAAAAGAAAAAACAGGGAAGGATTCTGATGTGCCTAGTAAACAACCTGAATCTAACAACACAGAAGAAGCTTTAAAAGCCCAACAAACTCTTGTGGATTACCTTAAGGTATGTGGGTGAGAGAGAATGTGTATGTTATATGTGGCATAATGTTCTTGTCAAAATATCAGTGCTCTACCCTAAATAATTTTATTCGCCGTACCAAGCAACAATTTTAGTTTTACCATCCGGCTAAGATACATGTTTTAGGTAGCTTTCAATACAAAAAAGTATAAAGCTACCTATTGCAGCCGTTCGGAGGAAAACAATTCTGGAAAATTTCAGTATATTTTCACCGATCATGACCCCCATACCCCAAAACCACCCTCCGTTCAAATGTTGATTTATATATATATATATATATATATGTCATACAATAACACTCGTATTTATAAAGCAATTTGGATGAAACTAATTGTGTGTGTTAAGCTGACCAGTGTCTCGACTGAGTTTGTTGGCCTCTGCCATTTTGTTCCATAATGGTGGCCATTGAAAAATTTGAAACTAAAATAAATATACAAAAAAGTTAAAAATCCAAATTTATTTTTTGTTTAAGTGTTAGGCCTTGAAACAAGGATTCCGGAGCATTTTTTGTTTTATCTCTATCTTAAAAAATAGCAGAAATAGAGCAGTTTTAAATTCTAGGGTGGCTGACATTTTGAAACAAGACAGCACATTACAAGAAACCAATGATTAATTTGAGTTTTATTGAACGCGATTTCTCGCAAATTATTATCATTGTTGTAATCATTTTCCCAATCATACGCATGAAACTATATATTCATATCCATTAGCGCCAAATTCATGCCAAACTTGGCGATACTTGGCAAAATATCGCCAAATTTAGCGACCAAAAATACATTTTCATAAATGAAGCCAACTTGGCTGTAGTTGACTAATTTGGCAAATTTCTTATTCAAATTCAGTATTAACGAATCTCCTATAATTCTTTGTATTTTAGCTTGCTGTTTCGAGTAACATTAGCTAAAATTTTAAAACAAAAGGAAAGCTACCTTTTCCTCCCGGTACAGGCCGGAAGGACTTTTTTCTATGAAACACACTCAATTTTTCTAACACACACACACAAAAAAAAAAAGAAAAAAAAAACTAGTGAGCATTGAATTTAACTTAAATGAATGCATGATAACTTAAACAGTTAATTATTTAGAGAAAAATGTTCTACTAAACTGCTTGATTGCTTTTTCAATTAAATATTTTAAAGCTGTTAATGTAATATAGAATAAAATTGTTAGGCATTTGATTAAGTGCTTATCTTAGCATTTAACTATTCTAAGAAATAAGGAAAATAATAGTCAATTTTTGTAATTATTTAACTCCTTTAAAATATTTAGTTAATTAAAATGTAATTAAGTTACTGAAATACAGATTTGATTTTTGGAGGCTAATCTTCTTTTAGCCGTATTTTAAATACTTTTAAAACCTTAATAGTTGATCCACCCGGCGTTGCCCGGGCCTGTGATAATAACCTTAAACAAAACTCAATTTTGTATGATTTTACATCTTCGAAAAATATTTCAAATGAATATAGTTTCTGGGTCCTACTGCTTTATAAAGTGTAGAGTGTTTCAAATGAACTTAGTTTCTGGGACCCCAATGCCTAAAGCAATGTATACCGCAAATGCTCCACACGTGCTGAAGACAATCGAAAACCAAGTTGAATGAGCCAAACCCTGTAGTAATCAGGCCCATAGAACCAGAGATTTCTTTCACCTAGCCATAGCTGCCAACTTTTACTCTTTTTTTCTACCACTATTATTTAAAAGAAAATTCTGTTTTATATAATCTGCGAAAATTTAGGATTAAATATAGTAATTTTTTCTTGACAAAAATAGTGGTAGGAAAAAAGCGTAAAAGTTGGTAGCTATGCCTAGCGGTGGAAGATGGAACTAAAATTTGTAAAACAATCATAAACTATGTTGAGTGAACCAATTCCTGTTGAAATCAGCCCCATAGAACCCGAGAAAAGAATGTGTCCTGCGGCGGTGGAAGGTGCCTCCCCGCTGTAAATTTTATATTATATATAACATTAACACTATATTTAATTTACAGATGAAATCCCCCCCCCCCCTCCTCTCTCTAAAGTTAACCACTTATCTTTAACAACAGTAACACAATTTTTTATTTACAGCTGTAGTGAGTAAACATAAGTCGATGCCGAAAAAGAAGATTAATATTATAAAAAAGTGGTAGCTGGGGATCTAAGGAAATTATTAATAGTTTATAAAGTAGCTGGAGGAACCTAGAACTATGTTAAAGAAAACTGCAAGAGAATCAGATCAATTTTAAAGAAGCTGCACCAAGGGCCCCCAAGAAGGAGAATAATATTCAAAATTGGTGGTAGCTGATGTTCGAGAAGTTTTTTTGTTGTTCATGTTGTACCTAAGAAGTTGTTAGAAAAAAAAGCTAGTGAATCGGATCATTTTTAAGTGAGCTGTAAAAGGGGCCAACTGATACTTTTGAGCAGAGCCCTAAGATGAAAATATCTTAAAAGGTCCTAGTACTTAGCACTTTAGATCTTCAATTTGTCGAAATTAAGCATAGGGTATGGATTAATCATTAGAATAAAATTTTAAAGAAAGGCCCTAGGGCCCAATAAAAATATGAGGGTTACGGCCTGGGGACAGGAGGCCAAGACTCAACTTTTAAGTTATGTTGTTGTTCTGTAAAGGATCTTCTGAAGTGGATCCATTGGTGGTAACCAGCCGAGTTTTAAGATATACGCGGTATTGGAAACTTTTAAGTTATGCATTAAAAGAGTGACACAATTAGAGGGGTGGACAGACAATGCATGGTGCACAAAATGTTCAAGGGACCCTGCACCGGGCCCCAGACGGCCAGGGTCTTAACTGGAATATAGAAATGGGGGAATAACTAAATGGAGAAAAGACCCTAAAAACGATTAATATTGGATTTAAAAGGGGTTAAGTTATTAACAATTTAGGAAACAAAAACTTCAACAGACCCCCATTATTATGCCCTAGGGAGCCAGGGTCTTAACTGGAACCTTGAATTTGGGAAAAGTTAAATGTAGAAAGGGTCCCAAAAAACGAAGAAGATCGGATAAAAATGGGGTAAGTTATTAACAATTTAGGGCAAAAAACTAAAGAGACCCAGGGAGACCGGGTCTTAAAAAATAAATAAATAAATAAAAATCTGAACCTCAGGTGCATCAGGATCTGCCTTGACTATCTGCACCCAAATTTCAGACTTCTACATGTGGTAGATTTTGCTAGCTATCACACACACAGACAGACAACTTTCTTTTATTAGTATAGATAAATATTGAATGTTTTAATTATATTTTACTAATATTTTTACTATCAGTGCAGTATTTCAAATTGCAGAAAGGGAAATTGAACATTTGTTTACTCTGTAATGCTGTACATACATAAATACAAACTATAGAACTGTTTGCCGAAGCACATGCCTATCATATATATTTTTTTCTGTAGTCAGAATCCCTTTTTCTATTCACATACAAATCTCAGAATGATGAATAAGGTATCACATGAAAAATTTTGAACTAGCTTCTGACATAGTACACTCACATTTCATTGAACCATGTTGTTTAATTATAAATTGCAGTTATAACAATAATGAAAAACATCAGCATTGTTTGCTTAAATGAAATTAAAGTTATTTTCTCAAATTAACATTGCCACAAAAATAAAATCCCATATATCATGCTGAATGATGATTATGTATGTCTATATGTATTTTTTAAAAGTACAAAAGAGATAGTGTTATGTCTCTGCATGGCTTTATTTCATATTTATGAATTAAAAGCAAAATTTAAATTTGAACATTAAGAAAAAAATACATAACATCTATCAATCTTTCAAAGCAATGGTATTTCACGTGTAGCTTAAAAGTGTGCTTTGTTATATTAGATTAAATTGTAATTTGAATGTATTTAAGTTTACTTTTCTTTGCCCCATGTTTTTCCCCGAAGTGGATGACATGATCCTCTAATGCATTTAAAATATGATTATTTTTTCTTGTGTGTACCGTTTGCTATCTTTAATCAATTTTGACTGTAAGTTTGGTGGAATAAATGAGGTGATATTCTTGGCATGACTAATGTTTGTAGATATTTTTATATCCATAATTTTTCTTTAAAAGTTTTAACTCATGTCAAAAAATATTAGATGGCACTGCTAAACCCTCACACAAGTTCACTGGTATAAATATGATTCAACAAGCATAAAATTTAGTTGACATAGATCTGAAAACATTAGGTAAATTAATGCCCAGTGCAAAAATAATAGACTAGAGTCATAGTAAATTTTAGTAAAAATTTATAAAATGCACTGTTTATAAATAATGCACTATCTATAAATTTATGAGCATAAAATACATGTTCTTAACATAATATTGAACATACATAATAATAATAGCACTGAACAAACAGGTTAGGTATAACTGAAAACTATAAATTAAATCTAATTTTCTTATGAGAAATGAAGAAATTTTTTTTTTATATGATAGAAAAATCTTATATCTATGATGATTGCACTTATGATTATCCCAAAATCATAATTTATTTATCATGTATATGAGATTAACAGTCCCGCAGTGGCGCAGACGATTAAGCTCGGTTCCTGTCAAGATCACAGAAAGTGAAGCAGCATCGACCATGGTCAGTGTTTGGGAGGATGACATCCTCTCTCAACTGCAGCTGCTGTGAGACAGTGTACGTTAATGGGAGCTGGTGCACGTAAAATCTGTTTGTGGCTCCAATGTCCTCCAAGTTTGAAAAAAGAACGATACCTCTGGGGGTGCCAATCCAGTTGCAGATCTCTCATCTGGAATTGGTTCAAAATTAGGAGACCAGCTCTAGAAGTCCAACCTCTCTTGAGTCTCTGGCACCCCTTCTTTCAGAGAAGTGCCGTGGCACTTTCTCTGACACGACAACAACAACAACATGAGATTAACAAGAACAGATCACACTTTGAACTTTTTTTGGAGCTGTATTTTAATTTAATATTTGTAAATTCTTGTTGAGAAAATTAACTGAAAGCATACAAATATAAAAATTTTAAAAAAAGGAGGGGGGAAGTGGAAGATGGCACAAGGCAATTTTTATGTTTAAGCACAACTCAAGAGGCATTCTCATTTCAATTTCATGGGGTGATTATTACAACTCTAGACAACATATATTATTAGCTATTGCTCCTAAAATCATATATATTGAAAGGCAAATCTTTACACTCGTGCATGCAAAAAATTCACAAACAATCTCAACATGTCAAATTTTTACATAAAAGAATATTGCAATATATGCTGCTTATACAAAATACTGTTTTATAGGATCAGTCACTTTCATGTATTAAATAACTAAGAACAAATACCAAAATGTAGTTTTTCTGCATATATTGGAATCAGCTATAAATTTAAAGAAACTTTGATTCGGAAATATGATTCATTTAAGTGGCACACCTTGTAATAATAAGGAAAGAAATTTTACAAATTTTCATTTTAGTAATTTTTACTTATCATTAATAAAACACCTGGCTTATAATAATCCAAAATGAATTCAAATTTGTGTTAGTAAAAAATTAATGATATTTTTGTAGTGCGTTTGGGGAGAAAGCTTTAAACAATTTCATATTTTGTAAATTTTAATAACATACATAGGTTCATTTGTATTTTCATTGAAGTCTAGTCTGGCCGAACGTTTTGATACAAACATGCCATGGGTCTTATGAAATTATTTGGAGAAATAAAGTTTTAAATTCATACAAAACAAAGCAAACTACTTTCATTTCGAAAAAGCTGAAATTTCATTTTGCAATTTTCTTGAAAGGGGCTTTTATTTTCCCTTGGGAAAAGAGTATGAACCCTGTTATTACAATACAAATTTCTGATTTATTTATTTATTTTTATGCTGCTTGTTATTTTGTGTTATTTAAAGCAGATTTTGTGTATGCCCGTTTGCTTATGAAATTTTTTTGGATTTGATCAGGGAAAATCACAGAAAGTCGGGGAAATTTCCAGACATGTTTTGCTGGGAATCCTGGGTGGGGAATTACATCATTCTGGCGATCTGTTAAAAATAATAATTTTTTTATTATTATTTGTTTATTTTTATGAATTTATGCTGTTTTCTTAACTAATTCAGTATCAAGTTGTGAATTTTATGTTTACTTTTTTAGAATACTCTGAATTTTTCTGAAGTCATACATAGTATTATTGAACCCATTTATGCTTTATTATATTCTACAACCCAGACTGACATCTTAGAAGCCATTGAATTTATAATGGCCATAGCCAACAATTCAATCAAGGGATCAGAATCTGGTATCAAAGAAGTTTTAAAACTTGTTTGGTCAAAAGAAGCAGCTATTAGAGAAGCTGCCCTGAATGCTTTCAAAGCTTTGTATCTGAAAAATGGAGAAGATGAATGGTAAAATATATTACTTATTAGCTCTATAGTTTTTTCTTTCTTAAATTCTCTCCACCATTCTTGGTAATAGTAATATACAGTGTCTCACAAAAGTGATGGGACACTTGTGCTTTATAAAAAGAAACTGCAATAAAATAAATAAACAAACATGTGCAAAAATTTTTTGGGTGTGTTTCATATTTAAAGTTAGTAACAATTATTACATAACATACATTTTGTCAAAATATTAAAATATTAATTTAGTAAAAATACAATTGTTCAGAACGGAGCAAAAAATGGCTCACATAAGTGATGGGACACTTACTTTTCCATCAAATATTTATCCAAAAATTTTACTTTTTAAAAGGTTTTAATATTTTGTTGGATTTCCTTTTACTTTTAAAACATGATTTAATCTTTTTGGGATGGATTCGACTATTTTTTTTGTGATTTCTGGAGTGATTTTACCCCATTCTTCTTGAAGCACCGATTTTAGTTGTTGTTTTGAAGAAATGGTGTGTTTGCGAATTCTTGATTCCAATTCTTGCCAAATATTCTCTATGGGATTTAAGTCTGGAGATTGTGGTGGTGTTTTTATTATTTCAGGACAGTTATATAGCAGCCAGAGTCTAACGTTCAGAGCAGTGTGCTTGGGGTCATTGTCCTGGTAGAATTTAAAATCGTTATGAAGGTTCAATTTTCGTGCTGAAGATTTCAAATTTTGCTTTAAAATATCAATATACTTGTACTGATCCATTATACTGTCAATAAAAACAAGATTACCAACTCCAGCGGACGACATACACCCCCATACCATAACTCCTCCTCCACCATGTTTTACTGTTGGTACCAAGTTCTGTTTGCGAAGTTCTTCCCTGGGTTTTCTCCACACCAAGATTCTACCGTCAGAACCAAATATATTAAATTTACTCTCATCAGCAAATATGACTTTATTCCAGTAATCAGAATTCTTATTTATGTTGGATTTTGTGAAAGCTAGTCTGAGTTTTCTATTCTTTTCACTTACGAAGAATTTTTTCCTGGCTACTCTACCGTGATATCCAGCAGATCGAATTACCCTTCTAATAGTTTCAGGATTAACAATTATTCCATATAATGCTTGTAAATCAGCAGCAACTTTTGAAGCACTAATTCTTGGATTTTTTTTAATATTTCGAACGATAATTCACTTTATTCCATTGGATAGCTTTGATGGTCAGCCAGGTCTTCTTTTATCCTGAATCATATGATTCTTTTTATATCGTTTAATGATATTGAAAACTGTTGAACGACTCAAGTTAACTGTTTCAGCAGTTTTTCTAATAGATTTTCCACGTTCAATATGCAAATTAATAACTAATTTTCGAATTTCAGGCGAAGTTTCTTTTCGTTTAGCATTCATGACTACACAGAGCTAAAAAACACAAAAATTCCAAAACAAACTGGAGAGAAATACTGCAGACGATTTTATAAATTATTGCCAATTGCTTTTAAGTAAAAATAAAACCCTAAAAAATATTTTTATTGCTTATTTCAGACGATTTTTGTTGCATATATAATGGTGTCCCATCACTTATGTGAGCTATTTTTTGCTCCGTTCTAAACATTTGTATTTTTATTAAATTAATATTTTAATATTTTGACAAAATGTATGTTATGTAATAATCTTTACTAAATTTAAGTATGAAACACACCCACAAAAAAATGTGTACATGTTTTTTTAATTTATTTGATTAGTTTCCTTTTGTAAAGCACAAGTGTCCCATCACTTATGTGAGACACTGTATATTTTTTTCTTTTCTTTTCAATAGTTAAAGTAATTGTGATAGCTTTATTGAATTGAAAGTTCATTTAAAAATTTATAAACATTGTTATCTGAATGTCATGGCTTGTTTAACTTATCAACATTTGTTTACATGACAATGTTAAATTGATTGCAATTGTGTTTGCTTACCATACTTATTAAAAATGCCTGCTGATTGAAGACCTTGTGTATCAAATTCCAATTATTGTAGTAATGACAATCAAATATCTTCTGTATTTCCTTTTTGAAATAGCCTTGTCAAAAAATCCTTGGCAAGGAAATTTTTCGTAAGTGCAGTCTAGCATACTATTTATTTTTTCATGTACTCAAAAAATTTGTTTAATATTTATGCTAATTCCTCCTGAACGTAAATTGCCTAAAGTAGTATTAATAACTTGGTCAATAGCAAATTTTTTTCTTTTATTTTTCTAAGTGTTACTGTTACCATACATGGGTCTGTCTTAAAATACCTCTTTTATTTTCTTAATTTATTGCCTTTTTTATATTAATTTCTTTTCTTATTTTTACCATATATTTTCTAATACACCGTTAAGCAATTCACTCAGTACTATTTGTAACATATTACTCAGATCTCTCGTGGTTTATAAGAAGGCTTTTGACAGCAAACATAAAAAAAAAAGAATAAAATCTATAATGCAGTAACTAATTCTTTATTCAGAAACTATTATCCACAGTCATATTTCCAATTGGCTGACTTTAGAATCTTTCCAGAAAAGTGTTCCATTTGGCATGTGTGTGTTGGTGTTTCTCTTCTACCCTTCTTCCGTGTTGAAATCACCACTCGCACAAGAGAATAGAATTGATAACCTGGTAGAATGGTTTCGCTGCCACTACCGGTAGTAAACCATGATACTGGATACACTGTGAATTGAGTTCTTCAGTTAAACAATCAAATATTAGTTTATTACTTAAATTGGTATAATAAAAACAGATGTTTTCAGGAACATAAGTATTGGAATACTCTGGATAAAGGACAGTCTATAGTTCTTTCTGCAAGAAAGTACAACTCTCGCCCAACTAACTAAATATTGTTAGCACCGTCTCTATGTCACTGATCAATGCAAATTAATAAAAACGATCTCTCTGATCGCACGTTATACTCTATCCCATTAGACAGTACTAACATACAGAATTCCAGTTGTATTATATCCCAACCAATTCTTATTATCCTCCACACACTAATTCAGTCTATATTCGGCCGCATCTTGCACTGCTACCTCCGGTACTCTTTACCGTACCCCTCCGTGCTCTCTCAAAGCGTTTTGACAACTCCCTGTATCTTCTCAATTCTATGTTGCTCATGCCTGCACCGCGCTCTTCGCTACTCTGTCCTACACTGTATGCTGTCTGTCAACTAAAGTAAAACGATTGAATGAAACTGATTTAAGTTGAAATGTGCCACTGTTATGATATATTAATATTTTGTAAAGATGTATCTATTCGCTTGGCAGAATTTGGGCGAAAGACAAAAACACGTTAAAGAGAAACTGCAAACCTACTGGTGATAATATCACCACACTTCCGTCAAGTTCCAGATAATTACATCAAGATTGTGGTTTTAAATGCACAATGTATGTTTTTTATTTTTGAAACTATTAAAAATATAGCAAAAATTTTTGTGGATTTGAACATTTCGAGACATTTTATCTGAAATACCACCACGCTTGATAGAAACCTGGAGCGAATTGTGCATGCACAAAAATGGGCAAGTCCGTACCATCTCCGAATGAGTTTGTTTATTAAATATCACAGATATGTCTCCTTTTTTTTTGCCGAATATCTTTGGAATATTGGAATATATTTTTGTTTCTGTCATTGAATTATATGTTTTAAAATATTATATTGTAATCCAATCATATTAAAATAAGTTATAAAAAGACAAATGTAGTAAAAAAGATGGTTTAAAAATATGATCATAATACTAAACATAACTTTTTTCCCTCACAATATATATTAATAAATATGAAGTGCGAAACTTAATCTTTTAAGAACGACAATATAAATATTTTAAGAATCAGTAAATTAAATTTTTGAAATAAACTATCTAAAAATACATTTATTAATAGTAATAATAATAAACAAATCTCATTAATTTTTGCAAATAATTTAAAACAATCAGACACTTACTTTCATTGGATATTTTAATTAAATGGTTTTTAGACACTTATGAATCACTGGATTCAAATAATAAATCCGAATCATCATATCATATGTTTCAGAAAGATGTATTTCGAGAGGTTCACACATTTCTTCAATTATACCATCCCTTTCCAAATACATAGTTTCTAATGAAGCAACATGAGAACAGTATTTTTTCCAGTATTCAATAGTGACACTTTCAATGTTTTCATATGAATATGTTAATAATTTTGACATGCAAATATCTCCTGTCACATTGTGTTTCCAAATAAAATTCTTAATTTCTGCCCAACATATTCGATTGCATTAATATCGTAATGATAAGGTGGCAGTCTCAATGCTGTAAATCCATTATGTTGGAGCATAGAGTCAAACTTGTAGGATTTTGTGCGAAGCTGATTTAGTTTAACTAATTCCAATAATTTAATTTTTCGCAAATCATTCGAATATGGAATATTATTAGAGGAAAGCCAATCCATAATGTCATATTTTCTATTCGATGAGTTTAGCACTTTGCTTAGCTGGACTGAATGGTAAGGAGCATTATCAATTACTAGCACAGCATTTTTAGGAAGGTTTGGAATCAGCTTTTCTGCCGCCCATTTTTCAAAAATCCTGGAATTCATTTATCCGTAATAATCTCCACTTGAAGAGCTGGCTTTATATAATAAATTGGAGTTCGGTGTAAACCTCATATCCCCTCCAGCACACAAAACTATAATTCGTCTTGATGCATTTCCACTTTCAATCACACCAAATACATCATTTGTTTGCCAACATTTACCAAAAGTTAAGTTGCTATCGATCCATGTTTCATCTAAATACACAATCGGCTTGTTCTGTTATCTGTATCGTTTTATACTTAAGAATTGTGTTCGAGCCAAAACTATGTCACTCTGTTCCATTAGATGTTTTCTCTTATTCTGGGATTTCTTAAAACTGAATCCTATTTCGTGCTGAATCTTTCTCAAAGTTTCCCTTTGCCACGAAAAGTTTATTTTTTTTCTTTTAATACTGGAATCAGTTTAGGAATTGTAGGGACTATTTTATTAACAGCATATAATTCTAGAATTGTTCGTCGAATTACATCACAATCAAAATTATCTAATGCAATGTTTTCAATGGTACTCTTTTTTTGCCGTTTCTTGGGTGATATAAACTTTGGAGTTTCTTCTCCCTTTGATTCTTTTCTAATTCTTTTTATGCTGGATTCCGATAGACCAGTTATTTCACTCGCACGTTTTACGGACTGCGAAACTGGAACAAAATTTTTTCCTTCTAAAGCTTCCTTATCGCCAAATTGAATTACATTATGCAAAATACGCTTGCAATCACTTCGAAAAGGCCTAGTCCGAGAACTAGTAGGATCCATTTAATTAAAAATTAAATTTTACTCAGAATAGAAAATAGCAAATGATATTGAACACTGTTTCCATATACTAATAGTAATCTTGGATAAAGAGCAGTGATTTCAGCTTCTTTTGCCGAGGCTATTCTCCCTACAGTGTGAATGGAATCGGCTTGGCATTTTGCCAACTGGAGTTCTCAGAAGCGTGGTTGAATAGTACATACCAAGCATGCCAATAATATATTTAAAATAATGAAACAAAACAAAAAACTTTTGAAAATTAAATGAATAGAAATGTGTTTATGAAATGCTGTGGTTGTAATTAAAACAAACAAAGAACAAAAACAAAAATCATGCTCAACAACACGAATCTTTTATTATACAGAAACATGGGCATATGCATGGAGGGGGGATGGTGCCAGTAATATTTAAGGCTGTTGTCAAATCCAAACTGGCTACTTTATGACATATTTTTAATTTATTTTTGTTTGGAAACACATGAAATTGGCAGGTGTTCTTATTCAGAAACTTTATAATCGAAAGACGTTTTCTATTTTTGGTAAAGGCAGAAGATCTTTCACAAAATACTGTCAAAGTCAGCATTTTAAACCAAATTCTCAACGCAACATCCCGAGAAAGGGGAAAAAGTGTCGTCACGTGACATGAATTGCTTGTAACTCATTATTTAATTTATTTATACAAAAAGGTAAAACTCATTTTGTTTCCAATTCGCTTCAATAATCAGACTTGTTAATTTAATGCCTTTGCGTTTAAAAAAATGAGTCGGGAAATATGTCCATAAGTTTTGTGTTGTTGAGCAAGTCATTTGAGAACCACTTTAAAATAACAAAACAGAAAAGAACCTTCTGTAAAATGAAATGAATGGAAATGTGTTTATTAAATGCTGTGGTTGTAATAAAAATAAAAACAAAAATCGCTCTCAACAACAAGAATCTTTCATTGTACAGAATCATAGGGTCATGCAGAGAGCTTGCAGAAGATGAAAAAAGTAAAGCACTAAGAAAATGTAAATATAAAAGTATTTTCTGGGATGGAATTGAGTATTGCAGGATTGCAATCCCTTTCTATGATAATTTTGTTCTGAAGTGTTTCGTTGTATTTCATTAAAACTGTAAATCGAAATTTTACTTTAGCTTGAAACGTTTCGCTCTCAACACCACTTATACTCAGTGAGCCTTTTGAGTTGTCTATGGTCATTCGGTTTTCTAAACTAATGATATTAAACAGTAAAAGAGTTAAGGCGGTTCTCAAATTGGCAGGCCTGACTACTGAAGCGATTTAGGATCGAAATGTGTTTTTCATTCTTTTTCTTATAAATAAATTACTTATCGAGTTATAAGCAATAATTGTCATCATGACGACCGGTTTTCTCTTTTCTCGGTTCAAAATGTCAAATTAACCATATTTTCTGAAAAACCTTCTGTCTTTACCCAAAAATTGAAAATGGTATTCAATTTCAAAGTTTCTGAATAAGAACACCTGCCAATTTCATGCTTTTCCGAACAAAAATTAATCAAAAAATGTGTGTGAAAGTAGCTGCTTTGGATTTGAAAGCAGAATTCAAACCCGTAGTGAGGAAATTTTTTTTTGTTGTTGTTGTTGGTGTGTGGGAAGGAACAGCTATAATATCATTCTTTTAAATAAAAATATTTGAATAGATTTTTTTCTATCTATTACGTATGATGAGAGCTCGTTCTCCCTCGCCCCTCATTATGCCTATAGACTTGATAAAATTAATACTTTTGAAAGAAGTATATATATTGAATTATAATATTTTAAAATATAATATAGTATTAAATTATATTATTACATTACAAATTAAATCTGACTCCATGAGTGTATTTTTTGTTTAAAGGTGGGGGGAGGGGAGGGGAGAAGAGAAGAAAAAGAAAGAACTATTGGAATAAATTGCATAATTATGCTAATAGTTTTCACATGACAGCATGTGGGACCATATATATGTATGTATACATAGAGAGAGAGAGTGGGAGAAAATCCCTTGTAGGTTTTATTTATTAAGATGTTATATATATTCGTCTGTGTGTGTATAAATATAACTGGAGATATTGATTTAAAATTTTAAGGATGTTTAGAAACAAGTTTCTTCCTTTTTTTTCTTCCAACGTGACAATAATAGTCATATGGCCGTAATGCAACTTTACATTTGCCACATGTGTTAAACATCTGACATATACCTTATGTGTTAAACCACCTGATTTATAATTTTAAACTTGTTTCAGATAGCTATACTATCAGCATAACTCTTTAGTCGTATAAAAACTGGATATCAGAGTAAAATTTTACCTGATATCTATTTCACATTCTACCTTTCATTTTTGGTTGATTAAAGATAAAAATGTTAAAATTTGTTTTCTCATCTTAATTTAACACTAGATGGAACCCGTCAAAACTTGACGGAAACAAATTGCTATAACAATATCAGTAAAATAAGCTTCTTTATTATTTAAGAGGAAGAAAGTATGAAATAGTGTTTAAAAAAATTATTTTAAAATTATTTTTCCTAGAGAAATACAATATACTATTTTCGATGCAAACTCCAAACAAACAATCTGTAAACAACTGTATATGCAAATCAGTTCGACATTACTGCCATATTCACCACTGCAAAAAGAAAATTTCATGGGCCTACGAAGTATCATACAAATAGTATATTCCTACGTCCATATCATATATTCTAATACGAGCAAATCTTGTGTTTGTGTTGTTATATATATATATATATATATATATATATATGCAAATTTTTTCTTAAAAACGGTTCTAACGATTTTGACGAAATTTTGTATCCTACCGTTCTGGGGCACCAGAAAACCATTGTGCTAGGTCACATGTTCGAGAAAATTCGATTTTGGGTCATGGTCAAGCTAATTGTATCTAAAAAACGGTTGTTTAAAAACAACACAAAATGTCACAAAAACATATATGCATCATTTATTAAAAACTTTTACTTTAGGTGTTTTAAAAATATACAAAACTGCATTTCACATTAAAAACTTAGCGCTTTCGAGCCGTCCTGGCTCATCATCAGGGTTAAAACATCACCACGCAGATACACACAAAAAAACACAACTCTTTATACACAACTCTGTGTTGTGTTTTTCATGACTCGAGTTTATTTTGCTATTATAACGTATACTGGTTAAGATGGAATCTACTGAAATATTGAAGCGCAGATACAAGTCACAAAGGCTGAAACTAGATCGTGAAATTATCAGTGTTAACTTTTTACAGACATGCAAATAAGAGTTGTGTTTTTTTTTTTGTGTATCTGCGTGGTGATGTTTTAACCCTGATGATGAGCCAGGACGGCTCGAAAGCGCTAGGTTTTTAATGTGAAATGCAGTTTTGTATATTTTTAAAGCACCTAAAGTAAAAGTTTTTAATAAATGATGCATATATGTTTTTGTGACATTTTGTGTTGTTTTTAAACAATTGTTATAGTGCAGAGGTGAATTTGATTCAATTGAAAAGTGTTGTGTTTTTCATGACTCGAGTTTATTTTTCTAAAAAACGGTTCAAACGATTTTGACTAAATTTTGTATCTGACCATTTTCAGGCACGAGAAGACTATTGGGTTGGGTCACATGTTCGAGAACTTTCGATTAGTGGGTCATTTTTGGGTCAATGCGGGTCAAGTTAATTTGATCTAAAAGAAAGCTCTAACGATTTTGATTAAATTTTGTATCCTATGAGTTTCGGGCACGAGAAAATCATTGGGTCAGGTCACATGTCCGAGAAAATTCGATTAGTGGGTCATTGTGGGTCAAGCTAATTTGTCTAAAAAGCGGCTCAGATTATTTACACTAAATTTTGCACCCTATGGCTTTCGGGCACGAGAAGACTGTTGGGCTAGGTCACATGTTCGTGAAAATTCGATTAGTGGGTCATTATGGGTCAAGCTATTTTATCTTAAAAACGGCTCAGGCTATTTACACTAAATTTTGCATCCTATGGTTTTCAGGCACAAGAAGACTGTTGGACTAAGTCACATGTTCAAGAAAATTCAATTAGTGGGTCATTTTGGTTATGGGTCAAGCTATTTTATATAAAAACGGCTCAGAGAGTTTGAACTAAATTTAGTATCAAACAGTTTTAGTGAACGAGAAGACTATTGGGATAGATCACATGTTCGAGAAATTTCGATTAGTGGGTCATTTTGGTCATGGGTCATTATAGGTCAAGCTTTTTTTATCTTAAAAACGGCTGAGACGATTTCAACTAAGTTTTGTATCTTACGGTTTTTGGGCTAGGTCACATACTCGAGAAAATCCGATTAGTGGGTCATTTTGGTCATGGGTCATTATGGGTCAAGCTATTTTATCTTAAAAATGGCCCAGACTATTTACACTAAATTTTGCATCCTATGGTTTTTGGGTACGAGAAGACTCTTGGGCTAAGTCACATGTTCGAGAAAATCAGATTAGTGGGTCATTTTTGGGTCACTGTGAGTCAAGCTAATTTTATCTAAAAAACGGCTCAGATTATTTTGACTAAATGTTATATCCTACGGGTTTCGGGCACGAGAAGACAATGGTCACATTTTCGAGAAAATTTTATTAGTGGGTCATTTTGGTCATGGGGTCATCATATTTGAACTCAAAGCTAATTTTGACCGAGCATAGCTCGATCTTCCCTGCTTGTTCAGTAAATAAAGCACACACATCTCTCCCTGTGATAGTGCAATCGAGTGAGCTCCTATGCACATGTGCATTGCATATGCCCAAAGGCACCATTGAAATTCGACGTTAAAAAAAAGATTTAGAATATTTAAATAAAAAGTTGTTTGTTTCAAATCCATATCTTTTAAAGCGCATCCATTGTTTTAAGCTAATCAATTTTTATGTAAAAATGGAAATTTTTTTTACAATAATAATATCTAATCAGCACATGAATCAGATTTTTAATGTTTTCAAGTGTAATTTATTTGTACGGTTTCTTCGGTCCCTTTCCATAATCAAGATGATTATTCCTTTTCCATATTCGGGGATCTTTTCTTATACAGTGAAATACCCAATGGATCATTAAAAAAATAATAAAATACAATTCCTAACATATTCTGATGCAACACATACATTAACAATTCAACATGATATCAATTTTATGTTCAACATTAACTGAAAATATTTTTTTATTTGTTGACAGATTTCAGTTTAATGCCAAAATCTTCTATCTTATGAATGAATAATTTGATCTTGTAATTTATCAAGGTTTTATTTTAATTATTATTTTTTCACTTTTTATATATCGGTTTGGGAAATCAATTTCCAATTGTGGCAATTGGAAACACCCATTGTGAACTAAATCCTTTTTAAACAAAATTAGTCATCTTAAGCATCAAATCTCCTTTTATTTAAAAGAAAAAAAAATACTTTACATTTAAGGTGAAAATGTCAAAGATGTATTGTAACAGCAGAAATCATCACATGTTTTAATGTTTTTCTATTATCTCATGATTCCGGGGCAGATCAATTTTCTGAGACATGATGAATTCAAATTGCATAAAGCATTTTGAATAAATTCAAAAGTGGTTTCATCTTTGATTATATATAATTTTGGATTTAAAAAGAAAAGGTAACGAGTGAAATAAAACAACATCTAAATAATGTAAATTTTGATGATTTTAGTCAGTTGTTTTTATTTGTACCCTTCCTCCCTCTTTCATTTTTCTCTTTGTGTACATATAGTTATGTTAACTTATATATGGATATGCTGATCTACATTTTAATAAATTGTGTTTTTTAACATATTTTATAGTAATCCGACAGATATTGCAAAAAATTTGATTGAACTTTTGAGTGCTGCATCACTGGATGATTCTCTGAACATAGAGGAATTTGTAAGTTTTGTTATTTGATCTTTGTTTTTATATATTTATATTTTTATGTTTGATTATTCAAATTCTTCTATGTTGAAAAATAATCTGAAATTCATTTATATTTTTCTTCTAAAATGTTGAATTAAAAATTAAAAATCATCTAAAATTTGTAATTTTATTTAAGACCAAACACACATATGGCTTTTAGGTAATCTAAAATTACATTTAAAGAAGTCTTTGCTAAAAATTAATTTTTTAGTTTGTTTTTGAAAAGTTTAAGTTAGTTAGGGCATTTATTAGAAGATTAAATATAAACAAGTGGGTGAGTGGGATTGAAGATCGCACAAAGGGTTTTGTTTAATATTTCTTTCTAAACACTTTATCCTTTAACTCGCAAAACCCGCGGCCTTGCTCGTGTAATTCTTCAAAAATACCAAGTGGTATTCGTTGGCCTATTTATTCATTAAAGGAAATTTTTCTGCCACAGATAATTCAGAAATTACTAATTAAGCAACACTAATGTCGAAAAAAATATAAAATTTAGAACGTTTTTCACTCTTTTTGCCCCCCCCCCCATGTGGGTAGTGTCACCGATACAAAATATAGCCTATGTTACAGCAGGGACTGTTACCATCAATTTGCCACCATCACCTTCGTAAACAATTCTGTAGTTCCAGAGATTTCATAGAAATTGTAATTTAGAATGTTTTTAGATTGCTTTTTGCTCATCTAACCCTTTTTAAATTTCGATTTTTTTTTAGAATTTGTTCTTAGAGAGCATTTACATCTTATAAGTAACTACCATGCCAAATTTCATGTTTCTAGATACTTCAGTGTAAATAAAATCGAAATTTTAGAACGTTTTTCACTTTTGCTTCTCCCTGTGGTAGTGGCACCGATTTAAAATATAGCCTATGTTACAGCAAGGACTGTCACCAGCAATTTGCAACAATAACTTTTGAAAAGGGTTCGGTAGTTCCAGAGATTCCATAGAAATTGTAATTCAGACTGTTTTTAGAACGCTTTTAGCTCATCTCACCCTTTTAAATTTCGAATTTTCTTAGAATTTGCTCTTAGAGAGCATTTACATCTTATAAGTAAATACCATGCCAAATTTCATGTTTCTAACTCCTTCAGTATAAAAAAAAAAATCGAAATTTTAGAACATTTTTCAATCTTGCACCCCCTTGGGAGTAGTGGCCCTGACATAAAATATAGCCTATGCTGGAGCAGGGACTGTCACCATCAATTTGCCACCATCACTTTTGAAAACAGTATCTGTAGTTCCAGAGATTCCATAGAAATTTTTATAAAAATGTTTTTAGAACGCTTTTCGCTCATCTCATCCTTTTAAATTTCGAATTTTTTTAGAATTTGTTCTTAGAGAGTATTTACATCTTATAAGTAACTACCATGCGAAATTTCATGTTTCTAGCTCCTTGAATATAAAAAAATCGAAATTTAAGAACGTTTTTGCTCCTGCACCCTCCTGGGAGTAGTGGCCCTGACATAAAATATAGCCTATGTTGGAGCAGGGACTGTCACCATCAATTTGCCACCATCACTTTTGAAAACGGTTCTGTAGTTCCTGAGATTCCATAGAAATTGTAATTTAGAATGTTTTTAGAACGCTTTTCGCTCATCTCACCCTTTTAAATTTCGATTTTTTTTTTAGAATTTGCTCTTAGAGAGCATTTACATCTTATAAGTAACTACCATGCTAATTTTCATGTTTCTAACTCCTTCAGTATAAAAAAAATTGAAATTTTAGAACGTTTTTCGCTCCTGCACCCCTTGGGGGTAGTGGAACCGACGTAAAATATAGCCTATGTTTGAGCAGGGATTGCCACCATCACTTTTGAAATCACTTCAGTAGTTCCAGAGATTACCCCCTACAAACAAACAAACAAACAATCTTTACTACTTTATAATATTAGTATAGATTAATTTTAAGTTTTACGATAAATAGTTTTTGAAAAATATGGTATTCTCTCTCTATAACAGTAATTAAATGATACAGATGAAGCTAAAAATGTTAAATAGAATTAGTTCTGTTGAAATCAGAGCAGTAGATATGTATGACTTAAAATGGGTGTCAAATAATGAAAAAAATGCTGCCAGGGTGCACTCAGTGAAGTACAATAAATGCAATATTTAATAAAAAGTAGTTTACCCACCTCCTCCTCAATCCGGCAAATATAACAAATTAATATAAATGCCTGCCCTAGGACAGTGTGTAGAAATCATGGTTTTCACTTAAAATTTTAAATGACTGATAAAAATATTCATATACTATTAATCAACAATAAGGAAAACTGGCATTAAACGTTAAGTTGAGGTCCTGGTTAATGCATGGGACTCTAAGATTTTAACAACAAATTTGTAATCAGATGTAAATAAGATGAGGGGAAATTGGAGATGTATCTTAATTATTAAAAGGAAACAGATATATATTGAATGAAATACCAGTAAAAATAGTTTTACTAACTGACGTATACTCTAAGAAATATAAACATGTTCACATATTATTCATCAACAATAAGGAAAACTTACCTGAAACATTAGTTCAGATCCTCTGGAGATTTAACAACAGATTTTTAATCTTGTGTATATTAGCTGTTTTAAATATTAAGCAGTGTTTTATGTGAAGAAGACTTTAAAAACAACAGTTCTTGTAAAAGCGTGCTAATTTATTATATGATAAGCGTATAGTTTTGTATAGTGTATAGTGTTTTTACATAGATATTGATATATTATATTGTAATATTATTATTTCTGGTTTCTATGTTTCTGTAAAAGTAGTAAGCTGGCTATAAAATTTAAATATGTGCACTATTTTTCTCATTTAAAAATAGGCATCCTCTCATTATTATTTTTTTACTGCAACATATTATAAATTCAATTTTTTTAGTTTTCTAAGGAATTTAGTGCATACTTAAATCATAATCTGTTTTCCATAATTGCATACCTTAGTTATTAAAATATTACATATAATGCCAGTCGTCAGTTATACTGAGAATTCAGACTTCAAATCCTAAATATGGCATATATTTAAAAGGTGCGTCTGAAATTAGTTTTGTTTATAATAATTATTTGTTTAAAATGATTACTTGTTTGCTCTGAGTTACTTAACTTTTGTGTCAATGAATAGAGGCGTTGGGAACCAGAGTGGACCAACCTTGCCATCTGTCATTTCGAGAACAGTGCTTTCCAAAATTTTGTCAAACTCTTTTAGGCCAGTTCTGCTAGTGCTAGAGGAGACCAAGTTTCTTTATCAAGCATATGGTGATTAAGTTGGCAGTGACATTGCTGACCAAGCTACTTGATCAACTCTTGTATTGGCAACTTGATATCCAAGTTTGGTTCGACTATCTGTTAAATTGGCTCTATCACTTGAATAGTTTCAAAATTAATAAAATTCATTATACAACCAATAGATGGCATGACATAGAATGCTTTGACACTTCAGACTTATTTTTTTATAAAAATGTCCTGATTGTCCACTGTGGTTCTCAGTTGTCGGGTTTATTAGTGATTACTTGTATGTAAAACCTTTTGATTCGTCATTTTGCCCATTATTGTTGCATATGCTATATGTAAAAAATGTTTTCTATTGTTCATGCTGCATTTATTCAGTAAGGGTGAGTAAGAATGTATTAATTACATTTTAGGTGTTTTATAACATAAAATTTTAGTTTTAATTTTCTGTGTGTAATAGTTGTATATTCTTCTAACTTTATAAATTAGTATTTATAATTAATTGTCAAGTCATTTTTGACAGGTAAAGCATTTTTCGCAAATGGGAGATATACCTAAGACAGTTTCTCATGTATTATGGTCTTCCTTCTCAAATTCAAAATCTGAACTGAGTGCAGAAGAAAAGATATCTATCTTACAGTTGTTAGCTATGCTCACGCAGTAAGGATATTTACAAATTATTATTTTGAGATTTCAACATTCTATTATCTTATTTTTTCTTTTAATGTTCCTTTTCTTCTTGATTGTCAACTGTCTCTATCAAAGTACTTATAATATTTCAGTAATACATTTGCTTTGAATTATGAAATCTGTGTTCATTCTTGTGGAATCTCATGTCTGTAAACCAGGGTTCGTAATTTTCTTTCCTTTTTTTTTTTCAAAAAAATAAAAAAATTCAATTTTTTTTATCCGATTTTTTTTTTACATTCAAAATATAATTTTAAAACTACACATTTTAAAGTAAAATAATCTTATATATATATAACGTCTTAAATTGTCCATTTGATAAAATAAAAAGCTTATGCACCCTTCATTACTGAAAGCTAAACCTTTTTGTTTTAACCAAATTTCTTTTTTAAAAATCTTAAAATATAAAAGAAAATGTAAACATTTTATTCAGAAAAAAAGAAACAGTAATGAATGAAATTTTAAACATTCTATTCTAGATCTGGATTATAAACAATATTAATTTAATAAATTTGGAGCATGTGTTACACATACTTAAGATGATCATGATTATATGTTATAAATTTCAATGGATCTGAAAATATTATTCTTTGTTATTAAAATGTTTGAAAAGAAACACCAATTTTCCAGCTTTATGAGCTCTAAAGTGATTATGGAGTTTAGAGTGAATCAAAGTTGGATTTATTTGATTAAAAAAAAAAAGTTTTTAAAAGTTTAGAAATGTTAGTTGTAAATTAGTTTAATAAGTAATTGAAATTATATTTAAAAAAATATATATATAAACATTTCAGAGTATTGCTAACCATGAAATCATTATTTTTCTTTTCCAAATCTTTCCATAAATAAACTGCATTGGGATATTGAACAATTTGTTATATACATGTGCACAATGAAGTAATGAGATCCCTACATAAATATCAATAAAAATACTTTTGAATGACCAATATTTATTTATTCTAACATTTTCCAAATAGTCTCAGAAAGTTTCCATGATTTTGTATTAAAAAATTTACATAAGATTTAGATTTTTTTTAAATAGGTAAATTCATACATTTTTCAGCTTAAATTCTCTATTTTTAAATTAAGACTTTTATTTTAAAGTTTGATATTTGATTTAATTAAAATTAAAAAAGGCGTGGATTTTGAGTTCTCAGTCTCTCCCACTCCTTAAATTTACAATGTTTTTTTGTCAAAACATAATATTTATTATGAAATATCTTGACCTAAATTTGAAATGAAAATTTTTTTTAAAATTAGTTTTAATCAATGATTTAAAAAAAAAATCAGTTGATTTTAACCATGATTTAAATCAACAAACCCTGCTGTAAACGTGTGTCACTTGTCTCAAACTAGACAGATCATCTTGAATTTTAGGAAAGAATGCAACATTTGACATGATATTTTGATATAGTATTGGAGACACGTTACAAGAAACAAAGTATCGCATAATAATGCATAATGAGGATAGTCTGTTTGATAAGCCCCTAAACTGTGTCAAAAAATTACAAAATATTTAATTCTTAGTGAGCATTAAGAATGTTTTAAAAATCATATAAATACTGTTAAAATCTGTCAAATATCGTCATTAGATTACATTATTTTGTGCCTTTGTTTCTCATAACATGTCTACACCAATATGTCATTATATTATGAAAGAAATTACTAAATGAAGTAGTTGATAGAACCTTAACTTTGTCTTCTGTTTAATTATCATCATATATATAATAGTGCAAATCACATGACTATTTTAAACAAATAACAGGGCTGACTGTTTTGCGTTTCATATGCCAGTCGGCCGTTTTTTATCAAAATAATTTTTTTGTATAAAACTGCATAAAAGTTATATTCTTAGATAGATAATTCTAGAACATAAAAAAGGGCAGGGTGCACATTATAGGATAAGGGCAATTTTGTTGAAAAGGGCACATCATTTCATAAAAAGGGCATTTTTTGTAATAAGTACATACACCAATATGCTGGCAACTGAGGGAGGGTGGAAATTGGACAACTACTCGGACGCTGAAAAAACCCGTAGCTACTAAAGTCTTCCTTGGTTATAACAATACAATAACATTTATAATGTACATAACTTCAAAGTATAAAAGTATTAAAAATAGTAAAATAAATCTTATGTTCTTGATTTTTCTCGTAAAATAGCCTGTCATTTTAGTGCATTTTTGGCCTTGTTAACACTTTCCAACCTAGTTGAAAAGTGTTTATGACTTCGGTTTGTCTGGCCGTATGGCCGTCTGCCGTTTGTCCGTGCTCTAACTCCCGTAAATATGGTCGGATTGCCTTGCAATTTTTATATGTTATTGTCGTTATCTATAGCAAGTTCCCTATTTCAACTGAAGTGTGTAGAACTTATAGTTTTTTTATAGGGACACTCAAAAGAATTCTGTTACATTACGGTCTATGGGGAAAAATCATTTGCGGTTTATTTTAATGATGTTACACAATTGCAAACACATTGTAATTGGTATATATCATTAAGGTGTATCAGAAGAAGCTTAAAATGGAATAGGGTGTGCATAGCACTTATAGTTAATTTACAGGGACAGTCAAAAGAATTCCGTTACATTACGTCTATGGAGAAAAATCGTCTGCGGTTTATCTAAATAATGTTTCGCTATTTTAAACGCATTGAAATTTATATAGATCACTAAGGTGAATGACAAGAGGCTTACTACAGAATATTGTGTGTATAGCAGTCATCGTTCATTTACAGGGACACACAAAATAATTCTCTACTGCCTGTTAACAATAATTCCTGGAAGTGCGTTTTAAATTACTGAACGCGGTTTTAAAATTAACTCACTTTTTATTTATTACGTGGTGTGTATAAATTCTGTAGATCCTATACAGGGAAGCACAAAAGTTCGCGAACACATTTCCGTTTATTGACAGAAACTCCAGAAGGAGAATTTTAAACTGTGCTATGCGTTTCGTAACTGAACTAAAATTTAGCATCCTATGTAGTATATATACAAATCTATAGATCCTATACAGGGCAGAATAAAAGTATTCGGATATTTTTCCGAATATTGTATATGTTGGAAATTCCTGAAATTATGTTTTTAAATATGTTATGCGTTTTCCAAATTGTTTACTTAGATGTTATCTTTTAGCTTATTAAACGGTAATGATTTGTAAAATTATTTTGGAAGCGTTGGAAAGTGTTACATAATCTATGCTTGACGCATGATTTTTCGTTCTTGTTTATTATTTACTGTAGATTTAACTTTTTCCCACGATCTTTAGAAACTTTTCTCTCTAAAACTTTTATTCGCCAGATAACTTTTTCCTTGTTTTAGCTAAACGTGTTAAAAAGACTAGAAAATAAAAGTTCTGAACTTATTTCTCATTTTGTTTATAGAACTTGTGTAAGCTATTACGTGATTAAAGGCCAGAACAAATGCTCAGAACACCTGATCTACTACTATTGCACTATAGAAGGTGAAATGAATAAATGACCCTTAGTTATGCTTTATGTTTCGTTCAATAGAAAGAATCATTCAAAATCCAAGATTAGCAACAGACTAGGTCATTTCACAAAGAAATAAAGAGGGTGGGAGGAAAAGAGTAGATTTACTTATGACGTACCATACTAGCATTCTAAAAAGAAAAGATAGGTAAAAAATTTTTGAAACTACAATTCAAACAAGTGAATATAAGAAGGGTAGGATTCTACCTGGAAAAGGGGGAAGGAGGGCGGAATTTTATCTGAAAAGGACATGAGGGTGGGCCGCCCTTCTGAAACTCTCTAGAGTAATTCCTGTCTTAGAAAGATGGACAGTAGATTGCTGTTACGACCTAGGCAAGCAATAAGGAAGGATTTTTGAAAATCCCCCCCCCCCCTCTCAAAAGGAGGGGGGTCGAAAGTTTTAGGTCACTTTGCCATATCTCAGCAGCAGTTTTAGGTAGGAGCATGAAATTCAGGAAAACAAATATACTAAAATAATTATTAAACACTTATTTCAGCGATTTTAGAATTTCCCCCCCCCCCCCCCCCCTAGTGGGTTAAATGGGGGGGGGGTTAAAACAAGTGGGTAAGTGTGATCGAAGATCGCACAAAGGGTTTCGTTTAATATTCCTTTCAAAACACTTTATCCTTTCTTTAATAAATCCAAATAAATTTCATTTAGCAACAAAAAAAAAAAGGTCATCTTTTTTATTAAGTAAAAATTTACCGGTCTATTTTTTTTTTTTTTTTTTTTCCCGAATATCTAAACCAGCCCGATATTATACTCTGTCATAATAATATCTGTTTTGTGGACTAAATGCGATATTTAAAAAATAATAATAATTTCAAAATTAAACATGTTGTACACCTTCAAAATGTTAAAATATGCGAATACAGTCGAACCTCGTTAACACGAAATTGAAGGGACTGGGAATTTTTTTCGTGTTAACCGTCATAATAGTGCCACCATCTATGTTAGATATAAAAACTAAATAAATTAACCTACAAATATATCCCTGCTCAAAAAAATTATAAATTAATAAGAAATAGTAAATTTCATTAACAAATTATCGTTTTTTAGGCAATTTTATTTACATGCTAATCATATTTTTAAATATGATTAGCTATGATCCGTTATTGACTTTGGCTTCAATTTTTGTAGAGTACTTTTTTTAGGAACGTATGGACCTAATCTAATTTGTCCAAAGCTCGGGAAGTATCCTCTTGATCCATAAAGAAACATTGTACAGTTTTCAATGCTGTGGTACATTCATTTATTGACACTAAACTTTTCCGTTCTGTGTCACTTTCTTCTTCCTCGTCTGACACTTCAATGTTGTCATCTTTATTTTTCAGCTATTATTTCTTCGTCTGTCGTCACATTCGAAGTTAGCACATCTTCATCTATGCCAATGTACTTGGAAAAAACAATGTCTAAGAAAGAATTTACCGATTTTGGCTACATATCTTTTTGCAGACAAGTCTATGATGCCATTTAAATCTTGTCAGTCATCCGTTAGAAAATATGAAATCGCTCTCACTGAGAGCATCAGCAAAAGCCTCTGCTTCATCTTGCAAAACTGCAAAAGTTAAAACAATGTTCTGGCTTATTGCCTCTTTTATCCACCGCAAGAGAGCAATTTCAATTTATTCATTCTTTCTTCTACACATTCGTTTTCTTACTGGTTTGAATTAACTCACAGCATAAACCGCTTCAATCTTTTCGCGATTCTTTAAAATTGTAGAAGAATTGTAGTCCCATACTTGTGAATTGTGTCCCATACTTCGCCGCATTTTGTGATTTTTTTTTTCAGCACTTTATCGCTAACTTTGTTTAATTTTTTTGCTTGGTTTCTTAAGATACTGCTTGCTGTTTTCGACTCATCTTTCACAGAATTCTACAGAGCAACTGTGAACAGCGTTTCCATTATGTTAGTTAGGTAGTGAAGTAAAGATAGTCACTTCTTTCACTTACAGATAGGAGAATTCAGACCCCCGGTTTATAATTTATGTTACTGTCAATACAGTTAACCGAGTAATGGAACATTTACTTTAAAAAAAAAAAAAGAAATTCCTTCCCCAAACTTTCATTGTGACTAATCCAGGGTGCGAAATTTCTGCTCGCCAGCTCGCCATTGGCGAGTAAATATTTAAGGTTGGCGAGTAAGTTTCGTCTTTTAAAATGTTGTGCTTCAAATCAAACTATATATGCTCAGAATATCGTGCCTCAATTCAGAGACACGCGGAAGTGTTTTAAAATCAAGCGACGGCATTTGTCTTCTAAAAGATGAAAAGATGCGGCGTCACCCACTTCCATTTCTCTACAACAGAGGAACGAATTACCCCCGTCTGCATTCGTCCCCGCACTTTCGCACCGCGCAAACGGCAAGGCCGAATCTGATCGCTCTTCACTCCTTCGCAAAGTGTATCAGGTTTCACCACCGAAACACAGTAAAAATTATTCGTGTTCTTCCAAATTCTTTGTTTCTTTGGTTTAGAGTTTTCTTGGTTCTGTGGTAGTTGGCGGTAATTAAAGTGGCTTTTTAGTTTATTTTTTATTTATTGCCATGGAGAAAAGACAAAGTAATAATATAGAGTCCTTTTTTACTAATGTTAATAAATACATCAAACGAAAAATGCGATAAAGATGCGGTCACAAATGTTGAAAGTGACACGTGCATCCTCAAGCAATTTTTCAATTTCTACGTTCTTTTATGATTTCGGTTACCAGAAATTTCTTCACACTATATCAGTTAACATTTTTGAAAATTGCTCATATTTTTCATTAATGTAAAATATTCTGGATTTAACAAACAGTTCCTTCTAACAATGGTGAATTTAAATTCAGTTTGTCATAAATAGTTCATTTTCTGGGCACTTGTGGTGGTCGACGTTACTGTCTGAATGAATGTAAAATAGTGGCGAGCAAAAATTTTAGTCTGGCGAGTACCATTTCAACTGAAATAGCATGCCCTGGACTAATCTATTGCTCATATGGTTAATGTGGGAACACTTGCGCATATCAGAGATCAAAGAAAAGCAGGGATTATTCAGGAATTCAGTATTTCAGAATTTTCTGAAATCCTTTTTCACTTTAAATCGTTTTCAAACCATGAGAAAATTCCACTTTTAATAAGAGTATGTGACATTTAAGTTTGAAATATCGAAAACATTGCATAAGGAATCATGTTTTGACTTTGAAGCGGAAAAAAAAATTTCACCTTAAGCGGGATTTTCTGAAATTCTATTTCGTGTTAAACGAATTAATTAACATTGATTTTCAGACTCATCTGACGGGACCTGAAAGTTATTTCGCGTTAAGCGATTTCGTGTTCACGAGGTTCGACTGTATTTCCATAATCGGGTTTTTATCATGATTCAATACGTTCCTCAAACTCATATGACGTTATCACTTGCTGACGTCATATCTACTTGCTTTCTGTATTACTCATATTTATAGTCTCTTTGTATTATTATTAAACATTTGAAAAAGTCCATTAATAGAGGTGAAAAATAGTGGTCGCCACTCGCTACGTGGCGATTAAAAAATCAGCCATCGATCGCCACCCTGGGAGAGAGAGAAAAATTTAGTTTCAGCCCTAGTTCATGTTTATACTTAAAATTTCTATTTGTTGTTTAAAAAAATTTCGCTCTTAAAAATTGGAACAGGAAATAAGATATTTTTCTTGTGAATTTTGATTTTTTTAGTATCATTTCTAAACCTTCCTACTGTCTCATAAATTTTATAACTGTAATTCTATAGAATTCAGTACTTAAAAATATATATTTAAGCAAATTACAAAAAAGATAAAAATATCGCTAAAATTAAAATAAATGCATCACTTTAATAGAATAATAAATAAATAGATTGATTAAATTAAATTATTATTATTAAGAATTCTTCATCTCTTTAATATTATTTAAAAAAAATTATAATTCTCAGTATAAAATGTAATATAATTTTAAAAATGTTTAGAATGAATCGCTAGAAAACATTAAAATACTTTAATCCACCAACCAGGTATGCAAAATGAGCTATCAATGAACTCAAATAGCATACTGATTCTTGCGTCATCAAAACAAAACAATAACAACAAAAAGATATGTATCGAGAGAGGGGGAAAAAAAGCCAAACAGCGATAATCACGCTAGTCTATTGCCTCGCCTGCAAGGTAGTCAAAAATCGGTGGAAACGGTCAGCCGAAACTCGTTTGTGTTGAGAGATAGGGGTTTTCCTTCCAGTAATCATTCCTAGTTCCATGCGTATACTGGGCATGCTCGTACGCTCTGGAAAATCTTTTATTTCCCGCGTGAATAACCTCTTTCGGAAAAAATCTCTGAGACAGGTCACCGTTGCCTACGGTACTGTATAGTAGGCATGCTACAAAATTCAGCTAGTTTCGAGAAGATGGGAACATTATAAGCCGAGTTATTGAAATAAGGCACAGTTAGAGAAAATAACCATGAGTGAGATGGGATGTTCAAGTGCCCTTCAGCAAATGACTAATTAGGAGGACCACTATGAATTTTTAAAAATTTGTTCGTTTGGTTAAACTTGGAACTTAATTATAAATTTGGCTTAAACTATTATTCAGAAATAGTGGTAACTGCTACTCATAAATTTAGTTTAATGTTATAAAGGGTGACTATTAAGTTAATTATAATGTTTGGAATCACTTGTGTTGAAATCGAAAAGATAATTGCTGAGATATGGAAACGGGGAATAGTTAGAGAAAAACCTTGGAGGGACCGGGAGGGGGGGAATGTTCAAGTGACCTTCAGCAAATAACTAATTAGGATAAATACTATACATCTTTAAAGATTGATTCGTTTGGTGAAGTTAGGAACTTAATTTGGCTTAGTCTATTATTCGGAAATACTGGTAACTGCTTTCTAGAAATACACCTTGAAGCAATGAATGCTGATTTTTACAATAACTTAGTAAAAATGGAATTAAATGGAGAAGTTCAGAACATTATTAGCTGAGATTTAAAATAGCGGTGTTCTGTATATAAAACAGCAGTTAAACGCTACAGGTGAAGCTAAAATATTAAAATTCTTAAATGTAATTAGACCTTACCCCTCTCCAGCCCCGAAAATATAACAAATAATCTGTTAAATAAAGTTTTCTGTATTAATAGTCTCTATCATAATAATATATGTCCTGTTTTTAAAAAACCTTAAACCCAGCTAATTATCATGAAAAGAAAACGTGCCTGGAAAATGTCTTAAACAGGTGTCGTTTGTGTAATTTTCCGTGAGTAGATGGCGCTACATTAGCTTGGCTGTACGCCAATAACTGCAATCCATGTTGGTACTATTTCGTTATAACTCCTTATCTATGCATCATGACTCTGATTTATTTAATGTCTTCTGTGAAGATTCTATACAACCAACCAACCGAAGAAAAAACAAGAACGAAAAATCGTGCGTCAAGCATAGATTATGTAACACTTTCCAACGCTTCCAAAATAATTTTACAAATCATACCGTTTAATAAGCTGAAAGATAACATCTAAATAAACAATTTGGAAAACGCATAACATATTTAAAACCATAATTTCAGGAATTTCCAACGTATACAATATTCGGAAAAATATCTGAATACTTTTATTCAGCACTGTATATGATCTATAGATTTGTATATATACTACATAGGATGCTAAATTTTAGTTCGGTTAAGAAACGCATAGCACAGTTTAAAATTCTCCTTCTGGAGTTTCTGTCAATAAATGGAAATGTGTTCACGAACTTTTGTGCTTCCCTGTATATGATCTACGGAATTTATACACACCACGTAATAAACAAAAAGTTAGTTAAATTTAAAATCGCGTTCAGTAACTTGAAACGCACTTCCAGGAATTATTAACAGACAGTAGAGAATTATTTTGTGTGTCCCTGTAAATTAACGTTAACTGCTATACACGCAATATTCTGTAGTAAGCCTCTTGTAATACACCTTAGTGATATATATACATTTCATTACGTTTAAAATATTGAAACATTATTTAAATAAACCGCAGATGATTTTTTTCCATAGACGTACTGTAACGGAATTCTTTTGAGTGTCCCTGTAAATTAACTATAAGTGCTATGCACACCCTATTCCATATTAAGCTTCTTGTGATACATCTTAGTGATATATGTCAATTACAATGTGTTTGCAATTGTGTAACATCATTAAAATAAACCGCAAATGATTTTTCCCCATTGACCGTAATGTAACGGAATTCTTTTGAGTATCCCTGTAAAAAAACTATAAGTGTTACACACTTCAGTTGAAATAGGGAACGTGCTATAGATAACGACAAAAACATATAAAAATTGCAAGGCAATCCGAGCATATTTACGGGAGTTAGAGCATGGACAGACGGCCAGACAAACCGAAGTCATAAACACTTTTCAACTAGGTTGGAAAGTGTTTAAAAGCATATTTTTTATGACAGTTCTTTGCGCAATTTAATTAATATTTCATTAAGTAATTAAAATATTAAAATTCTGAGGTTCAGGTGCATTAGGAGAGGGTTTGGACTACCTAAATCTAAATTTTCAGGCTTTTAGGTGGGCTAGATTTTGCTAGCCATCACAGACAAACAAACACACACACACACACAGAGCTAAACTTTCTTTTATTAATACAGATATGAGATCATAATCTTTTTTTTTTTTTCTTCAATTGGTGAAACTGTTTATTTAATTTTAATTTTTCACGTGGAAATCTTTCAATAGAAAATTAATTATTGTAGAAAGAATTTTATTGTGGATTTTTAATTGTTGGTAACTGCTATAACGAAAAATGTTTAAATTTAATAGGAAAAGGCTCTTAGAATTTTGGTTTTTTATCTCTATTTATTAAAATGATATGATTTTTTCAAATTTTAATATTTTGAGCTTCATGGCAGATATTCAGTTATATATACACAAAGTTTCAACTCTGTAAGTTATATAGTTTCTGAGAATGGCTCTGTGATGGACAGAAAACAGAGTGGGAGTAATAGGGTTTTGTGAGATGAACGAAACCCTAAAAAATGTATCTTGCAACAATACAGTTACAAAAATAAAGTTGCAACAATAGCTACAACAATGAAATTATAACAATGAAATTACAATGATGAAATACATAACATATGACTAAACCAGTCTGCTAAAAATAGCTAAACACGTATTTCAAGTATTTTAGCAATTTTGTTGCCACCATTGGCAATGAACCCGATTATGGAAAATTAGACAAATATGACAACTATTGCTGATTTTTGATTAGATAAATTTGCTTAAGACATTTTTCCAAGGAGGTCGACACATTGTCCATCCAAGTGAAGCTGGGACAGCCGCTAGTATCTGATAAAAGAGTGTTTTTAAAAAAATTATTTTTACTTTTATACTTATTTCTTTTGACAAAATATGATTTCAAACGAAAAATGGTGTTTAAATTATAGTATATTAGATACGTAAACTTTATAAAGTGTAGCAGCAGCATAATTAAGAAATCGAGGTGGACTCATTACTGGACTTTAAACATAGTTTTAATATACAGCACAGCACATTTACGTACATAGAACACAACACAAGCTACATATACATTCAGCAGTAAACAATAATATTTTTACCAGTAGGTGACAGTAGCAACCCGCTGTAGTGCTGCCATCTAGTAATTATATTTAAAACTAAACACCACAAATCTCCCCTGCTTAATTAGGAAATCTACTGGGAGCTTTTCTTTTCTTGGTGGATATTCTAGGTACCTGTAGGGAAGAAGAAGAGTTATTATTTAAAGTGTCTGTAGCATCATCAATAGAAGTATTTGGCACCATGGGTTTTGTACTGTAGTTATCACTTTAGAGGCTACTGGAGCAGGACTTGGAGTATTTGGGAGGACAAAGTCATCTGGTTTAGGATTTGGAGTAGCTGGGACAACAGAGTCATCTGGTTCAGGATTTGGAGTAGATGGGATAACAGAGTCAGCTGGTCAAAGATCTGAGACACTAGGAGGCATTAGCTGAGAATCACGTGATTAACAACTAGCAGATACTTCTATTTGTACTGTAGTTATCACTTTAGAGGCTACTGGAGCAGGACTTGGAGTATTTGGGAGGACAAAGTCATCTGGTTTAGGATTTGGAGTAGCTGGGACAACAGAGTCATCTGGTTCAGGATTTGGAGTAGATGGGATAACAGAGTCAGCTGGTCAAAGATCTGAGACACTAGGAGGCATTAGCTGAGAATCACGTGATTAACAACTGCATTATCACTTTTGTGACTTTCTGTATCACTCTCTTCAGAATTTGAATCATTAGTTAAACGTATCTTCGAACCGACATTAGTTTACATACGGTGCTTGAAAGTCCTTGAATTTTTAAGAGAGAAAAAAGGTCCTTGAAAGTGCTTGAATTTGTTTATATTTTAATGAAGGTGCTTAATTTTCATTATTTTTTTTTTATAGGTGCTTAATTTTTCTTATTCAGATATTCAAAATAAAATATAAATCCAAGCTTTAAAAAAAAAAAATAAATAAAAAAATAAAATAAATAAAATATTGACGAAAATATTTGTTCCGAGATCGTTTTTCTTTCAGGGGTTCAGAGTAGGAGCATTTGTCCCTTCTCCCTTCCCTTTATAGGATTAAGTTAACAAAAGAAAAATGAAAAGAGAGGTAACTTGTTGCTACCAGTGGCGCAGCTAAGGGGGGGGTTTGGGGGTTAAAACACCCCCCAGAGCTAAAAAAAATTACTATAATTACCGCTTATATGAATCAAAATTCCGCCTTAGCGGAATCCGCCGCTTTGTTAAATCAAATTCTATCCAACAATGTGATTCAATTAAACGGCGAGAATTCTACTTAAAACTGTGAAAGCGCATATTTCATCCTTTTAAATTTTGAATTTAAAAAAAAAAAATGTTCTAAGGAAGCATTTACTACATAAAAGTAATCATCATGCCAAATTCCAAGTTTCCACACCAATTGTATCAGATAAATCACAATTTTAGAATGCTTCTTACTCTTGCATTCTTTTAAATTTCGAATTGAAAAAATAAATTCTGGGCGAGCATTTACGTTTCTTAAGTACCATCATATAAAATTTCAAGAGTCTAGCCCTAAAAGTTCTAAATATATTATGATTTAGAACATTTTTAGAACATTTTTTGCTCACTTCACTTTTTAAAATTTTCAATTTTTTAAAAACCGTTTTGAACGAGTGTTTATATCTTAAAAGTAACCACTATGTCAAACACCAAGCATTTATACCAACTGTATCACACAAATCGCAATTTTAGAACTTTTTTGTTCTTGCAACCTTTTACATTTCTAAATTTTAGAAAACTGTTCCGGATGACCATTTATATTTCTAGAGTAACAGCCGTGCCAAATTTCACATATCCAGCACAAACAATTCCTAATTAATTGTTTTTAGATCATTTTCAGACCGTTTTCCGCCCATTTCATCCTTTTAAATTTAGAATTTCTTTAGAAATCGTTCTTAGAAAGCATTTACATCCCAAAAGTTACCACCATGCCAAATTCCAAGCTTCTATACCAACTGTATTGCAATTTTAGAACATGTTTTTGCTCCTGCTAACTGTTCTGTGCTAGCATTTAAGTCTCTAAAGTAACAACTATGCCAACTTTCATGTTTCCAGCCTATGATATAGAATCATATATATTTTATGTTTTATTCTAAAATTTAATTTTTCCATCTTAAAGTTTCTCTATGTGAATTAATGTCTGCATTCAAAATCTTTTTATTCTTTAATCTCGAAAGTAATCATTTCTTCCTAGCTAAAAATTTTCCCAGATTTTTCATTGTAACAGTAAAAGTACACGTTACTTCTCTGTGGTTTCAATTCGTTATTTTAATGTACTGCAGATGACTTTAACATATGCTGTTTTGTCTTTCTTCGTATCTTGTGTTAAATGCAGGCGCCGTTTTCATAAATTGATTCCTGCATGAGATATGCAATATCAACATTTTTGTGTTCGCTGCTAACACATGTCTGGCTTTCTCAAAAAAAAAAACACGACTGCCTGGTGAGAAAATGTAGTGTTTGGCATATTTTCATTTATGTGTTGGTGAAAATGTATCTGAAAAATTAGATCAGATCTTCTCTAACTGTTGAACAAGAAGGTCGATTATTTAGAGGCGTAAAGAGGACCACCCTCGCCCTTTCCAGATGTGTCGATGTGTCCGAAAATAAAGAAAAGTTTTCACGTGATTATGCGTCTTTGATTGTACTGGTTTTTTGTTTGCTGTGGACTGTTTCCTATCAGGAGGGGAACCTAGGGTTATTTCTATGAACGTAAATGCCCCAAAAATTACGATCACTTTCATCTCCGATTTTGACAGCGAAATTCTCCATACAGCCCTAACTGCACAAATAAATGGTAATTTAGAACGTTTACTGCTCCTTTCCCCTTTTTAAATTTCGAACTTTTTAGAAACCATTTTTAGTGAGCATTTACATCTTTTTAAAGTAACCGCGAGATTAAATTTCAAATTGCTAGAATCAACAATATCGTAGAAACCGCAATTTTAGAATGTTTTTTGTTCTTACACCCCTTTGGAAATTGTTGTACCAAAAAATTGTTTGGAAATTGTTGTATAAAATATAGCCAATGTTAGAGAGGAGATGATTACCAGAATTTTGACACCATTATTAAGGTTCCATACTTAAAAAGTAAAAACTGAACTATTATAAGATCACTCATGTGTCTTATTTTTCTGGTGCTCAGCGGGGAGTTGAGGGTTATCGACGCAGAATCATCTAAGGATTGTTGGTAATAATTTTCAATGTGTCTGTAATTATCTGAGATATTAATTAAAAACCCATCTAGAAAACAACGGCATGGATCAAAACAGTGTTGCTACTTTTTGACCTCCTTTTGAAGCGCGCTTGGCACAATGCTAAGATTAAACTTTGTATAAGATCTTTGCTTTAGGTAAGACGAATCATAGTGAGAGTCAACATTTTTCATTTCCAACTGAATTCAATTATTGAAGGCAAACATTGAAAAATAATTCGTAGAATAATTCCAAGACATTAAGAGTCAGTAATTTTGAGACAACAATAGCTTATAATTCAATAAGTAATTCATTTATAATGAAAAACTGTTCGATAACAAATCACTTGAATTATCATGCCTGTGCGTATGTTTTCATTTTTGAAAATGAATCGGAAAGTTCAGTTCGTTGTTCAGAATACTTTATTTTAATGCTTTAAAATTGTCTACTATTGCGTCAAATATGATTGACAAGTAACTTTTCGTGTGAAACTCATCGACTGTACTGTATATAAAATTATTTGCTGTACTGTACTCTTCCATCTTAAAGTTTGCCCCTCATCATTTTTAAACACTTTATAAATCTAATCTAGTTTTGTGTTATTTCACTGGTGCATTTTATAGTTTGTAACTCTAATGTTGTTTAAATGAATCATAACCAACTTAATTGCGGAGAAAAGCATTATGATTTCATTTATTTAAAAGACTGATTCCATTAACCAGTGATTCATATAACCGCCGACCACCTTTATCAGAAACTCAAAACCCCCCCTAGAACCAACTTCTGGCTGCGCCACTGGTTGCTACTACCGACTGCATGATCGGAAATTCCGTTCTTATCTTTCTTCCTTTGTACCTTCTGTTTCTTCAATATTGCTACACCTATTGCAACGTCTATTGTACGTATAGCAGGGCTGCCATTTGCTACTAAAATGCTACTTTTTGCTACTATTTTCAGCTTCAGGATAAAGGTGAAAATAAGCACTCGCCAGTCGCCATTCGTCGATTAAACTTGAAAAACTGGCGATTAAAAATATGAAAAGAACCGGCCAAATGCAGGATTTTCCGATATCCTTACTCTAAAATTCGCGATTTTTTACGCCTCTGTTCAACAAAATTCATAACTTTTTTGTATCCGATCGCCGAAATTCATGATTTTTTTCGCTCCTGTTCTTCGAAATTCATGATTTTTTTCGCGTCCGATTGACGAAATTCAGTATTTTTCTGCATACGATCGTCAAAATTCGTGGTTGCAGCCGATCGTCGAAATTCCTGATTTTTATGCTCCCAACTGACGGAAATTCAGGATTTTTATTTTACGCTCCCGATTGACGAAGTTTGCAATTTTTTCTGGACTAATTGACGAAATACACAATTTCTGAAGATGTTGGCCACTTTTGGTTCGCGGGCCACAGGTTGTGCATGTATAATGTATATCATGTTGTGGTTTATTATTTAGTGTATAAACTAGAGGTGCACAACTTTTATAATGGTAGGGCCACTCAGAACAAGTGGGTAAGTGTGATCGAAGATCGCACAAAGGGTTTCGTTTAATATTCCTTTCAAAACACTTTATCCTTTCTTTAAAAAATCCAAATAAATTTCATTTTCTAAAAAAAAACCTGTCTATTTTTCTCGGTTTTTCGAATATCTAAACCGGCCCGATAGCGGCTGAAGCCCGCTATTATATTCTGTCATAATAATATCTGTCATGTGGACTAAATGCGATATTTAAAAGAAAATTATTATTCAAAATTAAACATGTTGTACACCTTCAAAATGTTAAAATATGCGAATATTTCCATAATCGGGTTTTTATCATGATTCAATACGTTTCTCAAACTCATATATTTACTATTCGCTATTACGCATATTCATACTCGCTTTGTATTATTCTGAAACATTTGAAAAATCCGTAAAACTTGCGATATGACGTCAGATTTTCTTTTTAATTCTCTAATGACGTGTAATTAATCTGCTTTGTGTACATGCACACATACTCCTTGTATTATTGAGAAATCTTTCTGTTGTATTACCACTATGACGTCAATCATTTTTATTTCATATTAATATTTTTTTTTCAATTGGTGAAACTTTTTATTTCATTTTTATTTTTCACGTGGAAATCGTCTGATAGAAAATTAATTATTGTAGAAAGAATTTCATCATGGATTTTTAATTTTTGGCATCTACTATAACGAAAAATTTTTCAATTTAATAGAAAAAGGCTATTAGAATTTTGGTTTTTTACCTCTATTTATTAAAATTATACGAATTTTTCAAATTTTAATATTTTTAGCTCTTTACAGCTGATATTCTGATTTATACACGAAGTTTCAACTCTTTAAGTTACATAGTTTTCGAGAATGGCTCTGTTACAGACAGACAACGGAGCGGGAGCAATAGGGTTTCGTATGATGAACAAACATGACTGGCTTGTCGAGGTCCACAATCCGACTCGTTCAACGAAATTCTCGATTTTTACGCGCCTTATCGGTTAAATTCGTGATTTTTATGCGCTTTATCGGCTAAATTCGCGATTTTTACATGCCTGATCGACGAAATTCACAATTTTTGCACACCCGATCGGTGAAATTAATGATTTTTGCACACCCGCTCAACAAAATTCACGATTTTTACGCACCTGATAGGCTAAATTCGTGATTTTTACTCCTTCCATCAGCTAAATTTACGATTTTTACACGTCCCATCGACGAAATTTCTGATTTTTATCCGCTGATCGGCTAAATTCACGATTTTTACGCGTCCGATCGGCGGAATTCACAATTTTTACGCTCTCGATCAGCGACATTCACGATTTTTAAGAGCCCGATCGGCGAAATTCGTGATTTTTAAGCGCTCGATTGGCAAAATTCGCGATTTTTATGCGACCGATCGGCAAACACTGCTTCTAATAACAATCATCTAAATTCCTCCCCCCTTCTCATTCAAAATTTACCCCTCCCCCCCCTTCCCACTCACAGTATACAAGGAAATTTAAAATCTGTATTTTTATATTTAAAAAATTATCCTGTCCTACTTGTTTCTCTCTTGTGCAATAAATAATCAGGCTTACAAACTACCCCTTCCTTCCAAAATTTTTGGTTCTCCCCTTTGCCCAACCCCTCTAGCATGAGGATTTTCAAATCTTTCAAAACTTTATTTTAAGAAAAATAATTCTGCCCTATTTGTTGATAACTAATAACATTAAATTAAAATAAATAATCATCTACCTCTCCTTCTCAAATTTACATTTCTCTCCATCCCCCCTACAGTATAGAAAGTGGTTAAAATATTTATTTAGAGAAAAAGTCTTGCCTAATTGTGTTATAATATGGGCTTAAAATATTTAAAACTCTTTATTTAAAAGAAAAGTCTGTCATATTCATTGCTTTGTAGTAACAATAAATAATTAATCAATCATCTAAAATACCCCCCTCCCCCCCATGCCCAATTTCTTTTTTCTCCTACTTCTGCAATGTCAAACTCTTTAAAATATTTAAAATTTTAATTTTATATAAAAAAAAAATTGCTGCATTTGATACTTTGTACTAAATTCCTTCCTTCCTAAAAATTTTCATTTGTAAAAAAATTTTCAAATAGATTTTCATAATATGTAGTGTATTATCCTAAATCGGGACGCCAACTATGTCGTAGTATTCTACAAAAAATGTCATTTCAAAGTAAGCAAATATACACATAAAATAAAATCTTCCCTTATACCACAGTTTCAAACTCTTTAAAATATTTAAAATCCCTTAAATCTGCAGTTTAGGTAAAGTTCCAAGAAAGATTTCTTGAAGTTCATTACAAAAGCAAAAATGAAATGCTGGCAATATCACTATTACATCTGCAACTAACTAACAAAAGCTATATCAAGTGTTGATCCAAAAGTTGCAGCAGACTAAACTCAAATGTCATGAAAACTAGAATGGATTTACTTTTAACAATTTTGTTACATAATAAATAGATAATAATTATTAATAATGTTATATAATAATTAGATGTAAAAACAGTGCTGAATTTCTGCAGATTGTGTAATAAAATGTTGTATTGTTGTAATCAGAAAAACTTAAACATTTTTAAGGAAAGATCAATCGGAATTTGAAATCGGGTCGCGATGTTTTCCTGCCGAACACGTCGACGATCTGCAATCAAATGGACAGTAGCGGTGTTTGCTGAGAGATGGCGCTGTTAATCCACAGACGTACTTTCGGTTTCGACACGTGCATTGGCGATGACCTTGTACCGTGATTGGTTGGAGCTGGGGGCGGTTCCTGTTTGCGTTTTTCATTCACGGCGTGTGCCGGCTGAGACGATGTGTATATATAGTATCAGTTACGGTAGCTGATGGTGGCTGATATGTTGTTTTGGAAATATGAAACGTCTGTGGTTGTTTTGAACGGTGTTTGTCTTTGGAAGAGTTCTGGATTATACTGGAAGGCAATGTTGAATGAATTGATAGTTGATGAAGTATTTCTTTTTGAGCTTATTTATCAGCATGTTTTTAATCTGAATATTGTTGCAGTTTAATGAGATACTTAATGTTTATAGAGCTTTTAAAACTTTTAAAATGAGCATCGGAGCGATATGTTTAGTGATAAAATTCGTAATTGTTTTTAACTTTTGACATCATCATTCTTTGTTTCATCATCTAAATTATGTTTTAGTTTCAAGAATATTTTCTGTTTTACAAATGCTGTTTGTTTTTTTCTTTAAACGATTTAATAAAAGCTGATGTTTTATTTTAACTTATTTGGTCATCATTTTAGTTTCTTTTACACTCACTGCTCATGGAAATTATGAATAGAAACAACTGCATTTTTAACTACATTTTTACATGGTCTTTATTTCAGCATACGCTTTCAGTTGCAAATTATTCTCTGCTTAGTGGTAGGATGTATTAATATAGTGCAATAATATAAATATTATAGGAGCTTTAGTTTTGCACTAGTTATATGAGTAGTCTCATATAACATTCATCTGCATCCAATGGTAGACAAAGGTACATGATGTACCTGAAAGATCAGCAAAAAGAGAAGGGAAAATGTCTCACTGAGAACAAGAAAAGAAAGCTTGAAGATATTTAGATGACTTAAAGAAAAAGAAAAAATGTCTGGTAGTTGACATCAAAGAACTTCTGGATTCAGCGGGCGTTGTCTTTGAAGGCAGAGTCTACAAAAAAAAAAAAAAAAAAAAAAAAAAAAAAAATTTTGCGCACAGTCAAACAGCCTGAGAAGAACCGTAAAAGAAAAACAGGCTGAAGTTAAAATTTTAGATGAAAAAATAGAAGAGGCAGTTAAAAAGCTTAAAGGCTGAAAAAAAGTCTTGTATTTAAAATGCAATAAATTATTCATGCTGAAACATGCAAATTTTTCTTTGTACGTGTGTGTGCGTTTAATATACCTTTTTGTAAAATGATTTAGTGGATGTTTTCAAATTAAGGTAAGATATGAAAAATTGTTTAGTTTTTTTTTTTTAAATTTAAAATTGTGTGTATCATAGCACTACAGAATTATCAAGCGTCTACTTTTGTCTAGTGTTAGCGCAGATAACTTTCAAAGTGTACTGCAAAAATATTTTCTATATTTTTCGGAGACTTTCTCATAACATTTCACATTTAAGACTTCGCTACTATATGTTATGTATGGCATTCACCTGAAAACACATGAAAATGAATTTTTTTCCCCTTCTTTATACATTGGCATTATACAAACAGACATAGTATTTTGCAATGTTCAAATTTTCATTTATGAAAAGGTGCTTGAATTTTGGGTAAGGTGCTTGAATTTTATCGTGTAAAGAGAGTATGAACCCTGTAGTTATCTGATCAACATGCCTTTTCCAAATATTCGAACCAACTTGAATTCTATAATGCAACTTGCCCTCTCTTGCAATAATGCGACCAATTTTCCACTTGACTTCAGAAGTATAATTTCTTACAGCCATTTTCTGGTTAATTTGAAATTCTTTTACATTCGAATTGGCATTTCTCGCATTTTGTTTATCATGCACAAAATTTGTAACATTTGGAAATATAAAATCTATTTTCGTTCTAATATTCCGCTTTAGAAATAGAGATGCAGGACTTTCCCCCCGTAGTAACATGAGGCATCTTTCTATACTGTAAAAGAAAATTATTTAATTTTATTTGTAAAGTACCCACGTTTAAGAATTTGCACATATCTCTCTGCCTGACCATTTGTAGCTGGATGGTATGGAGCACTAAACCTATGTTTAACCCCATGATTCTTTAAGAATGTCTCAAATTCTTCAGAAGTAAACTGTTTTGCATTATCAGATACCAGAGATATAGGATACCCGTATCTGGCAAAAAGAGAAGAAAGACAAGTAATTGTATGTTCTGATGTTGTGTTAGGAACAATAAAAACTTCGGGCCATTTGCTATGAGCATCAACCACAAGTAAAAGCATTTTACCCATCACAGGACCAAAATAATCTATGTGAATTCTTTGCCATGGAGCTGTAGGCCATTCCCCAAGATGAGTATCTACCTTAGGTGGATTATTTTTTAAATTGACACAAGTAGTGCAATTCCGTGCAAGATCTTCAATATCTTGGTCAATTCCTGGCCACCAAACAAAACTGCGAGCTAAGGACTTCATTTTTACTATACCGAAATGTCCAAAGTGCAAATCATGTAAAATTTGTTTTCGGTGAACTTCTGGGATAATTACTCTACATCCTTTTAAAATACAACTATGTTGAAGAGTAAATTCTTCTTGTTTGCCACCAAAAAGTAAATTTTTAGGAAATGGAGAACCAGAAATTAGATGATGAAAAAATTGACGTAATAAAGGATCAGAATTTGTAGCCTCAGCAATTGATTTGGCATTTAAAGGCAACGTAGAAATTTGGTTAATTTGAAAAAACTCAGATTCATCAACTACATTACTTAAATTTAATTGTGGGGGTAAATCTTCACTACGTAATGGAAGTCGTGAAAGAGTATCGACATTTCCATGTTCGAATGTTTTCTTATAGCAAATATCATATGTAATGCATATCTTTGCATCCGAGCAGCTGAAAGGACAGGAATACTTTTATTTGGAGAAAATATAGACACAAGTGGTTTACTATCTGTAAATAAAGTAAACCTATTACCATATAAATACTGAAAAATTTCTTTACTCCAAAGATAATAGCTACTTTTTTTCTGCATTAGTGAGAGTTCTGGACACAAAACCAATTGGTTTTTCCACGTTATCTGGCATCACATGCGGAAGAACTGCAAAGATACCATATGGAGAAGCCAATTTAACCAATTGATTTGATTAAGAGTGTCAACAATAACCCCGATTATAAAACATATAAAGGGGGAGTTATGAAAAAATAAAAAAAAGCAAAAATTTTTATTGGTTATTTTTTTATAATCCAAAAACATTCAGGGGGGGGGGGGGGTCTCCAATACTGGAAGTGTGCTCATTACTGGCACATCTACATCTACCCTACATCAATTTTAAATACGGCAAAAATTCGTTTTTAAAAATTCAATTTTAATTTTTTTAATTTACATTCGGAAAATATTTGAATATGTAGATTTTAAAAAAAATAATAAGGAAACATACTTATAAATAACATATACATATATACAAATTTATCCCAGACCACCTTAACAAAAAATTATTGAATTAAAAAAAAATCTTTTTTTTTTTCAGAATTCATAGACTATTTATTCATAAATCCAAAACAAATCCAAAGGGCTCTGACATATTTTTTAATTATTTTTTATTGGAAAATGCATTGACACATTCTTTTAATTCTTTTTTGTTCGAAAATGCATGAAAATGGCAGGTGTTGCTATTCAGAAATGTTGTAATCTAAAGACGTTTTCCATTGATTGGTAAACGCAATTTTTAGAAAATACTGTCAAAGTGGGTGTTTTGAACCAAATTTCCGGACGTGACAGCGAGAGAAAGGAGCAAAACCTGCCGTCACATGACTAAAGTCACTTATAAGTTGATAAGTATTTTATTTATCAAAAAATGGAAAACGTAATTAGATTCCAAATCGCTTCAATAGACAGGCCTACCAATTTTGTGCCTTTACGTTTAGAAATAAGTCATAAAATGTGTCAGAAAGTTTCGCATTTATTGAACAGGAAATTTGACAAAAGCTTTAAGAGAGTATAAACTATTCTTACTTTCTTTGGTGAATGGGGCTTCTGAAGATTTGACGCCATGTTCGACAATTATTTTCTGTTTTAAAACCTCCTCAATTGTCTTAAACTTTTTTGCAGATTTTTCTGACGTTTGTTTTGTCTTTTCAGGCCGTCCCATGTTTTTTAAATCCACATGATAAAGTGTGAAGTATATTTATAAATTAAATATAATTTTCACTTGGCCTATTTCAGAATCATACAAGCACAACAGAATGAAAAACTAAAACTGAACAAAACAACAGAATTTTCTCTTCTCGAAAACCCTCAAATGATTGGCTTTATAATTTGCCACTTTGTTGCGTCTTTTTTTTTTCTTTTATTTAAAAGATAAAAAAATAATTAAGCATAGCTTCCATATGAAAATGGAAATGTTTCTGTTTTCCGCAAATACTCTCAGTGAAAAAAAAAAAAGTCTATTGCAGACCTGCCAACCTTTGAAAATGAGAAATAGTAGCACACCAAATTCAAATTTATCTGAAGGTTGGTTGGTTGGTGGTTGTTTTTTACGCTGTAAATTTTAGGCGAGCAAATACTAATCAATTAAATGCATGTGTATATCCATAAGCACACAAAGTAGGAGACTCTTTTGTTTTTGCTAATTTTTTGTTGCGGGTGGGATTGATTAAACATAATTATTCCTATTCAATTAATACTCTGTCCACTCCTAAGCCAAATTTCTGAACTTCACAGTGAATTTTCTGAAAGTTTTCAAGGCGGTTGGGGGGAGGGGGTGATGGAACTATGGGTATATCTTCCAGAGAAAAATGTCTGAGTTAGAGTCCTTCATCAGGTCGAGTAAGCTGATACAACCGGGAGTGGGGGATGTCCACTACCGCCACTTTTTTTGCGTCCCTTTGACGAAATTTGCGTTTTTTCGCAATCTTTTGACGAAATTTGCAGTTTTTTTTCGAGATCTGTTGATAAAATTTGCGGGCTTTTTTTTCGATATTTTTTGACGAAATTTGCCATTTTTCGCAATGTTTTTGATGGAATTTGCCGCTTTTACGCGATTCTCTGACGAAAGTCACGTTTTCTCTGCGATCTGTTGACAAAATTTGTCGTTTTTTTGCGATCTTTTGAAGAAATTTGCCGTTTTTCGCAATGTTCTTGACGAAATTTGCCGTTTTTTTCGCGATTTTCTGACGAAAGTCACATTTTTCCTGCGATCTGTTGACAAAAATTTGTTGTTTTATCGCGATCTTTTGATGAAATTTGCCATTTTTCGCAATGTTTATGACGAAATTTGACATTTTTTCGTGATTTTCTGACGAAAGTCACGTTTTTCCCGCGATCTGTTGACAAAATTTGCTTTTTTTTTCGATCTTTTAACGAAATTTCCCGCTTTTCGCAATGTTTCTGAAGAAATTTGCAATTTTTTCGCGATTCTCTGACGAAAGTCACATTTTTCCCGCGATCCTTTGACAAAATTGGTGACTTTTCTTCGAACGAAAGACGAGATTGATTTTTTTCGGCGAGCATTTGCCGAAATACCAATACATTTAATGTCCGAATTTTCGGATTTATGACCGATATATATATATTTTTTCGAAATCATTGCCTTAATTTTTCGGAAAATTCGGACCAGAATCACCCCTGAATGATCTTTTGACGAAATTCGCATTTTTTCAGCAATCAGTTGAATGAAATTCACGTTTTTTCGGTGATACTTTGGCGAAATTTGCTTTTTCCCGCCAATTTTTTGACGAAATTTGCGTTTTTTCAGCGATCCTGTAACGCAATTCGCATTTCTTAGCTCGATCCTGTGACGAAATTTGTGATTTTTCGCACGATCCTGTGACGAAATTCGTTATTTTTCGAGGGATCCTGTGACAAAATTCGCGCTCTTTTTTTTTGCAGAAAATCGTAGTTTTAGACAGATTTTCGTAGCATCGTAGTTTGTGGCTCAAAATCGTAGCAACTACGATTTTTTTCGTAGCAGTTGGCAGCTCTGCTATTGTAAGTATGAACATCTAATGCGACTGACGCCTTGCAAACGTTACCAAAAGGACGCGCCAGCAGTGTCTGGCGCCTGCGTACAGAATGTTTCACATCCTAAAATATTGCTGAATGAGCACAAATGTAATGCGAAAAATATTAATTATCAGTTATTGCATCATGATACTTGAGAAATGATTGTGTTCTACAGGAGTGATAATGTATGGAAAAAAAAATATATATATCTATTTTTTTTATTGTAACCTTGCTTTTATTTGTTTATGAATTTTGATTATTTAAATTCGATTTAAAAATCCTGCGTGTATCTGTGTGAGTGGGCGGGTGCCCCAGGGCACCCCCCCCCCCTGGTTACGCCTATGCTTTAAACATAGTTTTAATATACAACACAGCACATTTACGTACATAAAACACAACACAAGCTACATATACATTCAGCAGTAAACAATAATATTTTAACCGGTAGGTGACAGTAGCAACCTGCTGTGGTGCTGCCGTCTAGTAACTATATTTAAAACTAAACACCACAAAAATAAAGTACAAAAAAAAAAAAAAAAAAAAAAAAACATAAATAAATATGATCCTAACGAAAAGGAGAAAGAGTTAAAGGTTCTTGTTTTGTATTTTTCTGCTGTCAGAGTGACAGGCAACAAAAGAGAAATTAAAAGATCGTCTGCTCTGGCAAATGTACTGAAAATTACTTAAATAAACATCTGCCATTTTCTTTAGCATTTAATATTCACTTGTACATGAAAATCCTCAAAGGAGTCTGGCTAAATAAACTGCTCAGAATTCATAAAAGAAAGAAAGAAGGAGAAAAAAATAAACATCACATAACAGTCTCGCTATAAAATGATTATCTGTATTATGGGCAGTTTGTTATACTTTTATCACAGGTTTATAAGAAATTTTCAGAGTGTAAAAAGGTACAAAAGTCAGGGTTGGAAAAAAAACATGTTTAAAAAAAAAAAAAAAAAAAAAAAAAAAAACGTGTGTTTTTTTTTGTTTAAAACGTTTTTTTCTCATTCAACAGCACAATTTTGATTAAAGTGAGCAAAAATTAATAAATTAAATATAAAGAATGAAAATATTTTTTAAAAAAAGTAAGGAAGAAAAAAATTATATAATAAATACCAAACATTAATTAACAATTAATTTCTTTATTCTAAACTAAAACATTTAATTATTAAGTTCTTTAAAAATAGTAACAAGTTTGGCAGCCTTATCAAACACCTAACCGGTTTCTAGTTTTGTTCTGCACAAAGACAAAAGTAGAAAACACTCTTTCTGAACCAGCAGCTGTATGTTCTAGCTGCTTGTAATTGTTTTATGATTTGCATGACATTTTTATCGACGTGTTTTTCAAGGCTTATCCACCAAGATAAAGGTGTTTTTTCTACAAAATTGTCTACTTTATTTGATTTTTGAGTAGCGAATTTATGATTGTAACTGACAGCATAACATTTTTAGGGTTTCGTTCATCTCATGAAAACCTATTCGTCCCTCTTCTCTCTCTGTCTGTCCGTCACAGAGCCAGTTCTTAGAAACTGTATAGCTAACAGACTTGAAATTTTGTGTACTTACAGCTGAAAATCATAACATTTTGAAAAAATCATATTATTTTAATATAGAGAGATAAACTAAAAATCTAACAGCCTTTTCCTATTAAATTTAAACATTTTTCGTTATAGCAGTTGCCAACAATTTAAAAATCAACAATAAAATTCTTTCTACAATAATTAATTTTCTGTTGAAAGATTTCCACGTGAATTTAATTTGTGAATTGTAGTCACATTGTGACATTATAAACAATAAACATGTTTTAAACATTGTTTTAAATGTAATGTTTTAAACATGTTTTAAACAAAATGTTTTAAACGTAACAACCCTGATGAAAGTAAGGCAGAAAATTTAATGGTGAACACAAAATTATTTTACCTAATCACCTGATTCACTTTTTTCTTCCATAATACTTTTTTTTTTGTTTTCTTCATTTATTTCAAATAAAAAGGTTAATTTTCTTCTATTTTGATTTATGTCGTAGCTTTTTAATGACTTTATCATTCAATTAAAAAGTATTAAATTTTCTAATCAGTAAAACAAGATACAGTTTTCAAACAAATTATATTTAAAAATACATATTTTCCCCAATTCAGCTGTGTAAAAATTGATTGCTCGATTACACATATGTTGAATTTTTGTGTTTTTATTACATTATTATTCTTTTATTTGTTTATTGATGGAGTTTTAATTTCGTCATGGAAAATTAGCCAGAGACAAATGCTGAACTATTAAGTGTGAATTGTTTATTATTCTTTCGTAATAAGCCTGGGATTGTGCTTGAAAATTATTTTAAAAGCCATAATAAATCAGGCAATAAAAATACAGTTTTCAAACAAATTGCATTTGAAAGTAAATTTTTTTCCTTGTATAATAGTCTAAATATTGAAAAAGGTTGTGATGTTTAGAAATTTAAAAAAAAATTGCTGTAGCAAAAATCGCAAGATCGAAATTTTATCGTTACGCATAGTCATTCGCAAAATGTCAGCATTACACATGGACACGTTTGTCTTTTATAATATAGATAGATAGTAGTAACACAGATGATTCCATATTTTAATTCTGATTTCATCATATCTAAAACTTATAAAAATAAAATAGTTTTTTTTTTCTAAAATAATTTTTTGTTATTATTTTTATTTTGCCATTTGATTAACAATAAAGATCACTTATTGTATTAAAACATGACTGAGAAGAATAACTTTTTTGCTAATGGTGTATGAATCCTCATTAAAATATCAATTTAACCTAAATTGAGCTTTTTTCAGAGTCTGTATCCCACCATGTGGAATTTCTCACTAGCATTATATTTCTTATTTTGCTTGATACATAATTCTAGTATATTATTCTAATTGATCATTAGCTGATTATAAATTTTTGATAATGTTTTCAGAAAGATTAATTGCAAGTTAATAAAAACAGTTTGCTTATTTGTAATCTGTACCACTAGTAAATTTTATATATGTGTTGATATGAAATTTTTATGATAATACTGAATGCAGGGTTAGAAATTGGGAATTCTACGTAAGGCGTCAAATGACGGCTGCAATTTTTTTTCTAGGTGCCAAACTGCATTTCATGGTTGCAATTTTATGTTATATCGTATTTTCTCATTTCTTTTCGAACCCATGTTAACAATAATATTGTAATTATCTTTATGTGTTAAGGGCGAGGGGGCTGTACATATTAAACATTTTATATGGAGGGGGGGGGGGGATCCTCTCTCAGCACTATTTTTGTTGTTGCTGCAGGTCGGATAAACTTGCGATTTTAGGCTGAGTGTAGATTCTTACAATTTTGGTTCGGGTTAACCTGATTTTTCAAAAGTTAGTTCAGTATATTGTTTCAGATTAAAAACTATGCCTATATTAACACGCATATAGAACTTTGTGTGTCTGCTGTTTTCTAAAGGAATGCTGCATCTTTTCTGAGACTATTTCACAAAATTCATGTTTTTTTCGTGAACCTTTGTTGAAAATTGGCGGGTTTTTTTGCCGCGATTCTTTGGCGAAATTCACATTTTTTCGTGTCCCTTTGATGAAATTGGAGTTTTTTCCGTGAACCTTTGACAAAATTAGCAGATTTTTCCACGATCCTTTGACGAAATTATCGTTTCTTCTGCGGCCATTTGACGAAATTTGCATTGGCTCTTTGACAAAATTCGCATTTTCGAGATCCTTTGATGAATTTCGTGTTTTTTCCTTGGTCTTTGGACAAAATTCGCATTTTTCCATGGTCCTTTAACAAAATTCGCCGTTTTTTTTTTTTTTTTAGATCGTTCAACGAAATTTGTCGTTTTTTAGATATTTTGACGAAATTTGCCTGTTTCTTTAGATCCTTCGATGAAATTTGCCGTTTTTTTAGATCCTTCGACGAAATTTGCCGTTTTTTCGCAATCCTTCGACAGAATTCGCCATTTTTTCGCAATCCAACGACCGAATTTGCTGTTTCTTCGACGAAATTGGCCGGTTTTCCATGATCCTTCGACGAAATTAGCAGTTTTTTCAACGATCCTTTGACGAAGTTGGCGTTTTCTCCATGGCCCTTCGGCGAAATTCGCATTTTCCTGCGATCGTTCAGTGAAACTCGTGTTTTTTTTTTTTTTTTTTTTTTTTTTTTTTTTTTTTTACGGCCTTTTGATGAAATTCACGTTTTTCCACGGCTCTTTGACTAAATTTGCGATTTTTCGCGATCTGTCAACGAAATTAGCCATTTCCGCGATCTTTTATTAATTAATTTCACTTTTTTTTTTTTTTTTCACGATCATTCGACGAAATTCGCCATTTTTTCCGATCCTTCGAGGAAATTCGCCATTTTTTGCAGTTCTTCGACGAAGTTTGACGATCCTTCGACAGAATTTGCTGTTTTTTAACAATCCTTTGACGAAGTGTTCCGTTTTTTCGCAATCCTACGGCGAAATTTGGTGTTTTTTCGGATCATTCGACAAAATGATTTCGTGATTCTTCGAAGAATTTACGCGCTATAATGCGTCCACGGCATCTGTAAAAAAAAAAAAAAAAAAAAAAAAAAAAAGCTAGGCGTCAAATTTGATGACCAGGTATAATTTTGTGGTCATCAAATGCAATAATTTAGTTGCATTTGGTGACTAACGACCGCTAATTTCTAACCCTGACTGAATGTAAAGTGTTTAATTTGAAAATTGTCTAGTATGTTAAATTTTTTTCTGCATTTAAAATATTTATTTCTTTTTTATAGAACTCAGCCTGAAGTTATTTTAACACGGCTTGATAATCTTATTGATAACAGCTTGGGTAAAGCAACTGAAAAGTCATTTTTGCTGGCAATGTATGCTTTCAAAACTCTTGGAAAAGTCAATCATAAAGTCCGTGGAAAAGTAATTATTCTCTCTCTCATATGAGTTATTGCAGTTGCAAAAAATCAAGGTTTACTATCAGCTTTTTTAGTAACATGTGAATCATTCTTATTCATTTGGGTTCCAGATAACAGCTATAATAAAATTTTGGTGTACACTAAAGACAGGGTTGGCAGGTTTTTGACATGTGTCAGTTTTTGACGGTTTAAACCATGGTTTGAACTGTCATATCAAAAAGCTGTTGTCAAAAACCTTGTTGAAAACCTCAAATAGTATGTTGATATATAAAATTTCACATTAAATGTTACACATATACAACATTACATCTAATGTTTAAAATGTCACTATGGAGTAATGGTATTACGTTATGATTAATTCAATACTAAACAAATGTAATATGAAAAACGTGGTCTATGATTAGGCCTATTAAGAACCACGTGGAATGGCCAATGTGATCTTAAAGTTACGAAACAGTTCCGAGAGTACGCAATAACTCAGGTGAAACTCGCTGTCATCATTCTTAGAAGGTGATGGTGCATTTCCTTAGAATACCCTCAGCAAAATGTATATATTAAAAGACCTTACCGTTACTGGTGATGAAGCTCGGACCGACACATCAGTGACTCTTACACAGAGGTATCAATAGAAAACACGCAGAAGACTGCACATAAAAAAAAACACACTCGCGATATCTAAAGAACTCACAACAACATTCTGTGCTTTAATTTATCTTTTAATCGGATCTAGATGCAAAAGGGGAACGGCTGGTGACACGTTCCATCTCCCGAAACAGAGATAAGGACGAAGGGGGAAAAGCGCACACACGACTCTCAACTGACCAGAAGCAACTGAAGATTCAATTCAAGGCGCGCACGCTGGTCGGAGATTGGCGGCGAAAAACTCGTTTGACAGGAGTACGAACGCCAAAACGGGAGCCCGTGTGAGCGCCAAAGGGCGAAATACCGGTTCAGCTGGCCGGCGCTGACTGCAGCACGCGCCAAGCGATATGCCGGGAAGAAGGGCGATGGAATGCCGATCTTTCTTCAATGGCGATCTACCAGCGGCGCGGTGAATCGAAATTAAAATAGATAATAATTAAGAATTTATCGGGGGGAGGTCAAAATACGAAGTAGTTAGCGTAGAGCGACAAACGAGGTGTCGAAATAAAGGGAATTTTAAATGCAGAACGATTAAGCTAAAGGGGAAAATGCAATTTAAAGGGAAAATTAATCAAATATTAAAGTTAGATTTTGAGCAAGGAGTGAGCCACGTGTAAACATCGATCGTAATGCGAATGTTACATCCGTTATGTGACATACACCCCCGCGAAAAGAAATTTGTAAAATTTAGAACGTTAGATGAAAATTTTGACGTTAAAAAAAAATTGAATGCGAGAAAAATTTTGCAAAATTTAAAGGACGGAGAGAAACGTCACCAGGGGTTACACGGGATTACAAAAACGACTTTGACAATCAGTCGTGCCAGATAACAGAGTAAACTCAAATTAAAATATTCCTTAAGCTGTAATACATAACATCTGTAGAATCATGTATCTGAAAAGGAAATTACATTACTGTTGAATCAAGGTTTGTTGATGAAAATGCTTACAGAATGGTACATGTACCGTATTAGCCAACTTACATTTTTAAAAATCTACAGAGAAAGAAGCACATTAGCAAGAATTATAAAGCACATACTTGACCTATTTGGATGAAACATCCAGTCATTTGAAACACAAGTTACATTATACACAAATTGTAATGCATATACAACATCATGATGTAAAACAATTGATCAATTGAGAAAGCTTTCATATTAACACAAAAATTGAAATTGACATGTCAATTATGTAGAGGAACACATTATTATCAAGCGCTTGAAAATAAATACCCCAAAACATAAAAGTAAAAAAAAGGACAAAAAGGGGATGGGGAAGAAACTCATGAGTATTTTTAAAGGGAGTGGGGACACAAATATAAAAAAAATAACTGTCACAGAGAAATATGCCAACCTTAAAAAAAATAGAGAAAATTCATTACTATAAAGTAATAGGTATACAAAACTTTGATATACAAGATACAACCCTTGTATACGAGTGGTCTGTATCTCGGTTTGAATTTCACATTGATTGTCACATTTTAACCACAGAATTAAAATTTAACAGAAATTAGAACACATTATAGCATAAAATTGTGAAAATATTTTTTTTTTTTAAAGATTATGATAAATTAATTTACACAGTTACTCACTAGCTTTACAACAACAGATGCATATCAGGAACCACATCAACAGGGATTCACCAGCAGCTGAAACAAAGAACCATGTTAGGAGTGCATACTTTTAATTTGTGAACTCGTTAAAGGATATGAGAAAGTTCTTTCGTACACAAGTAAGAGTTCAGAAATTTATATTGAAGAGAGAGTTCTCTTGTAAACACACACAAAGTTCTTTCGTGAATAATCACAAAGTTCAAAAAAAAGTTTATCACTGAGAAAGTCGAAAACACATGTCAAGTGTTTGTGGATCAGCAAAGAAGAATGAGACATCACTGTCTGTCAGAACTTGCACACTCTGCCAGCAGAGGGTAACAATGTTGGAATTCCATTCAAGTAAGATGACTAGTCAGATGACAGGATGCTTATCACTTTCTTTTAGCTGAAGTCGACGAGCCATAGAACTTGGGTTGATGATTTCTCAGGTTGTACTCAGATATAACAGGAGGGGCTTGCTTCGACCGCGTAGCTGGACGACTTCGCTGATTATCAGGTAAGATAGTGGGTAATGAAGTGTCTGGAGACTCAGGACGAGGATCAGAAACACTTGGCTGCGGTGACTCGCTGTTGAACTTGCTGTTGTCTGATGGAACACTGACACTAGGAACTTTTGAAGAAACATTAAGAGAGGATGAGGGTGAGACATCATCAATTTCAATACTGGCATCTGCAGTGGCAGGTGGAGTATTCACAGGGCATGTTCTGTGAGCTGGACGAAGTCTATTGATATGGACTTGATTGACTGGAGCATGCAAGTCTTCTAGAAATTGAATTTTTACGATAACATCAGATATCTTTTCTATTATTCTGTATGGGCCTTTCCACTGGACCCTGAATCTATTTTTTTTCTGATAGGTAGACTATATCATTAATTTGGAATTTTCTTAGTTTTGCCTTAAGATGCTGTTTACTGTTTTGTAACTTTTGAAAATTAAGTAAGTTCTCATGGATCTGTTGGTATAGGTGGTTTAAGTTTTGGCTTAACGTGTAGTAATCTGCATCAACATCTAATCTTGTGTAGGATGCAGAGGGAAAAAATGTATCAGTGATACCAGAAAGAGCACGTCCAAAGTGAACCCGATTAGGAGATGCTTGAATAGTAGAATGAAAGGTATTATTGTAAATTGATTGATGAATTAGGAGTGCATTATGGAAAGAATACCCATCTTGCATTAGGGCTTTGATGGTTGATTTTATAGAGGTGTTAATGCGTTCTGAAACCGCATTCGCCTGTGGGTGTGCTACTGTCGTATGACGGAGTTTGACACCAATCATCTTGTTGAATTCATCAAAAATGCTTGCAGTGAACTGTTTTCCATGGTCAGCCAAAATTAGTTCCGGTCTGCCGAATGTGCAGATGTAATCAAATATTGCCTTAACCGCATTCATTGCTGTGATATTTCTGATGGGGTACAATTTAAGATGTTTAGTAAAATGATCTATTGCAGTTAAAATGTGGAATCCGTTGTCAAATGGACCTACAAAGTCGAGAGATAAAAGTTGACCTGGTCTGTCAGGAATTTGAGAATTTTGAAACGGGGCTTGGGCGATTCTTTGTGGTTTTGATGTGATGCAAGTTGTGCACGCATTGACAAAGCTTACTACATCTCTAAACATTCCCTTCCAATAAAATTTTTCAGCAATGTTTTTGTAGGTCTTCTCAATGCCCAGATGCGACAAGTGATGAATTTTAATACATGTATTTTGTAAAGATTTAGGTAAAACAATTTGAAAAGTTGATGTAGTATGATTTCTGGATTCTCTAACGTTAATAAAATAAAGCAAATTTATATGAGGACAAATAAAGAATCTCTTTTGTTTATGAGCCATGTTGTTCTTAATGATATCTTCGATTATTTTATATGTTGATTTATCTTTAAGTTGTTCAAGGAAAATGGTATCAATTGAAATTTCTACAGGAGTATCTTGCGGTGTGTTACAATTAAGATCTGGAGAAGAAAGAGGCTGAGATAATGCATTGACAGTGTCTGCTTGATTACAAACAACTGGAAGGATTTGCTCTGAAGAAAGAAGAGATGGATCAGAATTTAAGTCTGATGAATGATTTTCTGTTGGGGTTCTTGAGAAGAAATCGGCAAGGACGTTTTGTTTGCCTGGGATGTGATGAAAAGTATAAGTGTATTGTCCAAGATCTATAAGCCAACGTGTTACAATATTTGCAGGAGAAGTAGTTTTATGATAAAATTTTAGTGGTTTACTGTCAGATAGAATATAAAAGTGTCGAGCATACAAGATATTACGGAAAGCATTGATACCTTTTACAATTGCCATGAGCTCAAGCTTTATGGGTGGATAATTCTTCTCTGCTCCCCGAAGAGATTTGGAGAAGTAGGCCACAGGTAAAAGTTGATCTTTACTATTTTTCTGCATTAAAATTGCGCTTATGGCGACTAGGGAGGCATCTGTATTCAAAAAGAACGGCAAGTTATAATCAGGCTGCTGTAGAAAAGGCTCATTAAAAAAAATCTTCTGAAGTTTGATGATATAGGCTTAATTTGATTATTCTGTATGTTGAAGCCCAGAAAGTTAACGACAGATCTATGGAAGTTACATTTAGCGAAATTTAATGTTAAGTTATGCTGTTTGAAAACTTGAAGTAACTTCTCAATTTTCTTCAACATTTCTTCAAAGGAATTAGCTGCAACTATCCAGTCGTCCTGGTAGACTGCAACGCCTGGGAGATTAATTTCTTCTTTTATAGAATCTGCCATTCCTTGAAAATGGCTTGCAGCCGTCTTAAGACCAGGTGGGGTTCTCATGAACATAAACGTTCCCCATTGCGTGGTAAAGCTAAGTTTATCTCTATATTCTTCTGGGAGGTCAAGTTGGAAATATGCTGAAGGCATGTCAAGTGTTGTAAAAAATTTATAATTAGCTAAGTCATTAATTATGTTCTGTATCTTAGGTAAAGGGTAACAAGAATGCATTATTACGGTATTTAAGAGTCTGAGGTCAAGTGCAATCCGATATTTTTGCTTGCCGCTACCATCATCTTTCTTTTTAACGAGAAGCATCAGGCAGGCCCAAGTGGCAACATTTTTCTTGATAATTCCTGCTTCTACTAGTTCATCGAGCTGTTTTTTTGCTTCAGCTTGCAGGGCTTGGGGAATAGGGAATGGCAATGCCTTAATGGGATAATTGCTTGAGAAACGAATTTCGGGTTTCACCTTGTCTGTGTGACCAAGGATTGAGAGAGATGAAGAGAAACATTGAAAATAGTTAGCTAATGTTGCTTTTAATTTAATTTGTTGATCTTGACTTAAATGATTAAGATTTATTTCGGCTTTTGCAAACTCTTCTTTTCGAAGATTGATCACATCTGATGAGGCTTGAATTAAATTGATGCATTCATCAGATGTTGGTGGAGGAATTTGAACTAGGTGGTTTACTTTGTCATGAATGACTGTTTTTATGTCATCAATTAATTCGAGACTCCCAATGTTTGTGTCCTTGTTGAGGTGGGTAGTCTGATCAGTTAAATTTTCTATGAAGATGTGAAAGATGAATTCTTTAGGTGGGGGGTTGGTTTCGGGGATGTGGTTGGTAGTGACAGTGAGTTGCAACTGGTCAGTTGAGTCGTAGACGTACGAAAAAATTGCATCATGAATATTTAAATTATTGTTCTTAGAACTTGATGAGAAAATTAAGTCCTTGTTTAAAAATGAAGAGGGCAATAACGAGCAGACTTGTACATACGTGCTGTCATTTGGAAGTAAAGTTAGTTTTCTTTTAATTCTAACTTGAGTTTTATCATCGATTACTTTAACTTTTAGCATTGAGGCAGGAATGAAAGGTTTTGCATTAAGAAGTTTAGACCAGTCAGTTGGTTTTGTATTGTTACCTTGACTGACTTTCGAATTAATATTGATAGAGTTATTTACGAATAATTGGTTAATGAATTTACTTGACTTGTTTTTACTGTTTGTAAAATATACATATTCATTGGCAATCTTGCAACATTCTAAACCAGGAAAAATGTTCAGATTGTGCTTCGCAATGAAGTCATACCCCAAGATTCCAGAAAAAGAAGAATTTTTGTTAAATTTAAATAGATACATCGGGTGCCGAAAGTGCATTGCACAAATTTTAAAAGATGCATCAATACAGCCATCAAATTGGACATCTGAATTTATGGTGGAAATGCTTACAGTTCTTGACAGAAAATTATATTTGAAACAATTTTTAAAGTTGTGAAAAATATCTTTAGACAGAAGAGAGACTGAGCTGCCAGTATCAATTAGAAATTTAATTTGCTCAGTTCCAAAGGACAACTCAATAATGGGAATAGATGGGTGCGAGATATTTACATTAGCTACAAGTTCTTTGATTGTAGTGGTAGGCAAAGAGTTATCACAACAGTTGTGTACAGGACGATTACATGAGGGTGAATTAGAGTTAGTTACTTGGGGAAAAGAATCAGTTTGAGTAGAGGAATTTGCTGGATGGCTGACGGAATGAGAACAAGCTCCAGCAGGCGGGTTCTCTATGACCCGTTTGGGTGATTTGTAATAGATAGAGGTGCTGAAGACTGATGTTGAGATCTGTTATGAATTACGAAGGATGCAAATGCACAATCTTTAGCTGTGTGACCAAAGCATTGGCAAAATTGGCAGGAATCAGTGCATTGGGAGGTGTTACGAGAAGTACTTTGCTGATGTGACGATGGCCTGCCTCTAAAAAAATTACGTGGACGTTGAAATTTATTATTGTTAAAATGTCTATTGAACAGTCTTCTTCGAAAAGTGCCACGTTTGTTCGGCCGGAAGTTTTTGTGCTTGGGCTGGGATGGGATGCGGGCAAGGTTATCAACTGTGAACTGGAGAACGTCAAGTCTTTTATCAATAGCATTAACGGTTTCGGGATGCGGGTTAGAAAGCAGGTTATTTTGAATGGAGCATTGTTGCAGCAATGTGGCTTTAGCAACAGCAGCATCAAATGTATCTATGGCATCCTGGAGAATGGCAGTTCTAATATTGTCGGGTAGAATTGTAATTAGTTTAGTGAATTTTATCTGCTTTAGTATATCATCGGTCATATTAGGATAAACTCTGCGTGCAATAATGTTGATACGGTGAATTAAGTGAGGAATTTTTTCATCTGGCAACATGACGAGCGACTCCAGGTCATGAATGTGCTGCACCACAGAAGAAGTTTGAAAAAAAGCTGAGAGTCTGTTAAATAGATCAGTGGTGGAAGTAAAAGGCTCTGCTTCCTGTGCTTCTCTAAAATATTGGAGAGCTTTACCATCGAGATTACTCCTGGCAAACATAAGAGTAACAGCATCCGACCATTTAAATATGTTGGCCATGTCAACAATTTGTTGTTTGAAAAAATTTAAATGCTCCGGAGTTCCATCAAATTTAATGATGTGAATAGCTGACGGATTCAAGTTAGCCGAAGAAGCCATTTCTTGAGTGCTAAGTGAATTATTTTGTCTATTTAAATTAGTAGTAATGGGCAACAAATTAGGCATAGAAGGGGGTGGAAAAATGTCAACAGTACTGGTGCTGGGTGTAGAGATACTACTAGCAGGCTGCTCAGTTGATGTGGCATTATTACGGCGGGAACGAGTGTTATGTTTCATGTTTAAGATTTATTAGATGCAATTATTAGGATTTAATGACAAAAATTGGATATAGCAGTGGAAAAGCAAAAGAAATGTAGATTGACAATAGCTAAAAATGATTTTTCAATAAGATGATTTCATGAAATTATGCTGATGATTTCATTAAAATATGTTGATGATTTTTCTTTACAATTGATGATAAGTTAAAATTCATAAATAGTTTGACATGCACACTTAAAATAAAATACACATTAAAATTAAAAAGATCGTTTTACGATCGTTCCACATGACGTCACTATCAAAAACAGGTTGTATAATAAAATTAAAACTTCGTTTAACGATCGTTCCACCTGATGTCACTGTCAAAAATTGAGAACAATTTCATCTATTGGTTACTTGCAAAACGATATTCTTCATCTGTTTTATTTACTTTTCATTTAAGATACTTCAATCTTGCTTAATATTGTTAAGTATGCCTAAGTACAGTCTTGTACATGCGAACTTTCAATTTAAAATAAATTATCTTCAAAGTTACTTAAAAAATTTTAAGTTCACCATGAGAATGAATTACGACCTGTCAAAAGGCACCACTTATGGGATAATGGTATTACGTTATGATTAATTCAATACTAAACAAATGTAATATGAAAAACGTGGTCTATGATTAGGCCTATTAAGAACCACGTGGAATGGCCAATGTGATCTTAAAGTTACGAAACAGTTCCGAGAGTACGCAATAACTCAGGTGAAACTCGCTGTCATCATTCTCAGAAGGTGATGGTGCATTTCCTTAGAATACCCTCAGCAAAATGTATATATTAAAAGACCTTACCGTTACTGGTGATGAAGCTCGGACCGACACATCAGTGACTCTTACACAGAGGTATCAATAGAAAACACGCAGAAGACTGCACATAAAAAAAAACACACTCGCGATATCTAAAAGAACTCACAACAACATTCTGTGCTTTAATTTATCTTTTAATCGGATCTAGATGCAAAAGGGGAACGGCTGGTGACACGTTCCATCTCCCGAAACAGAGATAAGGACGAAGGGGGAAAAGCGCACACACGACTCTCAACTGACCAGAAGCAACTGAAGATTCAATTCAAGGCGCGCGCGCTGGTCGGAGATTGGCGGCGAAAAACTCGTTTGACAGGAGTACGAACGCCAAAATGGGAGCCCGTGTGAGCGCCACAGGGCGAAATACCGGTTCAGCTGGCCGGCGCTGACTGCAGCACGCGCCAAGCGATATGCCGGGAAGAAGGGCGATGGAATGCCGATCTTTCTTCAATGGCGATCTACCGGCGGCGCGGTGAATCGAAATTAAAATAGATAATAATTAAGAATTTATCGGGGGGAGGTCAAAATACGAAGTAGTTAGCGTAGAGCGACAAACGAGGTGTCGAAATAAAGGGAATTTTAAATGCAGAACGATTAAGCTAAAGGGGAAAATGCAATTTAAAGGGAAAATTAATCAAATATTAAAGTTAGATTTTGAGCAAGGAGTGAGCCACGTGTAAACATCGATCGTAATGCGAATGTTACATCCGTTATGTGACAGTCACTTTTAGTGTGATCTAATTTTATCAGTAATTAATATGTAGTAAAGTATTATAGTTAAGTGCAGTTTTTTAACTCTGTAAATTTTTTATTTAGAAATTATTTTGGGGTAAAATTGTGCTTTTTAAGAAGTAAATATAAGATTTGAAAGTGCTCACATGAGCTTCACATTCTTTCTCTTACATAAAATCTTAACTGTCCAAGTAATTTAAAACAATGATATCATCATCTTTCTGCAGCATGGCTTAAAGAGTGTAAAGAAAAAGTAAAACCCCAGCTGGTTAAGTGATACCTGCTGGAATAGTCAACTTACTTGCCTTGAAACTTTTTTTATACAATAGGTCAATATTTCAGAAAATAGTGCATGAGGGTGTAATGGATATTCGAATTTTTCAACTGATTAATGATTTTAATTTATATAAACAGTACTAAGATCTTTTACTTCAGGTAAAACCCATAGGTGTTGCATTAGACATTCTTCAATGAGATACTGATACGATTGCTGATGTCATGTTTGGCTCAGTTTTCTAAAATAAATTTCACTTAAACCCCCATATTGAAAAAGTGCATAACAGAATGTATCAAATCATGAAACCATACCACTTTATGGTTTATATTTTTCATTCCGATTTTAAGGGTGGAGGATTGACTGATGCACAAATTGATTCAGCTCACATATATGAGCTACAGCGAGAATCGATTAAAGTTTATCCATGCTGATTGCATACAAAGCTGAAGAATCCCCTTTCCTTCCTCCTTATTTCAAGCTACAGGGAGGACAGTTAACCCTATGACTTGGTGGAAAGGCATCGTTAAATGCAAGATTCAGTAGTTTTCAATTGAATCTGCTTCCAAACTTAACTGAACTAGCAATGCTTTTGCTATTAAGTCCTGCTAGCTCAGCATCAATTGAGAAAGTATTTTCAAATTTTAGCTTTATGCACTTTAAACTCAGAAATCGTTTGGGTGTAAATAAATGTGCAAAACTGGTTATGTGCTAGAGAATGCAAGTGGGGTAAAATTGATCTGGATTATTAATTGTGCAATGATTTTGTTTCAATTAAAAATTCAAAAAAATAAAAATATTTTACTACAATTAATAATTTAAAAAAATTGTAATTATTAAATTACTATAATTTTAAATAAAAGTTTATCATAAATCATCATGATATCTAATGTATACCTATTGTTGTTAAAAGTTTTAAAGGTGTTACACATTTTCAACAGTTTTTTATGGTTAAAACCAGTTTATGAAAGTTTAAACCAATTTTCAATGCTTGTCATATCAAAAACCCCCAACCCTGACTAAAGATACTGTAAAGATTCCATGATGTTTTGAGTTTTGAAATGGGGTAGCGTGGAACCGTTTCACAATGGATCAACTTCATTAAATATTTCAGAACAAATTTTATTAAAAAGCGTTCTTGAAATTTCTAGAGGTAAAAATTATTTACAACAATTTGTTTAGCTGAGTTCGCTCGACTTGTAATTTATAGCAAATCACCGAATAGTCCAGTCTTTTACAGTAGTTTTAAAATCTTAAAGTCTTAACTAGAGCTACTTTTCACTCTCCCCGAAAAGTCAAATCCAAGGCTTTTGCGTTGACTTCAGAGAGATCGCACTCTCTCATTCAAAAATCTATCAGCAAAGCCTTTCCTTCCCCACTTGGTCGGGAATCCATCCAGAGATCAGTGTCTTTTTACCAACACTCCTCTGCTCTCCAAAATCTCACTGTTTTCCCCCGATTCTCTGCTCCGGTCCGCTTGCTCGAACAAAAGATTCTCCGATCATCAATCAAAAAAGTTTTAGTTTACGTCATTGGATAAAGCTTTCTTTAGGGTGGTCTTACTGAACTTTTAAATGTTCTCGCAGGAAATTTTCCCACGATCCGAGACCCCACATATAGACGGTCAGATCAGATAAATATTTGCTGTCTAGCAATTTCAGTTTCACAAGATTGATCGAAGCTTATCTTTTCCTATTGTAGTAGGCGACATTCTTGTAACACCACAGATAAGCGTGAGAAAAGTTTTCCACCTCTTGGGAACTTCTATCTTTGATTACTCTGCCTAATTAGCAGACTGTGAGGGATTTAATGAATTCATCACAACACCCCCTTTTTTAAAACATTTTCCGGGTTAAAACACGGAAAATCTGCAAAAAAAAAGAGTTAGCTCAACATATTTGAGTGACTCAAATAACATTACAATTTAACCTCACTATATACATCAGTGACCTAATTTCTTATACACTGGTTACCATTGCTTATAAATCTAGTTTGAGACTTTTTTTTTTTTTTTTGAAAGATACTTTTTTTTTTCACTACACATGCCAAAATAACAATAAAACTAAAAAAATATTCAGATATGTACAAAAGATTGAATTTTACTCAAAAACTTACTACTGAATTGCTCTACTTAAGTAGTCAACGTGGGGTATATCTTTACCCGGTTTGTGTCGGATGGCATATTGAAAGGGTTGCAGGGCTAGCGCCCATCGAAGTAATCTGGGATTGTTACCTGCATTATTTTTCAGAAACACCAAAGGGTTGTGGTCTGTTTCTATACGAAATTCTTGACCATCAATGTAATGTCTTAGTTTCTTGATAGCAAAAATTATAGCAGCGCATTCCTTTTCCGTTGCGATGAAACTTTTTTCTGGGTCAGTAAACTTCCGGCTGAGGTATATTATGGGATGTTCTTCTGAGCCCTGCCTCTGTGCTAACACTACTCCAATCCCTTTTTCGGATGCGTCTGTTTGCACAACGAATTCCAAGTCATAATTTGGGGCATATAGAATCGGTTCCCTGGTGAGTTTAGCTTTTAGGAGATCAAAAGCCTTACTCATTTCGTCGTTCCATGCTATTTTTTCTTTTTTGTGTTTTCCCTTCAGCGCTCGCGTGAGGTTCAACTATTGTGGCGTAATTTTCTATGTAACGCGAGTAATACCCTGCCATACCTAGGCATCTCCTAATTTCTGTTTTGGTTTTTGACGCTGGCAATTCCATGATGGCGTAGATTTTAGCTTCGGCGGGTTTTCGTTGTCCTTCCCCCACTATGTGGCCTAGATATTTAACCGTCTTCTGTGCGAATTTGCACTTCGCTATTTTAACTTTTTATTTAGCGTCCCTTATTCTGACTAATTCCTTTTCAAGATGTTTGATATGTTCCTCCCAATCGTCTGAAAATATGGCCATATCGTCTAGGTAGGGTAAGCAAAATTCTTCTAGACCATGTAACAATTTTGCCATGAATTTAGAGAACCTATAAGACGCGTTGAGGAGCCCAAAAGGCATTGACAGAGGTAAAAAACTTCCAAAATTAGTCACAAATGCGGCCAATTTCTGCACCCTGGGGGTAATGGGTATCTGCCAATATCCTTTTGTCAAATCAAGCACCGTAATATACTTCGCGGCTGCCACTTTTTCAACCCTTTCCTCTATGTTCGGGAGTGGGAAAAATTCTGCCTTCGTAATAGCGTTTAGTTTTCTATAATCAATGCAGGGGCGCGGAGCTTTTCCCCGGGCTTCCACCAATATCATCGGGGAATTAAAATTAGACTCCCCTTCCTTGATTATGTTGAGTTCTAACATGCGCTTAATCTCCTTTTTTAAAATTTCATTTTGTCTGGGCGATGCACGGTACGGCCTTATTCTGACCGGTTTTTCTTCTATGAGTTCTATATCGTGTTCCGTGAGATCCGTTAATCCTGGGTCGTTCGAGAACACTTCGCGGAATTCGTCCAATAAATTTTCCAACATACTCAATTGTTCGTTACTGCAGCGATCCCTTAACCCACTATCCTCCACTACTTCGCTAAACTTGTAACTACTGGAGTCTGCTAAGGGGTACACAATCTCTAAGTCTTGGGATGCATCTGGCTCGTGAAATTCGTGGGTTAAAATATTAATTTTTCCCACCCTTTTCACGTATGGTTTTAAGAGATTTACATGATAGATCTGCGATTTTTTCCGTCTGCCCGGAACACTCACTATATAATTTGTCGTGGAAATTTTGGATTCAATCTTTCCGGGACCTATCCACCCTACCGACATTTTATTCTTTTTGTTCGTTGCTAAGACCAATACTTCTTCCCCTGGCTCAAAGTGCCTTTCGACGGCATTTTTATCGTACCAGATTTTTCTCTTGTCTCTCGCGACCGTCATATTCTGGACTGCTAATTCCTGACAGTGCTTTAACCTATTCATAAGATTAAAAACATATTCAGTGACCAACTCTGGCTCTTGACTTTCCCCTGTCCATTGTTCGAACAATAAGGTTTCCGGGGTCCGTAGATTTCTCCCATGAACTAACTCAGCCGGGCTGAAACCGGTCGACTCATGCGTTACCGTCCTCAAGGCTAACAGTGCATGCGGTAGATTTTTCTCCCAGTCACTACCGTTTTCCACACTCAATACCTTTAATAAACGTTTGACAGAGCGGTGCCATCGTTCTATCAAATTGGACGAAGGTCTGCATACACTCGAATGATTTAGTTGCACTCCAAATTTCTCCAGAAAAATGGTGGTTAAACTTGAAGTAAAAGATTTTTCAAGGTCTGTCTGTACTTCAAAGGGGTAGCCTAAACGACTAAAAATTAAGGTTAGGGCCTCGACTACTGTTTCAGAAAGCATGTTTGGTATCGGTATCGCCTCAGGATATCGCGAATAACGACAAATTGCAGTTAGTAAATACCTATTTCCCTTATTAGAGACTGGTAAGGGGCCCACAAGATCCACCGAAAGTTTTGAAAATACCTCTGAAATTATAGGTACTAGCTTCAGCGGGGCCCTTTTCTGCTCCCCCGCCTTTCCCACTTTTTGACATGAGTCACAAGATTTTACGAAATTTTCCGTTTCTTTTATTATGTTCGGCCAAAAGAAATATTTTAAAATTTTGTCTTTTGTTTTCAATTCGCCCATGTGAGCCGCGATTCCCTCATGACATGCATTCAGAAGGCCTATCCTATATTTTGCCGGAACCACTAGTTGAATTCGTTCAAACCCCTGATGGTCTTTAGTTTTTCGTATTATCAACGAGTCTTTTATTTCATAATGCGATTTTTTTTCCATTGCCTTTTTCCTGATAATGTCTAAAGAAGGGTCACTGCTTTGTTCCATTCCAAACTCACCCCTCCCTACTTTAGCCAGATCTAAGCATTGATCATTGAGAACTTCGGGGAGTAAATCTTTTTCCCAGGTCTCAACTGTTACCTCATCATCCGCCTCTCTTTCGTTTTCCCCGGCTAGGGGAGAAAGAGTAACTTCTTTGTTCGGTTCGTTTTCTTTTTCTTTCGGATTCGTTTTGGTCTGACTGCGAGTTATTACAGCTTGTAGGGTTTTAATTGTTCGGTTTTTAATCTCGTCTATCAACTTCTGCGTTTCGTTACCCAAAATATAATAAGACATATCTGCTTCGCTGTTGGCCACAATTGCTTTAGTCCTCACATTTCCAACGTCTTTAATTTCGAGAATTACATCGGCCGTCGGCAGACAATGCAAATCATTTATCAATGGTTGTCTTACCCAAACGGTTCCCCCGTCTAATTGATCCGAATTAATGAATTTCCTAGACACTATGTCCGAACAGGAACCCGTATCTCTTAACACGGTAATTTCCTTTCCGTTAATTAGGGCATGACTCAAATATGGTTTAAAACCTTCTTCCAATTCCGAGCTGTTTCGGATGTGACTAACTTTAGAGATGGGTCTTTCGTTTTTTTTGTATTCCGGGCAATTAGCTTTCAAATGCTGGGTGGATCCACACACGAAACATTTGTTCCATCTCTTTTGTTCAAATACACGCTCTTTGTCTTTGTTAATATCTTTGTCTCGCCAATTTGTTTTGGTTTCGGGAAATCTCTCATTTTGCGATTTTTCTTCGAACCTTGGTTTTTCAGTTCTTTTTTCGGGAGGGGGCCTTACATTCCAAAGTTTTTTCGAAGGGCCTTTAATCGCTTCATATTCGTCGAGACAATTTGCCAAGATTAAAGGGTCTTTGTAGTTTGCCCACGAATCAATGAAATGCTCTTTCAATTCATTAGAAGTACGGCGCTTGATCTGGTCCGTTATCAATAAATTTTTCAGACTGCTGAAATCCGTAACCTCTAACCCATTTAACCAACCCTCTAAATAACTGTTGAGCTCGAAGATAATGTCCTTCCACGGGGCACCTGGATTGCGTGGATGTTTCATTAATTTTTGACGATACGCTTCGGGACTCATGCGGAAGCGGTCTAGCAAAAATTTCTTGACGTATTCAAAGTTATCCGTCTGCTCTTGCGGTTCCCTCAAAATTAACTCTGCAATTTCGACCGGCACTAAACCTAACAAATGCGTCACTAAGTCACCTGTCTCTATTTCCGCTTTGGTCGCCTGTCGTTCGAACAAGTTTAAAAACAAAGTTATGTCAGAGCGTTCCGGATCAAATCGATGCATTATTGTTCGGAGCGGCAGTTTAGGTGGGCGTTCCGACCCGGCACTGTTAGTTGAACTACGTCTATTTGCATCTTGCGTCAATCTAAGTTGTTCTAACGTAAATTCGCGTTCTTTTTGTTTTTCTTCTCTTTCTTCTTTCTCCCTCTCATATTCCCTTTGTTTTTCCTCATATTCCCTTTGTTTTTCAGCCTTTTCCCTTTCTTTATTCTCTTTTTCCCTTTCTTTATCCTCTTTTTCCCTTTCTTTATCCGCGGCTATCTTCTCTTCTCGATCTTTTATGATATATGCAGCTTGCGTAAAGGCAAAATCTCTGTCGTAATCATTAGCAGCTTCGATTTTTTGGATAATTACCGGAATCCTGTCATTTTCCCCTATCTCCGCTCCCAATTCTTCCGCTAAATTCTGCAAATCAATTTTCCTGCACTGTTTCAGATCAGTTACTTCTTGCATTTTAAAATTTTAAGCAAATACAATATAAAGATGAAAATAATATTTTCGCTCGCTAACTTATGCAATAGGGATTCTAACACTTTATGAAAAATTTTCTGCTACTACCGACATAATATTAACAATTTTAAATACAATTCAATTTTGAGGAATAATAAAAATAGTATACATATAAAAATAAATTTTCAATATTGTAAAATTTTCAATACACTGACATGTTTTTGTGTCGATCATACAAATTTAAAACAAATTTAGAAATTTGAAATTCTGTGTTCATAATTCAACCAATACTTGATATTTCTGACACCGCAGGTAACAATTTTCAGAGTTATAACAAAATGAACACTTTTTGCAACTGCTAAAAATTTTCTTAACATCACCTATGCAAAATATTTTAGTATCAAAAACATCTATTCTTTCATAAATAATGGGAAAGTAAAATCTTTGAAATCTTTCAATCAGGAATTACTAGACAATCGACTTATATGAAAAGTCGGAATTTTTACCTCTTTTTTTTTTCAAGAAAAAAAAAGAAAAATTACACATTTAGCCTGACAGTACCTCCTTATATTATTTTACTGCCAAAAGAAAAATTCACGCTATCAAATTTTATGCTGATAACAAATACACATATATTTTTCCAAATATGTTAAAATTTATTAGATTTAAAAATTTATCATCATCTATCATAAATCAATATTCAAATAAAAATTTTCTCAGAAATGAATTTTCCTCACTAAAGAATATATAAACAAAATGAGAGCCACTCAAAAATGAATTGAGCTTACCTTTTCTACAGTCTTTGTCTGCATCATCTGTCGGCGGTTTCGGGTCTGGCCTAGACGTCGTCGATTTCACAGGTTATCTTGGTTTGTCGGCTCCTGATGTTTCGTAGAAAGGGCTTGCTTCGGACTTGTTCTCTGTAAACACGGGCTTGCTTCCAGGACGGAACTGCGGTCTGTCGTGCCAATGCAAGGGCTTGCTTTCTGTAAACATGGGCTTGCTTCCAGGACGGAACTGCGGTCTGTCGTGCCAATGCAAGGGCTTGCTTCGGGCTTGTTCTCTGTAAACACGGGCTTGCTTCCAGGATGGAACTGCGGTCTGTCGTGACACTGCAAGGCTTGCTTCGGTCTCTGCTTTCCTCTCCTGAACTGGCGTCAAATCTTGCGCGCTTAGATGCGTGCGGGCGTCACTGCTACTGTCTGGGCTCTCTTCACTAATGCTAATAAATTTTTGTCGAAATATCCGACTCGCTTGCCACCAGCTGTAAAGATTCCATGATGTTTTGAGTTTTGAAATAGGGTAGCGTGGAACCGTTTCACAATGGATCAACTTCATTAAATATTTCAGAACAAATTTTATTAAAAAGCGTTCTTGAAATTTCTAGAGGTAAAAATTATTTACAACAATTTGTTTAGCTGAGTTCGCTCGACTTGTAATTTATAGCAAATCACCGAATAGTCCAGTCTTTTACAGTAGTTTTAAAATCTTAAAGTCTTAACTAGAGCTACTTTTCACTCTCCCCGAAAAGTCAAATCCAAGGCTTTTGCGTTGACTTCAGAGAGATCGCACTCTCTCATTCAAAAATCTGTCAGCAAAGCCTTTCCTTCCCCACTTGGTCGGGAATCCATCCAGAGATCAGTGTCTTTTTACCAACACTCCTCTACTCTCAAAAATCTCACTGTTTTCCCCCGATTCTCTTCTCCGGTCCGCTTGCTCGAACAAAAGATTCTCCGATCACCAATCAAAAAAGTTTTAGTTTACGTCATTGGATAAAGCTTTCTTTAGGGTGGTCTTACTGAACTTTTAAATGTTCTCGCAGGAAATTTTCCCACGATCCGAGACCCTACATATAGACGGTCAGATCAGAGAAATATTTGCTGTCTAGCAATTTCAGTTTCACAAGATTGATCGAAGCTTATCTTTTCCTATTGTAGTAGGCGACATTCTTGTAACACCACAGATAAGCGTGAGAAAAGTTTTCCACCTCTTGGGAACTTCTATCTTTGATTACTCTGCCTAATTAGCAGACTGTGAGGGATTTAATGAATTCATCACAATACTATTTAACTAGAGGGCTGTGCCGCCTGCACCCTTAGTTCACCAACCCCCAGAGCTGCAAGTGCTTTGCGGTTTTACATCAATCTTGCATTTCATTCACTTTTTTAGCACTTTCCAACCTAGTTGAAAAGTGCTTATGACTTCGGTTTGTCTGGCCGTCTGCCGTCTGGCCGTCTGCCGTCTGTCCGTGCTCTAACTCCCGTAAATATGCTCGGATTGCTCTGCAATTTTTATATGTTATTATCGTTATCTATAGCATGTTCCCTATTTCAACGGAAGTGTGTAGCACTTATAGTTTTTTTACAGGGACACTCAAAAGAATTCCGTTACATTGCGGTCTATGGGGAAAAATCATTTGCTGTTTATTTAAATAATGTTTCACTATTTTAAACGCATTGAAATTTATATATATCACTAAGGTGCATTAGAAGAAGCTTAATATGGAACAGGGTGTGCATAGCACTTATAGTTACTTTACAGGGACAGTAAAAATAATTCCGTTACATTACGTCTATGGAGAAAAATCGTCTGCGGTTTATTTAAATAATGTTTCACTATTTTAAACGCATTGAAATTTATATAGATCACTAAGGTGCATTACAAGAGACTTACTACGGAATATTGTGTGTATAGCAGTCATCGTTCATTTACAGGGACACGCAAAAGAATTATCTACTGTCTGTTAACAATAATTCCTGGAAGTGCGTTTTAAGTTACTGAACGCGATTTTAATGTTAACTTGCTTTTTGTCTATTACGTGGTGTGTATAAATTCTGTAGATCCTATACAGGGCAGCACAAAAGTTCGCGAACACATTTCTGTTTATTGACAAACTCCAGACGGAGAATTTTAAAATGTGCTACACGTTTCCTAACTGAACTAAAATTTAGCATCCTATGTAGTATATATACAATTCTATATATCCTATACAGGGCTGAATAAAAGTATTCGGATATTTTTCCGAATATTGTATATGTTGGAAATTCCTGAAATTATGTTTTTAAATATGTTATGCGTTTTCCAAATTGTTTACTTAGAAGTTATCTTTTAGCTTATTAAACGGTATGATTTGTAAAATTATTTTGGAAGCGTTGGAAAGTGCTACATAATCTATGCTTGACGCATGATTTTTCGTTCTTGTTATTTTAATTGTATTTTATTTTTGATAATACACCAACACACATTGAAACCAACATTCTCATTTATTTTTAAACATATGTACTTACAATACATCTTTCCAAACAACATTTGTAATGGCCCTAAAGAATTGATTTTTATGCCGCTTTTTGATCAGCATCTGGGTATGGCAACATATATCCGACCATGTCTAAACAATGGTCTATTGACTTATATTCCAACATGGTTAAAACTCTGCCCTTGTGATTTATTTATAATAATAGCAAATGCTAAAACTACAGGAAATTGTCTTCTGTGCAGTATGAATGTTAATCTGCTTGCATTACTTTCTCTTGTACTATCTAGATTAATACGGGGTAGGAATGCAAATTTTCCAGATTAATCCCCAGTCATGATTTTACTGGCTATAAAATGCTTATGCAATTTTACTATTTGTAATCTCATTCCATTACGAAGGCCATTCTTAATACTTAGATTTTGAATAAGCATAACAACAGATCCTATTTTCAATTGTAATATATGCACAGGGAATCTAGGAGAGTTTAAAAAATTTAAATATTCAATTTGATAAACTGCAAATCTTTATTGTTTCATCTATTCCTCAATGTTTAACAGTGTCTATACTTTTGTAGATATGAACGTTTTCCTTGACCAAATTTTCATTTTTTGTTATTTAATACATGTACAATAGCATTATAACAGGCTAGTATAATTCTGTCTGAAAAATCTGCATTTGAAGAAATGGATGTGTCATAAATATCTTTAATTATGTCTGAAGATTTCTAGCTATCTGAAATTTCTAAAGTTTGAATGCCATTGCCATTGTCTAATAACCAGCTTGCATGTTCAACATTAGATGATCCCCTATTTTTTGTTAATTTAAATTGGGTGTATTTTAATCATATTAGTATTGACTTTAATGTGGAATTAATAATTTTTAGGGTGAAGTATATTTCAAAAAGGATAACATTTGATGAAAATCTCCACTGAAAATTACAAATTTACCTCCAAAAGACCTATGTCGAGATCTCGAAGTAATTCATCAACCATTTTATTCATGTCATCATTTATGAACACTTCGTTAACAGTTCCTCAGATTTAAGAGATTTTGTGCTTCAAGTTTAAAAATTATTTTATTGCAATGCTCAGAAAAGTTATTCCAAGTTTGGTAACCACACATAATATCACCCATTTCCACATTTCCTTCCATCACACTGGTTTCTCACATCACCATAAGAAAAAAAAGAGACTGGTGTATTATTTTTTTACATTTTATTTGAGAAGAGGTAGAATTGGGGCTGCCAATTTACCTGTACCAATTCATCCAAACTGTTCCTGAAATATTTCCACTGTTAATTAAGTCCTGTGACTGTCCACAATTCAAAAATAATTTTGATTTTTAATACTCTGGCAATTCTTGTTCCCAGAGGAAGAAATTGCGAGTTCCTCTAAGATGTTGCTAATCTTGGTGTGTCCATTTTTATTCAAGTGTTATACATACAAGTCTTGTTTGAGTGCATTATACAAGAATCTCATAATTTTTCATCAATACAACTGCACTATTTTACAAGAATAATAAAAGAATCTCAGTATATTCCACAATCTCAGAAACTCCTATATTGTATTTAACAATTAATAGTGCTCACCTGTATTCTTCTGTTCCGGCATCCATTGTATATTGTATGTGATTTCCACTACTCATACAACTTCTGTTACCTGATGAAAAGAGTCATTCGCTAAATTGTACTACATATCCTTTTTTGTGTTTATCCTTCTCTGGTGATAACTGTTGTTTGAATAAAAATACTTTCATCACTTTTCATAACCCATAGATCTGTGTACTTTTAATAAAGTATTTCCTCAAGAAAATAACAATTGCAAGACCTGATTGTGAAGGTGTGTCAGTCTCTGATGTGTAGTAATTATCCTGATTTAGAGAAATTCATTGGCTGATCTGCTATGAAATCCAGTTTTGCAATTTTTTTTTTTATTTCATTACAACCTGATACATCTCTTCTCAAGATGAATTTTTTTATTTATTATGTGAAAATTTTCTCAAATTTAATTATAGTGCCTTATTGTCTATATTAACCCAAATTACTATTTATTTTTACCATATGCCTCACTATAATAAATATTTTTAATTAATAAATTTATAAATCGAGAAATTGGAAGATATTTTTTTCATTCATGCACCATAGCACTATATATTTACACTAGTAAATCTACAGATCAGGAGCCTCAACGTCAGCTATATGAAAGTCAATGTTTTTTAATCTCATTTCTCATAATATTTAACATCTTATAATACGCAAATTAAATTTTTTAAATTATTACATGTATATTTATACGCATATAAAATAATTCGAAGGTTTCAGAAATTAGGAACATTAAATTAAACACGGTTTATGCAATAATATTCTGACATTCTTATGAACTTCTTATTTTATTTTTTAGGTAAAAAAATACATTTCTTCACCCCCCGTAATCTTATTAAATTTATATTCGTGGTTTCCTATTGTTTGTGTGAATGATTCTAGTACATATTGGATTTCGTTCTACACATTGGTTTTATTATGAAAAGCAAAAATTTCGAAAATAATTTCATGTAATACCTAAATAGCAATATTTACTTACCTTCCAACCACGAAGCACTCGCATCTGATAGATAAGTTGAATAATATCTCGTGTACAAAATCAACTTATGGAAATGTAAACTGAATCTACTATATATTCACTTATCTATTTCAGAAATCTAGTATTATTACAATTTTTGTTTCGGAAAAACAGTTTTGATGGCCATTGTACAATATTTATTTGACCTTAGTACATCCTGATTTAATTCGATGGCAATAGCATACTAAAATCTCCTCAAAATAGGCTTATTTGGAAACTTTTAAACCTGAAAACTTTTATTGTGTAATCCTTCATAATCGTGCCCACTGCCAATTCACTAAATAGCAATCTTGATTTGGCGCTATAAAGTATTTTTTGTGATAACTTTTTATGATCTCAGTTACCAATAATTGTGCTATTTCAGGCTGTATGGATTCGTTTTACTACGCTAATTTCTTTAGATTAACTACCTCGTTGTATGAGATATTACATTATATTTTTAAAATAATACTAATTTTCAACCACGAAAAATCCGCATCTCTTCCAGAAAATTAATAATATCTCATATAAAAATGTTTCGGCTATCATTCTATAGTAGTTAAAAGGTAACTTGTACCAAAATAAATTCTCATTTATTTCAATAAAATATAAAATCACCCAATAATATTTTATTTTGCGAATAAAATATTGTAGCAAAATCGTCTGAGTTACTTGAATTTTATCATTTTGATATTCTTTAAACATGGTTGCTAGGTTACGGTTAAATTGAAAAGGAAAATAAAAATGAATGCATTTTAATATTTGCAAAAAATGATAAAATAAAAGTATTATATTATTAGAACAGATGTATAAAATTGCACCAAAAATTATACACCTAATTTTAAAAATCTGACGAATGTATAAACAAAATTTCAAATTAATTTGAATAATTTAACACCTGACTTGATAAATTTTAGCCTTCATAACTTACAGTTTAAATACATTAATCAAATGCGACATTTTATTTTCAACGACTGAAAAATTTCAAAATCGTCTGAAATCCCATAGGAAAGCATTATGATCAAAAAAGAAATGTTCTATATTTTCCGAACGAATGAACCAAATGTAACTAAAAACTATACAGCTAATTCCGGGTATCTCACCAATATACCTACCAAAAATCAAACTAATCGGATCATTTTTACGGCAGTTATCGCGGAACAGACAGACAGACAAACAGACAGACAGACAGAAACCAAAAACTTTTCGGGTCTCCACAGTGAGCCTCAACTGACGTTTCGGCAATTATACAGATTTACATATATATATATATATATTTAGATATTTCTATATATATAAAAAGAAAATATGCATAAAAATTCTTAGACTTCACCAGAGCATTAAAAGAAGAAATATTCTTCAACTTCCTTCGACAAATTTGCCAAGTGTTTGTGCTCTTGCTTTTTCCCGAATGTGTCTTCAGCATTGCAAGTTGATTGCGTGTAATAAGTGATCCACCAATATGTGCTTGAGTGCTACAAATGTATGTCATTTATGTAATCAGTGTATTAATTAATGTTTTTGTTGCCAAGTTGTGTTTTCAATTTGTGACATTGTATCACATGGTGGCAATATTATCAAAATGATTCATGATAAATGAATCAATTCTGCTGATGACTGAAATAATTTAGCAACTATGTCCTGCTTGATAAGGACAGCAACAATTTATTTTTCATTCAGCTGCTTATTATTATTTATGCCTGTAAAAGGTGCTATATAGCACTTTACATCTGTAATTTTTTATTTTTCTATGCTATTTATATTATGTGTTCATATTTTTCCCAAGATGTCAGATGTCTCCATTAGCCACAGAGCTATCTGTATTTCCTGTGAAGGATGTGCATTCTACAATATTTTCTTAATTTTATCTGTTCTTTAAATTTAAATATTCTATGAATTTTTTTTATTTACAGGTATAGAATTTTTTTTAGGTACACTTGTTTTGCATTTTTAAATTTATTCCTGATTTTGTCATTTTCTTAAAATTTTAAATCCTTATTATGGATTTTCTTTATAATGAGTCCTAGGCAGTCAGAATAAATATAATATTCTTGGCCTTTTTTTGTTGCTTTATCATTGAAACTTATTATAATTTATTATTTGAATTTTTTTTTTTGTTGCTTTTTAATTGCAACTTTATAAAAATTTGATTCATAAGTGTACCGATTAATCTTATTGAGTACAAATTTTTTTATGATCACTTCACTAATTAAAAAAAAAGAGTAAAATCAGCTCTTTATTTTTATATTTTAAATATTATATAAGGTAATATTCTTGAGATCAATTAAATGCTATGTGCCTTAAATTACTTAAGAATGCAATATGGCCTATAAATTATTAACGTTTACTTTTTTATTATTTATTTTTTTTTTTTATTGAATGTATATGTATATACTGCATATGTATATTCTTTTTCTCTCTTTCCCTTTTCGTCACTGATCACTCTGTTTTATATTTTAAACTAGCTGACCTACCCAGTGTTTCCCGGGCCCGTGATCAAACCTTAAATAAACCCCAAATTTGAATTATTTTATATATTTTACCGAATTTTATATGAATTTATATCTTTAATGACAGAATCGTAAAAAAAAAAAAAAAAAAAAAAAAAAAAAAAAAAAAAATCTTTTTTCCAGCAAGACCGTTATATAGTTTTTAAAAAATAGCTTTTGTTGTGCAAACCCTTTGAAATTTTCAATGGTCATAAATATAACAGTTTTACAGCCCATGTAAAAATTATGTCAGAAATATTGTTATCTGGTTGTAAAAAAAAATAGTATTCGTCGTCCGATCTCTCTGAAATTTTAGTCGTTTATAAATATAACTGTTTCCATGTCCTCTATAAAATTATGTGAAAATATATGCATTTTAAATAGTGAAAACGTTACCCAAAGCCAAGCGTGACCGTGGAAAACATTCCGTTATTATGGGTTATCGCCGAAAATATCTCAGATTTTGTTTATTTTTAATACTTGTTCTGTCTGAACGCTTCGAAATTGTTGTAGGTGATGTAAATTTGGTCTATTGAGATGTTCTAAAAAGATTGTGTTGAAATAGAAATGTTTAATAACTTTTAGCGTAAGAAAAAAATCTTCTTGTGATGTGCAAAATGACCTGCATTCGCTGGTGTTTTTGAAAGCGTTAAAATCCGTATTAAAAAAAATAATTATACCATCTATTAGAAGATTTTAGCTCTAAGAGCATGTGTTTGGTTTGTCTGTATCTCTAAAATTGTGCTATTGAGGGGCGATGGCGTAAGGGAGAAAACATAAATCCTGGAAAACAACCCTTTTTCAAAGGATTAACGTATATATATGTATATTTTAATTGATTATGGCATTGGAAACGTAAGAGTGTGATCTTTCAGAATGTGCTTTTCATTTTTAAATAAACCAAATGATTTAGTCGATAGAATTTAAAACAGAATTGCGAAATAAACGCATTCTTCATGTAAATGGTTCTTCATTCTCGTGCAATGCATTTTATAAGTAGTTTACACATGTTTTATTTTCATATTTTATATTATGCATATCCATGATGGATAAGTACTAAGGTGGCCCCCAACGACTAGTTTTCATTGGTTATTCAAAAGTAAGTGGTAAACAACAACAAAGAAATAAAGTATCGTAACTTTTAAGTTTTTAATTAAGAATGCACTTATTTTACCTCATGGTAATGCTGATCCTATTTTCTATAAACAATTGTATGCTAAAAGGTGGTTTCAATGAACGTACGATAAAAATTTGAGATTTGTAAAAGATGTTAAAAATTATGGAGGTATGAGTAAAGTACGTATTTCAACTTCCTTGTTAAATGAGATTAAGAATTCACATAAAGCTTATCAGCAGTATACATGGAAAAACAGAAAGTCAAAAGGAAAAAAGCTCGGAGATTGAAATGGAAAAAGCCCAGATTTTAAAGAAGAAAATTAAATGTGAAACTAAATAAAATCAACATTTTCTATGATACAATACATCCTTTTATTTATTTATTTTTAAACAATTGGACATTCTGTGTGTTTCATTTAACTGCCTTTGAGATTCTAAAAATCTAGCAAGGAATACATTTATCCTCTAAGTAATTGAAACCAAGAAAGCCCAATTTTTGATGATGAGAATTAAATGTGAAATAAAATAAAATTTCAAAATTCATTTTCTGTGGTACAATACAACATATTATGGATGTTTCATTGTCTTTTTTTTGTTTGTTTGTTTGTTTTTAAATTGAATATTCTTTGTATTTCACTTAACTATGCCTTTGAGATGTTAAAAATTTAGCAAGGAATACATTTACCCTCAGCCAAATTTAAATAATTTTGTTTTTCATTCAAATATACTAAATTCAAGTAAAAAAAGTTTTTTTGTGAAAATACTGAACAAGATTGCAAGAAATCATATAAGATTTATTAAAGAAACATCTTATAAAGATGTTAGATATAGAAAAATTAAGGTAACACCATTTCTTTACATTATTGTTGTTATTATTATTATTTGCTCTGTATTTGAGACATTTTTAGAACATTTGAATGTTTACTTTAAAATTTTGAACCTGACAAAAAAAATTTAATCAAGAATTTTTTAAGAATTTATTTGCTGTGTTTCTTAAATTAAATTGTGTTATAATACATATGCTTAGAAAAATACTCAAGGATGGTGGACGTAAATTAGCCCTAAAATATTCCTAAAATTTCATTGTACCTAAAATTCCTCCCTAAATTTTTTTAAATATTTGCTGCACCCACTGGTTATTGATCAGTTTTTAATTAATATTTTTGTTAATTTTCAAAGTATTAAAATTCTGAGACTCAGGTGCACCAGCCCAGAATTGGACTATCCGCACCTAAATTTTCATACTTCTAGATGGGCTAGATTTTGCTTGCCATCACAGACAAACAAACACACATACACAGAGTGAAACTTTCTTTTATTAGTACAGATTTAAATTTTATTTTTCTTTAGTATTCAAAATTTTGTCTTCCCTTTTGTTGAAAAAGGCTTTTTTATTTAATTTTTTTTTTTTTACCTTTTTCAAAATTTTATTCGGCAATGGAAAAATTCAACAATTTTCAATTTAACTTGTATCTGATAGAGTTAAAAAATACGAACATTTTGATACCATTTTTACATATATTTGAAACTTTTATAATTGATTAAATTAACTTTTAAAACGCAGATTTTGTCTTGTTGAGAAAAAGCCACGTCGCGTCACGAAAGCGGTTCTGATGTCACTATACATGTAAACAAACCCTCGCTGTATTTCTCCCTATTCTTTTCTATGGGGATGGCTTGCGTTACGCTGAATGATTTCTTTCTTTTCTTAAAAATGATTAGTATAACAAATTAAAAGTATTGTAAATTGCTGTAATGAATAAATAATACTGTAAATTCCAGGTGAGATTTTTATTCCATCGCGTTTCTAAGAATTTTTATTTCTAGATCTCGTTGTAGAAATAAAGTATTGGTACAAGTTAACACTCGTACTACATTATTGTATTTTATAGAATAATGTATACTTTTTTTTTATATTAATATTGAACAATATAAAATAAACTGGTAAAAATAGGATTTACTTCATTAGGGAGGGTGGGGTCAACTTATAAAAGGGTTTTTGTATTTATATTTTATACTTGAATTAAGAATTTTTGCTTGATTGCTATATTTTGGCTATATGTTTTACCTCTTAAATTGTTAAATAAACAGTTTTCAATCTTTGAAAACAGTTAAACTTATTAGTAAAAGCAAAATGTGCTGAAGTAGCTTTAAGGCAGCCTTACAGAATTTTTATGTAAATGTACACGAGAAAAGTTTAATAATTTTTCAAAAAATGTTTCCAGGTGTCTATCCAGACTTTTTTCACTGTCAGGGTCTTGTTTTTGTGAAATTGCGAGAAGTATTTTATATTTGTGAAAAAACTAATTATAATTTTGTGAATTTGAAATAACTGTTATATTCAGGTTCTTGTTTATAAATTTTGTGATATTATAGCATAATATCTCTTAACATAGTGACCTTCCTTTATGATACTAATGCATTGTTCAAACAAAGAATGAAACTTGAATGATAATATATGTTTATTTCTTTATATGTCACTATAAAAAGTTTACGTGCAATGAGATGGCTGTTTTCAAAAGTGAAAAGAGTGGGCTCTACTTCAACAACATATTCAAATTCTTAGCACATCTTGCTCTTTTTTTTAAAAAAACTTTATACAATATAATGCTTATTTTCAAAATTAAGATTCTGCTTTCTTTAACAAAATATTCAAATATTTTCATTATTTTTATTTTTTATGAAAGTTAGAGCATTGAGGAAAAGACTGATATAAAATTTTTAGAACCTGATTAATCTAAAATAGGACATTCTGAGAAACTATATTTCAAACAAACAAAAAGTACTGCATTCATTTAAAAATTATACGTAACCAAATAATAATAAAACAGTAATTAAATTATTTTTACACTTTTTTATTTAACTTGACTTTGTTTTTGTATATAAAGATGGAATCTTGTAATCGGTTGTTTACTCACTTTTTGATAAATTAAGAAATATAAAAACTATGTGCAAAGGTGTGTTTCCAAAGACAGTACAACATTTTAATATTTTTAGAACTTAATTATAAATTAATACATTAATTTTGATGCATTTTTCTGTAGCCCACTACTGTTGATAAATCGAAAAGTATTCTTTGTGGTTACAATTGTATGCGACTTACAACAACAGTGGATTTATTATGCATTAAACCACGGTCACCAAAAAAAGGCTAAATGGCTGTGAAGCTGCAAATATTTTACGTACTAAAAAGTAGAAAATAATAAATAAAAACAACAGAGTGTAATATATTTAAAATAAATACGTTTTAATAAATTAAAAGTTTCATATTAATTGAATTATGATTATACGTTGAGAAATCAATTTAGAAATCCTAAAAAGATAGTTTAAATAATTCTTTTATTTTATTTTTTCTTTCCTCTTTCCTCTTTCCATACCTTAAAACAGAAATACAGCAAAGATTATACATTTATTTTAATGTATACGGCAACATTGGGACTGAGTAAAAATGGCTGCTTCTTAGAGGTGACCGGTCTATGGAGGTTTTGGTTCAACTTATTAGAAAAATCAAACAAAACTATCTAACACAATAAAATACTTCAAAATTTATAAGTATTTTTTATTTATTTTCCGTATTAAAGAAATCTGTTACTTTCATTTGTTTTATACATTTTTAACTTAAATTTTTTTTTCTATAGATAAGATAATATCAATGGGGTTTTTTTTTGTACAAATCTTCCTTGTTTTTATCTTGCAAAATTAGTCCTGAAATCGGAAAATGTTTAGATCTGTAATTCCTAAACCACTCTTATAGCATTTCGTTATTTAGTTCATTCCCTGTTTTTCCACATTTTATCTTGTTTTCTGGGTTTTCGCTTCTAAGATGTTTCTCAAGATGCACTTCTTTATTCTTTAAAATTTCAATTATTTGAGTCTTTTCGCATCCATATTTTTCTGCTAATATCCGCGCACTAATACCCTTCTCACTATAATCGATAACTTTCAATTTTTCATTGACTGAGTGATAAAAATTTCTTTTTATAAGTTTTACTCATGTTCAACATTGAAAACTGATGAAAAAGGAGGCCGATTGTTATGCATCTTTAATAAATCCTTCATTTCAAGTTTTCTTTAAATATAAGTAAAGGTATTTAGTTTTACATTGATGCATTTCAGTTTTTCAACATCTCTTGAATAAACATACTCACGTATCTGAAACGGCCAGCGCTAATGTTTTCATTCACGATCTTCCAGTTCAAAATATGTTACTTGGTAACATTAAGTAACCTGTGATGTCAGGATCGCGCTAGTCACCGTAGTCTGCTATTCGCAACTTGCGAGTATTCGTAGCCAATGGCGTTTCAGATGCGAATTTGTGTACCTCTAAATGGCAACGTGTTTATGCAAAACATTCGCCGATGGTGTGTTTAAAAGGCTGGACTTTCCAGGATGCTTTGCCTTCACTTTTCCTTCCTCCAGCTTGTAATGCTGGTTGTAATATAAAATGTAGCTGCATATTATTTTTCTTCAGTTCGTTTATTTAACAGCGAAGTTATGCTATCTTATTGTATGTCATCATGTTTATAATAAACTACTATGATTTTAAAGGAGCTGTTACTTTTAAGTCTTCCACATGTCACATGAAACACAGTTTTTTATTGGTACGGCCAACAAGTGGTAGCAGAGTTGCGCGGTTGTGATTTTTAAAGCAGTTTAAAGTTTGTTTTTGTGGAAGTGAAGACGTCGTCGCCGATGTGTTTCTCGAAGTCGCTGCGATGTTGTTTTTCTGCTTAAGTGTCGCCGATGTTTACAGCTGATGTTTTTTTCCCTGGAGTGCGCTTTTAAAGAAACTTTTGCTTTTTTTCATGTGTATTAGAGTGTTTTTCCTACTTATTTGACGGAGGCCGTATAGAAAATGGAGTTTCAGAATGTTGCTCTTTTGACCTCGTCAAACTGGGAGACGTGGAAGATAGAAGTAAAAGTTCTGCTAATGCATTATGGTGCTTGGGAATATATCGAGAACGTCAAGAGTGGAAGCGGTGAGACATCGGAAAAAACAGTTCCTGTAACAGACAAGCTGACATGGAGAGAACAGAGTGAGGTGAATTTAAGAAAAGCCCGGTCCTATACCATTATTTACCAGACCTTGTCATCTGAGTTTAAGCCATTAATTTCGCATACAACGAATGGAGCTGAAGTCTGGAAGATCCTTAAAGAACATTTTGAACCTACCACAAGAGCTCGTGTTATACAACTGCTAGATGATTTTTTTGGTGTCCGTTATTTTCCTGGAGAAAATTTGGGACTTTTTTTGTGTCGTGTCAAGCAAGCAGCAGAGCGTCTGCGTGATGTAGGACATACCCTTCAGCCCTTGTATATGGGTTACCAGATGATTAGAAGTTTGCCCGAGGAGTTCCAGTCTACAGTCCAAGCGATTTACAGGTGGCCAGATGCAGAGTTTGTACCGGACAAGATTGAGGCTGAATTGCTACTGGAGGAGAATAGATTGAAACTGGCCAAAAAGGACATTTCTAGTTCTAGTGTTGCTTTTTCTGGAGAAGTGGTAAAGTGTAAAACAGGTAAATTTAAGAATTATAATGTTAATCAAAGTAAATTAATAGGTCCTTGTTTTCTTTGTAAATCTTATGGTCATTTAATTGCTAACTGTAAATTGAAAAATCAATCTAAAAATTTTCAGTCTAAAAATTTTCAAACTAAGAAATATCAGTTAAATAGTAAATTTAAAGAATCTAGTAACGCAGAGTTAAAATGTAATGTTAAGTGTAGTAATGAAAAAAACAATAGTAATGTTAAGTGTAGTAATGAAAAAAACAATAGTAATGTTAAATGTAGTAATGAGAAAAGTAATAGTAATGTAAAATGTACCTTCTCTGAACATGAGACTAGCTTAATTGAAGTAGCTCAAAGTAATTTTAAAAGTAATTTTCTTGAGGCAAATTCATCTGATTTTGGCCAAAATAGTAGCTGGGTGTTTGATACAGCTGCTACTGCTCATTTTTGTAATAACAAAAATCTTTTTTTGAATTATGAGTCAGTTTCAAATATGCAGATGTCACTTGCTGTTGGAGAAAAAGAAAGTCCTGTTCAGGGAAAGGGTACAATACATTTTTTTATTAAATGTAAAGATGGAAGTTTCAATCAAATAATTCTTAAAGATGTTTTGTATAATCCTCATTTACGTAGAAATCTCTTGTCTGGTAGTAAACTTGAAAAACTAGGCATAAATTTTGTTGGCAGTAAAGGCAAACTAATTGTGTATGACAAGGACTGGCAATGGTTATTTTATGCAGTAAGGAAAAATGATTTGTATTTTGTTAAACCTTTCAGCTATAAAACTTGTAAAGGAGAAAGCAACTCGGTTGACATTTCAGCTAACCAAATTGAAAATTTAAATTTGAGTAACTTGTGGCATGAGAGATTTTGTCACGTAAATAGTGAATATTTGGTTAATACTAGTAAAAATGAAAGTGTTAGAGGTTTGCCAGAGCTGTCAAAGTTAACCGAGGATTGCATCTCCTGTAAACTTGCAAAATCGAAGAGAGTGCCATTTAAATCAATAGGGAATGTTAGATCAAAAACTGCTCTAGAACTTTTACACATGGATTTGTGCGGTAGCATCACATGGAGGGAATAGATATTTTTTCACAATCATTGATGATTTTTCTCGTAATGTTGCAGTATATACCATCAGAAATAAATCAGACGTTTTTCAGACATTCTTAAAATTTCAGAATAGGGCTGAAAGGTATTTAAGTAAGAAAGTAATTTCTACTAGAACTGATGGGGGTTTAGAATTCTGCAACAATGAATTTGAAAAATTTTTAGAGAAGCAGGGAATTTTACATGAGAAAACGAACCCGTACAGTCCAGAAATGAACGGTGTCGCGGAGCGTTTTAATTTAACTGCTCTTGATGGTGTTAAAGCTATCCTTAATTCAAATGGCTTATCACAAAAATTTTGGGCTGAGGCCTTAATGTGTTTTTCTTACACCTGGAATAGGATCTGTCACAAACAAAAAAGAACCCCTTTTGAGATGTACTCTGGTATAAAACCTTCAGTTTCTCATTTAAAAACATTTGGCTGTTTAGCTTATGTTGGAGTGCCCAAACAAGTCCGAAGGAAGCTTGATATGCGAGCTAAACTAGGGATTATGTGCGGGTATGCTCAGGCAACTAAAGGCTACAGAATTTGGTTAATAGATGAACAGAAAATTGTAGAAACCATTAATGTTCGTTTTGATGAAACTAAAAGGGGGGTAGATATAGCTTCAAAAATTAAAGAACCTAAATTAAATTTTTCACTTTTTGATTTCCCAGAGGATGGAAATATTTTTGATGTAGAACCAGAGATTACATCTGAATTGGGAGGGGCATCAGATTCTGACAAAAGTTTAGAACATAGTGGTTTAAAGACTTGTGCAACTATTCCTTGGATACGTAAAGCAGTACCTCGAAAAATTGGAAATAAAACAGACATTTACTATGGCATCGAAGGAACCAATACTAGAATAAGATCTTTTAATGAATTGTTAGAATATTGTAAATTAAATAAAATAGAATGTGATAAAAACCTTTTTGACTTCAGCAGTAAAAATAAAGAATCCGGTAAAATTTCTAATTTTTTAAAAATAGATGAAGCAAACTTGACTGAGGTTAAAATCCCCAAAACTTACAATCAAGCCATAAAAACCCCAGAAGCATCTAGTTGGAGGGACGCAATGAACCAGGAAATGAATGTTATGTATGAACGTAACGTATGGGATCTTGTGACACCTCCAAAGGATACAAAAATACTTGATAATCGTTGGGTGTATACCTTAAAAAGAAATGAAAATGGTGAGATTGTAAGGTATAAGGCTAGGTTAGTTGCAAAGGGGTTTAATCAGGTTAAAGGAGAAAGTTACGATGAAGTTTTCAGTCCAGTTGTTAGTTTTTCAATAATTCGGTTGTTCTTTGCCATATTTTCATGTCTGTTGAAATGGGTTAATGTCCAGGTAGATGTCAACAATGCATATCTTTATGCTGGTCTTGATGAAACTATATACATGCACCAACCTGAGGGTTTTGAAAAAGAAAAAAATAAAGTTTGTAAGTTAAATAAAGCCATTTATGGTCTGCATCAAAGTGGCAGACAGTGGTTTTTTGAAATGGATGATGCTTTATCCAAATTAAATTTTTGCAAACTAGATTGGTGCAATTGTGTATATATGTTTCAAGACAGATTGGTTCTTTTGCTTTATGTTGATGACATTGTTCTTTTTGGCAAAACTAAAGATGATTTGAATTTTGGGATAGATTTGCTGCAAAAACATTTTAACTTAAAAATTTTGGGTGCAACCAGAAAGCTATTAGGCATAGAGTTTGAAGAGGTTGGAAATAGACTTTACATACACCAAACAGCTTATATTGAGAAAGTTTGTGAAATGTATTCAAACTTTAAATTTCCAATTAGCTCTTTACCTATTCCTAAGGGTTTAGTGTTGTCAAAGCAAGATTCCCCTTCCACTAAGGAAGAATTTGATAAAATGTCTAGTTTTCCTTATAGAAATCTTATAGGATGTTTATCTTATACAGCGGGAAGGACCAGACCTGATATTATGTATGCAGTAAATTTATTATCTCAATTTCAAACCAATCCTGGCATTGCTCATTGGAATTGTTTATTAAAATTGTTAGGTTATTTAAAATATACTAAAAATTTCAAACTTGAGTTATCTAGAGTTAATGATTTAAATCTCTCATGTTATTCTGATTCAGATTTTGCAGCAAACAGAGACGATCGTGTTTCCATAGGTGGATATATTTTGTTTTTGGATGAAACTCCTATTTCATGGAAGACATTTAAACAACAATGTGTAAGTCTTTCAACCATGGAGGCCGAATATGTCAGTTTAACTGAAGCTGCTAAGGAATTAATCTGGATAAAAAATGTCTTACAAAATAAAATACTTAACTTAAATTTGAGAGATTGCACTTTATTCTGTGATAACCAAGCCGCCATAGCCTTTTCTAATTCCCCTTTTGAAAACCAGAAAACAAAACATATTCATATAAAGTATCATTTTTTAAGAAATCTTGTTTTTGATAAAATGTTTAAACTTAAATATATTCCTAGTAAACTTAATCTTGCAGATAGCTTTACTAAGCCACAAGTGAAAGAGCAGCTGTTGAATTTTTGTAAAAGAATTTTTGATATTTAAATCTTTATGTGGGGGGGTTATAATTTTTCTTACAATGTTGTTCACTCTGGTCAGTGTCCTGCCAATAAAGTCTTATGTGACCTGACATTGATCAGATTGTTAGTTTTTGAATTTTTCAAGTGTAATTTTTTTGTAAATTTTTTGAACTTTTTCATGTTTATGCAAATTTTTCATTCTTTTGTAATATTCTAGAGATGATGAAAAAGGAGGCCGATTGTTATGCATCTTTAATAAATCCTTCATTTCAAGTTTTCTTTAAATATAAGTAAAGGTATTTAGTTTTACATTGATGCATTTCAGTTTTTCAACATCTCTTGAATAAACATACTCACGTATCTGAAACGGCCAGCGCTAATGTTTTCATTCACGATCTTCCAGTTCAAAATACGTTACTCAGTAACAGTAAGTAACCTGTGATGTCAGGATCGCGCTAGTCACCGTAGTCTGCTATTCGCAACTTGCGAGTATTCGTAGCCAATGGCGTTTCAGATGCGAATTTGTGTACCTCTAAATGGCAACGTGTTTATGCAAAACATTCGCCGATGGTGTGTTTAAAAGGCTGGACTTTCCAGGATGCTTTGCCTTCACTTTTCCTTCCTCCAGCTTGTAATGCTGGTTGTAATATAAAATGTAGCTGCATATTATTTTTCTTCAGTTCGTTTATTTAACAGCGAAGTTATGCTATCTTATTGTATGTCATCATGTTTATAATAAACTACTATGATTTTAAAGGAGCTGTTACTTTTAAGTCTTCCACATGTCACATGAAACACAGTTTTTTATTGGTACGGCCAACAAAAACTACTAAAACACTATTGTACTTGAGTATCTAACCTGAAAGTGTAGTGTCGCAGATAGAAATACGTAGTCCGAAGCAATCGATTCCCAGAATTCCACCTTACAAAATATTTTCTACCGTGTTCTGCTGTGCATTGCACGCCTTTATGTGACGAACGACTGCAGGGGGAAGAAACCATTACCGCTTTTCTCTCTGCGTGGCCAGGAAGTACTGAATACAACCTCTGTATAAATCCTATACAAACAAAACAGGTGTCAAAAAGAAGTGTATAATAGATGAATGCAGTTCACACACGTGCATGATTCCTAAATAAAGGAATTCCTAGAATTTTTCAAAATTTGCAGTGCCCTCGGTCATTTTTGGTGGCCGCTTTGAAGTGATTTTCCCTGGCCGCGGCCACTTTTTAGAGGTGACGGTATTCGGAGGTTCGATCTAATGTTACTTCAATCTGACTGTTCCGTTTTATGGGTAAGTGACCGGTTGTTAGAGGGGACTGCTGTTCAGAGGTGACTGTTAATAGAGGTTTTACTGTATATATTTCCAAAAGACATAATTTTATATATTTCAAATCCAACGAACTTCAGCACTTTTCTAAATGAAAATTAATGCAAATGTACAGATTAATTGTGCATTATATTTACTCATGTTAAAATAATCTTATGACTTTAATTTTTTTTTTTTTTTTTGTGTAAATGAGTCTTTAAAATATGTTTATAGTAAATAGAAAGCAATGTAAAACTTAAAACAGCCCGCACACACTCGACTCTAAGCAGAATCTGCGTTTCATGTGTAATGACGTCAAACCAATTCCATCATGTTTTCAGATCACATGGTTTTGTTTTGAACGGAGTTTAAAACTCCAATAACTAGTTGTTTAAAATTATTTTTGTGTTTCCGAGTTAAGTTTTGAGAGGAATGTAAAGTCGTCTTCATCAATTAAACATAAAAGAGGCATAATCTAGAGTGAGTGCAACTTCCCCATTGAGGGTATTGTGAGATTATTCTCACATTTCGAGGTTTTTTTATCGCACGTCTTGTTCGTATTTTAGTGTGTGCGATGTTCTTAAGCCTACATCACATATCATTGACTTTTCCCAGCCGACCACGCTGTTCTTTCCTAAGCCTTCTACGGCATATGGTGGGCTCATGTATTGGGATTAAAATGTTGGGGATGTATCGGGATGGTAGCAGAGCCGACCCCAAGCATCTACTGTCTCTTTGCAATAATCTTTTAAAGTCTGGTTACGTGTTTAAATAAATCAAAGATAGAGTTTGGTTGGCTTATGAAACAAAATTATTTAGAGTTTCTGCAGAAATTAAAGTACTTCTAGCAGTTGCTTTTCAATAATTTCCCAAATCCAATTCTCTAACAGAAGGAAACACATGTCGTAACTCCATGGCGCACAATTTAGTACATTTAACTTTTCTATAACATTGGAAGCCATCTTAAAAAATTTGGAATTCCACATTCCAACTTCCCCATTGAGGGTATTGTGAGATTACTCTCACATTTCGAGGTTTTTTTATCGCACGTCTTGTTCGTATTTTAGTGTGTGCGATGTTCTTAAGCCTACATCACATATCATTGACTTTTCCCAGCCGACCACGCTGTTCTTTCCTAAGCCTTCTACGGCATATGGTGGGCTCACGTATTGGGATTAAAATGTTGGGGATGTATCGGGATGGTAGCAGAGCCGACCCCAAGCATCTACAGTCTCTTTGCAATAATCTTTTAAAGTCTGGTTCCGTGTTTAAATAAATCAAAGATAGAGTTTGGTTGGCTTATGAAACAAAATTATTTACAGTTTCTGCAGAAATTAAAGCCCCCCCCCCGCCCCCTCTCCCCGTGACTTTTGCAAATATTGCTTCTTTTTAAAATGATTGAAGTCCAGCATTTCAAACATAAAATTCACAAAACTTATATGAAATATTCTATTTCTAATAAATCAAAACTATTTTAAAACAAACCTTCCGGTTATGGACTCAAATTGCTCATAACCTGTCTTGTTCAAATAGTCTTGTATTGAGCTATATGTATAAATAGTCAAACTTAGAGTTTGTAAATTGAGAACACAGTTTAGACATTGTTTATAAGTCACAGTTTGAAGCTTTGTTGAGTTTGAGAATACCAGAAGAAGTCAAAGATGGGTTATGTTTAAATAGTCAATAAACTTAATGAAGCTGGTTGAAGAAAAGTACAAAGTCTACTGTCAGGATTCCTACTGATGCTTATTTTAAAGCTCAACATCAGTGTATGTAAAAAGTTTCACAAAAAAACATAATGTAAAATATGTCAACTTACAGGAGGAGCTGTACACGCTTGAGTCAACAGGATAGTCATCAACACAAAATCATAATAGCTAGAAAATGATAACTTTGTGTGGGTTCATAGACATGAGTTTAAAAGCTTTACGTTAAAAACACACAAATTCAAACTATTACAACATTAAAACCACATACGGTCATTTCAAGGATAACTCAGATCCCCTTCATCAGTGTAAAGCAAACAACAACAACAAAAATAAAGATTAAAAGGGTTCAAAGAACCATCCTTGGCTATAACCCTGAGTACTGCTTATGATGTACTGGCATAAACTAGTACTTGGGGGCTATAGTCGAGCGTAGTTCTTTAAAGGAAGACTTCACTCACTTGAAAACACCCGCTCGCTAATGTTAAACCTATGGGCAGGTTGTTTTCAAATTTCTTGTTTAAATTTGAATATTTTTAAACGATTTTTTTTTTGCATAAGATAGCTGAGGTTGATCCCTAATATGGCTATTTGTTACTTTTTCAATTTCAGTTGCAGATTTTTTTAATAAAGGTACTTTCACTTTTGGAACCGGTTTCGAAAGTGAAAGTACTTTTAGTAAAAGAATCTGCAACTGAAATTGATAAAGTAAAAAATAGCCATATTAGAGATCAACCTCAGCTATCTTATGCAAAAAAAAAAAAAAAAAAAAATCGTTTAAAAATGTTCAAATTTAAACAAGAAATTTGAAAACAACCTGCCCATAGGTTTAACATTAGTGAGCGGGAGTTTTCAAGTGAGTAAAGACTCCCCTTAAGCCCATTTAATCTTTTTTTTCTGCTTTACACTGATGAAGGGGATCTGAGTTATCCTTGAAACATCCGTATGTGGTTTGAATGTTATGATAGTTTGAATTTGTGTGTTAACATTGTTAAGCTTTAGCTCATGCCACAAAATCTCATAATGTTAAAATACAAATGAGGTACAATACATTTAAAAGCTACTCAACACTCATTCATTCATATATTCATGGACATGATTTTATTATTTACCTGAATGAAGTTAAAACTTCATCCATTACTTGATACATCACCCCCTTCTTTAGAGAATAGAAGTGCAAAGTTTTCATGGAAGCGCACTAATATTTAAAGCACAGAAAATCTCATATACAGCCAATGCCCACTAGGAAAGCCAAGCTGGCATTGTAATTGATGAAAAAGTGGAATCGACTGAAAGTCTATTAACATCAGCCAATATGCACTGTTGCCATCTGGCAGGAAAAGGGTGTTAGTGGGAACTATTATCAGTTCTAGTTTTGTAATGACGAGTGCCGCATTTGTATTATAAAAAGAAAATGCTGAATATGAAAATTAACTGTAATAAATAAAGATGAAATTTAGCATGAATAAGTAAATTAACATTATAATAAAATTAATATTATAATAACGTTATAATATTGTAAATTATTGTAATGAATATAATATGGGTGAATTATATGAAAAGTAAAAAAAAAAAGTGGATGTCTTGAATAAGTGGGTCGATTTGACAAGATATAGTAGAAGTAAAGAGCCAATGAGAAACATTGTTAATTCATTTCCCATCATTATCAACCCCTGCCATTACTCATGTAATGGCAAAAGATACATAAACATGCATGCTGTGCAGTGTCTTTAAATCATGTGTAATGTTAATAGCTGTAAGGTGGAGATCGGCAACTGACCTTCTTCAAATGAGCCTATTGTTGAAAATAGCCTTTTCTGTTTTTATTAATTTTTAGCCAGCCCTACCTTAGTCTCTTGTCCAGGTTGCCCCGGGATTGAAACTGTCAGCTCCAAACAATGATTGTCTTGCTAGTTTAATACATTAGCCTGTGTACGGCCCTCTTATAATGTAGCAATAACAGTCTCTTTTAGCTCTGTTGAATACTCTTTAACTTTTGGCATGTCATTTAGAATAGTCTGAAAAGTAAATGCCAACATAAACACTGGAAACACTAGAAAAAGAACTGTTAACAGTTGAAATGGGCACTGTAATGCAAAAAACATACATTTGTCAAAATATATTTTGAGTGTGGTCTTGTTAAGAAATAGCCTTTTCAAACACTGCTTACTTTATCAGCTTAAAATCTAATTGATAAGAGATGTGAAGTGCTTCACTTGATACACGAGAATGGTTTGTGATTGACCTTCTTGCAGGTCATGCCCTCTGCGGCAAAAACTGCTTTGTCACAATACTTATGAGTGCTACTGTATATAATGAATATTATTATAGTAGTTGAATTATAAATTTTAACTGTTTCTTTTCCTATATTTTTCTTAAAATCTTACTTTTGTATTTTTAGGTTTCACTTGAGTCCACTTCACAAGAAGAAACTCGATTGCCTCATAGTCACTTACTTACATCTCGAGTCAAATATTTTCTTATAAATGGTAAAAATGTTTTTAATAAATATATGTGTTTTTATTTTATTTTAGATATTTTAAATTTATTTTAACTTAATTTTAGTTTAAATGTGGATTATAGTTAATCCATTTCTTTGTAGGCATTCATCAGGGGAGATTGTGTTCCGGTATTTTGTACACCACTAAATTTAAATAGCAATCTTTTTCTTTTTTAATCGATAAATTCGGCGATGACATACTAAGAATACTGCTATATAAATTTAGTGGTGTACAAAATACCGGAACACAATCACCCCTGCATTCATGTAAGTATAACTTTGAAATTGGCTAATTTTTACCATTTCATCTGATATGATTTATTTTTTTAATTATGTGAAAAAATGCCACAATTCTCTTCTAATTTAATCATGACAAGTTTTATATATTATTGCTAAGTAAAACTAAGTATTGCTGAGTAATTGCAATGTATATGTACACAATTTATAGTATTTAATTTTACCTTTATCCTACATATAGGACAATTTCTAAAAAAGAAACCAATAATGTTTTGATAAGTTTTTTAACATAAATTTATATTTGTTATCTAATTAGTCTGTAATAACATTTTTTGCAAAAATATTTTTTTTTTCTGTATATTGTAAAGTATGAGTTAATTTCATGAATGAGTCATGGATAGTTGTTTAGTTCTTTTGAAGTAGTTGTCAGCTTTCCCTTTTTTTGAGGGGGGGGGGGGGTATAATGTGATTTTCTGTAGTTGTCCTTATATCTATTTAATTGAACTTGTAAACCAAAGAGGGAGGAAGTTGATTATAAATAATGTTTTTTGTCAATATCTAACTAAATAGTGTTAATAGATTCATTACTCTAAGTTTTGCAACATATACCAGCAACATGACAAGCTCCCTGATTGAGAGTAATGGATTTATTCAAGGCATTTCATTTATATTTTCAATATAAATAAGAATTGCTAGTCATTTAGAATTACGATTTTATATAATTTTACATGGTGAATTTTCATTATTCATTTTAGTCTTAAAAGAAATTTGTAACAATTACTACAAATTTTAGAAGAGAATTAAACAAATTTGCATATTTGCATAAAAGTTAATATATATATATATCAGCATGACATGCAATAATAAGAAAAATAATCAGAAATGAGTATTTTCTATTTATTTATTATCTATGTTTATCAGTCTTCAGTGTGTTTTCTGTATTGTTTATCAAATCCTTATTCTGAAAACTAAGTATCTTGTGCCCTGAAAAACAACTTTGACAGGAAAAGGGGGTAGAAAATGTGGTCCCTTTTTAAACATATATACATTTGTATTGCTTTTCTGTGTTATAGAGTAGGCCCGTGTGACTTTTTAAGATTCTCACTTGACCATAGAAATACCATAAAAGACCTACCATAGAAATAGCAAAACAAAGTGGTTCAAGTTCAAGCACATAATTGAATCCAGACTCATTTATTTTTATTTTCTGAGCTTATTCCTTTTTTTTTCCCATTTTTTTTTCAGAAAAAATGCATCATGACTTATAATACCCCGTTCTCCCCTTCCCTAGCTGTTGTATTATCTCTTTTTTAAAATTCCTGAAAGTAAGATGTGTACTAAAAACAACATTATTTTATGCTGTGTTCATATGTTTAGAATTTTCATTCATTCTAGGTATTAAAAATTATGAAGATGACCAGTGGATCCCTATGTCAAATGAAGCTGTTTCCACTATATTTTCTTTAATAGAGGAGCCTCTTATGTTATGTGCTGAAATTAGCACTCAGCTTGCTGATATTTTATATGAAGAAATGAAGCTTGAAAAGAGCGACACTGTAAATATAGGTCAGAAATTTTGTTTCAAAATATTTGAAAATATGCAAAGTGTATATATTTAATTACTGTGATAATTTCTAATTGATGTTTGATATTTTTATGTTAAAATTTCTTTTTCAGGAAATTAAAAAAAAATTTTTTACTAAAAACTAAATACAGTAGAAGTTCTTTAAAATACAATTCTATATAACGCACAACTTCTCAGACATAAACAATGAATTTTTCAACTAAGAAGCACCTGCATTCTAACATTATAAAAAATTGCTATTTTCTAGAGGACTGAATTTGATACATTAGTTCAACTTTATCTCCTTATTTCAGAGCTTTTTAGTGAAAAAATTATTACAATAACTTTTTTTGAAAATGAGTAATATAATGAATGATTTGGTCCAGGCATATTTGGACCACATGTATAAAGTAAATTTAACAATGTGTAGAATGATCTACATTATGCAAAAAATTATAATCTGCACAACTCCTGTAAAAGTGAATGCAATATAAAGATACTCTATTGTATTTTAATACATTTCAGGTATATTTATTCATGTTTGCAAGGTAAGTTTAATAATGCATGAAATGTGATCTATATAATGCAAAATTCTATATAACGTACAACCTCATGTTTTTATGTTTGTTTATAGAGATCTTCTACTGTATTAGATATTAAATTCTATTATCCCTTTCAATTCTCTGTGCATTTAGTAAAAATAAATTTTTATACTGATATATTATACTTCTTACTATTTATATTGCTATTATACATAAGTAATCTAACTCTATTATAATAGCAAGAACATTTCTGATGCTGTAACTGACAGTGAGTGACAATAGAAAAGCAAGTGAAATTGTGTTAAATAACTTATATAATAACAATAGTAAGAACTTAGCTTGTTAAGAAATGTAATAAAATGTGCATTTTGTTTTTTAAAAAACTATTAAGTACACTTATCATTATTCTTTGAAAGGAACTTTATTTTATTGAATTTAATTCATGTTACGTGTGTTTGTTACACATCCAATGCTTTTGAGTGGTATGAAGAATAGCAATTATCATTTTTTTGTTTTGAGGTATAATAAAAGGCTGTTAATGCCATTCTTTCTCAATGTGTCCATTGAATTTCCATACATATTATTCAATGTTTTGTTCTTCATTCAAATGTGATGACAAATTTGTTGCTTTCTAAGCGGTACTTAGATTGCTTCAAATTCATCATTGCTACTTGTTTATCTATCTTTTGAAGATCGTGGATGATTTGCAAGTAATGCAAATCCAATTGATAGATATTCTGAAGTTTTAGTTTTGTTGCCAACAACAACAAATTAATATAGATTTTCAGAAAAAAGTTATCTATTGTGGAACGAATCGATTGACACAGTGGCAAAACAGCTGCTTTATCATCTATTACTTCATTGATCTGTAGTTCTGCAGAAACAAAACCTGCATGCTGAAATGAATTCTGAATTGTCTGGTCTTTCACTTTCTTCCAGGCTTTATTTACAAAACAGATTGCATTCAGAATATTTATTTTGTGTTGCAAATATTATTGTCTTCAAAACATGTGCATTAGAATGAGCTTGTAACATTGCACAGACCTTTAGAATGTACTAAATTTCTTAGTAACAGTATGATAGCTCCTAGCTTTAATTTCAGTTTATGAGGTGATATTTCAGTTGGTGTTAAACTGTTTAAATGGGTGTTGTTAGATTGAGGATTTTGTCCTCATTTTGGGGAATTTTAAGCCTTCAGGAAAATTTTTTGGGGACAAAATATTAGTAGGGAAATTTTTATAAAATATCATTTTTTTTTATTTATTTTTTTTTTTTTTGGGGGGGGGGGGGATGTGGGGAATACTTTCATTGGCTCGGGTTTTTAGGTTAACATTTACTTTCAGTCATCTGGCAACACTGGATCTCGATTCGTTGTTTACAGTTTACACATGTTTTAAATTCTAATTTATTATTTATCTAATTCTAATATGTATTCTATATCTATTCTAATATATTTTCGTAATTTGTGTTAATTTCTTCAAGAAATTAATATACCAAAATAAAAACACAACTTTGTATATTTTTTTTTCTTTTGTAAATGGGAAATTTTTTCAAAAAAGGTTGATTTGGGGAAATTTTTTAAGCTTAAATTAGTTAAATATTTTTTTATGATGGTAAATTTAAAATTTAGTTGTTTCAGTAGAAGCAGAGTTGGGGACTTTTTCAGAAAAAACTATTGATTTGGGAAAACTTAAAAACTTTAGGGGAAATTGACTTTCGACTATCTGGCAATGCTGTTAAAAATTGTTCAGTATGTGCAAATTTATCTTGTGGATCATCACTTATGATGGTGTCAATGCTTTCATAAACCTTTTCAGTTCCTGGCATACATTGTAAAACTCAATTATTAATTTCAATTGACAAATTATTTGTCGCTGTTAGTATAGCTCGTTCTTTTAGTTTTTGAAATATCAGTCTTAAAATCTATATCACTGCAAAGTTGCTGCACTGGATCTTCTTGCATATCTGGATAACAAATTGGGAAAAATTTGATAATTTCCCCACTTTGATATTAGCCAACCTGTAACATCCATCTTGCTAACTCTTTCTCTGTTTGAAGTGTACGCATATTTTCTGTAAGTTTCATAACATAAAATTCTGAACAAAGTCTATGTTTTTTTATGCAACTTGAAACTGTTTGTTAGTGATCTTGAACCTCTAAAAATAACAGGTAGGACTGTAGGACTTGACGGAAATCTCAACCTAATGAGATTATTCATTTATTATTGTTTATTATTATTTATTTGTTATTATTCAATCTATATTATAAATCACAAATATGTGCATCAATAACATTGACATCATAACAATGCAGACAACAATGAGGTTAAACTACATAAGGTAGAATAATGGAGCTAACGTTTTACTTAATAACAAAATAGTTTTTTGGTTTTACTTTGCACTTTACTCTCTTTCATTTTTAGAAAGTAGCTAGTTTTTTGCAAAAATAAAAATATATACCATCTTATTTTTACAAAAATTGCATTTTCGAATGCAGAAAAATTTTCTACATGTGTGTGGTGAGCTTTAAATTGATACTTCAAGTACTTTTCTTAATATTCGTAAATTAGTGAAAAGAAACCACTCATTGCGTTCAAGGGAGAAATAATCACTTTTGACCCACTACGTACCTTAGCGTTTTCTATATATAGATATTTCTGATGACTCCTTGATGCATAGATTGAGATTTACTTTGCAGTTTGGTGGAAATAATACTAGTTTCATTCTCTGTAAATTTTGACCATAATGACCAAACTCTTTCATTTTTGCTTTCTCGGTTCAGATGCTACCTTCATAAATGTCTCTCTTCTTCCACATCTTACTTATGATTACAGATTATGCTTAAAGGTTTAAATTGTTATAAATCACTAGAAAAGTTTCTGGCAATGGACCTTATTTAGTCAAAATGCCATCTACAGTAGAATGTCAATGATTTTAATTAGATGGTTTAAATTTGTGATTAAATCATAATTTAAATGACCTGATTAAAAAAATCATTGATTTAAATCAACTGATTTTTTTTTTAAATTATAAATATTCTGAATGTTTAAAATGACAAAATAATAATAATAATAATAATAAATTTAAGATAGAACATAATTTGGAAAGTTTTTATGGATATTTTAATTTATGTACAAACAAAACAGCTTTCAATAATTGTTTCTAAGCTTAATTCCTTAGGCTTGTAAAAAAATTAAGTATGGTAAGTTTGTAAAAAGCAAGTTTTTATTGGGCATTAAAAGCATTTTATTTAAAAATATTTAAATTAAATATAATTTGCAATGTCATAATTTCTTTTAAATAATCAAATTATTCATTCTTTTACATAAAATAAGAATATCAAGTATAATAAATATCTATTAGTAAAAGAATAAATAGACAGTACCTTATTTTTGCAATAATAAATTTATAGAAATTAGAACTAAAGAAAAATGACATCTGCTTAACAGCCATTGTAAAACAATGTAATACGAGAAAAAGATCCAATTGGTATAAAAATGTTAAGCACAGCAACAACCTTTTTACTAAAGGTTCAATTTATTTTTTATTTTTTTTACTTTTAAACTCATATTTATACACCAAATAAAGAAATCAGTTAGGGATTTAAAAGGATGCAATCCTTTTATTATTATTATTATTTATTTAAAACACTGAATGCTAATAATCTCCTGAGTAAATAACAATGCTGCTATTTAATATTTTAAGAATTTCAGATATAACTGGCTATTCTTATATATTCACTCTGTATCTGTATGTGTGCATGAATGAGTTACTCATTTTCATCATACACATGTGTGCGAGGATTTAGACATTAACAGGTACAAATACAAAACAAGTTGCAAGTTTGTTATTTGTAGTACTAACTAATGAAATTACTCTTTATTATATTGGCAAAATGTATTCTGCTTTAAAAAAATAAATAAATAGTGAAATTCATCTTTAGTTATACCCAGAGATTTCTTTTAAAAAACTTCTCCATACCACAGTACTTCTAAATTCATGTGTCCAAGACTGTAGTTATAGACAAAAATATTGAACTTTATTTTATTTACGATAAACAGGAATTTATTAAATCATGTTGTAATTTTATTATATTTTTCAGTTTGTAATTCATAAAAATCATTTAAAATTAATGTCACTTTATTTATCAGTGAAAAATTGTATACTTTCTTTCCTTATATCATTATTAAACACATTACTAATGTATTTCCTCATGAAATAATGCCCTTTTCTACTGAACGAGTACTTTTTTAGGGGAACTAGCACCGTGCCCTTTTTCTTTGTAGACTTAATACTAAATTATTAATTATCATTTTAGTAATTAAAGGATAAAAATATGTTTTATTTTCTTAATAAGATAGTTAATTATTTAATATTAAAACAGTTATTAATAGTTTTAATAATATAAATATCAATAGTATTTAATATAGTTTTACATAATTATTACAAATATTAATGTACATAACATTGTATGCTACTGACTAATGAAATTAGCAATTTGTAGTTTTTATAATTTCTGTAATTTACTAACTAATAATTATAATTTTATTAAATAAAGAATAAAAACATAGATAAAGTTACTAATAAGAGAGTTAATTGTTTTGGAAAGCTAAAATTCTTGGTAGCTATTCTGTATTTTAAAACACAAGGGGGAAAAAATCATAAAAATCTGTTTAAAAAAAAAAAAAAAATCTGATTTAAGTTTTTAAAAAAATCTTGATTTTTTTTTTTTTTTTTTTTTTTAATATATACCTTAATCTTCAGTAGCTCTGGGCAGAGGATTGTAAAGGGTTATAAAGAATATCACAATTAATCTTATTAATAAATATATAAAGTTTAATGTGTGGTTTATCTTTTCTGGAAATTATATTAAAATAAATGAATCTTTCAAAATACAAATGTAATAATACAAATGTAATACTTTTCTTCATTGTATTAAATTTTACTTTATTATAGATTATCATGAAATAAATTTTTCTTTTTTCATATGCATGGTAATTTTGTGTGTGTGTTTCAGATGATGTAGCATTAGAAAAGATTTCCCATGTGCTGCTTTCCCGTTTTCTTGCATTTTGTGGCCATGTTGCTGTTCATTATGATTACTACTTGAAAGTTGATTATTTTGCTTATTTACGAAGACAAGAAGCTTTAAGGGAAAAGCGCAGGAGAAGATCATCACTTCATGCCCATGTTTCATCGCTCCATTCTAGTAGTTTTTTGAGTCCTCCTTCAAAAGTAAATATTTTTTTTCTTGTGTTCTTATTCTTAAGGAGTAGTTTTAAACAAGAAAAAAAAAATTAATAGATATTATCAGGAGTTTTTATTTCTAAAAAATGTTTATGGGCTCTGTTTGCTTGACTCAAGGAAATCACTATTTTAGCAGTCTGTTTTTGAGTGATTTCTGCTCAAACTATGTATAAATATAAAAATTTATCAAATAATAATAATAATAATTATAAATCTACAAAATATTTAAAGGTAACAGAAGAAAAAGAAGAAGAGAAAAGCCCTGGATATTTTAAAGGTTAATTTAAAAATATTTATAAAGGGTTTTTTAAGCTGTATGAGTTTCTGTGAGTTTTTCAAAAGCATTTGTAGTAATTGTAAAAGACCAATTTTAGTTTAAAATACCTTAAATCTTATTCATATTTCATCAAAATTATACATTTATCTTGTAGAACTCTTATTAAGGTAAGTGTTTGTCATCGTTATAGATACATCCTTTCCTAGATGGGATTAAAAAAGACTTGTAGGATCCCTCTCCCACCAACCATTCTATATAAAGATAATATATCAGAAATTTTAATTTGATGTTATCTCCCCATGTTTTGTCTGATAATGAAGGCCAAGTACTTATCGTGTTTCGTTCTCCTTTAAGAATTTTCATTCCACATGTAGCAGTAGTTTGTTTATAAATCAAAATGAATAGCAGACATGTTATAAATTTGCTCATGGCAATGTTTGCCATTTGAGATTAGTTCATAAAAAATGTTTCTAACAACAACTTTAAATCCAAGATAAAGTGTAGATTAAAAGAATGTTTGTTTTTATCCTAAAACATGATGCTTGTTGGTGGAGCATTCACTTCAATCAGTTTTACCAAAATTTTGAAGCTTTTCATTACTTCTATATGTGTGTGTAATTGTTTTGGAAGCTATTTCAGTTTATATTATTGGTCATCCATGAACTATGAACTGCAATTTTCACATAGGGCAACCATGAATTGAAATGTTGTTTTGCGGAGAGATTTGTGCTGCTCCACTTATTATTATCAAAGTCTCTGTCTGAAAATAAATTTTTAGCTAGCTTGCTTTACTGCACATCTAAATTTAGATTTGTATTCAAAGATACTATGCGAGTTTCTCCTCTTTAATTATAACCACCTCAAACCATTAATCTTCTACAAATTATTGTTTAGAAAATGCCCTTTTCCTACGATCATACAAAATACATTGTTAAGAGGGTGGCAGCCTAAGGGTTTAGGATAATTTTACTTATGACAGAATTATTAGGAAAATGTTTTTGGAACGAAAGACAAATTTAAAAGCATAGATAAGCTAGCTGAAAATTCATTTTTAGAGGCCCATCTCATAATAAATGGACAAATATATATTTGAACAAGACAACATTTCAATTAATATTTGTTCTGTGTGCATCAGACAAAAGAAATATTCAAATTCAAGAAGTTACTTTAAGCATGTCTCAAAGTGAGTCGCTAATCTCTTTTTGTTCTTTTAGTCTATATTTCTCAGATTTAGTCTCTTTTCTCACTTTTTTTTTTCGATAATTCTTTACTCGATGATGCCTACCCCCTACCCCCCCCCCCCCTCGAAATTTGTGTTAATTTATTCAATGTAATGTGAATGAATGCAGGCGTCCATGGGTCTACGAGCAATAAACAACAAATCATTTTTATCGGCGACTTGCCAATTTTCTGTACAAAATACAATGAAAACGTAGAATCTTTTTGTTCATTTGGTTAAAAGTTTGAAATTAAAAGTACTAATACTCTTGTTGCTCGAGTGGGCACATGTTATTTTTGCATTATTGGTTTTTAATTTTTTCAGCTAAAAAAAATTAAATAATTAGAATTTGGCAATTCGAGTCTGAGTCGAACCCAAAATTTCTGCTTAGAGTCAACCCAAAACCTTACTTAAAATTGTCCACCCAGACCCAAACTGAAAGACAAATAATCAATATTTTAATACAATTATTAAAAAAAAGACTCCAATTATATCTCTTATATCAATTCTATCTTTTGTACAAAATGAACGCATATTTACTATTAATATTAAAAGATATAGTTTTTTTTTAATTGGGTCAATCTGAGCACGACCTGAAAATGTCAAAACATAACCTGGAACCAACCTGAATCTGGAGCATCTAAAATCAACCTGACGCACAACGAAAAAATGATGGCGTCAATCCAATCCGAACTGCGGGGTACTCAACTGGATGCAAAACTATTTGCAACTTGGAATTATATTTAGGTTAAAATGACTCTTAAATTCCCTGCTTAACAATGCGAAACTTTCTTACACATTTTTAAATGTAAAGATATGAAATTGACAGGCCTGGGTATTGAAGCGATTTGGAATTGAATAGAGTTTTCCAATTTTTGATTAAGAAATTACTTATTGAGTTATAAGTGATTCTTGTCACATGATGAAGAGTTTACCCCCGTTCTTGTGCTGCTGCATTGGAAATTCGGTTCAAAAGGTCCATTTTGACTGGATTTTCTGCTTTTACACACACACACACACACAAAAAAAAAAAGGGGGGGGGGGGAGGAAGCCATTCGATTGACATAGTTTCTGAATAAGAACACCTGCCAATTTCATGCATTTTGAACAAAAATTAATTCAGAAATGTGTCAGAAAGTAGCTCTTTTGGATTTCAGAACAACTTTAAGTGATTCTGTAAAATAATTACTATTTTTTTTTATGTATTTACTGACTCTGCTGGGTTTTTGAAAAACGAAAAACTAAAAATCCCATAAAAAAGTCCTTCTGACCTGTACCGGGAGGAAAAGATAGCTTTCATAGTGCATGTTTTGAAAATTCAACTCATTTTACTCAAACACCCGAAGCTAAAATGCTTGGAACCCGATTATAGAAAATTCAATCCCGGTTTCCATTAATACTGAATTTTAATGTGAATTCCAGCATGAGAGATACAGCATAACAAAATTCAGATTGTTTCAAAATGTCAGCCACCCTAGAATTTCAAACTGCCATATCTCAGCCATTTTTTAAGATAAAGCCAAAACAAAAAATGTTCCAGAATCCTTGTATCACGATCTAACACTTAGTGGTAACAACTTTTTCAATTTATAATTTTTTATACATTTTTTGAATTTTATTTATCTATTTATTTTTTAATTTAACTGGCTGTTATTTTGAAACAAGATGGCACATGAAGGTGGCCAACGAACTCAGTCGAGACCTTGGTATGTTCTTTACATATAATCAGTCACATTCATATCGGTTCATAAATACAAGAGTTACAGCATAACTGTTTACATCATACAACTGTTTACAGCATATTGTTTCAAAATCTCAGCTACCCTAGAATTTCAAACTGCTAAATCTCAGCCATTTTTAAATTCCTACTATTAGCTCACACTCTCTCTATATATATCTTGTTGGAATTTTCCATCGTTAATAAAATATTTTCTATTCATCTATTCAAGTTCAAATAAATTTTTTTAAACTTGTACTGGATGACAATTGATGTTAATACAGTTTTTTCAAATATTAATTCATTAATTAAGTTTAATTAATTAATTTTAATTTTTATATGGGAGAAAAAAATTTCTCCCATTGTTTTCATAAATGAAATGAAAGATTTATCTCAAATTAGTGATGCCAACAAAAAATAAAATACCACAACAATGATTACAAAATAATGTTCAATAAAGATAACGTGGGACATTAATGCTGCACGAGTTTATTTTATATATTTATGATTAAAAAGTAGGAATTGACTTAATTTTTTTTTTTTTTTTATATTACTTGTTTAAGATATAACCAAAACAAAAAATGTTCCCGAATCCTTGAATCACGTTCTAACACTTAATGAAAGCAATTTTTTCAATTTATAATTTTTTTTGTACATCTTTTTTAATTAAAAAAAATGTTTAGCTGGTTGCCATTTTGAAACAATATGGCGGATGAAACTGGCCAACGAACTCGGTCGAGAACTTGGTATGACCTATACACATACTCAGTTACAGTCAAATCGGTTTATAAATAAGACAGTTACAGCATGACAAATGTCAGATATATATATAAATCGACATTTGAACGGAAGGTGGTTTTTGGTGTCTGGGGGTCATGATCGGTGAAAATATATTGTTTGGAATTACTTTCCTCCGAACGGCTGCAATAGGTAGCTTTTTATAATGAAAACTACCTAAAAACAGCGAAAAATGCAAAAATTGCTGCATGAATTTCAAATAAACTTTACTGAATAGAAGGCAAAATTTATTATATTGGGCCAGAAGATTGAAACCGAAATCCTTTTTTTAACATGGAAAAATCAATGTGAAATGCAAAAATACCTCAAATATCTCAGAGGATAAAATTTACTATATTGAAAAAATTCAAAACAATGATGCACGAATTCCAAATAATAAACTTTATTGAAAAGAAAACAAAGTTTCCTATATTTTGCTAAACAATTGAAAACCCTTTACTAATATGGAAAAATCGCTGTAAAATTCAAAGAAGTGTGAAAAATCCCAGATTTTTGGCCAAAAAAACCAAAAACTGGCTTTGAAGTACATAACTTCAGATATGCAGGTATACCTTTCTACCAAAACTTGTAGCTCTGCATGCAGTAGCAATCTTCAGAAGACAGATGATACACTCATACAAAATTCCACCTTTTTGTAAATCTGCAGATAAGGAGCCTCAATGTCAGTTCTGAAGGTCATTATTTTTTAATTTCACTTTTCATATTATTTAGCATCTTACAATCCGCAATTTAATATTTTTATATTACACTAGCATGCTACACCCGCTACGCTGGTCAATTTCTTATAACGAACTTTTAATCAAACAAAATATTGACATTTCATAATTCACTTTTATATTTTAACAGAATAATAAGGCTACTATAATTTGTGACTCGTGCTATAGCCAATATACACGCCAGGACACATCGCCCTTATCATTATCTTTTTACGCATGAAGGTTTTGCTATGGTACTCCATTGTGAAATTTGGTAATTTTTCAAATTCAATATTTGAAAAATGGCATAATCATTAGATTTGAAATTTATATCAAGAAAAATACAATTTTTTACCTTTCAAACTCAGTTTGCCTAACAATTTTCTAACAAATACTTTTCGAGCTATTATTTTTTTCAGTAACTTCAATTGTTTCATTTTCCGAGATTAATCTGTGGCAACAATTAGTGAAAAACCCAGTCGTCAGCAACGCATAGTTTTTTATTAAAGAGGCTGTTGGAGCAGAGATTGTCAGCACCAATTTGCCACCATCACTTTTGAAATCGGTTCTGTAGTTCCAGAGATTCCATAGAAATTGTAATTTAGAATGATTTTAGAACTCTTTTCGCTTATTTCAAGAGCATTTACATCTTATAAGTAACTACAATGCCAAATTTCAAATTTCTAGCTCCTTCAGTATAAAAAAGATCGCAATTTTAGAAAGTTTTTCGCTCCTGCACCCCCTGGGGTTAGTGACACCGACATAAAATATAGCCTATATTGGAGCAGGGATTGTCACCATCAATTTGCCACCATCACTTTTGAAATCGGTTCAGTAGTTCCAGAGATTCCATAGAAATTGTAATTTAGAATGTTTTTAGAATGCTTTTCGCTCATTTCACCCTTTTAAATTTCAAATTTTTTTTTTTATTTTGTTCTTAGCGAGCATTTACATCTTATAAGTAACTACAATGCCAAATTTCAAATTTCTAGCTCCTTCAGTATAAAAAAAATCACAATTTTAGAACGTTTTTTGCTCCTGCATCCCCCTGGGGTTAGTGACACCGACATAAAATATAGCCTAGGTTGGAGCAGGGATTGTCACCATCAATTTGCCACCATCACTTTTGAAATCGGTTCAGTAGTTCCAGAGATCCCATAGAAATTGTAATTTTTAATGTTTTTAGAACGCTTTTCGCTCATTTCACCCTTTTATATTTCGAATTTTTTTTTATTTTGTTCTTAGAGAGCATTTACATCTTATAAGTAACTACACTGCCAAATTTCAAATTTCTAGCTCCTTCAATATAAAAAAAATCGCAATTTTACAACGTTTTTCGCTCCTGCACCTCCCTGGGGTTAGTCGCACCAACATAAAATATAGCCTATGTTGGAGCAGTGGTTGTCACCATCAATTTGCCACCATCACTTTTGAAATCGGTTCGGTAGTTACAGAGATTACCCCCTACAAACAAACAAACAAAAAAAACCAATCTTTACTTCTTTATAATATTAGTATAGATACATATTTATAGGCATATAAAATACTTCGGAGGTTTAGGAAATTAGAAGCATTAAATTAAACACAGTTATGCAATGATATTCTGAAATTCTCATGAACTTCTTATTCTTGTAATTTTTAGCCCCCCTGAACTTTTATTAAATTTATATTCGTGATTTCCTATTGACTGTGTGAATGATTCTAGTATTTCTTGGATTTTGTTCTACACATTGGTTTTATTAGAATAAGCAATAATTTCAAAAATACTTTCATGTTATCCTAATATCCAAATAGCAATATTTAATTACCTGCCAACTACGAAACACCTGCATCTGATGGATAAGTTGAATAATATCTCATGTACAAAAGCAACTTATGGAAATGCAAACTGAATCTACTATATTTCACTTATATCTATTTTAGAAATCTAGTGTTATTACAATTTTTGTGTCAGAAAAATATTTTTGATGGTCATTCTATAATATTTATTTATCTAAGTACATCTTGATCTAACTCGATGGCAATACATACTAAAATCCCTCCAAAATAGACATTGTAAAGTCTTGAAAAAATTATTAATCATACTTATTTCAATTAGCCTTTGACAATGAAATAGAAAAAAATAATTTTGATGAAGGTTTGCACTAGGCCAGAGATATTACATTTTTCAGAGCAACAAACTTTTGTGACTTAGTAAGAACTTTTGGCTGTTTATAGATTGCAAGATAGAATGCATCAACATAAACCACTTGTCTTAAAGCAGTCAAATATTGATGCAATGTTAAAAAACTTAAAAAAAAAAAAAAAAAAATTAAAAATAATTCTTACTTTATTTATATGTCTAACTGTGTAATTTATTTATTTTTAAGAATTAATAACATAAATTTGTTGAAAATAACAATTTAAAAAAAATTTAGACAAAGATGGAATAGACATGACCTGTAATCCGCAAAAAGAAGTCCCAAATCTGCACAACGCTTGGAACTAAGCTGTGCAGATTAGCGATCTTCTACTATATTTAAAATCCAAAGTCAAATGGTTAAGATTGTTTTTGACTGTTCTGAGCATGCACAATCCAGCATTATAGGATGCTTTTCTCTAGCTAAATGGAGTGGGAAATCAATTTCAAAGTTCTTTCATTTCAGAGGAAAGTTTATCGACAGATGAGATGGCTGAGTGGTCTTAAGGCATCAGAAAGAGGAATTCTGTTTCTCCAAAGAGAATATGGGTTCAAACCTTACTTCTGGTATAAGATAGATTTCTGGTATTGTTAGTGTTCTGATAAATTCCGGTAAATTGTATTTCATTTCAGGAAGAAGAGTTAAAGAATATTTTTTCCTTCATTTTTATTATCTGAAAATTGAATTCTTGAAAATGTTCTGTTATCTGTATCTGTGTAAAGGGAGTTAATATGCAATCGATCACCAGTCTGGCTATAAAATGAAAGGTTTTTATTTCTTTTAACTAGTGCTAACAAAAATTCTGTAAAAATTTCTGAGATTTTAATGATATTTTATGAAACTTTTTACTGTGGAACCTTTAAGTTTTGATGGGTTCTATATTGTTTATAGATAAATTGGTATCTTTAACATTTGGTCTATTAATTTATGTCCACTTTCAGGAATTTTAAATTGCATCAGTTTTGTTTTAAGCATTCTCATGTCTCTATAATTATTGTGTGCTGCTATAGTTCAAATCCTATTTTACATATTATTTCTAGAAATTGTAATATTTAAAATATCTCTATATGGTATTCATTGTGCTTTCTCTGTTATATTTTTAATATTTAACTTATTTTAGGGCAAAAAACGAAAAAGTTTTCATAAGAAATATAAGTTGGTGCCTCCTGTGGATGAAGAGACAACATATGAACAAATAATTGAAACGTGTGCAAATGATGTTCAGAATCGTAAGTGAGATGAATTAATTCCTTAACACTCTTTTATTTAACTTTTTTTATGTAAAGATGGAATTTTGTAATCAATTTTTCACTGATTTCCAGATATGCTAGAATTATAAAAATTATGTACACAGGTGCGTATCCATTGACAACAGATATTGAAATGTACTGGAGCAAAATGTACTTGAAATGTACTGGATGTGCTCTTATTAAGAAACTATGTAATCGAACTGTTTAAAAACTAAAACATTTGGAAACTAAACAAGAACGAAAAATCATGTATTTGGTATAGATTATGAAAAATTTTCAAACCCTAACAGAATATGAAGAAATTTAATTTTTTCATACAATGAAATGAGATATTTAACAAAAGCAATTTAAAAAATACATTACTCAGTAAAAATCCATTTTCAGCAATTGCTGCTCATATTTGAAGTCTTTTGTGCAGCCCTGTATTTGATCTACAAAATTTGTAAACAACATGCAATACACTAAAAATTACATAAAATTGCATATCACAGCAGAAAGAACACTTCTAGCAATTATCAATCATAGTCAGTCTTTTAACCGAATTCTCTTGTGCGTCTCTGTACATGAATGATAAATCCTACACACCTCATAATATATAGAAAATAAGTTATATTGAACCTTAGTGATCCCTTTAAATTTCACTATGTTACAAGTATCATAACATGTTCAAAATGCACTGCAAACGATTTTTTTTTTCATAGATCATAATGTAAAGCAGCGGTTCCCAACCTGGGGTACGCGGCGGGCCTTCTGGTGGTACGTAAAAATAATATCTGTAATGGCGGAAATCACAAAAGTCACTTAAAACACATAAAGAAACTTGATAGTTTTGGATTACAAAGTTATTATCATGTGTAACTCCAATATGTTACACTGAAAATGAGGGTAAAAGCCTACTAGACCTAAAAATGCATTGATAATTCAAAGTCATTAGCTCCGCCCACTGCTATTCATATTGCACGAGTACTTACATATTTTCCCTGATCTTCTTAAAAACTTTCATTGATTATTACACAATGTTCTTTTCCCACCTCTTTTTTCTTATAATTCCTTTTTAATAATAATTGCAAAACGTCTAAATTACGCCAGAGCTGTTGGTTTTAATGTTTTATTTAAAAAAGTGTTGAAAAAGAGGCCCATATTTTCATTTTCAAATAGGCAAAGTTATATCATTAACGTATATTAATTGGAAAGCTTCCTTCCCTTTAATGAGTATTTAATTTGAAGTGTTTACTTATTTGAATGATTTGGTTTTATTTTTAATATAGATAACTCGTTGAAATTCTGAATTCTTAAGAGTACTGCAACTGCTATTGAAATTCAACCTGATGATTTGGAAACTAAAAGTTCTTCGAAACAATCTGATTAATTAGAAACGTAAGAGAACCTCAGCTTAGCTGTTAATAGGCTTGTTCTGATAAGTGATAAGCCTGAAAACATCAGTGCTCTCTTAATGAATAGAATAACTAATAATGCATAATTTTTGAAATTTGGGTTTTTATTCACGGGAGATGAAGATTTTAATAATATGTGGGGGAAGGAAGGGGGTGGTGGGTGTTAATGATAAATAGGGGGTACTTCGAAATGAAAAGCCTAAGCAAGGGGTACGTAAAAGGAAAAAGGTTGGGAAGCGCTGATGTAAAGGAATCATTTTGTATGTCCCTGTAATTGACCTATAAATGCTACTAATTATATACTCCGGTGAAAGCATGTTGTAGTCCACCTCATTAATGTATATAAATTTAACTTTGTTTGAAATATCATGACAACATCAATAAATTGCACCACAAACTATTTTTCCCCCATAGACCATAGTGAAACGGAATTCTTTTGTATGTCCTAGTAAATGAACTATATTGCTACACACTTCATTTTCAATACTGAACATTCTATAGTAAAATTCAATAATGTATAAAAATTTCATGCCAATCCGAGTATATTTATGAGAGTTAGAGCATGGACAAACATTCAAACCAAATTCATAAACACTTTTCAACTATGTTCGAAAATGTTAAAAAGAAAGAAAACTTTAAAATAATTAAAGTATTATATGTAAAAAGCATTTAATGGTGAAAATTCTGTCTTATTTTGAAATGAATTTCTTATGGACAATATTAATGTTACATCACATTGAGAACCTTTGTAGTGGCTAGTGTGTTTGTTTACAAATTTCATCACTTGATGCAGCATAAATACAGATAAATGTATACATAAAATACTTTAGATTTATCTTATATGAATTACTATTCGATAAATACATATTTGCTAATTCATATATACTTATTAATTAAAATAAACAATTTTATTTTATAAATACTATGAAGTTGCATTAAAATAAAGAAAAGATTTCATGCATAAGCTACACCTGTTCCTGAAAAGATATAAAACTCAATATAAAGATAAAATATAAGCGTAAATTTTCTAAATACGGTGCTTTTCAATGACGCGGTTCTGATAGTTATTCCCTAGTAGATGAATTTTTGAAACCTTGAACTCAAAGCAAAATATTACCCATATCGTCGTCATAAAAATCCAGGTGACAGTGATATTTTATACTTAATCATTTATACAAGTTGATTTTTAAATGTGTAATTGATCAATCTTAATCAGTCACAAAAACATCTGTTGCGATAACCCCCCATTCAAAGAGAAAACCATGGAAACCGATTACAGAAGATCACCACTGGTTGTGATAATGTCATTCAATCGTCTGTAATCGGGTAATCTTTTTTTAAAACAGCAAATTAGCATGTTTTTAGAGCATGCAGGGTGTAAATGGTGGTTGGCGAGCTTTACTCGTAAGGTTCAGAGCCTATTAGTTAAAGTAAAAACTATCTTTTAATTCAGGATATATAACCTTTTTCATAATGAACTTGCATTGAAATAGCAACAAGTATACAGGAATATTTTAAAATTTTAAATAATATTAAAAATTGCCTAACAATGTTCAAGACAGCATATTTAAATTTCACCTTAACAAATATTAGTTTAATGAAAACACACTATATAAATATTTACTATACACTTATAAATTCTGGAAGAAAAATGGGCAAATTATCTTGAAATAGTAAAGATGCTCACCTATTATTTAAAAAAAAAAAAAAAAAAAAAAAAAAAAAACTTAACATGTTACTTCTGACTCAAACAATCAAAACTGTAGAATTCAATCTGCAATATTTCATGAAATTATAGATATGCAATCTGACCATTATCTATATATTTAAAACGCTAAGCGTTTTGTTTCGACAGTCCGTGAGAACAAACTACTACATCAAATTACATCATTCTTTTTTTAAATGAAAGATATTTGGTCACAGATTTGTTATCGTACATTCGTTTGTTCGAAAATTTAATTAATTAGCCATAATCTTAAATTAAAATTTTACTTCTGCTTATGTCGTCATAAAGTCGGCAATCGGATTAACGCCCACTGTTGCGACGTACAGAGTTTATTTTCTGAACTCAATGATTGCGAGCATAAAATATAAATATTAAATATTAAAAGCACGTGACTTTTAGGCCGAATTTTTTAATTTGTAAGTTAAAATATAGTTAAAATGTTTAAGTATTTCGGTAAAAATATTTATCCGTGTGTTTTATAAGCAAATAAAAATTCATATTTACTGTGACGTCACGGAAATATTGTCCATTGGGTTCATTTTAACATTAAGCATTATAACTTTGTTCAGAGGCGTAGCGTCAAGGGGGGCACGGATCACTTTACTACCAGTATTTTTATACACTATATTTGGCCTTATTTAATTCATACCGTTCAAAGATTAAATAAGGCTAAATGTAGTATATAATTATACTGGTAGTAAAATGATCGTGCCCCCCCTGACGCTACGCCACTGACTTTGTTGATGCCATTTTTTTCATTACAATTAAATGCAAAATATATTTTTATTTGTATGCATGGTGCTTAAGCATAAATGTATGTGTGAAAAGTTTTTACCGGTGAAAATGATGTTGTGCTGCTTAGCTTGAAATGCATTTTAACATTGATAAAACTAAAAAGAAAAAATTATATGATTGTGTCAACATGGCGTAATATTAACTGATATTTCAATTTTTAATTTTAGAGATTAGAACTGGAGCCTTTATTGGTTGCTTCATCTTGATTGCATACCTTGATTATATGTTACCAATTACTTTTTTAAATTATAGGATTAAGTTATAGGATTTAAACCAGAGGGCCCGTGCGAGGATTTCGCACTGAAATCTAATATTTTCTAGGTACTTCTCTATTATCCCGTCGACCACTTTCATAACAAAAAACTATCGCCAAACTGTAAGATTAAACGCCAAAAATACAGTCCCATTTACTTGACGCCAGAAGCATTATATGTGTTTGTTACGTCATCAAGTTGTTTTTAATTCGACATTTGCAGAGCTGCCAACTGCTACGAAAAAATCGTAGTTGCTACGATTTTGAACCACAAACTACGATGCTACGAAAATCTGTCTAAAACTACGATTTTCTGCAAAAAAAAAAAAACGCGAATTTCGTCGCAGGATCACTCGAGAAAAACGCGAATTTCGTCACAGGATCGCACGAAGAAACGCGCATTTCGTCGAAAGATCGCCGTAAAAACGCTAATTTAGCCGAAAGATCGCCGTAAAAAACGCGAATATAGCCGAAAGATCGCCGTAAAAAACGTGAATTTAGCCGAATGATCACCGAAAAAAACGCGAATTTAGCCGAAAGATCGCCGTAAAAAACGCGAATTTAGCCGAAAGATCGCCGTAAAAACACGAATTTATCCGAAAGATCGCCGTAAAAACGCGAATTTATCCGAAAGATCGCCGTAAAAACGCGAATTTATCCGAAAGATCGCCGTAAAAACGCGAATTAAGCCGAAAGATCGCCGTAAAAAACGCGAATTTAGCCGAAAGATCGCCGTAAAAACGCGAATTTATCCGAAAGATCGCCTTAAAAACGCGAATTTATCCGAAAGATCGCCTTAAAAACGCGAATTTATCCGAAAGATCGCCTTAAAAACACGAATTTATCTGAAAGATCGCCGTAAAAACGCGAATTTAGCCGAAAGATCGCCGTAAAAAACGCGAATTTAGCCGAAAGATCGCCGTAAAAACGCGAATTTAGCGGAAAGATCGCCGTAAAAACGCGAATTTAGCCGAAAGATCGCCGTAAAAAACGCGAATTTAGCCGAAAGATCGCCGTAAAAACACGAATTTATCCGAAAGATCGCCGTAAAAACGCGAATTTATCCGAAAGATCGCCGTAAAAACGCGAATTTATCCGAAAGATCGCCGTAAAAACGCGAATTTAGCCGAAAGATCGCCGTAAAAAACGCGAATTTAGCCGAAAGATCGCCGTAAAAACGCGAATTTAGCCGAAAGATCGCCGTAAAAACGCGAATTAAGCCGAAAGATCGCCGTAAAAAACGCGAATTTAGCCGAAAGATCGCCGTAAAAACGCGAATTTATCCGAAAGATCGCCTTAAAAACGCGAATTTATCCGAAAGATCGCCTTAAAAACACGAATTTATCTGAAAGATCGCCGTAAAAACGCGAATTTAGCCGAAAGATCGCCGTAAAAAACGCGAATTTAGCCGAAAGATCGCCGTAAAAACGCGAATTTAGCGGAAAGATCGCCGTAAAAACGCGAATTTAGCCGAAAGATCGCCGTAAAAAACGCGAATTTAGCCGAAAGATCGCCGTAAAAACGCGAATTTAGCCGAAAGATCGCCGTAAAAACGCGAATTTAGCCGAAAGATCGCCGTAAAAAACGCGAATTTAGCCGAAAGATCGCCGTAAAAAACGCGAATTTAGCCGAAAGATCGCCGTAAAAACGCGAATTTATCCGAAAGATCGCGTTAAAAACGCGAATTTAGCCGAAAGATCGCCGTAAAAAACGCGAATTTAGCCGAAAGATCGCCGTAAAAACGCGATTTTTTATATTATATATATTTATTTTAGTTAAAAATATATATATTTTAATAGCAATTATATTTGTTGCTCTTGAAATTCATAATTATTGCTCAAATGTCGTTCGAGCAGTTTTCAGCTTTTTTGCTTTTTTGTCAATCTCATCCCTGCTTTTGTTAGAAAATCGTTAAAAAACGGCAAATTTCGTCAAAAACATTGCGAAAAACTGCAAATTTCGTCAAAAGATCGCGAATAAACGGCAAATTTCGTCATAAGCATTGCGAAAAACGTCAAATTTCGTCATAAGCATTGCGAAAAACGTCAAATTTCGTCAAAAAATCGCGAAAAAACAACAAATTTTGTCAACAAATCGCGGGAAAAACGTGACTTTTGTCAGAAAATCGCGAAAAAACAGCAAATTTCGTCAAAAACATTGCAAAAAACGGCAAATTTCGTCAAAAGATCGCGAAAAAACGACAAATTTCTTCAAAAACATTGCGAAAAATGACGAATTTCGTCAAAGGATCGCGAAAAAACGATAAATTTTGTCAACAGATCGCGGCAAAAACGTGACTTTCGTCAGAGAATTGCGTAAAAACGGCAAATTTCGTCAAAAACATTGCGAAAAACGTCAAATTTCGTCAAAAGATCGCGAAAAAACGGCAAATTTTGTCAATAAATCGCCTAAAATGGCAAGTTTCGTCAAAAACATTGCGAAAAAAAAATGCAAATTTTATAAACAAATCTTGAAAAAACTGCAAATTTCGCTAAAAGATCGCGAAAAAACGCAAATTTTGTCAAAGGGACACAAAAAAATGTGGCGGAAGTGGACCCACCCCCCTCTGTTGTAACTTTTCAGAAAATTTGCTGTGAATTTCAGTATTTTTTTTTTACTCAGAATCACCCCCTGATTTGCTCGCTTAAAATTTGCAGCGTAAAAAACAGCCACCAACCAACCAACCTTCAGATAAATTTGAATTTGGTGTGCTACTATTTCTCCTTTTCAAAGGTTGGCAGGTCTGCATTTGCGTGTATTTTTCATTATGTTTTACTGATTTATTAGTTATTTCATTCATTAAAATAACAATTGTGTCCTTAACTTCTTATATTTTATTTATTTATTTATTTATTTTGATATTCCAATGAAAACGTTCTCCCGTTTATTTGCCGATAGTTTTTTGTTATGAAAAGTGGTCGACGGGATAATAGAGAGGTACCATTTTTTATCATTATGTAATATTTATTAGATGCAGGCTTAAACTTCTACAGAAAAAGTAAGGACAAAAATATCAGCAAACAAAATTTAGTTTTCAGTCAAGCCAGAATATCATCTAATTTATTCCATCAAAGTTAGAGTAAAAACTGATCCAAGATTGCAAAAGGCACGCTCGAGAAAAAAAAAAATAACAATCGTATTTTAACTGCATTAGAAAATGACGTCATCCGCTTCGGGAAAAACATGGGACGTAGAAATATAAATTTAAACATTTCAATTTCAATTTTGCTTTTTAATCATAAATACAAAATAAACCCGTGTGGAAGTTTTTTATAATAATTGCTGAGCATCATATAATGTGGTATTTTATTTTTTTGGCAACAATAATTTGAGGAAAACCTTGCATTTCTTTTATGGAAACAATGCCGATTTAATTTTTAATTAACAGCAATTTTTAATCAAAAAACAGGTTTTAACGAAATGTTAAGTGGGCTATGTCAGAAGCCTGTTCAAAATCCTTTCATATGGTATATCATTCGTCGTTCTGCGTTTCGTATATTTTTAGAAAAAGTGATGTTGACAGGAGAAATAATATATATGATTATTAATATTTCCTTTTTTAATAAAAAAAATTCACAAAAGTAAAGAATTTCAGGAAAAAAAAACTTGAAATGATGATTGTATTTTTAGCTAGAATAAACAATGTAAGGCTAATATTTTATAGGAATTATTTTGGTAGGTTTGTTATAAGTTCATTTAACAGTTTCTTAGCGGCAAAGTCTTATTTCTTTCACAGTGAATTTTTCTTTCGATGTCAAAAAATGGTAGTCTACTTTTGGACGCCAACCAAAACACAGTGGCAATATTTAGAAATGTATAACGGTTGTGACAACAAACGGCACTATCGCTTTAGCTTTCATCGCGCTTACATCACTTCTAAATACTAAAAATTTAATTTTTTTACTACGTTTTACAATTTCAATTCTTACATCCTCAATTAGAAAAAAAAATTAGCTTTCGATTGAAATTTATTTGAAATCTGCCGCTTAATTTAGCGACTTTTTAAATAATTTTCAAGCATGAAATATTTTTCAATTCTATCTCAACAATGACCATCCGTTTGTTTTAATAATGTGAAATAGCCCATTGGAATGTTGCAACAATTGAAAATAGGTATCCCTAACCTTCATGAAAAGTGAAAAAAAAAATAATAAAAACCTGATAAATCATAAGATCAGATTATCCATAAGATAGGCGCTAATATAAAATCTGTCAAAAGAGAAAAAAAACTATTTTTAGTTTATGATTAACATAAAATTGATATGTTGAATTCGTTGATGTATATGTTGAATCAGAATATGCTAGGAACTGTTATTTATTATTTTTTTAAAGATCCATTGGATATTTAACTGTATAAGAGACCGACTGTGATGGAAAAGGAATAATCATCCTGATTATGTAAAGGGATAGAAGAAACCATACAAATAAATTACAGTTGAAAATATTAAAATTCTCCCTCATCTGCATATTAATTTATTATTTTTAACAAAAATTCTTCATTTTTACATAAAAATTGATTAGCTTAAAACAATGGATGCGTTTTAGAAGATATGGATTTGAAACGAGCAATGATTAAAGAGGTCATTTTAAAACTTTTAATTTAAACATTTTAAAACTTTTTTTAAAGTTGAATTTCAACGGTGCCTTTGGGCAGATGCAATACATATGCGCATAGGAGCTCATTAGATTGCATTATCACAGGGGGGGGGGGGGGGTTGCTTATACTATATTCTTTTACTTATTGAATATGAGATGAAAGTAGGAAATTTGTATGATACTTTATGATAGGACTATTTGTATGATACTTTATAGGTCCATGACCTTTTTTTTTTTTTTTTTTTTTTTGCATCGGAAATAGCATTTTACGGGGGGAGGGGGGGGGGGATTTTTTAAAATAAAATATTTGAAAGACTGTTTCATACGAAGCCTTACTTAAATAATAAAGAAGCTTATTTTACTGATATTGTTATAGTATTTTTTTCCGTCACGTTTTGACGGGTTCCATCTAGTAAATCTTTAATTTGTGTGGAAAATTTGTGGATAATTGCAAATCCCTCAAGTTTAAAATGTAGGTGAATCGCTTAGAAATATTAAAGGTGTTTACCCTCTTATTTTACAAAAATATTTAATGGATTGACTCGCATGATGTGCAAGTAATATTGATGCAACTCTTAGCTAATGTAAAATTAACTCCATCAGTTTTTAGCTCACAGGCTATCAAAGCCTGAGAGCTTATGTGCCCGCCCGTTCTGTATGTATGTATGTACGTACATAACGCGATAACTCTTGACAGAAATAACCGTTTTGCTTCCAATTTTGTTTATAGGTTCCTTGTGATAAGGCGCTTCCCTGATTAGTTTTGGGGATTGATTGTTTAAGGGGGCTATAAAGGGGGCTAACCCCCCTTAATTAAGATAAATGGTTTTTTCATGCAGAATTGTCCAATTTTCTTCAAATTTTGTATATAGGTTCATTGTGATAAGGTTCTTTCCTGATTAGTTTTGGGGGTTCATAGGTTAAGTATAAAGGGGCTAACGGGGGGGGGGGAATCCTCCCCCTTAATTTAGATAAATGAATTTTTCATGCAGAGTTATCCGATTTTCTTCCAAATTTTTTTATAGGTTCCTTGTGATAAGGTTCTTTCTTGATTAGTTTTGGGGGTTCATAGGTTAAGTATAAAGGGGGTAACGGGGGGTTAATCCTCCCCCCTTATTTTAGATAAATGATTTTTTTCATGCAGAGTTATCCGATTTTCTTCAAACTTTCTATATGGGCTCATTGTGGTAAGGGGCTTCCCTGATTAGTTTTGGGGGTTCATTGGTGAAGTGTAAAGGAGGGAAACGGGGGCTACCCCCCCCCCTTAATTTTGATAAATGGGTTTTTCATGCAGAATTATCCAGTTTACTCCAAATTTTGTATATAGGCTCATTGTGGTAAGGCACTTCCCTGATTAGTTTTGGGGGTTCACTGGTAAAGTATAAAGGGGGGAACGGGGGGACTAACCCCCCTTGATATAGATAAATGGGTTTTTTAAGCAGAATTATCCGATTTTCTTCAAATTTTATATATATATGTTCATTGTGATAAGGCGCTTCTCTGATTAGTTTTGGGGGTTCTTTGGTTAAGTATAAAGGGGGGACGGGGGGCTAACCCCCCCCCCCCTTAATTTAGATAAATGGATTTTTCATGCAGAATTATCCGATTTTTTCAAATTTTGTATATAGGTTCATTGTGGTAAGGCGCTTCTCTGATTATTTTTATGGGTTCATTGGTTAATTATAAGAAGGAGAAACGGGGGATGGTTCCCCCCTCTTAATATATTGTCGATTTCTTCATTTTTCGAGGGCTTATTTCAAATTCTTTGAAATAAGAATATAATTTACAGTTAGTGTGAATAGCCTGTGAGCTCAATGCCGTCAGTTTAACTGGGCAGTTTTCTTTTATTTATTAGCTCACAGGCTATCAAAGCCTGAGAGCTTATGTGCCCGCCGGTTCTGTACGTACGTATGTATGTATGTATGTATGTATGTACGTAACGCGATAACTCTTCATAGAAATATCCGTTTACTTTCAAATTTTGTTTATAGGTTCACTGTGTTAAGGTGCTTCCCTGATTAGTTTTCGGGATTGATTGGTTAAGTATAAAGGGGGGGAACGGGGGGCTAATCCCCCCCTTAATTTATATAAATGGGTTTTTCATGCAGAATTATTCCGTTTTCCTTCAAATTTTGTTTATAGGTTCACTGTGTTAAGGCGCTTTCCTGATTAGTTTTCGGGATTGATTGGTTAAGTATAAAGGGGGGGAACGGGGGGGCTAATCCCCCCCTTAATTTATATAAATGGGTTTTTCATGCAGAATTATTCCGTTTTCCTTCAAATTTTGTTTATAGGTTCACTGTGTTAAGGCACTTACCTGATTAGTTTTCGGGATTGATTGGTTAAGTATAACGGGGGGGGCTAATCCCCCCCCCCTAATTTAGATAAATGGGTTTTTCATGCAGAATTATCCGATTTTCTTCAAATTTTGTATATATATTCATTGTAATTAGAGACTTCCCTGATTAGTTTAAGGGGTTCATTAGTTAACTATGAAAGGGGGGGATAACGGGGGGATGACCCCCCCCCCCTTAATATATTGTTGATTTCTTTATTTTTCTCTTATTTCAGATTCTTTGAAATAAGAGTATAATATACAATTAGTGTGAATAGCCTGTGAGCTCAATGCCCTCAGTTTAACTGGGCAGTTTTCTTTGTTATTAAATTCCTATCCGTCATAAAAATTAATTAACATATAAATTGGGAAAGACTGATAATTTGAGAAAAGAAATTGGTTTTCATTGCTTTTAAATGAATAATTACTTTTAAAAAATGAATGATATGTAGACAAAATGTATGCATATTGTGTTTGCCACTGCTAAAAAAAAATTCTGTGAGAATTTGTGTCCATTTCATTAAGTAGATTATTTAAATTATATAAACTGTTTTTAAAAAAGGAAATAATATCTATAAACTTTTCAATTTTTTTAAAAAACAAGCTTATAAAAAGAAAGAAAGAAAACAGTGGGAAAGTTTTCGCTAAAAAATGGTGCAATATCAAATTTTCAAGCTTATATTATGGTAGTTATTTAACATTTTCCATTAACTAAGTTACCATATGTAAGTCAAGTGCCTATAAATATGTTGATAGAAATCCTTTTCTCCTGTACTAAATACACATCCTAACGTGTTTCTGAAAATTCAAATTTAAAAAATATATGCATGATAGGATTAGCAGCCATCATTCCATATTTTACACAAATTTTTAAGCATTCAAGTCTGTAGTTAATATCCAAAGTTCGAAATTGTTACTAAAGCAAGTATTTTATTCTTTTCGTTTACATACATAGAAATTTATGGTTGTTTTCGAATTGGTTTTGTGAAAATTTGAAAACTATTGAAGTTTTGTTTAAGTTCAAAGTGGGTTAGTTTTGTTAATTTCCGAAGTATTAAATTGTTACTAAAGCAAATATTTTATGCTTTTCCTTTCAGAACATGTTTTGACATACTGTTAAAGTTCATAGTGTTTTGTTTATTTAAAATCCAAAGTTCGAAATTATTACTTAAGCAAACATTTGCACTTTTCCCTTGCGGACTTGGATGGTTAGAAATTTTTGTAAAATATGGAAAGACTATCGCCAAGCTCATCATACATAATTTTGAAAAAAATTATTTTTCAGAAACACATTATGATGTATAGTACATGAGAAAAGGATTTCTATCAACATGTATGTATGTACTTGACTTACATATTGTAACTTAGTTAATGGAAAATGTTAAATAAGTACTATAATATGAGCTTGGAAATTTGGTATCACCATTTTTTAACCACAACTTGCACTTTTTTGAAAAGTTGTTTTTGTAGATAATATTTTACTATGACTTTCTCAATTAATTAAATCATAGAAATTAAAAAAAAAAAAAAAATCTACTTTTTAGTTTTATTTTTTAACTTAATGTTTTATAAGGTAAGGTATATTATTCGCTAAAAACATTTATTTATTTATTTTCAGAGGAGAAACTTATGGGAGCAGTACTTCCATTTGTTATTGCATCCTGTCGCTGGACTCTTAAAGTCTTTAATAAGGAAATCCAAGCTGCAGCATCTTTATCATTGGCAAAATTTATGCTGCTTAGGTCAGTATTTTATAAAGTCTTTGTTTTCTTATACACAGTTCTCGGTTCTTGCGTGGATTTTTTTTATTTCAATCATTTATGACTTAGTGCATTAAAATGTCAGACAGATAAACCTAAGTTTGTTAAGCGAGCTGCAAAGAGCTTTTGGTGTCAAAAAATTCAGAAAAGTCCCGGAATTGTTGATATTCAGTATCGAAGAAGTCTGCCCATAATTAAGAAAGTTATTAACTAAAAAAGTCTCGAAAATTAGCAAAAAATGAACATTTTTTCTGAAACAAAGAAAGAATTTCAGTTTTGACTGGAAAGGGACCCTGCTGCGAGGCTTGCAACCGACCAGTCAGCTTTCGTCTTCGACCTGCACCCTGATATTTTTCGTTCCGGCTTGGATAAAAATGGCGTACTGTGTGCTTTCCGGCCTTTTTCCAAAAAATCGTTCCATCGGCGCAAAAATTTGAAAACGGATGTAAAAAAATCGCGAATTCAGGAAGGTAAAATTCATAAAATTCGACCAATTAGAAGAGAGTATATCAATTAATAAACTTTTAATTTAAAGTGGGAAAAAAAGATCAGTTTTAATTTTAATACTCCAGCAGGTCTCTAATGGGGACAAAATGTCTGCTGAAGAAATAATAAAACAAAACGCTTTTCTTTATAGTGGAAGGATTCCAGGTCTATTAATTTTTTTTTTTTAAAATATTCCATTTATCGATTTGAAAATTATACATCCATCTACATCTTTTCACGAGGATTCTAAATATGTAATTTTTGTATATCTCTGTTAATTACAATAGAAATTGCGATATATTTTATATTTAATTCAATGCTTTAAAAAGAATTTATTCAAAAATGTTTTTAAGACATCATTTCTTGGCCAGACACGGCAGAGACATCATGGAGGTTATTTGTGGAGATAAAATAATTCCTTTTTAAAGGAGCTGCGATTTTTATAAGCTATATAATTTCTTATTAAATAGTGAGTTTTTGGATTTGAAAAGTATGCATCATTGCTTATAGTGGCCTGGGATTTCAGTGTTTCAAAAATTTTTGATTTCAGCCCATAATTTTTTATTTTAGCAAAATCCCAATTTTTGTATAGGAAAAAAAAAAAAAGCTAAAGATTTTGCTGCTACTTTTCAAATTGTCTCCGGTCGTATGCGTCTGATCGTGGCGCGGTTTGGTTCATTCGACTTTACATCGACAGAACTTACCAATTTTAGTTCTGAGTTTCACCACCATGAAGTGTTATATACATCATATATTATTATAATATCATGTATGCTTTATAATTTGGTGATAAATCTTGGTTGCTTGGCAATTTATTCTTGGGGGCCTGCTATAACACGAAAGTACCAAATATTCATATATTATTCATCGACAAGTAGGAAAATGGGCATGAAACGTTAAGTTGAGAGCCTGGTTAATGCATTGGCCTCTGGTATTTTAAGAACAAATTTGTAATCTGATGTAAATAACGTGACGGGAAATTGCAGATGTATCTTAATTAGTAAAAGGAAACAGATATATATTGAATGCAGTATTGGTACAAATAATTTTTACTGACTGACTTGTACTCTAAGAACTATAAACATGTTTGCACACTATTCATCGACTATAAGGAAAACTTACCTGAAACATTAAGTTCAGATCCTCTCAAGTTTTAACAAGTTTTTAATCTTGTGTAAATAAGATGACAGAAGTGAAAAGAAATTGCAGATCTTTCTTAATTAATAAAAGGAAGCAGATACAGATATAATTCTCATTTGGGTACAGATGTTGCAGATGCACCAGGATATATTTTTGGTGCCAAAATGGCGATTTTATGCCTTGGCAACCCGGTGATTTTGGCGAGATTTTGCTTTGTATGGCAATCCAGTAGAACAGATTGTGTGTGTTTTATAATAAATTAATGATTGTGTGATAAAATAATTTGTGTGTGTCTATAATAAAAATTGTGTGTTCTGTATAATAAAGTTGTGTATATATTATAGTAAAATAAACTGTTAATAAAATAAAACTAACATGCTGTTTTCGCAAGGTAGGCCTAACAGATACCTGTAAAAGGGATTTTCTCACCAAAATCGCACAAAACAAAAATCTCACCAACCCCGGTGCGTCTGTAACATCTGTTCCCTAATTTGCATTTTATTATGATGTCTTAAATTTGTTATGGTATATTAGCTAGAAAATGGCATCAGATAAAATTTACCCAATAGACGTTATTCTCGTGACGTCACAGTAAATATGAATTTTTATTCACTTATAAAAACAAAGTAATATGTGCTGAAATATTTTTACTGAAATTTAACCTGAAAATTAATAAATATATGTCTAAAAAAGCCATGTCTGAATATTTTTCATTATTTCTTGTTTTTTCTGCAATAATGGAAGTAATCCACTGTTTTAATATGGATGTGTTCGCACCAGAATCAACACAGTGCGTTTTATTATATTTAAATATGTAATTTAATCTATACTATTATATAATGAAAGAATGCCTGACTGACTCAACTCATCAACTCCCAGCTGAAATAACTAATGTCAGGATCATGACATTTCGACAGTAGATTGCTGTAATTACCTAGCAAGCAATAAGAAAGGATTTTTTAACACTACCCCCTCCCTCCCAAAAGGCGTTAAAGGGGAATCGAAAGTTTTAGGTCATTTCGCCATATTTCAATAGCAGTTTTAGATAGGAGCGTGAAATTCAGAAAAACAAATCTATTAAAAAAAGAAGAAAAATGGTTAAATAAGTATTTCAGCAATTTTAGAAATTCACCCCCTAGGGAGTTAAATAAAAGTTAATCTTGCAACAATACAGTTACAAAAATAAAGTTGCAACAATAATTACAACAATGAAATACATAAAATACAGCTAAACCAATCTGCTAAAAAATAGTTAAACACAGATTTCAGCTATTTTAGTGATTTCATCGCCAACATCGGTGATGAACCTGTTTATAGAAGATATGATGAATAAGACAACTATTACTGATTTTTTATTACTGTAATTTCATGTAGATAACCAGCTGGTTATCTTTTAAAAAACACCGATTTTTTCAGACTGTGGGTTATTTAATGACAATGAATACCTCATTCTGCTGGCCATATTTCTCGGAATGTTTGATCTCTCATGAAAACCGAAGTGGATTGAACCAGTATTATATCGTTTAAAAATGGTACTTTCGCGGTTTTTTTGAAAAAAAAAAACATGAAAGAAATTACCAAAATTTGATATGATCTTAGACTGATTATCAGAAAATCATCGATCTGCGCAACCTAGTGACAGTGAGCATAGTTCTGTTTAACAAATTATCGTTCTCTCATTCAGGATGACATTTCTGTATTCTACCCATCTTTGGGACCTGATCGCTTTGATCACATTCCTAGTTTTCACACTTCACCGTGTATAAATTATACACTAATTTAATGTTAAATAGTATAATTATAATATTAAATATGTGCATATAGTTGACAAATAATGTGTACAAACACTAAAATAAGTAATATTAACAAAATGCAACTGTTGCTAATCTGAAAAAGCAATATAACCAAACATTAGTTTTGCTGTTTATTTACCTCCATGGAGATATGACAGTAAGAAAAATATCGATAATGGAAGTTTCTGATTAAATAAGTTAAATGTGCTGATTAAAAAAAAAATTCTTATTTATTTTTTCAAAGAATTTATTGTTCATATTTAGTGTTATGAAAACTAATCGCAAAAAAATTGCCATTTGATTTATATTTATAATACTTGAGAATGATTTTGCAGCAATATTTTTTTATGCAGTGCTTTATCGGATTTGAAAGTAAGTCAAACAATTTTGTATAAATTATGAAACTTGTTTCATATTTTTTTGCATCACATTTGCATATGGTTAGTTTTAATCTTTTTTTTATATTTTCCTTATTGAAGTTAAGAAACGCCCAGCAGACATCTTGGATTTGGCATGTTATTTTCAAATCAATTTAAGTTGTGATTAAAACTTTTTATAACAGTTGCTTAAAAAATTCCCTATGTTTTTAGTTCTTAAAAACACATAAAAATACGTTGGAGAAGAAAGTTTTCTTCATTGGCAAATATGGCAAAAAAATCCAAGATGGCTGCCATTGCCCCATCCACTCCAGTCATCCCAAGATCATGCTTACATAAGCCGTGTCTCATCTTCCCGTGCGGGTTATATACACAAAATTATGGTAGATATTTTGGGTAAGACATTTTTCCAAGGAGGTCAACACATTGTCCATCCGAGCGAAGTCAGGAACGGGCCGCTAGTATTTAATAAATATGTAATTTCTTTTTTAATTTGTATTTAACATATCTAAATGAATTTTGTAAATAAATTTAAATTGGTTGATAAAATATTATATTTGTCTAGTGAACAAGTGTGTCAAGATAATATGCAGTTATTTGCTACAATAGCTGAGAAGTCACCTGAAGCTTATATAAGAGCTGACATGATAGTTGCAATGGGAGATTTAACAACTGTCTACCCTAACATTGTTGAACCATGGACTCAACAAATATTTCAAAGGTAGGTTTTGGATTTATTTATTTTTTTAATTGGGATGTTCTTTTGTAATACTGTAATTTAAAAAATGGATATTCAACTGTCTTTGTTGAGTTTCATTATTTTATTTTTCATAATTTATTTATTGTAATTCAAGAAAGTTTATTTCTGTAACTTTTTTTTTTTCCTGTTTGGAATTTGGTAGTTTTTCTTTTTTGCACTTCTCTTAAACTTTTTTTTCTTTTACACTTTACAGCGTGTTTTATTATTTTCATCCCCTCCCACCATCCCCTATATTTCTTCTTTTTGTATTTTTTCTTTTGTACAGAAGTTGGATAAATGTTGCTCTCATTTTTCAACTATTAAGTATTATTTAAATCAATTTTCAATCTCCTATAACTTGTATTTTGAAAATCCATACTTTAATTTTATTCACAATCATGGATGAAGGTAGGAAAATACAAAAGTTTATCATTTTGTCTTTTGATTAATAGGCAGCGATGTTATTTTTAAAAACAAATCCCCATTTTCATCAGTTACATACTTTGAAATCTTAAAAATTTAAAAGGTTACTAAAAGTAATCATTTGTTCTAAATTTTTAACATAATCTATTTTAATTTGTTCAAAACATTTGTTTTAAATTTGATGACTACATCACCTTTTCTTGAAAATATTTAATATGCGACATTTTCTTTTAAAATAAACATTATCTGTTGCCAAACAATATGAGTAATAAATAATACATATATAATAATGCATAAATGGGATTACATGTTTGTCATTCATCTCCCATACATAAAAATGGATAAACAATATTGATTGAATGTAAGAAATTATGACAAGCTGATCTATTAGAAAAGGAACATGGTTTGAAAGCTCTAAAATTGTATTTAAGACTGCACTAAGGTTTATTTACAACCACAGCTATAAGAACTACAGCTATCACTGATTAAATGGGAAAAAGAACATTATGTTGTATTTGCTCATTTTCTGACTAAATAAAGAACAACATGTTTCTTCATTCAATCTTTTGTTATTATAGAGTTAAATCAAAATGTTTGGTAACAGATTTTGTTTAATATTTGCATATCTATTTGAAACTCTTAAAAATTAGCTTATCAAAAATTAATCCTGCTTACATAAAACCAAGGAAACATGTTAAGAATATGTTATGCTTATCCATTATTGGCGATAAATTGCATTATTTGGTGATGGATTAGTTTTATGGGATTGAATTTTTATGGTCTACGGTTAAAATAAACAAGTACTAATATGTATCTATGTGTGTTACTGTATTTTATTTGTATTTTGATTTGCATATTACACAAAGGGAAGATACAGGGGGCCATGACCACCTTTCCCATGAAGGGAGAATATTTCTAAAAAAAAATGACACATTTTATGTAAGTGAATTTATATTAATTTATAAAAAGTGGTTCATTAAGAGATGTGACATCCACTCTCCTTCCCTCTAAATTGAGGACTGTTTTTTTTAGCAAAAATTAGTGCTGTTAAGTAAGTGTTAAAAAAAAAGAGTACTTTCAAGAAGAGTGCAATTAAACAGCACTAGTTTACTTTCTATTCTGTAATCATTTATGAATAAAAATTGATCTTTTTACAAAAATTCTGAGTTTGAAAGATTATTCATTTTTAACTTTAGAAATATATCTTACTATATGGTTTTCTCAAAACTTTATTCGAAGGACTCTTTTGGTCCTCATGGACCTTACATTCTAATTTGCACTTACTTGGGTTTGCTTTGTTATTGCTTGTGCTAATAGATGCTTTTATTAAAATTAATTTTTTTAATTATATTTCCAGGTTGAATGACACTAATTCATTAGTTCGAGAAAATGCTATCATTATACTGACTCACCTTATTTTACATGATTTTGTCAGAATCAAAGGTTTAATTAGTGAAGCTGCCAAGTGTATTGCAGACTCCAATGTTAAAATATCTTCGGTAGCCAAATACCTCTTTGCTGAACTTTCTCGAAAGGTTAGTTACTTGGATATAATTTTCTGAATATTAAAACATTTAATGTGAAATTGAATTGTAATATTCAAATTAAACAAACTAAAAAATGGATTTCTTGATCACTCTATAGGGTAAGTGCTCCAGTAGTCAGCCAACTTACTAAAATGATTTATAAATAGTTCATTTTTTGTACCAAATGAAATATAATTTCCCAATGCTCAGAATCCTTTCACCAAACATCAACCAACAGCAAAAAATTGTGCTTTCATTATTAGTCAGTCATTTTTTTCTGGTATAAGTGGCAGGCTACTGGTGCTTTTACTCTATATGTATATTGTTTGGATTTGAGCATAGTCTGCCAGCCTGTCTATCCGTCTGTCTATAAATCTGTTTTTTTTAATTTCCCTAAAAATGCTTAGATTGTCACGTAATTTTAATATATATATGTATATATATATATATATATATATATATATATATATATATATATATAAATAAACTTATTGCAAAAATTAACCATTGAAACAGAAATAACTGACCAAATGCAATGAAATTATTACCCCAAATAGCTATGTCAAATTACACATTATAAAACATAGTCCTAACAAATGAAGTATTTATTCAAAAAGTGAAACATAAGTTAAAAAAAAAAAAAAAAAAAAAAAAACACAAATGCAAGCTTATAATGTAATTTACTTTTTCAAGGGCTGGGAAACCACATTATAAGCAAAGAATGATTGTTTTCTGTAACTGTCACAAGCTTAAAGCCAAAATTTTGTGACAATTCCAAGCCCTAACAATCATTGGAAAGAAATTGAAAAAAAAAAAAGGATACCTTTGAAAAGAGAACACTACAAATCAAACGGAAGAAAATAAATCCATTTATAAACAAATACAAAGGAAGACAAAGAAAATCTATACATTACAACATCAATTTGTCCAGAATCCAAAGCCAAAAATGTTTTGTGCTAAGCACATGGTAAAGTGAATAAGTGAATTCAAACGTACAAGTTAAAATTACAGTTAATTTTCTAAAAGTAGCAGTTATTAATTTAACCATTGTGATTTTAACTATTTCTAATTTAAAATATAAAAATACAAATAAATAATATAAAAACTATAAATTCATTTAATAAAAATATTTTTTAACTTAAATAATTTTAATATATATATTATATTATTGGAATATTTAAAAATTTCCCTTGTATTCCAAGTTTTCAGGTAAAAGAGAAAAAAAAAATTTGTGAAAATTTATATGGTGCTGCCATCTGGTTTTATAATAAACAATAAGTAAAAAATAATAGTAATAGTTTTTTTTTAAATCATTATATGGTGCTGTCATCTAGTTAAAGATTAAAACAATATCTAAATAACTATTAATTATTTTGATTAAGTAAATTTTCCAGTATAAAATTATTTTATCTATTTATTTTTACATATGTCAACATTTAAATAATTTCAAAACATAAATAAACCCATAAAATCTAAAATATTATTGTAGAAGTCAAATTAAATTTTCATTTTATAAATAATTATATGCCAGCTTAACAGATTTACCAATATGACTACATGCACTTATTGGAACTAACATCTTGCAAAATATTATTAACCCTGAAAAATAAAATTAGATTTTCATTTTATAAATAACAATGCAAGTTTAAAAGAAATACCAAAATGGCTACATGCACTTAATGGAACTAACATCTTGCTAAATATTATTTATTCTGAAAAATAAAATTAGATTTCACACACTGATAGCTAAAAATAACCAAACATTTCCAATATGTTAACCTCACGTATTGAATCTATTATCTTGCAAAAAATAAAAAATAAAAACGCATTTAACTATATTGTTAAAAGTTCTCTACCTGGCAAGGAAAAAAAAAAACTAGTAAATCTCCAATATGGCAACGCACTTATTGGAACAATATTATATTTAAAGTTCTCTCCCTAGAAAAGAAAAAGAAAAAAAAAATAGAATTTACTATTTAAATTTTTTAATTAATAAAAGATATTTAACCAAAATATTCCCACTCAGCTCTCACATAAAGGAATTCATTCTTTAGCCAAATATATCAGTAATCAAAATGTAAGTGTTTTAACAGATAGAATGTGCAAACATATAAACCCCAATGAAAGCAAAATTTATATTCGTAAAATTGACTTAACTAAATAAAAGGGATAGCCATATTCTACTGCATGTTGAAGAATAAGTTTTAAATTTTGAGTTTTAAAATTATTAGAACAAAGATTGTCTATTCTATGTGCAAAATTTAGTAAAATATTTACAAATACTGATTTATGTATACAAGACTTATAATTAGTAAATAAGTTAACTTTAAATGTAAAATCATTTCTTTTGTCATAAATGTCAAACAAAATTTTATTATCTTTAAGAATTATCTTAAGATCAAGAAAATTTCATTATTTACCATAAGGTTGAAACTATAATTTAAATTTTTATGATATTTTATTGGTAGTAAATAATTTGAATTATTATTAAAATAGAAGACAATTATATCATCTATATAATGGTACATTTTACAATTAGCAATATGTGAATTACGTTCATAATAATATAAATATAATTCTGCAAGAATTGAAGAAACAATGCCACCCTGTGGTAATCCACAGCATTGAATATATATATTCTCATTAAAAACAATATAATTATGATGTAGAATAAATCTAGTTAAAGTTTTAAAGTAATTTAAAGAAATGCTATTTTTTAATTTTATGGAATCCTTGTATTCTTTGTATAATAAATTGACAATCCTGAACATATCCTTGATATCAATATTATTAAATAAGTCATTAAAGTCAAACGTCTTCATGTAAGTTATGTTATTTAAATTTTTTATATTATTGACAAGTTGAAAACTATTTTTTATGCTAAACAAATTATCTTTTAGTTTTGTAAGTTCAAACAATTTAGTGAGAATAGTTAATAGATATTTACTTGCATTATTATTATACGTATTACAGCCTATAGTTACAGTTCTGAATTTTATAGGAGTTTTATGAAATTTAGGTATAACAACAATGTATGGATAATTAAAGTTGTAATTTTTAATTTTTAGCAATTTATAATATTGAAATATATGTCGATTATTAATAATTGTATTAAGATTAGTTTTTTTTAAAATTTAAACTTGTATTTATTGCATTAGATATTAGCTGTGAATAATATTTTTTGCAGATGAAAGCATAGTTGTTTGGTGATTTATCAACATAAGTAATAATAAATTTGTTTTGTAAATTCTTTATTTCACTATTTAGTTGTTTAACATTAAAATTAAAATTTTCCATATTTCTGAAAAGTTCAACATTTAAATTACTTAATATATTTAATTTCCATTCTTTAAAAAAATCAATGGGTTTATTATAATCTATTGAAATTTTATATATAAAAAGGTCAAGATCCAGATTAAATTGTTTTAATATAGAAAAAATATTATAACATGATGGTGTTCGAAATTTAGTCCCATTAGTCATAAAACTGCGCAGATAATCATTCTCGACAATATTAATATCCCCTGTAATAATGTGACCATGTACCTTATCTACATAATTACTAAAACTAGGATTATTACATAAGCACGGAGGTTTATCATTTGATGTAAGAAATTTTGCAAAATTATTGTAATTGAAAATTCTACGTCCAAGTGTAACATTGTACTATTTGTATGATTTATGTATTGTAAAATTTTTTATGGGGAATTTGTTATTGTTATTAATTACATTGTGTATATTAATTTTATTAAGTACTATATTGGAAAAAGTGATTATAAGTTGAGTATTGTTAGTTTTTTTATAAGTATTTTTTGAAATTTTTACATTAAGTTGATTAATTCTATATAATAGAAGATCAAAATATACATCACTAAAATGTGGTGATAAATTTAATGTTAAAAATACTTTATAATAATTATTAAGATTTTTCTTTTTGATCGAAAAAATATATTTCCTTATATCAAACCAATTGAAAGTATTAGTGAATTCATTTTCCATATTAGATAATTGCTGTATAATATCATTACTAGTAATATACTGTGTATTAGTACCATATTTACCCCTTTTTGTACGTGTAGTTTTTGTATTTACTTTATGATTTAAATTAGCATAAGTGCTAGTATAATGTTCATGTTTTATATATATATACGTGTTTTTTAATATCCAATTCTATTTTAAATCTCTTGTTATCCAATTTTCCATTATATTACATTTTGTGACATATTAGTTCATATTCATTTCAAAATCCATTTGTATTCACTTGATATCAACTTCCAATTATTAACATTTTATGGTTTATTATATAATTTTTTTTCTCTCTCTCTCTCTTTTTAAATATTCTTCATATTTTCAGTATTTTTGGCCAATTACCATTGAAGCAAATGCCATGGTAATATTATGATTGCACTTGCAGACCCCGCAGAGCTCCTATTTTTCCTACTTTTTCCTATTTTTTAGAACCCTTGCCTTTTTTTCCTATTATTTCCTGTTATTTCCTATTTTTCCCCCATTTTTCTCCACTTTGAACAAAATGTTTCAACTTCCACGTCTGCCCGTCATTTTTATTTTTCTTCGTTCCAAAAGGGATCGGGAAGTTGTCTGCAATCGAAACAGCGGGAATAAACAGTTTGTTCCATCCACTTTTAAGTCACCTACCGATAATTCGGACACTACATCTTCAAATACTTATATATTTGCTGAAAACAATTTGTTACTTGCACTAACATCAAATCAGCTAATAACATGTGCTGAGGCTTTGTGGGCATTAAAAGTTGCTGCCTCAGATTTTTCTTTTGCTTCATGTAAAGATATTGCTTTGCTTATGTTTGAAAATCACCAAATTGCATCAAAAATGAAATTAGGAGATCGAAAAATCTCATATGCGATATCTCATGGCTTAGGACCTTATTTTCAAACTGAAACAATTTCTGATCTGAAATTTGCGATAAATGGTGGTGGATATTTTAACATTATCATTTAATGAAGCTATAACTTCACAAATTAAAAAACAATTGGACATTCACTTCAGATATTGGAGTCCCAAACATAATTCAGTTCTGTCTTCATACTTTATGTCACTTTTCCTTGGGCATGCTGATGCCAAAATAATTTGTAAAAGCATTTTGGAGGCATTAAAAGTAGAAAATTTAAGCATAACAAAAATTTTGATGCTTAGTATGGATGGCCCAAATACTAATTTATTGGTTGCAAAAAAAGTAAATGAAGAACTTGTAAAATTAGGATAAAAAAAGTTGGTGGACATAGGTACATGCAGTCTGCATAAAGTCCATAACTACTTTGCAAAAGCATTAGGCGAACTGCTTTTCGATATTGATGAGTTCTGTGTTGATTTATTTGCTTTTTTCAAACATAGTGCTGCTCCCTGTGGCAGAATGTATGCGACGTGCGTCACAGACTTTTTAGGGCACCTGCAGACAAAAAACATACAGCGATACCCCGGACGCGCTATACCGCGTAAATTACGCGAAAAACGGCAAACTTTGTCGAAGGATCGTTAAAAAAACGGCGAATTTCGTCGAAGAATCGCCGAAAAAACGCGAAATTCATTTAAAGATCGCGAAAAATGACTAATTTCGTTGACAGATTGCGAAAAAAACACAAATTTAGTCAAAAGGCAGTGAAAAAAAACGTGAATTTCGTCAAAAGACCGTAAAAAAAACTTGAGCTCTGTTGAAGGATCACGGAAAAATGTGAATTTTGCCGAAGGGTACTGAGAAAACGGCAACTTCGTCAAAGGATCGTGGAAAAAACTGTTAATTTCGTCGAAGGATCACGAAAAAACTGTCAATTTCGTCGTTGGATCGCGAAAAACGGAGAATTCTGCCGACAGATCACGAAAAAAACGGCAAATTTCATCGAAAAAACGGCAAAAAATGGTAAATTTTGTCGAAGGATCTCGAAAAAAACGGTAAATATAGTCGAAGGATCTCGAAAAAACGGTAAATTTCGTCGAAGAATCTCGAAAAAAACGGTAAATTTCGTCGGAAGTATTTCGAAAAAAAGCAAAATTCATCAAAGGATCTGGGAAAATGGCTAATTTCATTGACAGATTGCAATAAAAACGCAAATTTTGTCAAAGGGCCGCGAAAAAACTTTATTTTCGTCAAAAGACTGTAAAAAAAAAGCATGAGTTTAGTTGAAGGATCGTGGAAAAAATGCGAATTTCATCAAATGGCTGCAGAAAAAATGCAAATTTGTCAAAGGATCGTGGAAAAAACTGCTAATTTCGCCAAAGGATCACGGAAAAAGTGCAAATTTCGTCGAAGGGCTATGAAAAAAAACATGAATTTCGTCAAAGGTTCACGAAAAAAAACGTGAATTTTGTGAAATAGTCCCGGAAAAGATGCAGCATTCCTTTAGAAAACAGCCTACACACAAAGTTCTATGCTTATTAATATAGGCATAGATTTTAATTTGAAACAATATACTGAACTAACTTTTGAAAAATCGGGTTAACACGAACCCAATTTGCAATAATCTACACTCAGCCTGAAATCGACTCGAATCAAAAGCAGAGTTAATCCTACCTGTAACAAGAATAATTATTGCCGAGAGGGGATTTTCTCCCCTTCCCCTCTTCTGTAACCTTTCAAAATGTTTGCTGTGAATTTCAGAAATTTTTTTTTATTCAGAAAGGCTGATAAATGTTGATGCCTTAATTAATTAGCACTACAACTACAACAGCAGCAAGAATAGATTTATATGATATATTGCGTATTGCAGACTATTTTTGAAAACATTATTAGCGTTGCAGACACTTGAAGATAGTTCTGCCACTGGGGTGCTGCTCGTCGAGAAGATTTGCAAACACTGCAAAGGTTTCTTGAATGTGAAGAATTATTTCTTCTGAGGCATGTGAATTCCAGATAGCTAACTTTGGGTCCCATTGTAGAATGAATATTGCTTGTGTATGAATCATTGCTGGAATATTTTTTGAATTTCCTTCCAAAACAGAAAAATAGTTTTAATATGCTTCAAAACAACTCTCGTTATAAGAGAATTGTAAGCAATCTCAAAAGAAAAGAAACTGGTGTTTCTTCAGTTTGTTGTTACTCTGACACCAAATTTACAGACCTACTTGGCATTGTTTCAAGCTGAAGGCCTGCTTGTTCATATGATGTATTTTAAAATGAACCAATTGCTGCGTAATATTTTGTTATTGTTTATCAAGGAGGAGATTGTGTCTAATCTGGAAGGCAGTAAATTTTTTCAGATTGATTTTGACAATTTTGGAAATTACAAAACCCTTGGTGAAATAGAGGTAGGAACTGGTACAAAAAAAGTCCTTTTGCTATAGAAGGAAAATCCAGCAAAAATGGCACTACGATCATGTTTGATAAGACTGGCTAAACTGTTAAAAGCTTCACTTCCACTGACAAATAGTTTATTAAAAGATCTCGCGATCCTTCACCCATCTATGAGAAATAAGCCAAATGGTGCAATTCAGCGTCTGTGTGCCAATTTGAAACCATTGAATATTCAAGACAGGGAATTGGACAATATAATTTTGAAATGGCATGCTTATAAAACAGATACTGAAGTAAGTAAAATCTGTAAAGAATTTTCTGAACATCCACAGCATATTGATGAATTTTGGAGTAAAGTATTTGAACTGAAGGATGTTTTTACATCAAAGCCAAGATTTCAAAATCTTTCTTTTTTGATAAAAAACTGTTTAGTACTTGCACACGGAAATGCAGATGTAGAACGTGGATTCTTATTGAACACTAATATATTGTCAAAGAAAAGATTAGGTGTTTCAGAATCTACAATTATAGGCCTCAGGCATATTAAAGATGCTTTGTAAAGGCATGGAGGCATCTTTTCAATTCCCATAACTGGAAAGCTATTAAATTCAGTGGCAAAAAGCTATTCATTGTATGCTGCAGAGAAAGAAGCTGTGGCAAAAGCTTTTGAAGAAGAAAAAAAAGTGAATTAGAAGAACACGAAAAACTGCAAAGCGAACAGAGAAAGAAAAAGAGATTGTAAATTTCAGAAAAACGAAAAACTGAAATAGAAAAAGTAGAATTTTTGCAAGACGAATTAAATTTGGCCAATAAATGCTTAATTGAAAACAATGATGTACTACGAGAAGCAATAAAAGTTAAAGATTTTATGAAAGTGAGAATTGTATCGAAAGTAATAGAGACCCAGTACCAATAATATTCAAAAAATTACCAAAGACCTTTCTTCAGCCCAAGATAAACTGCATAAAATACAGCAATCAATTTAAAAATTTAGATTTTGCTGCCATTCTTTCTTTCTTTTATTTGTAAATTAACAAAAGAAAAACTTATAGTCATTGTGTAAACAACATTTCAATAAATTATCTTCAATTTGATTTATTTCTTTATTCAATTTAATATTTGTATTCCTGTTTTTTTAACAAATTTTTCCTACTTTTTCCTATTTTTTTCGATACTTTTTTCCTATTTTTTCCTAATTTATTGTTTTTTTCCTCCTTTTTTCCTACTTTTTTCGGGGAAAAAGGCGCTTTGGAATCTGCACTTGTTAATTTATTAACTTTGTGGTATTCTGTCTACACTTTGTTACTAATTATCTCTTTGGAGATTTAATTAGAATGTTACAAGAACTTGATTAATGTTTTTTGAAATTCAAAGATATTATAATTATATATATATATATATATATATATATATATATATATATATAGTACACTTGAGTGAAATCTAATTTCCCTTTAAAAACAATCAATATTGTGTGCTATTCCAAATTATGTGCAAAATATGTAGTAAATTATGTGCTATTTCCTATTTTAAGGCTTTTTATGATAAATGTTTGTTCATTTAAATGCCCATTTTTGATTTTTTACCTTCAGCACATTCAGTTTGCTTTAAATTCTTTACAGCCCTATATGCACATATTACTTTTAATAAGCTCAGACTTTTCTTCAATTTCCTCCATTAATGATATGCTAAATGATAAATATCTTCAGAAATATCTCTGTATGATAGAAATATATACTTTACTAGGGGGCTCTGTCCCCTACGAGCTACGCTCGAAAACCCCCGTTCTTACACCACAAACTGTAAAAACACTCTGATTTGATCAACCTTAAAACGATTGCAGAAGATTGAATTATAATTAAACGACCTGCTGTAATCGGCTGCTCGCTGTAATATCTGCTATAATCGGGTTTCCATTCATTTTCCTTTGACCAAGGGATTTTAAAGCCGAATCAACTGCTGTCGAGACAGCTAACAACTGTTGATAAAATAAGGTTTATTAAACATTTGAAAATCAACTTGTGCAAAATGGTTAAGTAAGCAATGTCATTGCATCGGGAAATTTTATAACGATGCTAATAGAAAATTGGGTATTACTCCATTATCCCGACTACTACTTTCTATAAAAGAAAAGAACTGTCGCCAAAATATAGGATTTAAAGCCAAAAGTACATATCTGTGGCGTCACATTCAATTGATACCAGATGCGTTACGCATGGTATTTATGTCATCGAGTGATCTTTAATTCAACATTTATCTGTATTTTTAATTATATTTTACCAATTTATTAGTTATTTCGTTGATTTAAACGTAAAAATATAGCTATTAATTGAAGGGAAATATTATTAATTACGCTGTTTTAAAATTTGCAATAATAGATAAAATATTTTGTCGAAATAAATCAATCTCACTCTACTTAATGCTTTGAAAACGCAGAATAATTTAATTATTTATCTTTTTAATATTCACGTGCAAGTATATTTTTTATTCCATCATTTTCTACATTTATTGCTTTTAACACGTGATCATTTAATTATTATTTTAAAGTTTTATTTCTGTTTTTAATAGTCTCGTGTAAATACATATCTTAATTGAAAGGGAATATTATTACGTGCGCTACAAATTGGCAATGATTTAAATAATGGAATTTATGAAATATGAAATAAATCTTATTCCAAAATAATGAAAATTTTGAATAAAAAATTGAAATATAACCTCAAAAAATGAGTCAAATTGAAAAAATAATTGCAGTCTGCACACCCCAACCTTGTCAACTATATCCTTACAAACTATGGTTAAATTCCTGTGCATAGTTTTCGTTTCTATAAAACTTTTATAAGAAAATTATTTTTACCAACTTTAATATTAAATATCTCTTAAAATAATTCTTCGATTTAAAAACGGTCTACTTCAGCGTATTTATCGAACATTTCTTTATAAAACCACCAATTTTTAAATTTTTATTTGCAATAGTTTTCTGGATATTAGTCCAGAAAGACTTCAAGGCACAAAATCTTAATTGACAGCGGCGGCCGCAGCGGTGGTTACTTTTTTTTAATATAGAGAGATATATACAGGCAAAGTTGGGACCAAAGGCTGTGCAGATGATAGAATATTGCGAATTATGGAGTATTATTTATTTTCTTATTTCTGGACAACATTTTAATTCCATATTCAGTATGACATGAAAAGATAAATATGAAATCTAATAATTAATTTAATATGCTATCTCAAAAAATGCAATTTTTCAAGTTATTTTATTTAAAAAATTATATATATTTAAAGAATAATAATTACATTGATAATTTGATATATGAGAATAAGTTTTTTCAGGAGCATTTTCAGCAAAAAAGTAAACAAAAATGCTTAATGAGAATAAATTATGCACAAAACAAAATAATTATAACCAATTCAAAAATAAAATAAATACAGAAAATTATGATAATGCAGGGCTGCCATAAGCTACTAAAATGCAGCTATTTTCAGCATCGGGCAACAATTTTAAGGAAAATGAAAAAAATGCGACTTTTTTCTAATTCCAGCGACTATTTTTACGGAAAGTAATTTATCTTTTTTTTCTCAAACCGACGAAATTTGTAATATTTCCACTACCGAATGACGAAAATCGCCATTTGTTTCTGTGATCTTTTGCCAAAATTCACAATTCTTTTCCACGATCGTCTGTCGAAATCCGTGATTATTTTTTTTCACAACCGACTAAAAGAATATTGGATTAAACCAGATAAAATTTTTTATTTATTTTTTATTTTATTTTATTTTTTTTTCACGATCATTTGGCGAAATACTTGATCTTTTCAGTGCAATTGTTTGGTTAAATTCTTGGTTTTTGGCCGTTTAGCGAAATTCAGAATTTTCTCCTGCAAATCGTCAAGTTTTGCAATTTGTGCATTCTATTAACGAAATTTGTGATGATTCTTCTGCGACGAATGACGGAAATCACCTTTTCTTTCAGCAAAATTAAAAAAAAAAAAAATGGAAAAACATGAAATCTGCATTCAGAAAGTGCTTTTTTTTTTAAACAGTAAATATTATCAATATATATATTTTTTTTTACACAAAAGCTACCGTTACAACCAAGAATGTACCTGAAATAACTGGTTATTTTATGGGAGGGTTTTAATCTAGAATTTTAAATCTGCAGAAAAAATTAAAAAACTTAAATGCATTGATTTCTTTTTTTTTCTTTTTTTTTTCTTTTACAGTAAATATTAATATTTTTTTTAACAAAGGATACTCTACCAGATTTTTTAAAGCTGATATGGAATTTTAAATCTGTAAAAAAAAAAACAAAGAACTTGAAATCAACATTCAGAATTCTTTTAACAGTAAATATATATTTTAAAAACAAATGGCAGCAGCTGCCACTTTGCGATATTCATTTTTGTTTTTAATTAATAGATCAGCTAATTATAAAAACATGTAATATAAAAAAGAAAAAATTAAATCAGTTCCTACTTTTTAATCATAAATATATAAAATAAACCCATGCAGCATTAATGTCCCACCTTATCTTTATTGAACATTTTTTTTTAATCATCGTTGCAGTATTTTATTTTTGTGGCATCACTAATTTGAGGAAAATCTTTCATTTCATTTATGAAACCAATGGGAGACATTTTTTTCTCCCATATAAAACTAAAATTAATTAATTTAATTTAATTAATGAATTAATATTTGAAAAAACTATATTAACACCAAGTGTCAGCCACTACAAGTTTAAAAAAATGTATTTGAACTTGAGTGGATGAATAGAAAATATTTTATTAACGATTGAAAATTTGAACAAGATGTATAAATATATAGTGAGTGTGAGCTAATAGTAGGAATTGAATTATTAAAAATCTGAGCCTCAGGTGTATTTAGGCCTGCTTTCTAATCTTATTCAAATTATCAGATCTTTGTGTGCAACAGATTTCTGTAGCCATTGCCAACAGACATACACACTTACAGACAAATCTTTTATTAATACAGATAAACATACTGAACTTTCAAATTATTTATATTTCTTATAGAAAATAATCTGGTAGTAGTTAAAATATTTTTGTCTGATACTCCCGGTATCTGCTGCTGGGAAAGGAGGTGGGGGGGGGGGGCTTAAATAAGATTAACATCATTTTACCTATATGCAGGCATCTGCTTAGAAAGAATTTCTCTCATCTTAAAGCAGAACCCATCACAAAATGTTTTGTCTTCAAACAGGACCTTTCACAAAATAAGACTTGTTACAAAACAACTGAAGTTACCAAAAACCTATTATCTAGTTATAAGTGAATGGTATATATGTATAAAGCATCTTTTTGAAAACACTAATTTCAAATTCACTAAATTATGATTAAAATTTTTAGTCACATTAAAAAAAAAAAAAAAAAAAAAAAAAAATCACAATTTCACAGGATCATTTGAGAAAAGACTGTATAGACTGTGTATTTATTTAATAAAAAATTTGGATAACCAATTTTGTCATGTCAAATTCAATTAATATTACACTTTCTTTTTAATCCTTGTTCCTAGATCCAGGCACTTTCAAAATTCGTGTCTTCTTTTCAGAAATAAAACAAATGTCACATATTTAAATCAGCTATGTCATTTGTTAGATATTTACCAAAAATTTTATTCCTTTCAAATAAAAAATTTGCATTTCAAAGGATACATTCTTATTTTTCTTGTTTTTTTTTTTTCATTCCATCTGTGAACTGATTTTTTGCATAATTTTTACACTGTAGCATCACTGAACTAAAATTTTATTATAATTTTCCAGATTTAGCTTGCTTTATTAATATTTTTCTCTAACTTAATACAGTAGAAGATCTTTATAAAGCAATTCTATATAACTCAATTCTCCATATAACGCACAACTTCACAGATGTAAACAATGAATTTTCAGTTAAGAAACACCTGAATTCTTACATTATAAATAGTTGCTATTCTCTAGAGGACTAAATCTGATACATTAATTTAACTTTATCTCCTTAATTCAGAGCTAATTACTGAAAAAATTGCTATGATTTGATACAGCTATGTTTGGACAATCTTTATAAAGTAAAAATAACAGTGTGTGGAATGATCTATATTATGCAAAAAATTATAATATATAACTCCTGGTAATAAAGAATGCAATATAAAGATACTCTAAGGGTTCGTTGATATATATCCGATATTTATTTTCAAAATATCAAGATTTTTGATATTTTCGATATTTTTACGTTATTTGATATTTATTTTCAAAATATCAAGATGTTTGTTATTTTTAATATTTTAAGTCAAAACAAGTGAAAATGAAAATTTCAACTGAGATTGACTGTTTCATTCTGTAGATAACGAACATTTGTCTCTGGCAGTGACTTTTCTAACTAAATAGAAAAACAAAAATCTTATCCCAGCTTTGTTTGAAGTTTTTATTTTTGAATGTAGATTATATGGGACTAATAATTATGTAGGACATAACTAATTCAGGACAGATATAGAAAGATAAACTGTCTAATTTAAATAATCAGTTCTATACAGCTTCATTAGAAAAGAATCCATTTTTGGTTTTGGTGTTGTTAGCTTTAAATTGTACAACATGTTAGGGAATAAAAAAATAAGCTGACATTTATGTTTAAATTTTTCCAAAAAAAAAAAAAAAACTATTTTGTATTTAATTTTTTGTTTTATAAATTTCCGATTTCTTGATAGTTGATACTGAAACTTATAGTTGTTTTATTATAAGTGCATAGAGCAAATTGCTTCTGTTTTGTTGATTAGTTAATCTTCAATTTGGTTCAAAAAAGAAAAAAAAAAAAAAAGGGAGAGTGAAGAAAACAGTTTTAGTATATTGTTTAAGCTTTTATGTTAAGTGCAATATATTTTAGTTTCTAATCTATGTTATTGCTTGAAAATATTTATTATCAGCAGTAAGTTAACTATTTTGAAAATATCGGATATATATCAAAATATCGGATATTTTTGATATTTTCGAAAATATCATGATATTTACGAACCCTGTCTAATGTATTTTGGTATGTTTCACACATATTTGGACATGTTTTACAAGCTAGATTTAATGATGTGTGAAATGTGATCTATATAACGCACAACCTCATGTTTTTAGGTTCACGTTATAAAGATCTTCTACTGTAATTTTACTTTAAGATTATTTTATTAAGATTAATTCTAGATCAATTTGAGTACTAAAAATAAAATTATGTATATTTCATTTTTAACTTAATAAGTGTGTTGGCAACAAATTACTTTTATACTTATGTGTGGTTATATTATTTTTGTCTTTTTAGGGAAATGTTATTTATAACATAATACCTGACATTATAAGTTCATTGAGTGATCCAGCATCAGGTGTAGATGAAGAAAACTTCCAAACAGTTATGAAGTAAGTTTAGTTTTATATATAGATTTCGTATTTTGAGTTTTAATTACTATTACATATTTATTGTATTTTAAACAATTTTTTTTCTAAAACACTTTAAGAATTAAGTGTCTGCCCATTTATATGAAACTAATGTTTTACCTAATCTTTTTTTCTTCTGAGTAAAATATTTTTTTCTTCTAAAATTCATGCTTAAACTCAAAAACACTTGTCTTTTTTTCCCCATTTTGAAAAACATCTGTATCTGGATAAACTGCACCCTAAGCATAAAATCCCTTTCTTTTCTTTAAAAAAAAAAAAAAAAATACTAATGCTGCTGCTGCTGCAGTTTTTGAATCAACCATGTCCTTTTCATTTACTCAGCTTATACTACAAAAACTATTGCATATGAAAACTTACGAGTTTTATAGAGAAATGCATGATAAACACATCTGAAGCAAATTGTTTTTAAATCAAACAATAATTTTAAGCACTTTTGGATGTAGAAATTGAACAAGATAGTTCAGTTTTATAGGATCATAAACTATATTAAGCTATTTAGCCTTCTTTTGCAGGAACATGGTTGACTAGATTGTGGAGTGCAATGTTTAATCAGTTTTTAAATTTGAATGTTTTTATTATTGTTGTTGATGTTTTTTTTTTTTTGTGTGTGTGTGTGTGTGTGGAGAGGGTCAAAATTTTTATACAAAATTGCATTGCCTGAATAGAGAATTAGTTCATATTTTCAAACAATTTATTTTCAATTATATATATTTGCATGTGAATATTGAAAATGAAATAAAACTTTATAAATAAATAAATTATTATGCATATTTTTTATGCATTATTATACTTTAATATACTTTATTACTTACTTATACTTTCTAAGTATTATTATACTTATGCATTATTATATCTTTATGCATTATTATTATGCATAATAATGCATTATGCATAAATTATTATGCATTTACTGGTGAAAATTATGTTACACTTAAAGCCAGTTGTGCATTTTCAAGAGATGAAGTATTTTTTAATGAGACATAGAGCAAGATTTCATGATGTTACATGGAAAATGAAGATCGTATTAAAGTTTTCTGTCACCGAATTCCATGGTTAAAATAGACTCTATAGTACTCTATAATGTTTTTGGATTATAAATTGCTCTTACGGAACTTACATTATCTGCAGTTATAAACTATTGAAGAACTACATAGACTGAACTTTAATAATTTTTTCTTATTAGTGACTCTTTTGAAAATAGTTATCATTAATAATACTACAAATTTTAATTATCAGGATTTTTTTTTTTTTTTTTTTTTTTGTTTATTCATAATACAAAATATTACGAAATAATCATTGAACTGAATTTTCCAAAAATTTCATTACAAGAAAATATATTGTTTGATAGATATAAATTTTACCATTCAATTTACTTATGGTAATGGAGAGGAGCTCCTTTACATTTCGTTTAATGATTCATACATCGATTTTAATAAAAATAAGTTCTATTTAACAAGTGTGCTGTTTGTATATCTTCATTGTCTACATAGTTGGGTGAGTTACTTGATTCTTTTAAATTGCTGTGAATTAGCAATAGAGAGAATTTCACCACATTTTAAAAGTATTTTTCATGTAATTTTAATATTGCTATAATCGTTAAGAATTAATATTAATTTTTGATTATTCAAACAGTTAACTGAATTCGATTTATAAAGAAACTTTATATTCTGCATTTTAATTTTAAAACTTAACTTCATAATTTTAGTATTCTGATTAACTCAATAAATTATTTCAAATTTAATTTCACATACGTAATGTACAAACTATTGATCATGCCATATAGTGGAGTTTTGGAATAGATTTTTTATATTTTTTCAAATTTATATTTTAGGTTGTGATTCATTCCGGCACTGGTTGCTGGTGAATCAACTATTAATTAAATTCTCTTTATAACCAATCCAATCCCAGAATTCCATTATAGTATGGAAAGGTGAAAATTCGTTATTTGGCAATGAACAGAATGATTTTCTTATTGAAGCACAAGCTCAAGCCAAGAAAAGCTCTCTATGTATCTATTCCAATATCACAATGAAATTAACATGATTTCTCGGTAATTGATTGATTGATTACAATGTTATTTACCACAAACATAAATCTTAGTATATGTCGCCTAATTTTTAAATTCGGCCATTATTATTAATATTAATTTTGCAGCCTAAGTAATTAAAAGTCAACATTTTAATGCAAATCATACAGGTGATCCTTTGTCTCTAGCATATGCCATAAGTATTCATTGATCATTGGTATTTACACTTGATAAAACAGTTATGGACATTGGTTGAAATGAATTTTCACTGGGGCTAACGTATGTCATCCCAGTAAATGTTTTTAACATTGGTTTTCTACTCCTTCTTAATATTCATACACAAAGGTTTTATTTGCTATTTTTATGTATGTCATCTGTTTACATGTAAGAAAACATACTGTTGACCCATTTTTCAATATTGATCATTTGCTGAAAATTAACTCGAAAACGTCATTGATTAAAAAAAAATTCTCGAATTTCAATTCTGTACACAATTTGCTGAAACTTGGGTGGTATTTAATTTTTTATTTTTTTTAATACAGTACTGTCTTTTGAATTTGCTATTCTCTTAAGGGATACTCTCTGTGATAAGTTCTCTTAATTTCATTCACACAAACTAACCTGCTGCACTTCAGTTACGAATTTTTAGTTCATAGTTATATTTGGTATTGAAACTTCTTTTGTACTTTTAAAACTAATAAACTTTTGTTACTCTGTGATGTTTCTTTGATAGAGAAATGGGAATGTACTTATGTGGTAAGTTGTTATTAATGTTTACCTATAAATATGGAAATGCAATCATCATTTATGCTGTTATTGAATTATAATTATTTTCTTTCCAGACATATGCTACAATACATTGAGAAAGAAAAGCTTGTTGAAGGTCTTGTCGAAAAACTTTGTTACAAATTTACTGTTTCCAGGTATTTTATTTTGTTTTATTTATTTATTTTGTATTCCTCTTTGTTATTTTTGTAAATTTGTGATTCTAGGATTTCTAATAGTTTTGCCAAATCTTTATATCTATGGTTTTAAAAGTTTTATTGTCATAATAATAATAATTATTATTAATATTAATTTTACAAAGTATCCAATTTGATGTCTTATATATTTTAAGAAAGTGTTTGCCTCATTAGTTTTGTTCAAATGTCATGCTTATTGTAATTAGAATTTTCTCTTATTTAAAGTAATGCCCTTTAAGTTAGTGATGAGATAAGATAATAAAAAGGTTTTTAATTGTTCAAAAACTTCTGCAACCTTTTTTTTTCTTTCAGAAAGATATTTCTCCACAGATAGTGCTGTTATCTACAAACATTCTCTGACTGATTAAAGTCATTAGTTAGATTTGTTTTAGAACTTTTGCATAATAGAATTTAAATGTAACATTTGATTTATGTTGCAGATTAATTTTACAAAGAGGAGAAAATAAAATTGTATCATTAAGATCAATAATAAATAACTAAAATTTTAATATTTTGTTGAATTGGAATGAGAAAGTTCTAATAGACAAAATCAGCTAAAATGAGAAATAATATGCACTAAAAGCTTTTTTTGAAAATTATTGAGTTTCAAAATATTTTAATACAGCAGCTCTCATGCTGATTTTGAGAACCCTTTTCTTTTTATATTTTCTCTTTCTCCCCATACAATATTTTGCATAAAACTAGATTTAAAAATATGATGAAAAATATTTTCATGAATAAAGCATATTTATTTTTCTTTACACAAATAGTTACAATTTTGGGGGAAACCGCGAACATGAATAACAAAAAAAAAAAAAAAAACTGAAAGCATAATTATATTTTTATGAAAGTCAAATATATCTTATTAATTGCTGCATAGAACTAATGGCACTATTTCTTTGCCACTAGATATGGAATATCTGCTTAAACATTTGAAGCATGCATTATCAAATATGCATGGTTCAGATATTTATTTATGTATCCTATCAACTTCTATGCTTGTTTTCTGGTAGATTTCATAAGAAATACTACCTATTACATTCTCTCCTAAGTTGGAATTTCTGAAAAATTTTTGCAGATCTATGCCAATCATGACTCCCAGAACCCAAAACTACTCCCAGTTCAATACTTTATCTATCTATCTATTTATCTATGTCACTCTTTTATGGACACGATAACTTCAATAATTCTGCACAAATCTCTTCCAAACTGATACATAAAATCTCTGTCAAGTTCGTTAATGGGCAAAATTGAACCAAGGGGGGCAGGGAAATGGGGGGCTTTTTGTGAAAACAGAAAAAAAGAGGGCCGTGAAGGAAGAGGAACTGATTCCTGGAAGTTAAACAATTTTATAAATAAATTCTACAGTGACTTGTAACAAACATGTCACTGAAGATCGAAAGCAAATTTTTTTCGTGTTAAACTAACTTTGTTTCATATTAAAAGAAAAAAATGTATTAAATTGCATAGTATATTGTCCAGACCGCTATATCATTTCGTGTTAACCGATTTTTCATGTTAAGCGTTTTAGTGCTAAACATATTTCACTGTAATTATAATAAATACATTTTTTTAGGTGCGTTCGTAATTATATAAATACGTAGCACCTATTGTCGTCGTCTGGTCCGTCCGTCTGTGCAGCGCAGTTCACTAACAGCGCAAAAACTACCCAACCAAATGGTTTGAAATTTAAGATATATTATCTTTGCAGAATTTTGTCAAGACGTTTCAAATTTTATGAAAATCGAATCAAAACTTTAGAAGATATTAATAAAAATATTTACTAAGAAATTTGAATTTTTTTTAAAAATCAGTGCTTTCTTGTTATAGGAGCTTCCAAGGTTTAATCGTCAAGTAACCGAGTTACTTATTTTATTACAGAAATTAATCTGCAGACGATATAATTCATTTCACGGAATTAAAAATCATCAAGACCTGAATATTTATATAACTAGCTATGGTACGAAGGCACCTCATTTGTCACCTTTGACGTACAATTTCCAACTTTTTTTTTTTTTAAGTTAGTATTCAGATTCTGAATATTTGGTATTTGGCCATATATTCGGTATTTGACTACTTGACCAAATCACTATTTGTGACATCTCTAGTTTAAGCCTGAAGAAAATTAAATTTATTTATTTTGCACTGCTTTATGTTTTTATGATAACTTAAAGATCTGTTTTAAGCACTTTCCAATATAGTTGAATAGTGTTTATGAATTTGGTTTGTCTGTCAGCCATGCTCTAATTCTCGTAAATATTCTCATTGCCATGTAATTTTTATATGTTATTGGGGCTTACTATAGAATGTTCTGTATTGAAAATGAAGTGTGTATTAATTGTAGTTTGTTTACAGGGACACACAAAAGTTTTCTGTTACATTATGATCTATGGGGAAAAATCATTTGTGATGCATTTTAATTTTGTTATAATACTTCAAACATAACTTCAGACATACAAATACCTTCTTACCAAATCTTGTAACTCTGTGTGCAGCGGTTTCTTCAGAAAACAGCACACACAAACTACTGTCTTTATTATTATAGATTTTAATAATGTGTTTTACACTGTATTTCTTTGCTGTACTTCATTTTGGACTTTTTTTTTTTGTCTTCTCCAAAAATTCATAGCTCACTCTTGGATGGCTGCCAAATGCTATTTTTAGAAATGTATAACTGTGGTGATAATGACATGTGCTTTTACTTTTATTTCTCTTACACAACTTCTAAATATCACATCGATAGTTGTCATCATCGAGTAGGGAAAAAATGTACTTTCAAATGAAATTTGTTTGAAAAATGTAGCTCAATTTAGTGGTTTTTTTGACTTTTTAAAATAATTTTCAAACACACATTTTTTAAAAAATATATCAACAGTGAATGTTTGTGCAAAGTTATCACATTTGGCAGTTGATTGTCCAGAAACTAAAATAAAGCAGATTATAATGAATCACCTGATCAGATTAAACATGAGATACTGCACTTTAGCACTAAACTGAAATTTGTCAATGAAAAGACTAATTTTCATTTTATGTTTATCATAAAATTAAGTTAAATTTGTTAAAAGATGCATTTCATCAGGATATGCTCGGAATTGTATTTTAATTTCTTTATGATAAACACTGATTCTCTAGAGGAATCTTCAATAATTGGGATTTATACCAAATTGACATATATTTACAGCCAAGTATTTTTGAAATATTTTTTTATTTTCTGCATTACCAACATAAACTTTAACCTTATTTGTCTATCTCACATTAGCTTTTAAGTTTCTCCTCTTAGTATTTTTTTTTATACTTTGTTGTAAAACTAATATATGTATATATGTATTATTCCAGTACTGATGTCCAGATACATGAACTGACCTTTTGTTTGAGCATCCTCACATTAAATGACAAATGTTACAGCAAATTAATGGAGTTCAAAAACCTTTTGAAAGAAAGAATGAGTGATCCTGTTGTTATGAGATATATCACAAACATTACAGCCAATGCAAAGAAGAATGATGCTAAAACTGCTGCTGAACTTGAGGCTTTCAGGAAAGAACTGGGCATCTGAAATAGCTATTGAACAGCAGGAGTGTTATGCATTATTGTTCATGTAAATACTTCATTTGAACTTGGAGGGGAGGGAGCATTAATTAATGCACATGTGCAAATTATCTGTAATTTCTTTTTACAGTACTTTAAAATGTGCATTTCTCTTTGTTTCTTTTTTTAGGCTTTTGTAATAATTTGTTATATATTATACTTCCTGATCATAATACTCGGTAGTTTGAAAGTATGATAACTTTATATGCAATCAAGCTTCATATCATTGTTTTATGTTGATTGATCAAGTATACAAGAAGATTTGAATGTATTGTAAATTATTATAAAAGCAAAGTAATAGATAATTTCATTTATATATATTTTTTATTTATAGCGAAATGTATGTAATACTAAATACATTCAGTCATTGCATATAAATTGTTGCTTATTCAGTTTTGCTGTAAAAAATAACTAAATGTGAAATGAATCCTTTCTTTTATTTAAATTAAGAATTTTGATTGAAATATTTAAATTCTTAGGAAATTATGTAAAATTTTAAATATATCGATATAAACTGCTGAGTCCCCCTTCCCCCTCCAACCTAAATTAGATTTTGGCCATTTTACTGACTAGCATTATCATAAAGTTAATACCATTCTCATAATAGTTTTATGATATATTTAGCATATCTTTCATTATTTATTTTTTTCATACAAGAAAAAATATAAATAGAGACAATGTAATGTTTAATATCAGTTTCTGTATGCATTTATATCCAAAATTTTTAATCATCATTAATTATAGTCATAGTTTTGTCTTGTCTAAAACATTTTTAATTATCAAAATAATTATTGGTCTTTTTTCACTTCTGAATAATAACTTATCTTAATAGATTGTGTTTGCTACATTAAAATAAGATTAATTAAAAATTGTGACAATTCAAAGAATGCAGAAAAATGATTTTCTGTAGGATGAATTGAAGTTCTTCTGTAGTGCTTTGTGTTGTATTTGTATTTAAGTTGTATTATATAACAGTATTTTAAAGAACTTCTCATCAGTTTCAAAAAGTTCAAATATCATATGCTATAATGTGTAGTTTTTATTGTTTTATTTATTCATTATCCTTATTTTTGTTGCAATCTGTATCAAATCTGTCATTAATGACTGACATATTGCCATTTTCTGCTGTGCATTTATTTTATTAAGGGTTATAAAGCATATTTTAGAATTTATATTGTAGATTATGAATCAAAAGTATTTTAAAAAATCAAGATACCTTTTAAAAGTTTATTGTAACTGTGCATAGATTATGTACTTCAGATGTTTAAAGAAAAATAAAGGAAAAACTCAATTTTTATTAAGTGATTTTGGAAGTTGTTGAAGATGTTCCAGTTTAAAAATTCTTAATTTTCAATGAATCTTCTTCAACAAAAGAAGGAACTCTGTTAATTTTTCAATTTTTAATAAACATTTAATAGGTATTTCATATCTTATTGTTTATTTATTTGAAAACGCTTTAAGGTTGAGTTGATACAATTTATTTAAATTTGACAATAGAGGATGATATCAAAAATTAATCTGTCTTTTGATTTAGTATATTAGTTATTGGTGCTGGACTTCTATTTCGGTCATTTAATTTTTTTTTTTTTTTTAATGGCATGTTTTCTTATTATAATTCTTAATTGATATGTTTATTTCAAAATTTAAAGGAAATTGAGTACATTTAATGTAACAATTTTGCAAAAATGTTTGTGCATTTTATATTATTGATTGTTATTTTTAATTTTGATTACAAAATTTACATATATATAAACTGCTTTCAAAGTAAATCGGCAGTTTTTCATATTTTATATAATTTTACTGTACCGTGCAATGTTCACACTGACAAATTAGTTTGAAAATTCTAAATATTAAAAAAAAAAATTCACATTAAATTGTTAATTTTGATGAACATTTCTTCTTATACATTAATTGACATGTTTATCTATAACAAAAATGACATTTTAATAAATAATCATTAACTTATACATCTGAACATTTTTCAGTTAATTTTCTATTTGGCAAGAAACTCATTTTTTGATATAAACTTCTGCCTTTTGTAGAAGATTATGTATGTATGTTCTGAAAGAAATAAGAAAAATCATTATTAATGTAAATAAAACAAATTGAAAAGAAAATTGTATATATTGTATTCTGTTTGTATGGTTCATGTGTACTGTGTTAAATTTTTCTATTAGATTGTAAATTTATTTTGTACTAATCACTGCATTCTAAATTTTTATGTATAATTGTTGACTCATATAATTAAAATTCAGCATTACTTATATCTATCATGTTAATGTGTTATTACTTTTAACAGTTATTTTTGTTTTGATAGGGTTACAATAAATACATACACATATATAGTCGCTATTAGGAAGTAAAATATTTTTTTAGAATGTCTGCAATAAAATAATAAATTTAAAATTTAAAATCTTATATTTCATAAATATTCTCATAACTGTTGAAATAAATTTTATTGGTAGAGATGATTCAAATATTTATTGTCGGAGTGCAGCTTCCTGTAAAAAAATTACACTTTTGTCTTATCAGTAGCTATCAAAATATTACTTGCTTTGACACCAAATTTGGACTGGATGTCGATAATGCCAAAATATCACTGGGAATTTAAAATAAAAAATATTAGTCAACCCTAACACACTAAATTGTCAGATCAAAATTTTTCATTTTTCCCATAAAGATAACATTGCGATTTTTTTAATTGAAAAATTAGCTCTATTGTTGTTACTCTCATGCATTTTACTCACATTGTTGCCCGCATCGTTATGACATCAACGTTACTGATGCACACATTTGTTATTTTTTATTGTATAGATTGACTTTTATAAGCTTTATTTCTAATGTGCGTGGCGACTACATGATTTATTTATTATTATTATTATTATTATTTTAATTATTATTATTAAAGTGCGAACTGATAGGTAGCCAAATTAGACATTACATTTTTTAAAACTTCCAAATCTGTGTAATTTTTTTAATTTCAATTTTCTTTGTTATTTATACATACAGTACATATATGAATTTGGGTACTTTTTTTTTTTTCACCGCAGGCCAATGGATATCCCAACAGCAGGCGATATCGGCTAAATTTTGACCTATTATAAGAATTATCGGTAAATAAATGGTAATCTTAAAGAAAAATTCATACAATATCCTCTCGACAAAAACTGTCAAGTTCTCTAGTTGTAAATCAAAGCCAAACATTGGCTGTAAATCAGATTAATGTTGAAATAAATTAGTTGGCACATACTATAAGTGTGTAGTCAGCCAATGTTTGTAAACGACCGAATTTGAACAATTCTACTGGGAGCATATTATTTGTCTCTGCGGTAATCCCCTTCCCCTCCTGCAGTGAAATGTGTCATGTGACATAAACCAACCAATATTCTTCAAGATCTTTTATCTTACAACCCCTCAAAAAGCTCTTTTCATGTTTCAAGGACAGACCCACACTTTTCAACAGACAAATGATAATGTAGTACAAGTCAAAAATACATCCAAAGGAAAATGCTTCTTGGCGAGAATAAATTCTTTATGCACAAATCAGTAAATCTCAATCAGTTAAAAAATTACTGATAGATAAGTGATGTAAAAAAAATCTAAAAATTTAAATGAGTTTCTTTTATTTACTTTTAAATATTATTTACTTATCATTCATAATTAAAAATATACTTTGATAAATAGAATTTAATGTATACACTGATATATTTGTAATAAGCGGTTAGAAAGACTTGCTGTGTTTTATTGATTTAGATAAATATGCTGACAGATACGAGAAAATATCCAAAATTATAAACTATGAATTATTTGCTCTAAATGCACTTTTTAAATTATGAATTGAAAAATACTGAGTTAATAAAGTAATTATTTTAGAAATTATTTAGGTATAATTTGAGGAATTAAGAAAATGCATCGCTAGAACTGTGATTAAATGAAATAGGACATTTTTTTAAAAAAGGGGGAATAGTTTTCGAGATTTTTTTTTCTAAATGTTATAATGTAAATTGTTTTATACAGAAGCAGATCACCTTTTTTTCTCTAAATAGAGAGAAATTTAATTTTATGTTTTTTTTAAAAGGTAAGAAAAATAACTGAACAAAGTATTCATTAAAACAATTATCTAATAATATAACACTGTGTTGATTCCAGTATGAACTCATCCAAACAATGGATTACTCCCATTGTTGCAGAGAAAAGAGAAATAATAAAAATATTCAGTCACGTGGGTTTTTGGACGTATTTTTTAATTTGCAGGTTAAATTTCAGTAAAAATATTTCTTCATGTGCTACTTTGTTTTTATAAGTGAATAAAAATTCATATTTACTGTGACATCCATGAGAATAGCGTCTATTGGATTTATTTTATCTGCATGCGTTATAACTTTATTCATGTTATTTTTTTCCATTACAATTCAATAGAAAATATATTTTAATTTGAGTTCATGGTGATTAAGCATAAAAGCATGTATATATAGTACGTATGAAAAGTTTGTGCCAGTGAAAATGATGTTATGCTTAGCTTGAAATCTATTTTATATTGATAAAACTAAAAAAATATATATATGATTGTGGCAATATAAGTTTCTCTGACTTTCAATTGTTAATTATAACAATTAGAATTGGACTATATTGATTACTTCATCTTGCACTTCCTTTACGATAGGGGTGCACAACCTTTTTAAGCGAAGGGCCACTTACAAAAATGACTGGGTTGTCGAGGGCCACCATCAGTAGAATTTTGTTCAGGAGGTGTGACGGGGGGGCTAGCACCCTAGGTTCTTTCCTTCCCAGTCAACGTATTCAGTTCTGTTGGCAATGATATATCAACAGTTTACGTTTGTATTTATACAAGAGATATAGCTAAGATTATTTTCAAAGAGTGAAAATACTCCTTGACTTTATTTGAGGGAGTAAATTTAACTTTAAAGATTGCCAATGTCGAAAAAAAATTCTGCTTTCAAGAATGAAGGTGGAGAGGAGGAGAAACATATATTAAATTGTACTTCTTAACATATTCAGTCATAAAATGTGGATATCAAGTAGGGGTGCACAACCTTTATAAGAGGAGGCCAGTCACAAAAATGACTGGATTGTCGCGAGCCAACATCCGTAGGGTGAACAAAATTTTGTTTTGGGGAAGGAGGGAGAGAATCGGCCTAAATGTTCATAAAATTGCTAATTTTATAAAAGGAGAGTTAGCTCCCTATACTCAACCACCTCCTTAGTCAGTATAACCCATTTCAGTTGGCAAGGATAGAAAAATCTTGCATTTATTTTCCACGTGTGATTGACAATATTCAGTTTTTTTCCTAGTGATTGACAAAATTCACGATTTTTACGCGCCCGTTCGGCGAAATTTACGATTTATACGCACCTGATCGGCAAAATTTACGATTTTTACGTGCCCGATCGGCGAAATTTACGATTTATACGCACCTGATCGGCAAAATTCGCGATTTTTACACGCCCGATCGGCAAAATTCGTCATTTTTTCACGCCCGATCGGCAAAATTCGCGATTTTTACGTGCCCGATCGGCGAAATTTACGATTTATACGCACCTGATCGGCAAAATTCGCGATTTATACGCACCTTATCGGCAAAATTCACGATTTTTACGAGCCCGATCGGCAAAATTTACGATTTTTACGTGCCCGATCGGCAAAATTCGCGATTTTTATGCATACGATCGGCGAAATTTACGATTTATACGAACCTGATCGGCAAAATTCGCGATTTATACGCACCATATCGGCAAAATTCACGATTTTTACGATCCCGATCGGCAAAATTTACGATTTTTACGCGCCCGATCGGCAAAATTCGCGATTTATACGCACCCTATCAGCAAAATTCGCGATTTATACGCACCCTATCGGCAAAATTCACGATTTTTACGAGCCCGATCGGCAAAATTTACTATTTTTACGCTCCCGATCGGCAAAATTTGCGATTTTTATGCACCCGATCGGCAAAATTCGCGATTTTTTCACGCCCGATCGGCAAAATTCGTCATTTTTTCACGCCCGATCGGCAAAATTCGCGATTTTTACGTGCCCGATCGGCGAAATTTACGATTTATACGCACCTGATCGGCAAAATTCGCGATTTATACGCACCTTATCGGCAAAATTCACGATTTTTACGAGCCCGATCGGCAAAATTTACGATTTTTACGTGCCCGATCGGCAAAATTCGCGATTTTTATGCATACGATCGGCGAAATTTACGATTTATACGCACCTTATCGGCAAAATTCACGATTTTTACGATCCCGATCGGCAAAATTTACGATTTTTACGCGCCCGATCGGCAAAATTCGCGATTTATACGCACCCTATCGGCAAAATTCACGATTTTTACGAGCCCGATCGGCAAAATTTACTATTTTTACGCTCCCGATCGGCAAAATTTGCGATTTTTATGCACCCGATCGGCAAAATTCGCGATTTTTACGCAAACGATCAGTGAAATTTACAATTTACACGCACGCGATCGGCAAAAGTAACGATTTATTCGCACCCGATCGGCAAAATTCGCGATTTTTACGGGCCCGATCGACAAAATTCATGCTTTTTACGCGCCCGATCGACAAAATTCGTGATTTTTACGCAGATGATCGGCGAAATTTACAATTTACACGCACCCGATCGGCAAAAGTAACGATTTATACGCACCCGATCGGCAAAATTTGCGATTTTTACGGGCCCGATCGACAAAATTCATGATTTTTACGCGCCCGATCGACAAAATTCGCGAGTTTTACGCATACGATCGGCGAAATTCGCGATTTATACGCACCCTACCGGCGAAATTTACGATTTATACGCACCCGATCGGCAAAATTTGTGATTTTTACACACCCGATGGTTGAAATTCGCGCTTTTTTGCGTCCGATCGGCGAAATTGATCCACGGGCCACCAGTAATCCGATCGCGGGCCACTTTTGGCCCGCGGGCCACAGGTTGTGCACCCCTACTTTACGATAATTCCTTTCATCCTTTACGATAAGCTGATTACATGTTAGCAATTGCTTTTTTTTAAAACTAAATTGTACGTAAGATGAATTAATTTTTTAATAAAAAATTCAGAAAAGTGGAGGATTGAAAAAAAAAAAATTATTAAGAATTATGTTATTGAAAAAAAAAAATGCTTGAAACAATTACGGAACATTAACACGTTTACACTTAAAACAATATAAATAGTTCAGCATTTGTTTCCAGCTAATATACCATAACAAATTTAAGACTTCATAATAAAAAGCAAATTAGGGAACAGATTTTACAGATCCACCGAGGTTGGCGAGATTTTTGTTTTGCACCTTTTTGGCTAAAAAACCCCGTTGTCAGGAACCTGTTAGGCCTAGTATGTGAAAACAGCATGTTAGTTTTATGAAACAGTTTATTTTACTACTAGCTGACCCGCCCGGCGTTGCCCAGGCCCTTGATAATAAAATTAAACAAACCTAAAGTTTGTGTGATTTTATATCTTTAACCCGATTTTGTATGAAATTATTTATTTAAAAGTGCTGTGCATGCGACTGAAAATCCTTTATTTCCACTTTCTGCCGATAAGGGGTGCATTCTGTTATAAACGAACCTCCGACACATGTTCCTGCTACCTGCAGCTCCATATAGTAGGTGTGCAGCATACGCACTGCAAACTATTTTACTTCCACCTTCTGCTGCCAAGGGGCACACCCTGTTCCAAAGAAACCACCTTCTGAACGAAACTCCAACTCGCATATAGCAGGCACGCTACAAAATCCTTTAGTTCCACTTTCTACCGCCAGGGGGTGCAATTTGTTCTTTACGAACATCCGACATGGGTACCTGTTGTATCAAGGGAGTTGAATGAACGAATTCCCGTCGAAATCGGGCCCTTAGAACTCGAGATAGTAATGCGTCCCTGTTGGTGGATGGTGGAGTTAAAATCTGTAACCCGAACGAAAACCAAGTCAAATCCTCCAAACTCCGTTGGGATCGGGCCCATAAAACCCGAGATAAGAATGCATAGTTAGATTTAAAAAAAAAAAAAAAAAAAATTGTAGGATTACTTGCCATGGAACTGCTTGGTCAAGTGCTTAACAGCAAATCATTTACTTTGATTGTTGGTATCCATCAAGTAAATACGGGTTGTGTACTGTTATTAGGAATATAAATTTAATTTTTACGAAAATTGTTATTTGAAATTTCCAGTATTCTTGTTGCGGATCTTCCAACACTCTTTCATTTTCGTTTCAGTTTCATCTAGTTTTCCGAGAAGCGAAAAATAATTCACTGCCAAATTCAAGGAGAAACATACGAAGAATTCTTTATTTACAAAATTTACAGTGAGAAAAATATAAAAAACAGATTCCCATTAGTTGGCACCAATATGTAAGAGGAGCTCCCATTGTCCTCCTTACAAGTGCTTTTAATACTTCAGGGCCCGAGCTCTGCAATCGTCAGGGAGAAAATAAAACAGAGGATGACTCAAGGGAGAAACAACCTGCAGTCATTTACTAAGCCATGATAGAAACCCCACAAATCTCCACCTTTCCCTCGACTCATCCTTGAAAAAGACATTTTAACATATGACACACACACATTATTAAATATCAGAAAAACGCATATTTATATCTCAGAAAATAACACTACAATAATATTTAATTTTGTCTAAAGTTAGCAGATCTCTTTGTAGTTCAGTTTTTAATGAAAGCAGATCCCTCTGATTTTTACTGGCACTTTGATTTTTGGCAGTTTTTTTCAAAAATTAAGAAAAATTACCAGCCAAATTTTTCAAAAATTGCATTGTCGGATGCAGAAATTTTTTTTACATATGCTCAGAAATTTTCAAATCGATATCTTAATTAGTTTTCTTAAAAGTCACTAATTAGTAAATAAGTTTTGAATTTGTTCATTTCTGTTTGCAAATCGAGAAAAGGAGTTCTTTTCTTTAGCCATTTTGATAAAAAAAAGGTGGCATTTTCGATGCAATGTTTAATGAGATTCTAATTAATATCTTGGGTAATTATCAAAATATTAAAAAACTGAGTCTCAGGTGCATCAGTTCAGGCCTTGGACTACCTAAATTTAAATTTTCAGTCTTCTAGATATGCTAGATTTTGCTAGCCATCGCAGACAAACAAACACACACACAGAGCAAAACTGTCTTTTATTGATATAAATAATAAACAAAACTTTATAATAAAAAATGCAATTTTTATTAGAAACACACACAAATTATTTTATCCCACAATGATTAATTTATTATAAAACACACAATCTGTTCTACTGGGTTGCCATACAAAGCAAAATCTTGCCAAAATCACCGGGTCGCCCAAGCATAAAATCACCATTTTGGCACCAAAAATATACCCTGGTGCTTCTGCGACATCTGTACCCAAATGAGAACTATATCTGTATCTGTTTCCTTTTACAAATTAAGAATGATGTGTATTTTTTTTTTTTTTTCTGTTCTGTCATCTTATTTACACAAGATTAAAAATTTGTTGTTGAAACTCCAGAGGATCTGAATTTAATGTTTCAGGTAAGTTTTCTTTATTGTTGATGAATAGTATATGAATATTTTTATCAATTATTTCAAATTTTAAGTAAAAACCATGATTTCTACCTACTGTCCTAGGATTAGATATTTAAAAAAGAAAAAAAAAAGCTTTTTTTTTTCTTGCACAACCATAGTATAATGAGAAGTGTTAAAGAATGGGATTTTTACAGCTGATGATTTACTTCTGTATAAAACAATTTACATCATAACATTTAGAAAAGAAAATCTCAAAAACTATTTTTTTTTTTAAATGTTCTATTTCATTTTATTACAGTTCTAGCGATGCTTTTTCCTAATTTCCAAAATTATGCCTAAATAATTTCTAAATAAATTACTTTATTAACTCAGTATTTTCTAATTCATAATTTAAAAAATGCATTTAGAGCAAATAATTTGTAGTTTATAATTTTGGGTATTTTCTCATATTTGTGTACAATTTTTCCAATAGGATATCGCTAAACTAATCGTCAAAACATCATATGATATCACACTGCACTCAGCAAAAGATTACCAAATGAGCAAATGATCGAAAACTAACAGGCAAAAGCTTCAGAATTGATTCAATAGTAGTCAGGATGCAACGGTCGAGAGGTGCTTTGCTGGCTAGACAAAAAAAGCCTTTTCTGTTAACCCTGGGGAGTGAGGTCGCATGGATGAAAAAGTAGTCAGGTTAGGACATTTAGCTGAAGTTCAGTGTAGAATTATTTGCTGTTTGGGTAACCACAAAAGATATTGGGTATGTATCGAAAAATATGTCATGTATGTATGTTAGTATAGGGGAAGTTCGTAATTGTATTCGCAGACAGTTGTATTTTAGTAGGTGTTGTGCAGATTTAATTTCATTGTATTAAACTTTTTTTTTAACACTTCCTACATAAATGAACTGTGTTTATGACTTTAGTTTGTCTGTCCATCTGTCTGAAAACTAATTTTTGTAAATATACACAGATTAGTCTGTAATTTTTATATGTTTTTGACGTTTACTATAGCACGATCGTTATTGAAAATTGTGTAGCATTTATAGTTCAATTACAGGGACAGTCAAAAGTATTCTATTATATTACTGTCAATGGGGAAAAAATCATTTAAAATGCATTTTAATGATGTTAGACCATGCTAAACACAATGAAATGCATTTATGAAGTGCACTAAAATGTACATGCTGTAGAATATAGACTGCAAAGTGCTTATTATTTATTTATGGGTCCACGCAAAAAAAAAAAAAAAAAAATTCCTTACGTAATGGTCTATGGGGAAAAATTGTTGACAGCGTATTTTGATAATGCCACACTATTTCAAATATAATGAAATTAATATACATTTTTTAGATTTACTACACGATCTTGCTGTATAATATGATGTGCACAGCATTTACAAGAACATACAAAAGATTTCAGCTACAGTACTGCATCCAAAGTACTGTCTATCAGTGACAATTGCTGGAAGTGCGTTTTCAGTCATGGTATGCGTTTTTAAATTTTAACTAAATTTTTCCATACTGTGTGGTGTGTATAAATGCTATAGATCAACCATACTCAACCTTTTTTTCTCGCGGGCCGCAAACAGATGTTTGCAACGTTAGGCGGACCGCAACACTTAAAAAAGGATAATTAAAGTAGAAAGATAACAAAAGTACTGTTGCAAAGCAATATAATAAAGTTAATGTCATCAGAAGGATCAAATGTTTGTCGCGGAAGAAATGTTACCAAAAAATTTTAACACCACTATTTTTAAACAATAAACATCGTAGTAGATTTAAATTGCAAATGTTGCAGAAATAGACTGCAAAGTTTTTTTTGTTTGGAAATAGCAGTGTAAAAAAAATTTTGGTGCCATTTTTTCTGCGACAAACGTTGAACCCTGAAGAGCAGTACTAGCAACCTTTTTCTTTTAATTGTACGAATATATAGCGTAAGTTTAATTTTGGATAATGTTTGATTTGTGTTGAAGATTAAGAACAGCACTGTTGCACAAATAGAATAAAAATAACTTTTGACCAAGAAAACAGCATTTAGGATGTTTTAACATGATTTTAGATTAATTATAAATAACAAGACCAATTTCGCCTTCCCATGAAATTATACCAAACAACAGTGAAAATCTTAAATACTTTTTATACACATCCACATTAATTTTATAAATATGGATAAATGATGTTGTCTCGGGCCGCACATAAATGGTCGCTGGGCCACATGCGGCCCGCGGGCCGCAGGTTGAGTATGGCTGCTATAGATCATATACAGTCTACACAAAAGAATTTGTAAGTATCGATGGCGTAGCTTGCTACATATTCAGCGCCCTTGAGCAAGAAAAATTAGTGCATCCCCTTGTTTCTGGAAAATTTTGTTTTATTTAAACTTTAAAAATCATATAAAGGGTTCATACAGGTGCTTACTTTTGGATACCACTATTTCCACAAAAATATTTTGCATTATTTAGTCACAGAATCTTGCAATTAGATAATGCAAATTTTGGATTTATTAAATACTGGTTTCTCAAAGTAAGTACCCATATGAATCCTGATCTGTGTACTTATTTTTATTTAAAACCATATTTAATTTATTTGAAATTCAATGATTTTAACAATATGTTCAATGCAATAAATACAAGTAGAAAAATAAAATAAAGCATAATTCTTTAAGTACTGAGTATCTACTTAAATTTACTATGTATTTTATTCGGGGACAGATTTTCGTTTTATATGTACCCATCGCCACAATGCTATCTATCAATCATCAACCTTTTAATGTCTGTTCCTAGGCTTTCGAAGAAAATATAGAATTCTAAAAAGAAAACACACTATTGCGGTGAAATTTTTTATTTTGACAGCACATTACTTGAAGCAGTTGAATGAAAATTTTTAAAAAAGAAAAAAAACACGTGCCTGTATATCATTACAATATAGTGATTGTAATTATGGCTATAGAAAAAGAAGTATTTTCAACATATATTGTCTCTCTCTGTCAAAGCCCGATTACGACAATTTGAGGCCCAAAGAACAGTATTCTTTCATAGGCTGCCCAACTCTAGTACTATAACTAAACTCGAACCTCAGCATTTTTTTGACATTTCCTACTATACTACTAAAGGTAAAGTTTGCACATATAGTGCAATTTTTATTTTTTGTATTTGATTAATTTGAATCCATTTTTTATTCCACCATATTTCAACCATATTACCATAATGAAGCAAATCGGGCATTTGTTTAATTCTCAGATTACAATGTCCCTAAACTAGATTTAATTATTAATATAATTTATGATGAGAAAGTGGCCACGAAGCCTGCATTTGCCCATAATTGGGCCCTGCAGCACAGTAAACTGAAAAAAATCTGTTCTGAATTAAATATAAAAGCATGTATTGAAATCCCATGAAGAATCTGGTCAAAATGTATCTCACAGATTTATTAAAGATTCTTTTAATGGTTATATATAAAGCAGCATGTTATTAATAGTAAAAAGCAATATTTCAAGAAAATCCCTTTTTTGCTACTAGGTACTTTCTTTTATCATGCATTATCAATTCCAAAAATACAAAATATTCTTTTATGTCTCAGTTTCCAAAAAAGTCTTTAAAAAAATATATTTTATTTATTTAAAAATTTTTGGTCCTGAACAAATGCAAGCTAAATGCAGCCATATAATCTTATTTAGTTTTCATATGATTAACAAGATTTTGTATGAGATATATTGCATGGATCAACAACTTCCTATCTATAGGATGGTGTTACATAAAAATCTCAGATAAAATTTCATGCATAACAAGTTTCTTGTGAAAATAAAATCATAGTATAAGTGGGCCCCTGCAATGGAGTTTTAAATAAATGCACACTCATCAAAGAGTTTTTATTCTTCACTAGCAAATCCATTCAGCGTTGCCTGTGATAAATAACGTTAAATATATCTAAAATCAGTGTTGAATGATTTTATATTTTTAAACGCAAATCTGTCCAAAGGAAACAAATATTAGGGGCCTCGCTCCTTCGGTAAACCTCAGAACTCTCAAATTGTATGATGGAAAAAAAAAAATCTTTTCACCGCGAAAGAATAAAGTCTAGCGAAATTGCAAAGTGAGTTGAAGAAAGGAATTTTTTTAAAGAGTTAATATAAATACATTTCTAACCGGAGATGTAGTTATAAAGTGAAATGTACGCTCATTAAGTGGATATATATATATATATATATACATTTTTTTTTTTTTTCGTATTTTGAACAGGAAATTGATTTTTAAAGAACTCAGAATGAAAATAGCAAAAGTGTCTTTTAGAAAAGTTTTTTTTTGAAAAGGTTAACATTAATAATTTTTTAAATGGATTTCACTGTTTGAAAGAAAATGAACGTAGATATGGTCAGGTATTTTTCTTTCTATTTATTTCCAGAGCTTATGCAGATTTTTTAAAAAGTGCAGAAAAAACGAAAAATCCCGAAACGTTTCTCGGAATCGAACTTGTTTGAAAGGATTAATATTAATATTTTTTAAAACGGATTGCACCATTGTACTGAAAAAGTTACCCAGATTAAGTGGGTGTTTAATTTTTTTCGTATTTTGAATAGTTATGCCAATGCGGACTTGGAATGATGAAAAAGGAATAAAAAAAACGAATTCGAAGTTTTTAAAAAAACTGGTTAATATTAATCATTTTTTTTTACGTATTACATCATTAGAAAGGAGAATATACGTAAATATAGTTGGTATTTTTTGGATTTCGAGTAGTACAGCTTATGCAGGCTTCTGAAAACGGGGGGAAAAAAAGATCCATTTTCACCCATTGTAATCATCCCTGCTTGCGGGAAGCTTTGAAATTTGTCACGATCAAGCGGAGTGCGCCATTTTGCTATATTCATTATGGTTTTTAATCAATATTTCAGTTAATTAATAAAAAAAGTAAAATCTGACCTTTAGGTGGATTAGGATTAGCCTTGGACTATCCTTATCTACTTTTCAAACTTATACGTGCAGCGAATTTCATTAGCCATCGCACGCACACAGACACATGGACAATCATCTTTCTTTTACACTACTGACCATCCAAAATGCTACACCATGAAGGAATGCAAGTAACAGAATGATATTTATTGGACAAATACTTTATAATAGCAAGGACAAGTGATAGCATTTTCAAAAAATTATGAGATATAGATCTTGAGAAAACACTACCTAAAGCACCCACCTCCGAGTGCAATAACAGCATTTATCTGCCTAGCCATGGAGTCGAACAGAGATTGGATGTCATGTACGGGTACATCAGTCCATGCAGCTTCAACACTATGCCACAGTTCATCAACCGTAGTGACGGGCGAGTGGTGGCGGGCCTTATCTTCGATGCCTCCACAACTCTACGGTTTAGCAGGACAATGCTCGACTGTTGCCCTAGCCGGAACATTCGCCTGATTTCTCACCAATTGAAAATGTCCTGTCAATGGCTTCTGAGCGACTTGCCCCTCACCACTCGCCTGTTACTACGGTTGATGAAATGTGGCATAGTGTTGAAGTTGCATGGACTGATGTACCCGTACATGACATCCAATCTCTGTTTGACTCCATGGTTAGGCAGATAAATGCTGTTATTGCAGCCAGAGGTGGGTGCTTTGGGTAGTGTTTTCTCAGGATCTATATCTCCTAATTTTCTGAAAATGTAATCACCTGTCCTTCCCATTATAATGTATTTGTCCAATAAATATCATTCTGTTATTTGCATTCCTTCATGGTGTAGCATTTTGGATGGCCAGTAGTGTATTAGTATATGTAGTCATCGAGTCATTTTAAAGGACGTAGTCAATTTTACATAGCAGTGGTTTCTATTTCGGTAAAAAGGGTCAAATTCTACAACAAATTCTAAGAAATATCATGAAGTTTCCAACATTTGAGAAACTGAATATTTCATTTTCGTGTAATCATGTGGCGATGAATTTCTTAAACTTAACGTAACTTTGTCGAAAACTTAATTACAATCTGTATTTTCTAAGAAAACCCTTTATTCTGATTATCATAGAAAATTCTTACGAATTCTTATGCAGAAACTTCATTTCAATTATTAGTTAAAGAGAAGATATCAGGCGTGTTGTTTGTGAAAACGAAGAAAGACATACAGAAGAAAAAAGGAAAACCGGATTCAGCAAAACGCTTCATATTTAAATATGATTTACGGATATTTAAAGTAAACGTGCACTGTAAAAAAAATCTGTAAATTTTACAGAAAAAAACCATTTTTTTTACAGAAAAAAACTGTTTTTAAAAAAAACAGTTTTTTTCTGTAAAAAAAATGGTTTTTCTCTGTAAAAATTACAAAACCCATATTTTTTACAGGAAAAAACTGTTTTTTTCTTTTAAACAGTTTTTTTCTGTAAAAAATACGGATTTTGTAATTTTTACAGAAAAAATCCATTATTTTTTAGAGGGAAAAAAGCTGTTTAAAAGAAAAAACAGTTTTTTTCTGTTTTTATTATTATTGTTATTCCTAACCGATACAAAGAATGCTGAACTGAAACCGCATTTTGATTTTCACTGTTTGCCTGTCAATGTCATTTAAACACCCGCCAAAGACAAAAAAGGGGATTTTTATAAAGTTGAGAATTTTCATTATTTACAAGGTAAATGGGGGGGGGGGGGAGTTATAGACTAACAGAAAATGTGAAATAAAATTCTGAAATTTGGTGGGGGGGAGGGGGGGGCACAGTTTTGACATTTTACTAGGGGAAGTTTTTGATGCTTTTTTTCTTCAAGGAGGGGTGGGGGGGAGGCGAAGGCTGGTTAAAAAGATAATACTATATATAAATTATTTCAATTCGCTAAATTCACAGCGATATATATATATATATATATTACAAAGTATGTTATTACAGTTTTTAATAGTTAATTTTCACCAAGAATGACCTTTGGAGGGAGGGGGGCGTAAGGGGGCAAGAAAATTAAACAATTATACATAGAGAGATTTTAAAAAGGTTGATATAAAGAACAAAGTGGAAAGTTTTCTCCATTATTTTATTTTATTTTATTTTATTATTATTTTTTTTTATTATTATTATTTTTTTTTTTTTTTTTAGGATAAGGGGAGAGGCAGAGTTGAGATTGAGATAATTGAAATATATAAGATAAAACTCTGAAATTTAGCACATGAACGCACAATTTTGATATTTGGCAGAAGACATTTTAATTTCTTGAAGAAAGGGAGCTACTGGCGGGGGGGGGGGGGGGGATTAAAATGGTAATACAATGGTAGATATTTTTTCAACTCGCTACATGGATTGGATATATATTTAAAAATGAAAACACATGTGAAAAACGAAGGATAAGACAATATAAAATGCAATGGAATGGTTACTGCAGGAATTATACTTGATAGGATGAAAAAGCAAAAAAATGGAAAACTATGAATGCCTCATAGAATCTTCAGAAGGGATTTATAAGAATATTCATAGCAAGTATATGCCACCAATGGCCTTTAGGAAAAGGGGGAGGGGGGAGGGGTCAAGAAATTAAAAAAATGCAGAGTAACATACAGAGATTTAGATTTTAAATGGGGATGAAATAAAGACGACCAAAGCAGAAACTTTTAAAAAGATAATATTTTTCATTGTCTAACCTTTTTAGAGTGTATGTGTGTGTCTGGGGGGGGGGGGGTGTAACAGAAAAGAAAAATATTCAGGTTTGATCAACGAACCCAATTATGATACTTTACTGGCAGAATTTAAAAAAAAAAAAAAAAAAATGCTTTATTTCTTCAAAGGATGATGAGCCAGCAGGGCGAACTGGTTAAAAAGAAAATACAATATATAGATTCTCTCAAAGCGGTACATAAATAACTTGCATATAAGAAAAGCTGCCCCCCTTACTCCATAAAGGCCAGATAATGAAAAAGCTTAAATTTTTAAAAATTTCTCATCTGTTCGTCTTTATTTTATACCCTTTAAAATATTTGTATGTAATTGTTGTGGGAATACGTATTTTTTTCCCCTTGAGCCCTTCCCCCCTCCCGCCACAAAAGCCATTCTTGATGAAATAATAATAATAATAATATATCAATCATCGTATCATCCTCTATATTAAAACGAAAAGCTAATTCTTAAGATCAATGTTTTTCAGTGCAAAAAAAAGACAAATGCGCAAGCATAATATTAAATGAACAACATATCCAGCTTTAGAACAGAGTAGTGTGAGTTCGGAATGGTTGAGCGGTCTAAGGCGCACGTTTTAATCTGTGGTTCTAAGCTTTTGACAGCGCGGGTTCGATGCTCGCTCGGGGCAGATTGATTTTTGTTAGTTTATTGATGATAAGATAATTTCAATAATTTCTTATTTTACTTCAAGAGATGTTATATAATTTGTATTTTTTTTTTTTTATTCGAATACTTTATAAATAAGTAAATTTTAACATCCAACATTTTTTTTTTATTTACCAATTTTATGTTTAAATTAAAAGATTGTGCATGTAATTATCGATTAAATAAATTGAACTGATCTACAATTTTTGTTAACAAGATGCCATATATATACTAAGATATATACAAAGAAAAGTATTTTATTATTTTTTATATATATAAAAAAAAAAGGTGAGGAAATAAAAGGAGAGAAATATATTCAAACAGGAAATCTAAAAGAAAAATGACGTTGATGTCCATGATTTAATAATTAAATAATGTATAAAAATGTAAAATAAAATTCAAGTAATTAAAAAATATGTATTATAAATCGTTAGCTGCAAACAACAAATTTTAAGTTCGTGGTTTTAGAGTAAGACTCATAAAAAAGAATAAATAAATAATAACAGTGAAAAATAAATAAAGGTCGCGTGATTTAAAAATATTCAGAAAATACTCAGCATTGTTATTATTATTTTTTTTATATTGCGACTGTGGTAAGTAAAATTTAGCACCCGACAATACTTTACTAATTTACAATTAAGACAATACTTTACAATAATTACTAATTTGATATTAAAAATATTTAAATTAAAAGATTTTGCATGTATTATCGATTAAATAAATTGATCTAAACTTTTTTTTGTCTGACCATTATCAAGAAAATATGTTTATATACTAAGAAAAGTATGTGATTATTCTCCGTAAAAAAAAGAAAAGAAGAGAAAAAAGAAAGAAGGGAAAATATCCACATAAAAACTATAAAAGAAATCACCGGCATGGTTTACCATACAGTTACATGGTTTAACATATAAATAATGTTTTAAAGTCAGGCTGGTAAAAATAAAAGTAACGAAAAAATTTAAAGGTCGCATACTTAAAAAAAAACATTAGAAAATACTAAATATCGATAGTTTAAAAAAAAAGTTAAGACTATAGAAAATTTCCATTAATATTTTTAGTTAAATTTCTGCTAAAAAGCAAGCATAATAGTTTATAAATTACAAGCTTAAAATCTTTTCACTTCATTAGTCGAGTAGTTTGGACTGACAGCACCATCTATCACTTTATATCTATAGGAATCGCTTACACAATATAACAATTCATCAAGTTTTCGATACTTAATGAAGTTAAATCAACTAATTACAAATTAAAACATATTACTAATGCAATTTTTAAGTTGTTTACCGTCAAATCTTGACGGATACTATCTAGTATATATTAAAGCACAAGCTTAAAAATTTAAGTACAAATAATTCAGCGCAAAAATGAACAAAACTACGTATGATTAAAATCAAATATAGAACCTGTTTAGTTTTCGAGATTAACAGACCGAGGTCACGATAGCCCAGTCGTTTAAAGCGTTGGTTTACGAACTGATTATCTCCATAGAAGATGAGTTCTACTCCTGCTGCTGATAGAATGATTTCTGGAATATCTTTTGTTATAATTAGACATATTTTATTTCATGGGGAGAAGTTATATGATCTGTACTTTTTTATTATTATTCGAATGCTTAATAATTAAGTAAAATATAACATCCAAGAATATTTTTACAAATATCTAATTTTGTATTAAAAATATTTAAATTTTAAAAATTTGCATGTGATTATCGATTAAATAAATTGAAATGGTCTATAATTTTTGTTATATTTTGTATGACCGTTATCAAGAATGTAAAGAAAATATGTGATTTTTTTCCCCTTAAAAAAGGAAAAAGAAGAGAAAAGAAAATAGAAAGAAGGAAAATATTCATCTAAGAATTATAAAAGAAACTATCTTAATAAAGTATGAAAATATAAAATCAAACAATTAAAAATATGTATAGCTGGATGCAGCACATTTTAAGTTCGGAGTTTTAGAGCGAGATTGATAAAAATAAAATTAGTGGAAAATTTTTAAAGGCCGCGTAATTAAAAAAAAATAAAAAATACTAAAGATTGATATTTTTCAAAAAAAAATTGAGGTTTGTAGTATGTACAAACAAATGCCCTGTCTATTCAATTAATATTATTAGTTAAACTATTGATAAAAAGTAACCTTAATAGGTTAGAAATTACAAGCTTAAAATTCTTTAAATTCTTTCACTTCATTTATTGAGTAGGTTCGACTGACAGCGCCATCTATCGCCTTATATTTTTAGGAATTGCTTAGACATTGCTTATTCATAACGTTTTCAATACTTAATAATTAAAAAGCAACTAATTAAAAATTCAAATATATTTCAAATGGAACTATATAGTTATTTACCATCAAACCTTGACTAGTACTATCTAGTACACACATACACACACATATGTATATATGAGCTATCCATCTAGAGAGTTGAAAACAATCTATAGATTATTTTTTTTCAACTGCACGTGTCCGCCCTACCTCGCCCTCAAAAAACTTTCCTATTTGGAAGAAATAAAGCATTTAAAACTTTCCTTAGCCAAATGCAAAAATTGTGTTTTGGGGGCCAAATCTCAATCTCATATTTTTCTGTTATCCCCCTTAACTCTGACCCTTCCTTACTCTGCAAAAGACGTATAATGAAATTTTATAAGTTACCTTTTACAAGTTTCTACTTTGTTCGCCTATGAAGCGACGGGCCAAAGCTTGCGGTCCGGACTTGCTCCGGCCCCTCTCGATCTGTTGAGTGGGGTTCAATCGCAGCGTCTGGAATCGGTTAAAAGCCCTGTCATGTCCAATATTGGATGAGTACAGTACAAAATAGTCTTGTTTCCCCGCCCCCCAATTCAAGTCTTTATATGTAATTTTTTTATTTTTTTATTTATTGCCTTCCCCACCAATCTTGGTGAAAGTTTCAAAATATATGTATATATAAGCAGCCCACAGTTCTCTCAGCTACCAATCACTATTCTCCAACGTTTATTTGACCGCAAACCGATGATTTCTGACACTCCCTAGATAAGAAAGCCGTGACACGCGTCACGAAAACGTCATACCAAGCAGGCAAAACAAAGAAAAAAATTCAAACAACTTGCATGTTTCGATTTCATTGGCTCATAGAATTAATAATTATTGTTTACTAATGGTTAATAATGACGGAAATTCCAATTAAAGGGTAATCTTCTATTCGGAATCAACTACTCTTCAATCGTCAGATAATAATAAAGTACTTTAAATTTGCAGTAAACAACTTTAATTATCTCGTCGGATATACCAACTCATAAACTGTTTTCAACTCAGCTAAGTACATGGAATAAACGCCCACGTGAAAGAATGATTATCACGTGCTATCATGTGTTTTTCCCAGTGACGTCATCCAAGGCTACCAAGGACTGAAAAAACTCTTTAGATTTTTAGTCAGTTGTTGTGTGAATTTCTTTTAAAATGTAGCGTGTGAAAATGTCAGAGCGATGTAAATGCTCTGTTAACTTGTAATCAAGATACCGTTAAATGTTTAAATATAATATAAATATAAAAGTGAAGGATGCTTAATTTAATTAAAACACATGTTAATAAACATTTTAATTTCAGCAAAGTAATAAAGTTTCAGATCGATGGATTACGATAATGTGCGACTGCACAAAGGAATACAATTGTGTGTGAATTAACGGAGACGTAGCGCTCGATTCGGATATACATTTCTTTACGAAGGTTTCACCTTATAATCAGGTAAGCGAATGCATGCTTACTTAACTCTATTTATGAAGTATTGGTTTTATACAATTAAAGAAACTATTTTACACATTCAATTAACTGCGCCGCCGACAGATTATGAAAGACTGATAGTATGTATTAAATAAAAATTTTAAGCACATTAGCTATATGCTGGAAAAACTCGCTTTATAGAAAATAAAAACGAACGCAAAGAAAAGCGATTCGTATAAAATTAAATTAAATATCTTTAAAAATAATTAAAGATAGAAAATAAAAATGGCTACATTTAAAGAAAGCCAATTCATCGAGAAACTAAATTCGAGTAATTATTCCAACTGGAAATTTAAGCTCGAAATGCTTCTCATTAAAGAAGACTTATTCGAAGTAATAAGTGATCAACCGCCAACTCCTTTAAATGAGGATTGGAACAAAAAAGATAGAAAAGCAAGAGCTTTAATTAATCTAAGCATAGATGATGCACAAATTGTGCATGTAAAAAATTTTACCACAGCCAGGCAAACCTGGGAAGGTCTCAAACGTACGCATGAAAGAGCAAATCTGAGTAGCAAACTGTATTTATTGAGAAAACTGTACAGTACTAAACTGCCCGAAAACGGCAATATGATTACTCATATAACAAATATTCTACAAATAGTAGATAAATTATCCGCCATAGGCGAGAATATAAATGACTCACACATATCCGCACTATTTCTATGCTCATTACCGCCCAGCTACAACACGCTTATCACAGCATTAGAGGCAAGGCCCGAAGCCGAATTATCCCCAGATTTTATCAGAAGTAAACTCATAGATGAGTATAATCGCAGACAAGAAATGTCTGAACAAAACAACAGCTCTGAAAAGGCATTTAAAACACAAAGAAAACACACTTATAACGACTACAAAAGAAATTCAAAATATTGCAGTCACTGTAAGATGACGAATCATAATAATAGCGAGTGCTATCACCTCAAGAGCAGATACACACAGCACAACAAAAACAAACACACATATCAAAATGTGAATAACTTTAATAATAAAAACAAAGCTAAACCTTTTTCATCATCACTATGCTATGAAAACACAGAGAATTATAAAGAGAATACTGACTGTCACGATAACGCGAATGATCAGAAAATAAGCTCAAAAACTAATCAATCAGAAGATCGCGTACTAATAACAGAAAAATTAGGAAAACAAAACTGGATACTCGACAGTGGCAGTACCTCACACATTGCAAATGATAAGAGGTTATTTGATAAATTTAACAATTTTGAAAAATCATCAGTCACCATCGCAAACGGCAACAAACTCGAAGCATTCGGTTCAGGCGACGTTTTAATAAAAACGAAATCCCCAAATGGAGAAATAAAACTCACAAGACTACAGGAAGTCCTATACGTCCCAGAACTAGAATCCAATTTAATATCCGTAAGCAAAGCAACTAAAAATGGATGCAAATTAATCTTTGAAAATGACAAATGCGATTTAACGTTCGACGGTGAAATTTATATAAGAGCGAAGAACAAAAATAATTTATACATAATCGAACAAACAAACCACTCAGAAAATGCAGAAAACTATGCAAACGTCACACTAAGCTGTAATAATAATAAAGAATGTTTAGAAGTATGGCATCGAAGACTAGGACACCGTGATTATGAAGCAATCAAAACAATCGTAAACAAACAGCTAGCTACCGGAATAAAAATTAAAAACTGCAGACACAATAATAAATTATGCGAAACCTGCATCAAATCTAAATTAAACGACGCGCCATATCCAAAATCGGCTACAAATAGAGCAAACAAAGTTCTCGATTTAATACACAGCGACGTCTGTGGACCTATAAGTACACCAACACTAGGAGAAAAACAATATTTTCTCACATTCATCGACGATTACTCGAGATATACAACTATATACTTACTATCTAAGAAAAGCGAAGTAATTGATAAATTAAAAGAATACATTGCAATGGTAAATAATCAATTCGGTAGAAAACCAAAAGAAATAAGATCAGATAATGGAGGAGAATATAATAGCAACGAAATAGACAATTATCTAAAGGAAAACGGGATATTACACCAATTCACAATTCCACACAACCCGAGCCAGAACGGCGTGGCAGAAAGGAAGAATAAAAGCCTACTAGATATGACACGTAGCATGCTTTTAGAAGCAAATTTAAATAAACAATTTTGGGGAGAGGCAATACACACAGCGACATATTTACAAAACAGATTACCAACAAGAGCGAACGACAAAACTCCATACGAACTATGGAAATGTATCAAACCTGATCTCAAACACTTAAGAACCTTTGGATGTAAAGCATTTGTTTACATTAATAAAATACATCGAGGAAAACTAGATAATAGAGCGCAAGAAGGTATTTTTCTAGGTTACGACACACGTTCCAAAGGATATCGCATACACACAAAAGACAAACAAATAATAATTGCCAGGACTGTAAAATTCATAGAACATGAAATAAAACACTCAAACAACATTGAGGAAGATTCAAATCTCGAAGAAATCTCCACTGATGATAGAAATCAAGAAGAGAAGAATAAAAATTACATTGAAATTGACATTAATGATAAAGAAAAACAACCATGCGAGTCCAAACAAACACAAATAGAACCAAGAAGGTCAAATAGATCTAACAGAGGAGTACCACCAGATAGATTTGTCTGTTTAGTTAAAGACACACAATCAAATGAACCAAAGAATTGGAACGATATCATGGAAATGAAAAATCCACACGATAGGGAAAATTGGCTCAAAGCCACCGAAAATGAAATCAAGTGCCTAGCTAAAAATAAAACTTGGACATTAGTCGATCCGCCACCAGGCAAGAAAGTGATAGGTTCAAAATGGACTTTTAAATTAAAACGCGACAACCTAAACCAAGTGCAAACCTATAAAGCACGACTCGTGGCACAGGGATACAGTCAGAAATTCGGAGTAGATTATGACGAGACCTTTGCTCCAGTTGTCTCTCATACCACAATCCGTGCATTTCTCATAGCAGCATTAAATCATAACCTTAAAGTTAATCATATCGACGTGAATACAGCGTTTTTACACGGAAACCTACAAGAAGAGGTATACATGAAACAGCCGGAAGGCTATATAGCTCCAAATCAACAAAACAAAGTATGTAAATTACAAAAAGCAATATACGGGCTCAAACAAGCCGCCAGAGCATGGCACACGAAAATCTCCGAGAGTCTTAAAGCATTAAATTTTGTACAAAGTACATCTGACTCATGTCTTTTTATACGCGAAAATGGTGAAAACTCGACATACATTATAGTATATGTGGATGATTTGTTAATCGCCGGAAAAAACGAAGATATAATTGAATTAATAAACAATCTCAAAAGGGAATATGAATTGAAAGATTTGGGAGAAGTCAATAACTATCTCGGAATAAATATAAAAAGAGACGATAAAAATTTCTACTTAAACCAAAATTCAAAAATTGAAGAATTGGTAGATAAACTCAATCTTCAAAACGCAAAACCTTACAGCACACCTATGGAAGCAGGTTACAATCGACTCAACGATGATGAAAATCTATTACCTAACAATATCAAATTCAGACAAGCAACGGGAACATTACTCTACATCTCAACATTAACCAGGCCCGATATTTCAGCAGCGGTCAACATACTCAGCCGTAGAAATGAAACCCCTCGAGAAAAAGACTGGAAAGCAGTCAAAAGAATCGTAACATACTTAAACAACACAAAACACCTCAACCTGACGCTAAGTTCGAAAAATAAGCCTATTCTCGAAGTTTACGCAGATGCAGATTGGGGAGGTGATCCAGAAACTAGACGATCCACCAGCGGAAATATATTTATTTTAGGAAAATGTCCCATACATTGGACAACGAAAAGACAAACATGCGTTGCTCTGTCATCAGCAGAAGCTGAATACATTTCTGTAAGTAACGCAGCACAGGAAATACTATGGATGATAAAACTCCTGGAAGATTTAAAATTACCACAACAGAAACCCATAACAATATACGAGGACAATCAGCCATGTATAAAAATGGTTGAAAGTGGAAAACATACTCGAAAAAGTAAACATATAGATATCAGATTCCACGCGATAAGACAACTCAAGGAAGATGGAATAATAGATTTAAAGTATTGTCCCACAGAATTTATGACCGCAGATTCACTCACCAAGCCCAACCCCAAACCTGAATTCATTAAACACCGAAACAATCTGAACTTACTTCCTTATCCTACATAGAAGATTAAGGGGGAGTGACGGAAATTCCAATTAAAGGGTAATCTTCTATTCGGAATCAACTACTCTTCAATCGTCAGATAATAATAAAGTACTTTAAATTTGCAGTAAACAACTTTAATTATCTCGTCGGATATACCAACTCATAAACTGTTTTCAACTCAGCTAAGTACATGGAATAAACGCCCACGTGAAAGAATGATTATCACGTGCTATCATGTGTTTTTCCCAGTGACGTCATCCAAGGCTACCAAGGACTGAAAAAACTCTTTAGATTTTTAGTCAGTTGTTGTGTGAATTTCTTTTAAAATGTAGCGTGTGAAAATGTCAGAGCGATGTAAATGCTCTGTTAACTTGTAATCAAGATACCGTTAAATGTTTAAATATAATATAAATATAAAAGTGAAGGATGCTTAATTTAATTAAAACACATGTTAATAAACATTTTAATTTCAGCAAAGTAATAAAGTTTCAGATCGATGGATTACGATAATGTGCGACTGCACAAAGGAATACAATTGTGTGTGAATTAACGGAGACGTAGCGCTCGATTCGGATATACATTTCTTTACGAAGGTTTCACCTTATAATCAGGTAAGCGAATGCATGCTTACTTAACTCTATTTATGAAGTATTGGTTTTATACAATTAAAGAAACTATTTTACACATTCAATTAACTGCGCCGCCGACAAATAATTCCACGAGCCATCGAAATCGAAACATGCAAGTTGTTCGAATTCTTTTTTAATTTTGCCTGCTTGGTATGACGTTTTCGTGACGCATTTCACGGCTTTCTTATCTAGGGGGCGTTGCCTACATTCATACTAAAAGAGTTAATAATCTTAGCTAAAACCATTCAAGTTTGTTCATTGAGAACATACATCTGACTTGTGTGCTTGACATCAAGTGCCCGCTTATAAGTCATCGTCAATATACAGGGACGAGATAGCCACAAGGAAATTTACAACACCAGAGAGTTACGTCCCGGAGCTCCAAAAAGTGTGTGCAATGGAGCTGGCGGGAGTCGAACCCGCCGACCTGACTCCTACGCTCTCAAGCGATTAGCGGAATGGTGTCTTAACCACTCGGCCACGGAGGCCCCGCCCTTCAAGGGGTCGACCAGGACTTCACTATGCGTTTACGAAAATTATGAGAACTTCTTAAGTAGAGAATTCTCAGTCAAAACGTTCATACTACGCTCCTTCAGCTTATAGATAATTATCTTAAATATGGTTTGGACGGAAATTTTGCGCATTTTCGGAATTTGTGGATCCTGAAAGACTTTGCTCTATTTCAGAAGCGAGATTAGCCAATCAAAAGCTTGTATTTATGCAAAATTTTCGCATTTAAAGAAAATTTTGCAGAATACAGATTCCTGGTGGTTAATCTTGTTTCAAAAATAGTAAAATATTCTATCTGTATACCTGCTTAAGTCTTTAATAAGGAAAGGACATATTTACAAACAAACACTTTCATCAACCAATCTATCAGTACATTTTTGTCATAGCGATCATTGCAGGAATCTTCATGGCAACGCAAGCCAATCATATCGTAGACCGTTTAACGTAGACCAATCAAATCACTACATCTCATGTGTACAGTAGGAGCAGGACTACACTAGATACCGGGCTGGCTCATTCACTATCATGACGTCACAAATGGTGGCTGGCCGCGACCAGCGATTGGTACAAAACGACCCATCGTTTTGTGCCAATCGCTGTATGTCTTTCGTTTTGTCGCTTCACTTTATAAGAATCGCTGGTCGCGGCCAGCCACCATTTGTAACGTCATAATAATGAATGAGCCAGCTCGGTATCTAGTGTAGCCCTGGTAGGAGTCATAAAGAACAAACAGGTTTTTCTTGCCTTCCAACAGTAATTTAACCAACAGTGACGTCAGCTGCTCTTTTCTCGAGGCTAACCAAGGCAACACTAGATACCGGGCTTGCTCATTCACTCTCAAAACGTCACAAATGGTGGCTGACCGCGACCAGCGATTGGTCCAAAGCAACGCGCCCATCATTTTGTGCCAATCGCTGTATGTCTTTCCTCCTAGTCAGCCACCTTTTGTGACGTCATCATAATGAATGAGCAAGCCCGGTATGTAGTGTAGCCCTGGGCTAACGAAAAAGAAAGGCTACCGCGGTGCTTTACGCGTATCTTTTTTTACAGACCGCCGGAGTCATGTGATGCTCGAATGCACCAATGCAGGTGTACGAAAAGAGCACACGTCACTCTAGTCGTCTGTAAAAAAAGATAAGTGGAATTCGCCGCGGTAGCCTATCTTTTTCGTTAGTCTCGCTCTTTTCTTTTAAAGAAAGGGCAGCTGACGTCACTGTTGGCTCAATTACGGTTGGTTAGCAAGAAAAACCTGTTTGTTCTTCATGGCTGCTACTGCACACATAGAGTTGCAAAAACCCCGCAGTTTTTGAGGGACGGGAATAGACCAGGGAATTTTTGAGAATAAACAAGGAATTATGGGGAATATTGGAAATTTTGAAGGAGTTTTGAAAGTAAACAAAACTAGTCATTTTCAATTTAATTTTTTTATTTGTAAGAAATTTCAAGCATTGTTCCGAAAAGTTGAAAATAGGTTTGAATTCACAAAACTTGGGCTTTTGCGCTCTAGGTTTTAATGATTCATTAAAACTCATTTGCTTTACAACAATGGCAGCTGTGAATTGGTAAAGATTTGAATGTTTCTTTAAAAATTAAAATTGTTTAATTTCTGTTAGCTGGCATATTTACTATTCAGGCATACACAATATTAATTTTCTTCAGAGTTAGTGTATTTTTGCATTGATTTCTATTAGTTTTGTTCGTTTTTTTTGTTTTTTACATTGTCTGAATCGGAGAACAGGGGTGATGTTTATATTCATGTCAGGCAAGATGAATCTGTCATCTGCCTCTCGCACTTTTTGCTTATCCAAGAATAAAATATCAAATTACTTATGACATTTTAATTTATCTTACTTAATTATTTCTGCAGCTTAACCATGTAAATCGTTAGTTTTCATGTAAACTGTGCTTTTTTTCTGTATTTGTGTTACTGGTTTTGTTTACATTTGTAAAAAAAAAATAAAAAATAAAAAATCGTTTAGAAATTAAACAATTCCATGTCTAAAACTTTATGAAAACTCCCGGGAATTATTAATATTTCCCTCCCAAAAAAACCCGAGTTATTCCCGGGAATGGACTTTACTCACGAGTGGCAATAGCTATGCCTTTGCTGGTATATGTCCTCCGAAAAAGACTGTTCATTGGACGAATGGGAAGCTGTGCTAAAATGTTCTTCACGCCTATTGGTGTTTTTCTTCTAAATACCCGTAGATGACGTGACATGGAAAAAGTACATAAACATGGTTTTTTCCGCCCTTTGCAACTCTATGTACACATAAAATGGGGAAATTTGATTGGTCTACTTTAAACTGGTCTATAATATGATTGGCCTACGTCGTCATGACGATTCCTGCATCGACAAAATTTAGTGGTGGATTGGTTGATGGAACTGTTTGTTTGTAAACATGTCCTTTTTTTTTATAGAGAAGTGTCGTGACTTACGTTATACACGGTCGGTTCATCACTTTTAAAACGTCACACGGAGTGAATAATCTTTACACTGCGATTGGCACAAAACGATGGGCGCGACTCTTTGTATCAATCGCTGTGTAAAAAAAAAAATAACGTTTTAAACGTCATGAACTGTCCATGTATAACGTAGGTCGTGGTTTCTGCCATTGTCGAAGACTAAAATTTAAAATGTCACAGAACAGAGTTGTTGAATTCTGTTGAGTGCCTTTTTAAGAGAGTGGTAACATAGCACAGAATCAGGGCTACACTAGATACCGGGCTGCCTCATTCATTCGAGGCTAACGAAAAAGACAGGCTACCGTGGTTCATTCCACTTATCTTTTTTACAGACCGCTGGAGTGACGTGATGCTCTTTTCGTACACCTGCATTGGTGCATTCGAGCATCACGTGATCAGGCGGTCTGTAAAAAAAGATACGCATAAAGCACCGCGGTAGCCTTTCTTTTTCGTTAGCCTCGTCATTCATTATCATGACGTCACAAATGGTGGCTGGCCGCGACCAGCGATTGGTACTAAACGAAACGACAAAACGAAAGACATACAGCGATTGGCACATAACGATGGGCGCGTCGCTGTATACGCCGCTGAAGTGTGACGTTTCAACATGGCGCTGGGCATAAACAGATCGAAGTGCCCATTGAAATAACATGGACGTAAAAAATAAATTCTTCTAGGAATAATAATTTTCATATTTAAGAACTTTCAGTCACTGTTCTGCAAAGTTTAAGGTACGCTTTTCATTATAAATTCACCAAACTTCTGATTTTGAGCTTTAAATTTGAATAATTTATTAAAAACTCATTAACTTAACTCCGGTCAGATAAGCATGGCGGTTGTTTACATCGGCTGAATCGGTGATATTTACATTCATGTCTATCAAGATGTATTTATCTCTCTTTACTTATAAGTAATTTCATATTTTAATTATAAGTAAACAGAAAATCCTATTAAAATTAATAAATCATTAGATTATTTTTAATAATTCATATATTATAATACTGTATATATATATAATATATTAAAATTTAGTATTTTATTTAAATATATTATATTATTAATTTAATGTAGTATTAATTTAATATAATTCCATATAATATTATTTATATATATAATAATATTAATTATTTATTAAGATTAATACTCATTATAATAATAAATATTTTATTATTATTATTAATTATAGTTTTTAATATTAAATAATTAATATTTTAGTTCATATTATTATATTATATAATATATTTTAATTATTTTTAATTAATAATAATTAAATTATGTTACTATGATAATTTACACTTATAATTTGTAATATTATTTATTATATTATTATAAATAATATATAAATATTATATTATTTATGTTATTAATTTATATTAAATATAAATATATTAATATAATTATAAATATTGATACTATAATAAAATTATAATATAATCTATAATAAATATTAAGTATATTATTTATTATATTATTATAAATATTATATAATAATATTATTTTATTTATGTTATTAATTTATATTAAATATAAATATATATTAATATAATTATAAATATTGATAATACTATAATAAAATTATAATATAATCTATAATTTATAATAAATATTAAATATATTAATATTTATTATATATATTATTAATTAATATATATAATAAATAAATATTAATATGGAATATACATATATAATTGAATAATTAATTTTATATTATTTATTATTAGTATTAATTATTCATAATATTAATTTAATGTAATATAAAATTAATTTAATATGTTTAAATTCATTTAATATTTAATTTAATATAGTGTATCATTTTAGTATTATAATTTAATATATTATATTTTATATTTATTTATATTATTATAATGTATCATAATTTATATATTTAATATATTATTTAATATATAATTTATATATTTAATTTAAATATTATTTATAATTTATGTATTATAATGATTTATAAATTATAAAATATCTTTAATAATTTTTTAAAATATAAAATTGCTAAAATTATTAATTAAAATTAATAAAACTTTTACTTATAAGTAATGAGGGACAGAGATATCTTTACATACATGAATGTATTCACCAATTCAGTATATGTAAACAACCGCCATGTTTGTCGAACTAGAGTTAAGCTAATGAGTTTTTAATAAATTGATCAAATTTAAATCACAAAATCAGAAGTTTGGTGAATTCATAATGAAAAGCGTTCCTTAAACTTTGTAGAAAAGTGATTAAAAGTTCTTAAATATGACAATTATTATTCCTAGAAGATTTTATTTATTACGTCCATGTTATTTCAATGGGCACTTCGATCTGTTTATGCCCAGCGCCATATTGATGATGTCACGACTTCAGCGGCGTATACCAATCGCTGGTCGCGGCCAGCCACCATTTGTGACGTAATGATAATGAATGAGCCAGCCCGATATCTAGTGCAGCCCTGACAGAATGCAAGCTCTAATTAAAGTTTTTGTGCAATCTAGGAGAATCAAGATCCCAGAACTTGGCAGTAGCTGCGTAGATGAGTATGGATTTGGTTAGAAAATAGACAAAAGTCTAAAAGCATTAGCAAGGCAACACTAGATACCGGGCTTGCTCATTCACTCTCAAAATGTCACAAATAGTGGCTGACCACGACCAGCGATTGGTACAAAGAAACGCGCCCATCGTTTTGCGCCAATCACTGTACGTCTTTCGCCGCGGGCAGCCACCTTTTGTGACGTCATGATAAGGAATGAGCAAGCCCGGTATCTAGTGTAGCCAAGGCAACACTAGATACCGGGCTTGCTCATTCACTCTCAAAACGTCACAAATGGTGGCTGACCGCGACCAGCGATTGGTCCAAAGCAACGCGCCCATCATTTTGTGCCAATCGCTGTATGTCTTTCCTCCTAGTCAGCCACCTTTTGTGACGTCATCATAATGAATGAGCAAGCCCGGTATGTAGTGTAGCCCTGGCATTAGCTTGATGATAATGGCAGTATCGCTATGATGCTATGTTTGAAATTCATTTTTGCCTAAAATCGTCTCGATCAATCAATTTTTTTGTCCTATGTCATCACTTAAGTATTCTGTAGTAGAGCGACCTACGGTATACACGGCCGGTGCATGACGTTTAAAACGTCACATGGAGTGGATCATTTTTACACGCCGATTGGTGTAAAACGAGGAGGCTCGCCAATTTAACTCTATGAAAGAATGGCGACATACGTTTTGTCCAAACTGTGACAAACCAGAATGACAACCCAGAATTTGGAGACTGCGCCTAGACGAGTGAGTCTAGAGTGCCTGTATATGAAAATGCCGACTAACGCGATATAAAATTTTATTGTTTAAGACTATTTTGAACAAAAACGAATCGCCAAGCAACCGGGTGACATTGTCATTATCGCTAAGCTAGTGTTTATTAACTTGTTTCACTCGTCTAGGCAAGTATCGCCAAGTTCTGATTTGCCATATTTTGAACTAAAAACTTCTATCTGAGCGTGTGTCACCACTCTCATATAGAGGCACCGAACCCTACGTGAAACAAGTCAACAAAAATTACTTGGCAACAATGGGGCCTTCGTGGCCGAGTGGTTAAGACACCATTCCGCTAATCGCTTGAGAGCGTAGGAGTCAGGTCGGCGGGTTCAACTCCCGCCAGCTCCATTGCACACACTTTGTGGATCTCTCGGATGTAACTCTCTGGTGTTGTAAATTTCCTTGTGGCTATCTCGTCCCTGTATATTTACGATGACTTATAAGCGGGCACTTGATGTCAAGCACACAAGTCAGATGTATGTTCTCAATAAACAACAACTTGGCAACAATGTTAGACTCACCAAGATGTTTTGAGGTACATTTTTCCTTAAAATCGCCCATAAAACATTCATAACGCACATTTTCGAATACCAAACTTATTTATTTAGCGAACACTTTTTCAAATTATGTCAATTGTTTATCTGTTACCTTATTGCTCTTGACCAATCAAATTATATTTTTCATGTGTCGCCACTCTCATGCAGAGGAAGTGTACCTCTATATGAGAGTCTCGACATACTCACAAAGCACATGCTCAACAGTTTTGTCCAAACTATAGCAAACCTAGATTCCAAAACACGGCGATAATCGCCTGGACGTGTTCGATTAGATGTGAGATAAGTTAAAAAACATTAATTTGGCAATAATGGCAGTCTCGCCATTTCACACGATTCATTTTTGTCCAAAATCGTCTCAACCAATCACATTTTATAATCTGTATGTCACCATTCTGATATAGAAACATGTAAGTTAATGTTACTGACCAATGGAATTAGGGATGAATTCAGGTAGGGCATTTGACACGGAGCATCGATTGGTTTGTATGCTAATAATATGATATGGACTATTGATTTTTTAATGTATAATTTTTATACTGAATTCTATAAGTACAAATCCGACTTCCCCAGGAACCTTATAATATCCCCTTCTAGGATTTCCAAATCTTTCTTGGAGAAAAGTATCTGAATTAACACCGGATAGGACAAATCCTACTGTTTGAGAACTATGATTTGAGATTAGCGCTGTTAGCCTTTTGAAAAGTGTATTCCGGCATAAAAACTTTTTATTTCCTCAAGGAATTTAAAGTAAAATCGAGAATTTTAAATATTCCCGAAAACTAGGAATATTCTAACATCAATATTTTAAAGCATTTTGATTAACATACGTTTATACTGTTATCGTAAAATTTATCAATCGATAAGTTGCTTAATATCAATAAACGTACAAAAATCACAAAAATTTACAAACTTTTAAATATTTCCACGTAAAACATTGAACTTGAATTAAATAAGCTATACTAGTCATCATTTGCTATATGTAAATTACAAACACATAACGTTCAGCACAAAGATACTTAGTGGTTTAGTAATCTTCTGATAATAACATGAAATAATATTATGAAAGATATTATAGTAGGAAATAAATTATTTGACTACAGGAAAAATTATATTACAAAAATGACTTTACAATTACATTTTTTCAGCTTACATTCTATATAAAAAGTCAATATTTCGATACTAGTTCTCAAACGTAGAATATAAATAATACAACAATTCAATAGTATAAATCATATATAAAAACTGAAAACTTTTATATTATGTAAACAGCTCTTTCTTCTTGAAAATTTCTTAAATTTGTTTATTGCTCGAAAAGTTCCCAATTTTCCCATTTTTTTCTCTAAATGTTCCGTTGTTTTTCCTTGTTTCAAAATTATCGGATATTTTTCTATTCTACTTCAGATGATTCAGTGCGGAGCGAAGCGCTACGACAATAACATTTGAAAAAGATAGATCAGCCAATATAAAACTATTATAGAGATAGTACTTTTGTTATGAATTTTAAAGATATTTTTCTCATAATGTAGCACAACTTATTAGTAGTACAGAAATATGTAATTACCTATGAGATTTATGACCAGGGTTGTAAAAAACCCGGGTTAAAAAAACCCAGCCTGGGTGGGTACCCGGGCAGCTACCCACTACCACCCTTATGGTTGTAAAAAACAGTTTTTTTAACCCAGCCCCCCGGGCGGGTATCCGGGCCGCTACCCACTACAACTCTGTTTATGGCTTTTCAAAATTTATATGTTAATCACAATTCAATCCAGTTTTGGTTTTAAAGAAGAAACTCAAGCCATTAAGCAATTTGCCCCATTTTTGCATTTAAAAATTCGGTCAACGTATGGTCAGTTAATTCCCGCCTAGGAGCAGATTCAGATTCAACCAAGCAGAGATGCCTACCATATGACTTTAGCCTCTGCAAGACCTGCTTGGCGGCCTAGGAGCAGGACAACATTAGATACCGGGCTTGCTCATTCAATCTCATGACGTCACATATAGTGGCTCGAGGCTAACGAAAGAGAAAGGCTACCGCGGTGCTTTGCGCGTATCTTTTTTTACAGACCGCGGGAGTCACGTGATGCTCGAATGCATCAATGAAGGTGCACGAAAAGAGCCACACGTCACTCTAGCGGTCTGTAAAAAAAGATAAGTGGAATGTACCGCGGTAGCCTGTCTTTTTCGTTAGCCTCGTAGTGGCTCGAGGCTAACGAAAAAGACAGGCTACCGCGGTACATTCCACTTATCTTTTTTTACAGACCGCTAGAGTGACGTGAAGCTCTTTTCGTACACCTTCATTGGTGCATTCGAGCATCACGTGACGCCGGCGGTCTGTAAAAAAAGATACGCGTAAAGCACCGCGGTAGCCTTTCTTTTTCGTTAGCCTCGTAGTGGATGGTCGCGACCTGCGACCAGTGATTGGTACAAAGCAGCGCTCCTATCATTTTGTGCAAATCGCTGTACGTCTTTGGTCGCGGCCAGCCGCGACCTACGTTATATACGGCCAATGCATGACGTTTAAAACGTCACATGGAGTGGATCAATTTTACACAGCGATTATTGCAAAACGGTGGGTGCGTCAGTTTGAACCAATCACCGGATAAAAATTATCCACTCCATGTGACGTTTTGAACGTCATCAGGGCTACACTACATACCGGGCTTGCTCATTCATTATGATGACGTCACAAAAGGTGGCTGACGAGGAGGAAAGACATACAGCGATTGGCACAAAATGATGGGCGCGTTGCTTTGGACCAATCGCTGGTCGCGGTCAGCCACCATTTGTGACGTTTTGAGAGTGAATGAGCAAGCCCGGTATCTAGTGTTGCCTTGGTATAACGTAGGTCATGGGCCAGCCACCATTTGTGACGTCATGATAATGAATGAGCAAGCCAGTGTCTAGCACTGCTACTACTAGGAGAACAGAATAGGACATAATATTCTATCATCCTAGGTTCCTGCCCATTTGTAAAATATTTCGAAGGGAGGGATTCAATTTTCAATTTTAACCTTCCGGCTACCAAGATGGGTCCATTGCACCCGAAAGCAATTTTTGTCCATTTTCGTCAAGTATAGGGAAGTTACAATCTGCTGATTACCGTTTCATCCGTCAATCAAAACTTCCCGGTTGACCTCCAGCCGCGTCCAAAATCCTCTCAGCCACCAATCACAACTACCTTCTAAAGGTTAGTTGACCTCCAACAGTCGATTTGTGACGTTATTTGAAATTACCCTACACAGTAATTGAAAGTAATAAAAATAAGTGCCTAACCATTAACAATTTTTTTTTGTATAGCATATGCTGTATTATTTATGCTCTTTATAAATCAATAATTCAGTTGTATTTTGATAATTCTATATTATATGTGTCCAATAGAGCAGTTCACATCACGTGGCTTCTACCGTAAAACGTTTTAAAAGCTGTAGGACACAGAAGTAGAAAAAACATTGATTAAAGTAAACGTTGAAAAAGCTGTAGGACACACAAGTAACAAGTAGAAAAAACACCGATAAAACTACCGATATCTGTCCTACAGCAGCAGCAAAAACTTGTTCGTCAGGTCACCTTGCACAACTCTACAGGCTAAAATGATAATTCTTGGATATTTTATGTGTGTGCGTGGGGGGGGGGGCTGAACATTGAACCCCAGTTTTCGAGCAGAGCCTAACGAAAAAGACAGGCTACCGCGGTGCATTCCACTTATCTTTTTTTAGAGTGACGTGATGCTGTTTTCGTACATCTGTATTGGTGCATTCGTGCATCACGTGACTCCCGCGGTCTGTAAAAAAAATATATGCGTAAAGCTCCGCGGTAGCCTGTCTCTTTCGTTAGCCTCGGTTCGAGCGTATATAAAAGTATCATATTCAGAGAATATTGAAAATTGCATCAATTGATTTCAAAAGCATTAAGCTTTTAAAGAATTCACTAATTTTTTTATTCTACCAGTACTAATGATAAAAAGATGTACAATAGATCTGAAAATATAAGGAACATACTTTAATATCAGAATGATTTTGTGTTAATTATCTTATTTATTATAAATATATATAACGTCAAAATAAATTAGATTATAACTGATGTCGATATAAATTAGCGAAATTACTTAAATATGTTTTTACTTCACGATTTCAAATGTTAATTTGCAAATAATGCTTACAAATAAATGGCCTAGAGGCATAATTTCCCCGTCCACCGCGGATAGACGATTGCGATTATCATGCTTTCTGATTACTTCTTAAACCGAACGCTTCTTAGGTCATTTCCAGTTGAACTTGGTTTCTTATATAATATCTATTAATTTCTATATAATCTAATTAATTTATAACTGTAATATAATAAATATTATAATATAAACTAATTAATTTCTATGTAGTCTAATCTCTATATAATCTAATATTTCTATATAATCTAATAATATATATTCATTTCTTATATTATATCTTCTTATATCTTCATAATCCTCTAAAATATCGGAAATGATTTAAGAAGCGTTTGCTTTTACAACAAATAATCATAAAGCGTAAAAATCCCAATCGTCAGAGCTATTTCCTTATAGGAGTGACGTCACGAGCATATATTAGACTGGGGAAGAAATGCGAGTTGGCAACAGCTAGATTTGTTTACCCACCGGAAGCTGGAACATGGAGATAGAAATAAGATCTTTCTATCTCCCTGGCTGGAAGGCGCGGAACTTTTGTGCATGTTGCCGACAATTGAGCATTTTCAAATTTATAAGGTAAGTTTAAATGCATCGTTTTTTAAAATAATGAAAGGTATGATATTTGTCAAACTAAATTAAAACTGTAAACCATATCGGTTTGAGAATTTTCATTATATTTCAATTTAAAATGTTTATTATTAGTTCCTCGTGGTGAATCGTGGAGGCTTCCATATTGCTTGGCTTGCAAGCACATAAGCTGACAAATATCATATTCCTTATAAATGTGCATGTAATTAAATGTTCTTTTATAAGTACGGTTGTTACAGTATTGCAGAATATTAGGACTCTTAGGGTTCGTAAATATATTTTCGAAAATATAAAAAATATCCGATATTTTGATATATAGGTATCTGGTTATTTTTTTTATATCTGTCCGATATTCTCAAAATAGTACTGCTAATTATAAACTTTTTCAGACTTACCGTAATTTCCAGCGTATAATACGCGGATCAAATAATCATTTTTCGACTCAGAAATTTTATTTTATAAAATGTCATATCGCTGTAAATATTTGACTTAAATCGCTGAATAAAATTTCTGTGTTGAAACAGAATTGTTTATTCCGCGGATTATACGCCGGAAATTACGGCAAAATAAATTAGCAACTACAATATATTGCACTTAACATGAGAATTTAAAAAAAAAAATTTCTCCTCCCCCCCCCCCCACCCCACCCCGTCCCTTACTTACAATACAACAAAAGTGAGGATCAACTAATTGAAAGCAGAAAAAATTTGCCTTTTGCACTATCGAAAAACAAAATAAAGGTTTCAGCATCAAGTATTGTGAAAATTTTATCATTTATACAACAAAATTCTAATATTTTTAAATTCAAAATTTGAACGTAAATTTAAATTCGTGTCCTTTTTTTTGTTCTCTAACCTGTTATGCAGTCTAAACTGAGCTAAACATAACAAAAACCAGAAATGATTCTTTCAATAAAGCTGCAAATAAATGATTAATTAAATTAGACAGTCTATCTTTCTTTCATGGCTGTACTAAGTTGACACATAACTATTAATTCTACATTTAAAAATTCAGCTTTAAACATAAAGGTTAGAAGGAAAAGAAAAAAAATCAGGGGGGGTGGGGGCATGTCTAAAAAAGTCACTGATAGAGGCAAAAGTTCTGTATCTACAAAGTGTCATATAGTCAATAAAAGGTGAAAAATTCATACTTGTTTTCACTGAAAAAAAAAAATGACACTTTGAAAAACTGATTATCAACTAGAGAAAATATCGTTACTTATTATCTGAGCCAGGTCACATTCACTGCACCTACAATAGCGACAGAAATAATAATTACTGTAACGCTTATTTATTTTTGCTTTTTTTTTTGTTACGTGCCTAGTTAATATCTCATAGTTGGCATATTATAGGCAGTGGTAAAAATATTTATATGCAGATTGTAACTATATAATATAATAGAGTAGAATAAACAAATATAATAGTATATTTGTTATATTTATTCTGATTGGCATAGCAAATTACTGGAAAACCATATTTAGTGCCATCAATTTTATGTTATGTACTAAATTAATTTTTTGTATTGCTTTAGTTTGCTTTTATTGCTTTATTTGTCATTTTTAATAATTTTATGTATTTATTAAATGTTTTGAACACGATTGTGGCCACATTGAACAAAATTGGCAATTGACAACCATTTTTGGCAATCTATTTATAAGTTAAGGTTCTTGGTTTTTTACTATCCAAATGATGCCAAGTTAGTCTGAAAGGATAAATGAATCCTATAAAAAATGAACATTATATTTTGTGTTATCTCAAAATGTTTGTTAGGAAAAAAAAGATTGTGCAATACTACACTAAGTTAAAAATCACACTGTAAAAAAAAAAAAAAAAAAAAAAAACTGGAAAATTTCAAATTAATATAACCAACATAATAAAAAATTTTAGTCATGCAGAATTATACTTAAAATAGACTTTTTAATGTTTCTTGATTGTTACATTAAGGTTGTTCTCAGATCCAAAAGAACTACTTTTAACATATTTCTTAATTCATTGTTCGGAGACATGTAAAATTGGCAGGTGTTCTTATTCAGAAACTATGTAATCAAATAATGTTTTTCATTTTTTGGTAAAGGCAGAAGATCTTTCAGAAAATACTGTCAAAGTCTGCGTTTTGAATCGAATCCCTGATGCTGTTTGCACGAGAAAAGGGAAAGACGACACAAATCGCTTATAACTCGATAAGTAATTTATTTATCAAATTGTGGAAAACTCATTTCGATTCCAAATTGCTTCAATAGTTAGCCCTGCTAACTTTACGCCATTGCATTTAAAAATGTGTCAGAAAGTTTTGTTTTATTGAGCAGGTCATTTGAGAACTACCTTAAATTGCTCGGTATTCGTTTGACTTCAAGTTAAGTTTTACAAGTAAACCTAATTCCCTAATGATAAAATTACGAGTGAATCAGCAAGAAAATATGAATCTTATTTTCAACAAACTAATTTTAAAAAATGTATGTTTTATTAGAGTATTGACACTATGCACACATACAAATTAGAAACTTAAAAATAGGTGTTGCAATTGAGGACTTTCACTAATAAATAAATTATTATGATGAATAATATAAAAGTTAAAAAAAAAAATTCAGAAACGACGTTAACTGTTTAGAAATCATGCCTAATTTCACGAATGCAATTCTTGTAGTTCTAAAACATTTCTGTTAAAATATGCGAGTTTGGCATGTGCCCTGATTGTGGAAAATTCACCACTTTTATTTATGCTTGGTAGAAAGTGCAAACTTGTAAATTTAGTAAAAAAAAATAATTTTTGTTCCATTTCTTTTTTTTTTAAGATTTGGAAATAGGAAAGGTAAAAAAAACATTTAAACTACCTATTTAAGATTTCTAAATCTTCTCAGGGTTTAGTTAGAGGGTTCGCTGATTTAAATCTATTGATTTTTTAAAATAAAATCATTGATTTAAACCAGTTTTTTTTTTTAGATACTGGTAATAAATTCAAGATGTAAACAAACATAATAATGTACTTTAACATAATTTAGTTTTATATAATTCAGATAATCAAAGAGTATTTAGAAAGATCAGGCTTAATCTTTGTCAAAAAATAAATTACAATGCAAGTTTAGAAAAAATAATTTCAAATTTCATTTGAATCAAATTGTAAAATAAACTTGTAACAGTAAGGACTAAGCAAAAATATTTTAAGTATAGGAATATTTACTTGCCTATTATTTAGTATTTAGAAAAGCTCTGTATTTTAGCTCTGAGAAAATGTCAGCATTATTGTCCGCTAAAGAGAAATACTCTACTTTGGTGATACCTATTAAAGTTTGAAGCAAAATCTGAACCACTCAATGAATTTTTGTTTGAATCTAATATAGTGGAAGATCTCAGTCATTTAGAATGGTAGGAGTCACAGTTATCGAAAAGGATGATACTAAAAAACTTACATAATGCATGATCAACCAGTTTTTTACTGAAATAGCTTCATTAGAACGATTATTTTCAGCTTTTGGCTTAGTACATTTGAAAATTAGGACTCTCTTAGGAATTGATTTAGCTGCTAAACTCGTTTTTCTGTACCAGCACTTTAACAAAAAACAAAAGTTAATATCTTTATTTGCTTCCAAAATTGTTTAAAAATTTTATGTGCTGCATGCAGTTATTTTTATTTTAACTAAAATATTTAAGGTTACATTCATTTTTGACATATGATTTGTAGTTTCTCAGGCATTTTGTATAATAAAATATTTTGGTATCCTAAAATGTTACCTTTTAATCATATATGTAAATTGTGTAAAAATATTATATATATTGCATTGATAATACTTATAAAATAATACTTACTAATATATATTGGTAATACTTATAGCATGCATGTGTGTGCATAATTTTTATTTTATAAATTAAAAGAAAAGTCATATAAAATAATATATTGTGCAAGTTTTTTTTTTAATTGATTTAAATTTTAAAAAATGTGATTATTTTGATTAAAAAAAAATCACAAACCCTGTTTAGTTATAATTATATTAATAATTATTTATTAATTGACAATTAAGCTATGAATATATTGTATTATTACCAGGAACACAAAACTGTATATAATTTCTAGAATTCTAGCATATCAGAAAGTGGGCAAAAAATTAATTACAAAATTCAATTTTTATATACAAGTGTTTCATGTAAGCAGCTTGTACTGTAATATTTTTTTACGTACTGTTTGGCATGTTAAAATGATGAGAGACATTGTCAATTTTGGGCACACATACGTAAAAACATTCGTCATCCCTGATGTAGTAACAAAAGCCAAATTTTAGATGTTTTGTTGTTAATGTTTATAATTAAAAAAAAATTAATACTAAACTACAGTGTATGCCACTTAATGTGATTGTGGTTAATATTATTATCCAGTTAGTGTTATCAAAATCACCATATCCCGACCCACTGTATTTTGCTTACTACATCGCTTTATGTGATCAATACTCCATTTAATGTTATCGCTTTTTCAGCAGACCAGTTCCTGAAAAGTTTGCAAAAAAAAAAAAAAACTATTTTTCTGGAAACATTGCATTTTCTGTTAATGTCATGGAATCGAATATCATCTGCTACAATTAAAAATTCTTTTGTTACTGCTGCATTCTGTGAAACTGAAAACAGACTACGGAAATCTTCCCTGATGATATGACGAATGAAGATTATGAGGACTGGATGGCAATCAGCAGTGACATTCCTGTAGTTGCAAAGCTGACAGAAACTGAAATTTTCAAAAAAATTGCGAAGATATACAAAATCATAGTGATGATGAGGATCAGGGAGGGGGACAATGAAAGTCAACTTTTTGAAGGACCACTTACATATGCAGAAATGAGGAATGCATTGAAAATATTCTGAAACAAGGTTCTGTTCCAATGATGTTCTACAACATCATAGGACAATTAAAAAAAAAAAAAAAACAAGTATAAACAATTCATTAATAAACTTTTAAGAGAATTGTAAACAAACAAAAATTACTCAATTGTCTCAATAAATGTTTATCACTTTACAAGTCGTCATTGCAACAAGGGTGAGTAATCAGGGTTGTTAAATGCACAGGTTTTTTCCGAAAAACCCCAACCCACTGGGTTTTATGGGTTTTATCAGGGTTTTTGGGGTTTTATCAGGATTTTTTGGGGTTTTTTAAGTTGGTGGTTCAGAATGTTTGAAAAAAAAAAATGTACTTATTACTAAATACAATTTAAAGTAACTAATTGATTACAAAAATACATAAATCAATGACAATAATCAAAATTATGCTTTGCTTTTAGATAAATTGATTATTAGTAATAGTTTTAACAATAAAATTATCATTAAAGTACTATACTAATACTAGTGCTAAATAAGAACTTTTAAACTAATATTTTGTTAAAGATAAAGTGTTTTTATTCATTTTAATTGAAGTGATTGTATATATATAATAAATATTTTCTCTAGAAAATATTCATTCTGAAACATATTGATTAATGATGGATTGCAAGATTTTTTTTCTCTGAGTTGTTTGCATTCCAAAATGTGTTGCTATATTCTTTCTTAGGCACAGTAAGTAACATTTCCTCAGCCCGAAGTAAATAGGGAATGTCTGTTTTCCCTTAGTTTATGTTGTTGTTGAATTAAGTTGGGTGGTAGTTTATATTTAATTAAGCAAAATTTTTTGCAATTGAAACTGGATATAACAAAATTCGCAGAACTGGAAAAAAAATATTTGCTGTAAAGTAGGTATTTTTTATTATAGCTAATTAATAGAATAAACCAAATAATTCTACATGTCTACATCATTAAATTAGGATCCTCAGCATATGTGGTATTTTGTTAAGAGTTTCAACTGTAGGATTATATATCAAATTATTTTTTTTAATGAGAAAAAAATTAGTTTTTGTGTTTCTGATAGTTACACATACTCTCAAAATTAAGTTACAATTATTTGTTTTAAAAATTGTCATTGGGAGAATTAAGACTTTTTTCCCTTGTGGTGGTGGTAGGGGGGGGGGGGGGATAAACTTTATGACTGGTGTACTGACATTAAGAAATATATCCTATGTAATTTGAAGTTGAAATTTTGAAAAAACCTAGTTGAACTCACCCGGGTTATTTGGGTTGGGCTAAATCATAACAACCCTGGTAGTAATAGTACTACTAGATATGATTTGGTGTTTTCTTAAATCACATATTGTTATCAATCTGATTTGTTATCAAAAACTCATGGTCCTGAAGTGATCACATTAAGGGCATCTACTGTATTCGAAATATTTTTAAAAACTATGAATATCAGGTATATTTTTATATTAAAAAGCAATTTTTTAATCTTATTTTCTAAATGAAATTTGGAAAAAGAATGTTAGAGTGTAGTGTAACACTTATAATGTATGTAATGTGTAAATTTGTACTATATAGTAATTTCATATTTGTTGCCAGAGATTAATATTTACATTTTTTTTCATATATCCTTGGAAATTTAGGAGAGCAGTGGAATATATGTAATTGAGGATGGGTGACTTGGCAGGAAGCTATGTCCAGCTAAAAGAAAATATACATGTAAGTGTTTAGGAATTTCTTTAAAAATTACAAAAAGAAAAACCAACTATTCTGAATTTATTTGGTGAAATATCAGGGATCTGTTTAAGAAAAAATTGGGTCCTTTAAAGGACTCTTCACAAAATTTTTCATTTCAAAACAGGACCCTTCACAAAATTCTGTCTTAAAAATAGGTTTTTAACAAATTTTTTCCATCTTTAAGCCGAACATTTGACAAATTAATCATTTAAAAGTAAAATCTGATCTGTCACTTTTACATATATAAAGAAAAAATATATATTTTACACCCATATATCTTTTTTAAAATGTGTAAACAAGAACCTGAATATAATGATCATTTCAAATTCACAAAATTATGATTAGATTTTTCACAAATATAAAAAGCTGTTCACAATTTCACAAAAACAGGACCCTGGGAAAAAAGTCTGGACAGACCCCTGAATATCTAGTAATCGGATCAGGTGGGTTGTAATAGCTATAAAAACAGACTTTTTTATGCATACATAGTTTGCAAAAATATATCATTTTAATTTAAAAAAATACAAATGAATATAGCTCCCACTATTTCAAGAACAACTTCAACAATAAAACTGCAAATTATTACTGATAATGGTATTTTAAAGCACATTGTCTATTAACTATTTTACCCCATAGCTTGGGGTAAAATAAGTATACTTATTTAAAAGTTTTTATTTCTTTAATACAGTAAATAATTGTACATGAATCTGATTATGGTGGAGTTTGGTGGATCAGAAAGGACAGCTGCAATTTGTGATTCATCAAACATGTAATCTTCCTCAGGAAACATGAAATAGGAATATGTACATTCTTTTTCAAACTTAACTATGTATTCCTGATTATTATGATATCAAGAAATATCTAATCTGTTGTCTTTTTGTAGAGCTCTGACCTTTTGTCCAATTCTGATAGTTTGCTTGCCACTATTACTGTATAAAAGTTTCCTCTTCTGAATCATCAATAACTTTGTTGGTAAAACTTATACCTTTAGTCATGATTTGGTGATATTTCAGGCTTCCACTTCTTTTTTCCTGTTACTTTTCAAAATTTCTTGTGCAATCCAAATTTTTTTAATAAAAAAAAAATCATTTTTATAATTAGGGATGCACCAAATAGTGATTTTGGCTAACTACTAACTGCTAGGCTGAATAATGAATATTCGGCCGAATACCGATTATTCGGCTTCCTGAATTTTTTTATATTTCAAAGTTTAAAGGTATTAAAAAATAAAGTTTTAAAACAATTTTACATAATATTTAACACAGATACTCACATTTTGATAAATAAAACCCTTTTACAAGTAAACTTTACAATAAGAAAATATGCTTTGAGTTCTCATTTTAAGAAAATAGTTTTAAACTTTAAATTAATAAAACTTTAAATTTCAAGTCTTTTTCTGTGAATTAAAACAAATAAAATTTTCTTATTTTTTATCTAAAACAAATATTTTTAAATTGAGGAAATTTTGTAGAAATTGGAAGGAAAATTCCCGAGTCATATACTGTTTATTTGACAGTAAGGGACTAAAGTAAATAAATACAATCTATTCAAATGGTGGCGACTCAACAAGAATAACATTCCTGTTCCTTTTGATTTAGCAAGGCAGTTTTTAAATCCACCAAACAGCAGTGTCTGGAGTAGGTGATAAATTTGAGAGGTTATAAACATACAGGTTGTTCCTAAAATCTTGTAATAAACTTTCAGGGAAAATAATGAGGTCAGTACAAACATTTTTTGAACAAGAAATAACATCTCAATCCACTTATTCCATCAAAAATACAATCCATTGAATCAAAAATACAGGGTGTGCCACTAGAAGTCAAAACTGAAATTTTGTTCACAACTTTAACAATAATGAAGATATTTTAGTGAGATTTGCATAATTAATTTTGCTTGCATAAAACGTGATGATATCATTAAAAGTGACCTAATTTTAGCCAGTGACATAGTCAGGGATCATTCTAGAACATAAAAAAGGGCAGGGCGCACATTACATAATAAGGGCAATTTTGTTGAAAAAGGCACATCATTTCATAAAAAGGGCATTTTTGTAATAAGTGCATATACCAATATACTGGTAGGGAGGGAAGTCTGACAACAGCTTAAAGTAAAAAAATACATTAACACTTCTAATTTCCAAAACTTCGCCGTTTGAAAAGTATTAAAAATAGCAAAATGAAACTTATGTTCTCGATTTTTATTGTAAAACTGTTTACTATATTCATAGACATTCCTTTTCTTATGATATTCAAAAACTTTTATTCACCAGATAACTTTTTCCTGATTTTAGCAAAAAGCTACAAAATAAAAGTTCTAAAGCTACTTCTCAAATTTTTTATAGAACTTATGTAAGATATCATATGATCAAAGGCCAGAAGGCCTGCTCTAATACTACATTTCCCCAGAGAAGGTGAAATTAATCAGTGATAAATGGAAAGATGAATCACTCAAAGTCAAAGATTAGACATACCAGGGCATTTTACAAAGAAATAAAGAGTGAAAGAGGAGTACTCCTGATGTACCATACTAGCATTCTAAAAATAAAAGATAGATAAAGAATTTTGGAAAGTACAATGCAAACAAGGCAGGATTCTACCCAGAAATAAAAGCAGGGTAAATTCTACCTGGAAAAAGGGCAAGGAGGGTAGAATTCTACCTGGAAAAAGGGCAAGGAGGGTGGGATTTTATCTAAAAAGGGCATGAGGGCAGACTGCCCCTCTGAAACTCTCTAGAGTGATCCCTGACATAGTATAAGTACTGTCAGCTGCATTTTGAATAAAGGAATGTCTGTCTCAGTGTTGTTTAGACATGAATGGTGGCAATTTCTAGCACTTCTCGTCATGTTGTCATATTCACAGAAATCAAAGTAACTCTGTTGAAAATATAGTTATATCTTCATTATTGTTAAAGTAACAAACAAGTTTGACCTGGAATGAGATACCATTGCATTTCTGATTAAATAAGTGGATTTTGATCCTGGTTCTCTGGACAAGAATTGTCTGTTTTGATGTCTATTATCACTCCTGAAAGTTTCTTCCATTTTGTTAAAAACACTGTGTTTACGAAAAAGCAAGAACCCAGATTATTTAATAGACAATGTTCAAGAATTTGCATTTGTACATCATCAAGTCCTGTGAAGGTCATCATTAATGGTTAACTTTCTTAGGTGACACTTTTTAAATTCCAAATAAATAATTTAAAAACAATCTCTGTTAAATATAAATCTCTTTCGAATTACTATGAATATCTTTATTAATTGACAGTTAAAAGTAGAAGTTGTGTAAGTTTTTTACAAATATTTTTAAATGTATTTTTTCTTAAGTATGCAGCAGGCCAAATAGTATGAAATTCGGGCAGGCCGAATAATTTGATATTCGGCTAATTGGTAAACCGAATAGTTTGATATTAGGCGTAACTGAATATTCAATAGTATGTCCGAATACCAAATAGATACTGAATATTCGGTGCAACCCTAATTTTTATAAACCCTGAGCATCAGTGTATAACCATTTTACTCCACATAAGTTTTTTTGCTCTAAAATTATTAATTTTACATTATTTTGTAATACAAAAATGTAGAAAGTTATTCCTGAATAAGTGTTTTATGCTACACAATGGATAAATAAGTTCTTATTTACTTAAAATCCAAAGTTTTTCTCATCATTACAACCAAGTTATGTCATCCATAAAATTTAAATGGCTACCAAGTTTAAGAATATAATAATTATAAAAAAATTTAAAGAGGGGAAAAGCTGATGTCCAAGGTGCTTAAAGTGAAAAATCATGAATGTGATACAAAAAAAAAAAAAATTAAGGAAGGGAAAAAAGAAAACTGTGTGTCATGGCAAAACACTTCTAAATCTCGGAAATAATGTCCCCTAGTGAAAAGTTAAAAGCAGATTTAAGGATGACAGTAAATCATTGCGATAGTAGAATTAACGAGCAAGCCCTATCACTATGACGATCAAATTTTCTGCCAGAATAATAGCTAAGTTTTGCAATTGCTGCTTTTAGCTTCTCGATGATAATTGATTGTCGAACATCTCATTTGTAGATTTTGGGAATTAATTGATGACTATTGAATGTTATTTTTTACTATGACAATTTTTCTCGATTGTTGAATTCTGTAAAATTGCCCATCACTAATTCCAAGTAATCCACCAGAAATAAAAAAAATATTTACTAAAGAAAATGATGAAGAGCATCATGAAAAACAAGAAAACTGTGTTATTACAAATAAGTGTTGCTGTGTGTAAAATATGGCTAAAAATCTAGAAAAGTTATTTTTAAGCTGATCTGAAGAATTAAATTTAGTTAGTGAACTTATTAATGTATAAAACATGTTTGCCAAATAGAATTTAAAAGACAAAAACTCTTTTAACTGATTACCTTAATTAAACAGATGTACTACCTAAATATTCACATTTACATTTATTGTTTGAAATTTTTAGTCATAGATTTTTTATTGACAGAAATCAGTACTCATTATTGGTTACATCAGTATTATTAAGGCACAAACTTTTAAATTATTATTAATATCTTTTTTAACTTTTGTTATCTTGAATCTCTTGAGCAAATTAAATTATATATTTTATGTATTAATATTTTATTTTTTCAACAATACCTCCAAATAAAAGACAAAATATCCAATCCCATCGATGTGCAAAATTGGAAGGTTTTACTGTATATTATTATAAATATTGAAGAAAAATAAAAAGTAACTTAGTAGAACTTAAAAGTAAATCATAAAAGAACCTCACATTTTTATCTATTTTTAATAAAAACTGACTTTTTTAAATAAAATTTTTGTTTCTAAATGGTGTCTAATTAATTTTCAGATGAAAATTCTTATAAATGGAGCTTCATGTATGATTTGAACATGGAAAAGTGGTAACTGCAGATGAATTTGCTTTCAATGGTAAGATTATTTTTAAATATATAAAACAATGATTCAATAAAAATTAAAAGATTTGACTTTGACTGGATGTAGTAATTTCGCTAAACCATTTATTTATTTATTATTATTATTTTTTAAATAGCAGTACTCTGCTTTTTTTTTTTAAAATACAGTGAAATTTTCTTTTGTAAAAATTTTCCATGTCTGTGTGCCTGAATCTTAAATAATTTTTTTAAACAAGGGGATTATTAAATCATATTGTAAGCTTTAAAATGCATTGCTGGTTTTTAACTATTCTTTGCAGGTTTATTTTTTTAAATACTTTTTTTTATAGTGTTATAAATATTATATAATATCAAGTTGTTCATTGAAAAAGTCTCCTGATTTTTGGCTTTTAAAACATGTTAACTCTACATTAATTTAAATTAATTACATGTTTTCAGTAATTAGAAGTACATTTCAATTTTTTAAAATGTTTATAGCAGGGTTGCCAGATTTTAGCCAGGCCAAAAAATGCCAACTGCCCTTTCTTGGCTTTAACCACTAAAAAAAAAAAAAAGGGGGGGGGGTGACTTTTAATTTAAAAAAAAGCAATAGATTGTTTACAGAGAAATTACATCAAGTTTAAATTAATTTATTTTTGATGCACTAAATGTTTTATACCAAAGAAGTTTATAAATTTCTATTAAGTATTACAAAGTAAATGAAGTCTTTTTATAACTGCTAGAAAAATACCATAAAGTCAAAATGTCTAAAAGAAAAATATGAAAAAAATGTATTAACAGGTCAGGAGAATTTTCCAAAAATCTTACCAGCCAGCAAGATGCAACATAACAATTAGTTAAAAATCGGTAGGACAAAATGTAATCAAATATTACTATTACTACAATGCATTTTCATATATTTTTTTTCTATAATATATATATAACAGAGTAAAGCTTACTATAGGATAGAACTTAGTACAATGTTTACATCACAGTAATTTGGAATGAGTTGCACACAGTTGATCACAGTAAGTTGCAACATACAGCTAATTAGTTTAAAAAATACAGTTTTTAGCATATCTTCTATAGCCTGCAATTTTTTAAAGTCACTTGCCCCATCATAAAATCCATTCGCCAGTAGCAAGTAAAAGAATATATTTCTCCACCCCTGTGCATTAAGTTAGCCACCAGTATAGTGTTTCTAAAGCCTATATTACAATAGCACTACATATATGATACAATTTAATAATTATATGTGGAATCAAACAGAGAGGAGCCACACTTCAAAGGGAAAAACATGTTTTACATACAGCTATTTACTTTTTTACATTGATTAAAACAAAATATTTTATATGTATTTTTTAAATGAAATTATCTGAAAATACTTGATCTTATCCATATTGGGCAAACAATAAATTTTGATGCTTATAAAAATTATATATTTTTAAATTTATAATATGCAGAAGATTTTTTTTTTCCTTTCTCTGCTCCTAAGCGGTTTCATAATTTATTCCAGATAAATCCTCAAGAAGAGAAAATTCTCTTCATTCTTGAGAATGTTCAATGTTGAAAAGGGAATTGAGCAGAAGATAATATTTGAGGAGATTCTAGTACAAATTTAGAACAAAAGAAAAACTATATATGTATATATATAGAAAAGTTAAAAGATGTGCTCAAAATAAAACTTATTATTTTCTTTTGAAAAGGTTCTTGCTAATAAGTTATTCATGCTATTTTATTCTTAATACTGTTTTAAACAGTGAGAAATTGAGTTTTTTACTAAATAATTTTATGTATGATTTAAATATCTATGAGGAAAAAAATAGTTTCTTATCCTTAAAGTCCTTAAAATTTATTAAGTTACCATCCTAAATGAAAATACATAATAGCTATAACCTTAACATTTTTTTGATATTTTCATGTTATAGCACCCCCCCCCCCCCCCACAATTACAATTATGCAAAGACTGCAGCTATAATTTCACCAATATCATAGAAAAGCTTTATATATGCCTCATATATATTACCATGGTTGCAAAAAAAATAAATAAATAAATAAATAAATAAATAAAAAAAGCTACATTGGTGGCTTTTATAGGTTTTAACCAGCCTTTTTTTTTTTTTTTTTTTGGCCAAAATATGGCTTATATACAGTGAAACATTTTATTTATCAAGTTGTACATTTTAAAGTGTTTTTTAACTAATTTAAAAGACATTTTATTGAGTTAGAATTTAATAAATAACTTAATTTTTCAATAATGAAAACATTGATATTGGAATAACACATAGATGTAACTGCTAGTGATTTGTAGTCAGAATTGCAAATATGTCAGCTAAATTTTAAAAAGGCAAAAAGATTGCTTTATCTGGTTTAACACTTTTTTTTTCATTTTTACTGCTTTATATAATTAAAGAGGATGATGGTTGCTTAGTTACATATTTTATTAACTAATTTTAATATCTTTTCATATACAAGTCTTATTTTTTTCTCATAAATAAGTAAAATTACACATTAAGTCATTTAATAAAAACACTATTATGAATAACATATGCATAAATAACTCTTTTAAATAGCAACAAGCTATTTAAAATGTTAATTCAACAAATTTTATTTGAAGACTTTTTTTTTAATTGGGTTGTTTTTAATGTACTTAAATTGTTTCAAATATTATATCCTTCCTGATTTCTCTTTCAACATGATCAATGAACTTACATTAAAACATGAACAAAATTTTGAAATAGAAAAAATAAATTTTACTTTATATTTATTTTTTTTTTTTTTTTTTTTTTTTTTTTTTAAATGAAACTTAATACAGAATCCTATGTTTTGTGTTTTGATGGGTGTAAAAAGTCAACTTGTTAAAAAAAAATCTGTTTTCGATTAGTTGATTTTCAATTTTTCTATAACTGTAAAACAGAAAAAAACATTTAAAATATTGTTTTATTAAGTTTTCATGCTGGTGATATGTTTCAGTTTCAAGTTTACATTTTAAGTAAAACAATATTAATAATCAGCAGCAAGTTGACTTTTAAAAATTTTGGATATTTTTGCCATTTTCATGTATATTATATTTACAAATTTTGGTTTTAAAGCATTCAGAAATGAAATTTAAAAATTGTGATTTTAGTACCATGACTATTTCTTTTCTAAAATGTTGTTTTATTCAATTGTAAAAGAAGACAAAAATGTTTTATTTTAATCCACTGAAATAAATATATTCCTTTTACAGATACTCTTTTGGAATAAATCAACAACCAATGTTTGAAGATGAATCCAGAAATGAAATAAAAATGATGCATTAGCTTGAAACATCTTTATTTATTTAATAAAATTTCAGATTGTGAAGTGGCTGATCATTTTTATGTACTATTTTATTTATTTGATAATAAACATCATAATATCATTTGTTTGTTTTTATGTATTTTAAAATTATAAACATGATTATTAGATGTAGCTTTAGTTTAAAAATAAATAAACTAATATTTAATTTTCATGCACATATTGTATAGTGATGACTGCCAACTACTACCTATTTTTTGGCTCCAATAATTTCGAAACGACATCATCTTATTTAATCGCAGATTTCTCCAATTAAATAAGATGAAGATTTCTCTTCAAAATTACTGGTATAAAAAAATAATAGCTGTTGTCAGCTATGTGTATAGTGTATAGTGAGAACATCAGCTGAAAGCTTAAATATAGGTTGATATTTTTTAATGTTTTATAATTTAATTTGCTTCAAGCTAGAAAATTTCGATAATCTGAATTTAAGAAATAATTTGATTTTATGATTTTTTTTATATATATCCTGTAGCTATTCTTATTTTCATTTACAGGCTATTGCTAAAATACAAGAACTAATTTCCAGAAAATCTATAAAATAATTTTCATACATTTGCATTTACATCAAGAAAAATGAGAATTCTCATTTTTGTAAATTATGCTCTCGTCAGGAAACATTTTTTTTTTTTTTTTTTTTTTTTTTTTTTTTGTAATAAGAGTATGCTCTACAATTTCTTTGAATTTTCATACCACTATTTCAAATAGTAATTTCTGCTTTAGTAAGTTGTAGAATTACTATTACAGTTACTATTAGCAAACAGTGTTACTCAAATTCAAATACTTGTGAGAGTGTTGAATATTTATCAAAAATTGTCGATGTGAGTATGTCAAAAATATGTTTGCTTTATTTTGAAAATTATTTATATTTTATTTATTAGAAGGTGATGCCCTCACCAAACTTGAGCAATAAATTCACAAATGTTGCTTTAAATAAATATATTAATTTTTCTCTAAATTAATATTTTAGCGAAAAGTTCACTTTTTTTGTACTAAAGTTAGCACATTTGTATACCTGACTATCGCACGGCACCAGGGGCCCATGCCCTGGGCTCGAAATTTCTAAGGGGCATGCAATTAGAATTTAAAATAGAAGTTGTTTTAATACTTTTAGGACTTTTGTTTGCACTCAGTTTTGTTTTAACATTTAATAGCAATAACATCATTATTTTCTAGTAAATGATGTACTGTATTCATCAAGTCATTCAATTATATCATATTGCACATTTATTCGAAAAGTGACACAACTGAAAATATGTGATGCTTGAGATATTAATACGATGAAATGACAAAAATATAATCTCAATCTGTGGTTAAAAGCACATTTCAATAAATAATAAAAAAAAATATTTTATTTTTTATTCCTGGAACTGTTTTCCAATTTTCCAGAAAACTTAATTTTTTGAGTTGACACCTTTTGAATAAGTAGACTAAAAAACTAGTATCAGTAAACCAACAAATCTATGGGGGCATTAAAAATTGAAAGTGCCCTGGGCACAAAAACTTGCTGTTTGTATATAAATAAGCATACAGGATGTCCCCAAAAAGAGTGAAACATGCTTTAATTTTTTTACCTGTTGGAGATACGTAGGCAAAGTAAATTGCAAAAGTGTTCAAAATAAAGTAAGAATTATGATTATATGGATTAATTAGTTCTGAAAAAGTTACTTTTAAAATTTTTATAGGGCCCCTGGGTCATTAAGTTATATTTAAAAGAAATTTCTGCTTGCTCTGAAGAGTTCAACAATAATAATTCCATTCTTCTGTAACCAAATACACTAAGTTATTATATTAGGAATTTTATTAAATTTCCGAGTTTTATGGCACTAAAAATAATCTGTCTATTTAGAGGCAGAAATTTCATAAACTCTAAAGTATAACTCTGTGTGTTTTGGTCATAGAATAATGCAATTTTGACTGTTGTAATTTTTAATGAAAATTCAGTTTCGTGCCGATTTTTTATTTATTTACTTTGAATAATTGTCTATCGGATTGAAAAACAGATTCATATATATTTTTTAATAAAGTTTTTTAAATTATTGCATTTTTTTAAAAGTATTTTAAATTATTACTTTTTAAGAATAAAGTCTTTAAAATTGTTACATTTTTTAAATCAAGTCTTTTAAATTACTACACCGGGGAACAATGATTTTGCGGCACAGGGTTGGACAACGGATTCCGAGTAATTTCGGTCTGCTGAATACGGAGATAATGGGAAATTTTCGGGATTGACTCTTGTGTTTTTGAAATAAAAGCCAACAATACGATAATGGCATAAGTACAAAAAAGTAACACTAAATATGCAAAGACTTATTATTATTATTTTAATTTTACATATTTTGAAACAATGTATTTCGAGTGAGATAGGTATTGTAAAACAAAAATATAGATTTAACATTACTATTAAAACCGCTTCCTGTATGATTTTCTAAAATGTTTTTCTTCGGGACAAACTCTTTGCAAAGTCTAACAATAGTCAGCCATTATGTAAGCAATCCCAGCGTCCTTGGTTCCTTTGCTCCATTATTCTAATATCTTGGTGGAACCATTCACCCTGCTCTTTACTATATAATCACCCGAGTTTTCAGGCAATCTGTCTATCTATAGTTCACTTTTAAGGAAATTGTTAGCTATTACAAGTCAATTAAAAAAATATATTGTTTAATAAAAACGATTATTTAAGTTATTCAACAAATTTGTAAACTTAAAAAACGGAAGACATTATGTAATTGAAAGTATACCAATTCTTTTTCCTATAAAGGTTTAGTCTCAAAGATTTGAATTAATTTTTCCCATAAAAATGATAAATTAATTTCAGTATACAAGTTTGTGAAACAGCTTTTGTAGAAAAATATTACGGTGAATACAATATTAAGCATTGCATTATAGTAAATTCAATTCAATAACATATATGAATGGGTATATGGTTAATATTTACATTGATAAAAAATAACTTAGCTTTCGTTTTTAAAATATATAAATACACGTTATTTTTCGTTAAAAAACTAGAATCCTATTTCTAATATAAATTACTATTAGTTAATACAAAAAAGTATCAGGCATACTATTTTCGTCAATTTCTATAAATAACATTTCATAGTATTTTCATATAAAAATTTCCCTTCTAAATTATTATTTCGAATATTGAAATGATCTGTTGACAGTGTTGTGAGGGAAGTGTGTTTGTAAATTGAAATTAAAACAGCTAAGTCCTGTAGGATTATTCATATTAAACCAAAGCTCTTTCAAATTTCTCAATAGCGAAAGACAATTTCCTGCAATTCATTAAAACTACGATATAGGTAATTCCTTATCTTCTAATCCTTTCCGTTCTTACTTCCGGTTTCACGATCACTTCCACTTCCTGCCGCGTTTTCGGTCTTACAAACCTGTTCCGACATGATCCCAAACAACCCTCCTTATCAGCACCTGCTACATAAGGTGACCTTCACAGATCACATAGGTCACCACCATCTCCACCACTGACGTAGAATCGGCCTTTTTTATCTACTTCTATCCTTCTTTAACCACGCCCCCTGCACTGCAAATAAAAGTGTTGATTTTATAGTATAATACTGGCAGCTGGGGTGCCAGTATTATACTGTGAAATCATCACTTTTTTTTTCAGTGTGCTCCCTTGCTTCCTTCACATTTCCACCTTATGGAACGAACTCTACTTTTTCCTCTACTTCTTATTTTTTTTTTATCTTTGTTTCTTTCTTTTTTGTTGTTGTTGAAGGCAGAAAATCTTACGGTTTGAACCGAATTTCCGGTTTCTAAATAAAAGCATCTGCCAATTTCATGTGTTTAAGAACTTAACTGAATTCAGAAATGTGTCAGAAAATAGTAAATTTGGATTCCAATATCAGTTGAAAAGATTATGTGACTCCTGTATGGGTAAGTAGGGCATTTGCCCAGAGCCGCCATAATTTAGTGTCCCAAAATGCATTATCTATATTATTATTATTACTATTATTTTGCTTTGTGCAATCATGTTGGCCAAATGAAAGATTAAATCTTGAAAATCCAATTTTTTACCCTTCTATCTCACATAAACTTCAATGTGTTCGGAATTTGTAATAATAATGTAAATTTTATTAGAGGTTACTTTTTAAAAATAATACTTTAAAAGAAAGAAACTAAAATTGAACAGTTTTTTCCATTTTTTTTTATAAAAACAGGAAGTTCTCTAGAAGTAGCTGTAAATTTTGGTGTTTTGTATAGAATTTCTGCTCGCGACAGCCCGATAAATGTTATAGTAAAAAACTCAATATGCACTTATAACTAGAGTCCTGCAAGGGTCGGGTACAACCCAACCCGACAAAAAAAAAAAAAAAATCCTCGACTCGAACCCTGAAAAATAATTTTTGGCGACCCGCAACTCGACCGAACCCGCAATACTTCACCCCGAACCCGCAATGAAAGGGCAATAAATCGTGGCTATTATGAAAAGTAATGTACAATTACAGCTCTAATGCCAATTTTATATTTTATATAGAAAAATGAACAAATCTATATTCTTTAATATTCAAATATAGTGAAATCTCTGAATAGCGGACACCTCGAGATCGTTGGATTAGAGTCCTGTATCGGGTCGGATTGTTTCTATTTTTTTTTTCTTGGGTCGGGATGACTAATTTTCTTTCTGCGTGTCGGGTTCATCGTAGAATAATTCTTTCGGTTCATATTTAGGTTTTTTGAAAGTCGAATTTTTGGGATTTTCACAAAAAGTTGGAACAGAACTATGTGTCAGATGAAAATAAATACATATTTGAATATGAATGAGTATATATTCAATTTATTGCATGATAAAAAAATAAAATGTATGTAAGAAATGTAATACAGATTGTTCTTTTTTTACGGTGCAGTTAAGAATCATTTTTTCTTTTCTCAGAATATGAAAAATATTACCAACATTTCATTTATGATACACATGTATCGTTTTTGTGATAGTTTATGCACACATATATACATGCTACGTGTGCATAGATTTGGAGCTGCCCACTATTCCAAGGTATAAGCGTACAAATATATGTGTCAGAAACTGAAAAAGTGGCGGGTCAACCCGAACTCGAAACCACGGGTCGGGTGCAGGTAAAAGCGAGTAACCCGACCTGATGCAGGACCATACTTATACTCAAGATTTCATTTGTCAAAAAATGAAAAAAAAAAAACTTTTTATATCAAAGCATCTTTGGAAAAACATTTTTTATTTTCTAGATTTCCTAGAGAAAAATACATTTGGCGAAAATCTAAACTCAGAATTTCCCCCTCATTATTTGAAATTTCAGCCAAATCTGAGAGCAACCTTTTTTTATTGCTTTAAGAGGAAATGCACAAATAGAAACCGCAATAAGGAATGAAAGTAATTATCTCCTCGGGTTCCAATAATGAAAATGCCAACAACCATCGGATGGCATCGCGGAAAGCGGAGACGAAATATGTCGGACTCCGGCGAAAGCCATCAAAGATTCCGACGTACTACAACAATAAAACGGATGCTGGCGGAATAGCATCACTGTTTGCACCTTTGATTTTGACGAGAGTGGTATCGTTGGAAAGATCTCGTCGTGCAGAGTAAAAAACTCAAAGGAACTATACCCTTCAATTTCCATTGTGCCTTGCAAACTTCTATGTAAAAGGCCACAACCACCAGTTAACACTACAAATGTCCTGCATCAACAAACACGCACACTGCACACAAAACAATATATTTATAGCCATTAACTTCTCTTTATTTATTTTTTTCACTTTTTTTTTGTTTGTTTGTTTGCATACTTAATTTCCAAACATAGGGAACATAAATTAATTAACAGGAAGACATTTAACAGCAAAAATTATGGATTTAACGACATAAGAAATGTAAGAGCATAAGTACATTGTAATAAATTAATAAACAAATGGTGTTATATAAATTGTCGGATAGCTCGAAAACGGCTCATTTCCGACGGATAGTTCCATTGAGTTTTTTACTCCCCACGACGAGATCTTTCCAACGAAACCATTCTCTTAAAAATTGGCGATTAACATTTCTTGCATTTCCCTAATAAGTTGTGTAAAAAATGCAACTTAAAAAGAATTATTGCAAGAACCAGAGCCATTCCAACTAACTACTTTGTATATTATAATTATAAACTTTTGTATATGGATCAAAATTACCAAATAGATGTAATGCCGCAGAATTTATTTATTTATTTATTTTTTGTTTTATTAATTTTTAAATAACGTCTTTCAAATTATTGATATTTTTCCATGAATACTTTGGAATAGGATGGATGGATTTTTTGGATAATGTATGCATTTTTTAATGGATAAAATATTTGAAAATTGGAACGTGTGTATCTAGATCACTTTAATGAAAGAAAAAAAAACTAATTTAAAGCTTTATTTTTTAAATTTTCCGTAAAATGAGTTTTTTTTTATAAAAGATATTTATGGTACAGAACACTTCTTTGAAGAACTTGTTGTGATAACATAAATAATGAAAAATACTTTTAAAGTCCACCGCCCGTTAACAATATTCTGATGTGAGAAATGTTGGAAAGTGTTTCACAATCTATGAATGATATACGATTTTTCTTTCTTGTTGTTATTTACAAGATATTTCATGCAAATTCAGTAAATCACCCTGTAAACAATTTTTCTTTTACATAATAATAGGAATAAATTATTGATTACTGTTGTAATAATCCTTAGTTATGATTGCTGTGTATGGTTATTAATGAAGAACAAACTAATAAAGTCAATAAAATTAAATTTTATTTCAATTTATGTACAAATTGCACAAAAAATCTAAAACACAAGATCAACTAAAACTTCTATAAAACAATACAAACTTTTAAATATTCATAAAATTGACACATCAATATTTTGAAAAGGGTAAAATGTGTTTTTATTAAAACATATTCAATTCTTATTATTAGAGCATTTTAATACAATTTTTAAAAACTCTATATACTTGTAAAGCAAAGTTTCTTTTATACTTTAAAATAATAATTAGGACATTTGTTAATGAATTCAAACAATCAAAAAAATTACCCAGTTATGAATTAAAATCTGTACTGTGTTTGAGATATATAGTAAACTCTGTCTAAGGCGGAATCGATCGGGACCGAGAAAATTTTTAGTCGTAAGGCAGTATTTCGCCTTCTGACTCTAATGTCTGTGTGATATGCTGGGCCTTCAAAATCTTTTCGAGTTAGACAGTTTTCCGTCTTATATAAAGTCCATAATAAGCAGAGTTAACTGTACAAAGAAAAAAACAACAAAATGTCCACTTATTATAAAAATTAAACTCGTTTTTTTTACTGATTTTTTGTTCAGGTTTTCCGAAAAAATGTCATATTTGAAATATAAATCTATTTTATTCCAAATCTTTGGCTATGTTAAAATGGACGGAATTTTATTCATTGCTTTATTCATTTATTTATGTAGTCTTAAGAAAAGCATGGGATTTTAGGCAATTTTATAAAAATACAATGTGTTTTCCAGTTTCCAGATTATTATTTTTATTTGATTGTTTGTTTTTAACAAGGATTAGCTTCAGAAAAAATGCTGCACTAAAAAAAATTGTCACTCATACTCTAACGTTAAGTTTTAATAGATATAACAGTCGAACCTAGATAAATGGAACCTGGATAATTGAGAAACCTCTATTGACTGAGACTATACTTCCGTCCTTGCATTTTTACACCGAAAAATCTCTGTTAGTGAGACCGCCAAACCTCTTTAATTGAGATTTTTCTCCTCTGTATTAAGTGAGAATTACCTCTAGCTGAGACAACTACATAAATAACCTCTGTAACTGTTCACTTTACTTAGAGGCGCTGAAAAACTTGCAGGTGAAGAATAAAATGAAAAATTTTATCGATAAATCTTGTAAACTTTTACACATTATAATGTTGATAAAAACTATAGCAATCCCAACCTGAAAACAAAAGAAATTAGCGAACTTGTCTCTGACACTCTCGCATAAGTTATGTAGTACATTAGTACGGGAACTTGAGTTAATTATGACGTAAATTTATCAAAATACTTACTAAAAAGCTGAAGTCTTTAACAGCTAGTGAGAAATCAAAGATAATTCGTGACTTTGATAGTGGCAACACTCAAGACTTGTGCAGAACGTTGCACAAAGTTTAATGCGCCAAGATCTATTTTTATAGAATAATCAAAAATAAAGAGATGTTGCACTTACGACGTACTGAAGGCAAGGCCCGCTTAACACATAGAAGTAGGGGAAGCCCGACGTTGCTCAGGGCCCCCCTATTACTCTTACCAATTGCTTTGTTATTTACTAAATCTATTTTTTGTTGCAATAATTTGAAATTTTATCATCAAAATTTCGAGTAAACAACATTTTAGAAAGAGTGGAGCTTCATAATTTAGATAAAAAGTATCTTAAGGGGAAAAAATGCATTTTTTACCCTGATTGAAAAAAAAAATTCTAAAAATTTATTTTAAAAAGTAAATTTCGGGGCCCCTTTGTATTTCTTTGGGTAAGCACGGGCTTCCCGGGCCTATTCGGTAAACAGGCCTTGACTGAAGGGCGGGAAAAATGAAATAGAATGCATTTACTATATAATATCCTGAACTAAAAAAGTGTCTCAATGACATACACTGTAATAAAAATCAGAAATGTTCCATTCCATAGCAGAAAGGTTTCCGAAAATTTAGAGTAAACTATATAAGTTTCCTTTAGTTCCCGTTTAGTTCGGAAACGTAACACGTATTTCGTTAAAACTATTCAAAGCGGGAAACACTGTTAAAAAATCAGTAAGGTTTCATTTCAAAACAGAAAGGTTTCCAAAAATTTAGCATAAACTTTGCGTCTTTCACGCTTTCTGGTTAATTCGGAAATGTAACACTCATTTCTGTGTAAAGTATTTAAAGAGGAGAACAGTTTTTTTTTTCATTTTCTGATAAATGAATTGCAGAATCACATATTTTGGAATTATAAGCGATTATTTTTTTTTAAGAAAACGGCAGTTCGTTTTCCTTCTCTGCGCTCTCGCAGGGCTCAAATTCGAGGAGAAATTCGGTTCAAAATGCTAACTTTGACAGCATTTTCTGTAAATTCATCTGCTTTTTAATAAAAAAAACGTAAAAAATAGTTCCATTACATTAGTTTCATTGGTTTTCTTATAATAAATGCATAACTGCTATAATTTTTTACGTTTGTTCACAAAAAGGAATTAAAAAATGTGGCAGAAGTTGCCAGTTTGGATTTGAGAATAGCCTTTAAATATAGCTTTACTTATGTCATTTGGGAACCTCTATCAGCACTCATTCTCATCAAGCCCTCGTTGATCCTGGATAAGTGAGAAAACCGGATAAATGAAAAGCTTCTTTTGGTGAGACTGATTGGGTCGGCCTTTGAGTTCTCACTTATATTAGGTTCGACTGCTGTCTACGTACGAAATGTATGTCAAAGTTTATTGTTTTGGACGGAAACTTTCCTTTTTTTTCAGCTAAAATATACAAATTATGCATTCATTCACAGAAGTTTCTTTGTAAGTTATCATAAAAATATATAATTTAGGGCTTATTCATATTTTTTTTACATTGTTGAAAAGTAAAACACCCTGAAAATACTGAACGAAATATTTTTATAATATTTCTGTATCATCTTGTATCTTCCATTTGTTTTTACTTTTAGAAAATATATGATTAAACAACACGAGTTTCACATATATATTAAGACATTACATTCAGGCACTGATGTGTTATTTTCTTTTCAATAGATTGAACATGGAAATGAATAAATAAGGCTTTGATACTATGTTTTTTTTTAAAATAGATGCATAACATTACATTTTAATTCACTTATTTAACAAACTTTCACTTATTCTCTTACTTTTAAAAAATGTGTATCGTCATTCATATGTCTCAAATTTTTGTTTTGTTGAAATGTTTAAATTAGATACTGACATTATGCTCTTTTTTGTTTTATGTTTATAAGCAGAATATTTTTTTTACATTCCTTTATTCGAAGATTTATGAAAATACTTGTCCCTTTACATATTCTTTTTCATTGAATAGACATTAAAGCTGTTCTTGAAGTAGTATCGCTGAAATTTCGAAATACAAAGGAAGTATCAATTCTGAGAAATAACGCAAAACATTCTAACACATTCACAAAATCCTTTTTATATGCAAATGCATTCGTTGTTATACTATTTAAGTGAAAAAGAATCGAAAAGCGTTTTTAATTTTCCTATAAACGTAAAGCTTCTCTTGAGTTATAATGAATTTCTTCCCGATTACATATTTTCTTCGTGATTCGTATTCCCCAAATCGGTTCAAAATGCCAACTTTTACAACATTTTCTGAAAGATCCTTTGGCCTTTATAGAAAAAAGTGAAAAGTTATTCGATTCATTCTTATCTGAATAAGAATATGTGCAAGTTTTATGCATTTACGTATTAAAGCGACATCGTGAATGTAGCAGAAAGTAGTGAATTTGGATTTGGGAACAGCTCCAAAACACCCAGCTTATACAGATGCTTCTTACAAACAAAATCGTTTGTTTTAATTGAATATTTTTTTTAAAAGGATTATTTACTCTCACTTTCTTATTTTTATTTATTTATTTATTTACATTTAAAAACTTTGTCAAAAGTTTTTAAAAAAAGAAGAAGAAGAAGAAGATTTTGGAATCAAAATATCGAATTTAAAAAAAAACTTGACAACTTTTTTAAAAATTCAAATATATGGTCAATCACGTTTTTTTTTTTTTTTTTTTTTTTTTTTTTTTTTTTTTTTTTCTGAAATTAATGTAAAAAAACAAAATCCCATCTTCATATTTGTTGAATTATATCGTTATTCATCATGTAAAAAGAAAAAAAAAAGTAAATAAACGAGATTAAACTTTTATTAGAAAAAGAAAATGTATTTAACATTTGTTTAATTATAACTAAAAATATTTGTTGAAAAATTAATAATAACAATTATTTATTCGTTTATGCATGTATATATATATATATATATATATTTTTTAAGGTACTGAATTCGAGCCAAAATCTCACAGCATTTTCATTTTTCATTTATAAAAAAAATCCGAAGAAATAATTTTAACATTTTAATATTTCTGTACAATAAATTATCCTTGTTTAGCATTCGTTTAATAATAACTAAAAGTATTTCTGAAAAAGTTGATTAAAAAAAATTAATTAATTATTCTTAAGCTGTTGAGTACCTTTAAAACAAAAAAAATATTTTATTTTGATTTGAAATCTATAAAGAATTTTCATTACTTATTACTAAAAGCTTCAGCAATTCAAAATTAGGTTCCGCGATTGATTCAGATTTTTATTTATCTGTTCATGTTACAATCGCTTATAAAATGCTATCGAAGTTTAAACCGTTATATCCTATATAATAGGAATTAATGACAATTATACCTTCCAAAGAATCCTTTCTGCTTTTTTTTTTTTCCCTTCTTAAAGGCTAGAAGAATTATATACAATCATTAAATAAATTTTATAAAAATTTCATCTATTAAAATTAATAAACTAAATCGCTATTCATAAAGGTTTAGCGGAATATTTGCAACTCTTACTCAAAGCATTTCTTTAAAATATTCTTTTTATAATTTTATCGAGTTAGAAAATGCACAAATATGATTTGCCTGACTTATAAATATAGAAACTTTTCAGAATTGAAACCTTTCATTCCATATCTTTCAACGTGAAGAAAACTGAGCAGCCGAATTGTAAAATAAATTATTCATTAAAAAATATTTTACTTTGTACAACAAATAAGCTTTTGGAAGATGATAAAGTAAAGTATCAAATAACTAATCCTAAATTATTTTGCTGATTGGAAAAGAAATTATTCGTTTAAAAATATTTTTACTTTGTACAACAAATAAGCTTTTAGAAAAGTAAAGTAATTATTTGGCTAGTTTCCATTTCGTGTTCCGTGCTTTTAAATATTTTCGTATTTACACATTAGCCGCTTGCCAGCGGTTAATCGCCAAAGATTTCCCAATTAATAGCAATACTTTTTTTTTTTTTTAAATTCTGATAGCCCACGGGAGGCAGCGTCACATTCTCGTAACCTATTTTAGCGCCGATGATTTTGATATATGTGACAGATTAGATGGTGCAGATAACGAAAGTGCCAGTCACCTGGTGCATCAGGGTTGGGGGTTGCCATAGCAATATTGCACAGCCTGCTGCAATGTTAAATGAATGGAAACCTGATTACTGATGATGCCCTCGAGTTATGGTAACATCTGTAAACGGGCTACCTTTCATTTAACATTGCAGCAGGCTGTGCAGTGTATAGCTATGGCGTCGCCCCCTGACTGTCAGTTTAATTATCTGCACCATCTAATCTGTCGTAATATACCAAAATCATCAACGCTAAAATTTGTTGTAAAAAGTGCAACGCTGCTTCCCACAGTATGATTCAGTGTTTGAGCGCGTAGTTCAACGAGATAGCTAATGTTAAACTCGTTTTATTTTACTTTATTTTATTTTCTGATAAATTTGTAATTTTATTTGGGATTTTGTTATGGAATATTAGCCGAAAACCAACAAATGTTGAACTATTTACTGTTTTAAGTGAAAAAGGGTTAATCTTCCTTAATCGGGTTGCACGCTAGTTGGCATATTTTAACGAATGCGACTTTCACCTTTAAGGGCATCCACCTTTGTTTTAAATATTATAATTAGTTGCCAGAATCACGTAAGGTTGACGTCTACCTAGCTCACAACCCGATATAGAATATTAACCTGAAATCATATAAAATAATTCAGAATATCTTGCACTAATTCTAATAAACATTCATTTAATTTAGCCTGCAATAATGATAAACCTTTTCCTCCAGAAACAAAAAGTATTTGTTATTTTTAAAAAGAAATCAAAAAGCTCCAAAGTATTTTCCAATGGTTTGCGGCTAATACGAAAGTACCGTTTTATCATATATAAATACACTTTATCAACAACAAAAACACATATTTTAACTAATGCTTTTTTTTTACAATTCAACAATCAACTCGAAAATCTTTTACAGATTTTCATTTAACGAATGTTTGGCTATAGAGCCAAACCTCTAATGCCTGTCGGATACTGTCCAGTGTAATAAAATGGTGGCTTGATGTCCGGATACTGGTGGTGGGCCATACCGTTGAAAGCAGCGTAAGGATCCCCGCCTGTGCCGTGCGGCAAGTGTTCGGAGGCCGCTGCCGCGAAAGCAGACGTTCCATCCCCGGCTAATCCTGTCGGTCCGGCGGCATTGGCTGTCGGCTGGGTCGTGGCAGACCAGCCGTTGAAGTTAGCGCGGGCGGCTGTATTCCAGGCGCTTTCGTCACCGGAGGGTGCCGTGACCCCCACGGCCGTCGGGGCATGCTGGTGGTGGGTGTAATCGACGGCGGTACCGGCTGTAGGAACGGTCGAATGCAGCATTGACATCATCTGAAAGTAAAACAACGCTAATGAACATTCCTGTTAGATTAATTAATTTTAGCACAAAAGCATTTAACACGCCTAGACGACCTTTGGGCCACCCAAGAGTTTTTGAAAGACTCATTTAGCATAATGGTACTGGATATGTGTTTTATTTAAAAAGAGAACGTATCCTCCTCGTGTAGCTTTAAACAAGACTGATGTACTGTCTCCATATACACCAACACAAACTACTTTTTTTTTCGCTAAAATATAAGTTTTTTTTTTTTTTTGGTATAGGTCAACACCTGTGTCGAAGGTGTTTTCTTACAGTAAGTTTAAAGCTCAATGTCAAATATATTTAGAAATTATTCCAGATGTATATTGTGTACAGTTTTAAACTTTGCTTTCTTTCTCCCAGCCATTTTAGTGAATTAAATTATAATAATAATAAAATTCATTACAATATAACACTCACCCAAAAGTGAATCATACAGATGGAATGCATGAGACGATATAAAAGATATGCGTTTCACTCATATGACTATATCACATGTGCATAATTAACAATACTAAAACACAAAAGAAAATGGTAATTTTCTTTTTCTTTTTGAAAACTAAAAAATTACAATGCATGTCATTTTCTAAGTGCATAGCTTTATCTTGTCCTTTCAGTTTACTTGTAAGAATTCTCTTTAAAAAGCTTTCTCGAATTAAAACATTTATTTTAAAAACACAAATTGCACAAATTGTGCTTATTAGTTGCTAAAATCAGTGTAAAAATTGTTTTAAACTCATAAAAGAGCTAAAATCCTACATGTTTCGGCTTCAAACTTAAAGCCATCATCGGGGAAGAGGAACAACACAAACGACTACTGATCTTTTAATTTTCGACACGAGAAGAATGAAATCAACAGTATGGAAAAATTTAAATAAAATAAGCGGGCACTCTTTGTTGCCAAAGAGCGAAAAACAAAACAATGAATTAACAAGGGGTTAAAAATGTATCCCATAAACCAGGTATGCTGAAAGAAAAGTTATCATTACAAATACAATCTTTTCTAATTTTAATTTCCAATGATTCCCTAATGGCGGCTTTAAATGGGTTATTGAACCTATGGATAATTCTTGCTTTATCGAAATTAATTACAATATCATTATTTTTAGCGTAAAACCGGGAGAGTGCAGTGGATAATTTTCCAAATTTTATGTCGTTTTTATGCTCTTTTAATCTTTCCAAAAACTTTCTTTTAGTCATACCAATGTAAAATATTATACTATTATTATTTAAGCTAATGGGGATTTCATAAACACCTGCGAATTGATCAGGGGGGATAGGATCTAATTTATATGAAACTAAGTCAACCAATTTCCTGGGAGGGACAGCAATAAGATGGATATTGTATTTACGGAGGGCCCTTTTAATCCTTTCAAATATAATAGGTATATATTGGAATTTCCGATAGTTTGGTTTATTATTGCTAGGGACAGGATGCTGAATTAAATGGCCATTGATTTTTTCTATAATTTTCTGTACGTGATGAGCGGGGAAACCATGGTCAATGGCGATATCTCTGATAAAATTAAGTTCATCTTGGATGAATTCACTTGAACAAACCAGAAAAGCACGCTTGATGAATGAATTGAAGGCAGCAATCTTATAAGTGAAAGTTGTAGAGGCATTAAATGGGATTATTGTGTTACTTCTCATCGGTTTACGATAGACTTTACGTTTTAGGTTGTTGTCATCTTTAATTAATTGAATATCAAGGAACGGCAGTGATGAATTTTCTTCTATTTCCAACGTAAACTTAATATTTTCATCTATTTCGTTTATTTTTGAGAGGAAAGATAGGAGTTCCTGCTTTCCATGACTCCATGTGATAAAGATATCGTCCACGTATCTTAGCCAAACTTCTGGTGTTAAATTCAAACTTTTAAAAATAAATTCCTCCATCGGTCTAAGTTTAAATTCAGCCAACAGACCGGAAATAGGAGATCCCATAGGTGCTCCTTTATTTTGTCTGTAAAATTTCTTATTAATATCTTTATCAATATCAATATAATATATGTATTATATATATTATATATTTATCGATATCTTTATCACATGGAGTCATGGAAAGCAGGAACTCCTATCTTTCCTCTCAAAAATAAACGAAATAGATGAAAATATTAAGTTTACGTTGGAAATAGAAGAAAATTCATCACTGCCGTTCCTTGATATTCAATTAATTAAAGATGACAACAACCTAAAACGTAAAGTCTATCGTAAACCGATGAGAAGTAACACAATAATCCCATTTAATGCCTCTACAACTTTCACTTATAAGATTGCTGCCTTCAATTCATTCATCAAGCGTGCTTTTCTGGTTTGTTCAAGTGAATTCATCCAAGATGAACTTAATTTTATCAGAGATATCGCCATTGACCATGGTTTCCCCGCTCATCACGTACAGAAAATTATAGAAAAATTCAATGGCCATTTAATTCAGCATCCTGTCCCTAGCAATAATAAACCAAACTATCGGAAATTCCAATATATACCTATTATATTTGAAAGGATTAAAAGGGCCCTCCGTAAATACAATATCCATCTTATTGCTGTCCCTCCCAGAAAATTGGTTGACTTAGTTTCTTATAAATTAGATCCTATCCCCCCTGATCAATTCGCAGGTGTTTATGAAATCCCCATTAGCTTAAATAATAATAGTATAATATTTTACATTGGTATGACTAAAAGAAAGTTTTTGGAAAGATTAAAAGAGCATAAAAACGACATAAAATTTGGAAAATTATCCACTGCACTCTCCCGGTTTTACGCTAAAAATAATGATATTGTAATTAATTTCGATAAAGCAAGAATTATCCATAGGTTCAATAACCCATTTAAAGCCGCCATTAGGGAATCATTGGAAATTAAAATTAGAAAAGATTGTATTTGTAAATGATAACTTTTCTTTCAGCATACCTGGTTTATGGGATACATTTTTAACCCCTTGTTAATTCATTGTTTTGTTTTTCGCTCTTTGGCAACAAAGAGTGCCCGCTTATTTTATTTAAATTTTTTCATACTGTTGATTTCATTCTTCTCGTGTCGAAAATTAAAAGATCAGTAGTCGTTTGTGTTGTTCCTCTTCCCCGATGATGGCTTTAAGTTTGAAGCCGAAACATGTAGGATTTTAGCTCTTTTATGAGTTTAAAACAATTTTTACACTGATTTTAGCAACTAATAAGCACAATTTGTGCAATTTGTGTTTTTAAAATACTAGTTAACAGTGTAGTGTCCAAATGGATTCAATTGTAAAACATTTATGCTGAGCCAGGATCCAGAAATCTTTTTATATACATGATGCATAAAATAAAATAAAATAAAATATACTCTTTTTTTTTTTTTTTTTTTTTTTTTTTTTTTCAATTCTAGAAGGTACTTTGCACTTTTTCCTCTAGATGACATGTGATACATTTTTATTTATTTACTTTTTCAGTTGGCAATTTAAATTTGAAAATCCAGGTGATTTGGTGATTAAAATTGTTTGCTTATAATTTGTTTTGTTTTAACCAAAAAACAAAATAAAAATGTCCTCTTAAATTTCATTTCTAAATTTGATTGAGGGCTATATTTTTTAGGGTTCCGTACTTAAAAAGTAAAAACGAAATCATTAGTGTCTGTCTGTCCGCGTCTATCACAACCGTTTTTCTCGAAAACTAACGAGGAAAGTTCAAACTTGGCAGAGTTATACAGGCTTTTGACCCACATATTTATAGATTATTAGCCATTCACAAATATTTTTAGGAAAAATTTAAGAGGGGCTGTTTAAGTTAATTGTTTTTTTTTTTTTTTTTTTTTTTTGGTATATTTTGTGGGTATATTGTTCTATAGATCTAGTAACAGCAAACTCCAAAATATATTTGTTTTAATTTTATGTAATATTTAGAGATACCGTCAAAAATGTACTGCAAAAATACGCCCACCCCCCTCCCCTCTATTTCTGAATATACGGAAACTAAAATATGAAAAAATTAGCGGTAGATTTAAACCTTGCACGAAAACTATAACTAATTCTACTTAGGTCACATAAGTTTTATAGAGAAAATAGCCTATTTCAGTTACACACAAACTTTACTTTGCGGGCGCTCAGCGGGTGAGTTCAGGGGCACTCGAAGTACCTATCAACACGGAATCATCCAAGGATTGTTGATAATGATTTTTGAAAACCATTGTCCGTAATTAGCCGAGCCATTAATTAAGAACATATCTCGAAAAACGCGGCACAGACCAAGGCGGCGTTGCTAATTTGCGATCTCAAATTAGCTTCAAAGCGCGCTTGGCATTACAACGACAGTTTAAACTTTGTGCAAGGTCTTTGTTTTAGGTAAGGCGAATCATAGTGATAAATTGTTAACGTTTTTCATTTCAATTGAATTCAATCATTGAATGTAATTAAAAAATAATTCATAGAATAATTCCAAGGTTTTTACAACAACTTATTATTCTTTTAGCAACGATTATTTGAAATCTTGCAGTTAGTAATTAATAAATTTATTGTACGGAACCCTTTGTATGCGAATAACGGATTATTGTTTTCTTTTTATGAAAAAAAAATAGTAGTAAACTGCCAGATGGTATAGTTATATTTTATTGAAACAAATCTTCATTTAGTGAGCTGTATAAATGTAGACAGCGTTTAGATGAGCTATCTAAAAAGTGACACAAAACTACATAAAACCTGCTGACTGGGGAATCCTTTACTATTAAACTAAGAATGCTATATGAAAATATAAGTAACTAACCGGTCCTAGCCTGTCTAACCGGTCGCTTCCGAGTACGCTTCTATGCAGCGTACAGCCCTGACTTCGCTTGGGCCCAGAAAGGGCAGTTTACATGCAAACAGAAAAATATAAATAAAATACTTCATTTTAAACTATACGGAAATAACTAATACGAATATCAAAAAAGCACATAATAAATAAAGCTTTCGAGATATATATATATATATATATATATATATATATATATATATATTTATTTATTTAATGAGCCCCCTGACAAAGTAACTGCTCGGCCCTGCCTGTGATTATTTATTGGGAAGGGGGAGCTTTCAGTTAAAATAAAATGGGATTGCCTAAGATTATACATGGCGATGGCGATTATTGTAAATAGGGACTGTGGTTTCACGCCAATAAACTGTTAATACGGTGATCAAAATAACGTAGCCCTATGTGTTTCTCAACCATATATCGTTATTACGACGATCACTATAACGGAGTTCAGTTATTTTGCGTGCATAAATCGTTAAAATGAAATCTTTTTAACGGAGCCAGCCCTGTGGGTTGCACTCCTGTAAACTGATTATACGGCAATCACTATAACGAAGCCTTGTGCATATCCGAGCCCATAAATATGGCGATCAGTATTTAAATCACGAATCTTTATTTCCAAAAAATGTATTTTGAAAAAAAGAGGAAATGTATTATATTTTGTATAAAAATTTAAATCTGATCGGTAAAAGACGATAAGCGCAAAAAACAATTTATAAAATATAAAATTTAAAAAAAAAACTTTTCCTTGGCAAAATGTCACGCAAAATATCTAATAAAGAATCAGCAATAGTTGTCTTATTCGTCTAATCTTCCGTAATCGTACTATCCCACATAGCCGATGTGGGCGACAAACACGCTAGCTCTAAAATCGCTGCAATATACTATTTTTTTAGTAGTTGTTTATAAATCTAGTGCAGAATTTCACGCTCCTACTTGAAATTGCTGCTGAGATATGGCCAAATTACCTAAAACTTTCGACCCCCTGTTTAACCCTCTTGGTGGATGAATAGCTAAAATCGATGAAATACCTAACTATTTTTTTAGTTTGTTACCCTGAATTTCACGCTAATACCTATAACTTCTAATACTGAGATATGGCAAAATGACAAAACATTCGACCCTCTATTTAACTCTCCTTAGTGGTGTTGAATTTCTAAAATCGCTGAAATACGCGTATTTAGTAGATTTTCTGTCTTGAATTTCACGCTTCTACCTAAAACTGCTGCTGACATAGGGTGAAAAGGTTATTTCATTAAAATTCCCTTGAATTATAAATACGTATATATTTTTAATCTAAAGTTTTTTAAAAAAGAAAATATATAATAACCCTAAAATTTTCCTCATCCAAGCGCACTGATTCCGGGCTCCATTGGCCGACTTGTAAAGATGTTACTGCATAAGCCACGCATATACCAACAAAGGGGGGGGGGGGGGAAATTGTAGAAAAAATTTGAGAATTTTTTTCCAGTTTCGTTGCGAAGAAAGGTATCATCAGTTTATTTTTAATAATGATAACATAATAACTGATTTACACATGAAGTCATCACGGTCCTTTTTAGTGTGTTTCATACTCGCGATGAATTGTGACTTGTTAATTATGATAAACAGTCTTAGGCATAAATATCATTAATTTTCATGACTGGAGTTAATGATGTGTGATACACGAAGTCGTCACTCCTAAAACTCCAACAATTTTTACGATGTCAAAGTCTTCTGGTAAACGTCCCATCAAGTCTTTAATTCATCTAGCGTATATTTGTTTCTATTCTTTTTCTATCTTTTTCTTTTCTTTTCGATTTCATGAGATCGTGATGCTTTCTAGCTCATTCGTGACTGTACAGGGTGTTTATTAAAATATACTTTTAATTGAAAATTATCTCGCAGACATATAAGACATGAATGAAATTTATATTCCATTTCTTTTCGCTTAGTGGAGCTTAAAAAACTAAATCCTGTATATTATTATTTTTCTAATTTCCTGCAATATTAAGAAGGTGTGGGGGGAAGTAAAGTATTGGAATGTGGTTTTACTTTGATGATATATTCGCATTATTTCTCATAATCTTTAATTTAATTTAATCTTTGGGACTTTAGAACGTCTCCCCATATGCTACATTTATTCCTTCGCTGGTTATTTATTTACACTGCAAAAAATAATTGTTGATTTTACAGTATAAAACTGGCACCCAGCTGCCAGTATTATACTGGCAGCGTATTACTGCTTGCGCGGCAGCGTATTACTGCTTATTTTACTGTTTAATACTGTTAATTTTACGGTATAATACTGGCAGCTGGGTGCCAGTTTTATACTGTAAAATCAAAAATTATTTTTTGCAGTGTAGAGTGATAGAGAATGCGATATTGAAATTATTAGCGAACTGCAATTTAAAGGAAATTGATTTAATTAATTTATGATAGGACTTTAGTATTACATATAATTTAATAAAATAAATTATTTCAGATTAATATTTTTTTCTAATTTTATTGTTTTAAATTTCTTCGTCTAAAGGCAGCAGTAAAATATGCTGACGCGACGTGCGGTTAAGGTCGCACTCGTATAATCAACACAGAGAAGTCTCCTGCAAGGCAGCGGTTGGTCATTTTTCCTTATTTACAAAATGATTAGAAGTCAAAATTGCCCGCTCACAGAAACTTCCAGATAGCTAAATCTCATATTAACCTAGGGAAAACTTAAAAGCGCGATTACTCATTACCTAATATAATTATCGAAATGCGATATTCACCATCAGAAAGCTGGGGTCCAGTATTATACTGTAAAATCAACACTTTTTTTTTTGCAGTGCAATATTTTGTGGAAAATTTGTGCTAAGTTAATTTCATGATTTTAGAATCAGTGGTCTGTCATTGTCAATTCTTTTTGATTTGCCCCACAAATATCGCCATAACTCTATAACCTAACAGCATATAAAAATGTTCAGCATACTAAAATCTTACTCGCTTTATTTAAGGGGAATCGTCAATTTTCCTCCCTGATCGAGATATCCCGTGTTAGCCCATGGAAAAATTTAAGTACGTGATTACTCATTACCTAATATAATTATCGAAATATACTTTCCACCACCAGAAAGCTGACGTCCTATGACGCTGAGATGCGTTTTTAAGAAAGGGCTTCTTAAATTTTAAGTAATGCTCACAGATGATGATGATTTTAAAAGATGGTGAAATGGGAAAATTTTCCACAAGTAAAAATTTTAAAGCCTATTTTTTTTCTCCTTTTCTTTTTTTTCTTTCTTTTCTTTTCTTTTTTTTTTTTTTTCTTTTTTTTTTTTCTTTAAATATTTAAAATTTTAGATACCATTTCTTAAAAATGCACCTCGTCGACATTGTATACGTCAGCTTTCTGGGGGGGGGGGGGACCGTATTTCGATAGTTATATTAAGTAAGGAGTTATTATCTAATCAAATTGGTTAACAGGGTATTTCACGATCGGAGGGAAGAAAACCTGACTCGCTAATGTTGTTAATTCTTTTAAAATATCTCTTTTGCATTTCAATAATTTCAATTATTATTATTATTATTATTATTATTATTAATATTATTATTTTGCATTGAATAGTTGAGATCGATCTCTACAAAGGCTGTTTTTTACTTTTTCGATTATCTTTGCAGGATTTTATTATTATTATTATTAGTAGTATATTTTCACTTTCGGAGCCAGTTTCGAAAGTGAAAGTATACTAATAATAATATAAAAACAACCAGCAAACAAAATCCAAAAAGTAAAAAACAACCTTTATAGAGATCGATCTCAACTACTCAATGCAAAAAAAAAAAAAAAAAAAAAAAAAAATCATTGAAAAATATTGAAATGCAATGTTAGGATATTTTACAAGAACTCTCCCATGGGATTAACATTAGCGAGCGGTTGTTTTCACGTGATTGAAGTCGACAAGTGAAAGTACCTTTATTAAAAAAAAATCTGCAACCAAAATCGAAAAAGTAAAAAATAGCCATATTAGAGATCGACCTCAGCTATTCTATGAAAAAAAAAAGAATCGTTTAAAAATATTCAAATTTAAACGAGAAAATCGAAAACAACCTGCCCATAGGTTTAACACATTAGCGAGCAGGTGTTTTCAAGTGAGTGAATATTACCCTTAAAAAACAATGGTATTATCTTCGATTTCCTTTGCTTAGAAGTTAAGTTATGTTAGGTTCCTTTTCAATGATCGGGATTCGATATTCACACTGGCCTCCCTTTTGACTACTGGTATTTCCGAACAAGTGGTATATTTCTATTGTAAATGTTGTAAAAAACTACCACGAAGTTGTTTGAAAATATTGATATTCAAAAAAAGGACCCGTTACAGCACTGATATAACGACTCTTTATTTCAACAAATGTAGTTTTAAAAGGCTACTTTGACATCGTCTCTAAAAGATTATTTCCCTTTATAAAAAAAAAAATAAAGAAACGCTATTCAATTTCTTAGCATCTAACGCGAAATTTTCGTGTAATTCAGGCATAAATCTGTCTTTATGAATGTGTCAGAAAATAACGATCTTGAATAGCCGAAAAAAAAAAAAAAAGTTACAATTAATTTTCTAGAATGCAACTTACCACTATCAATAGACCTTTTTTACGTTGTGCTATACAAAGTAGCGTTGTAATCGTTTCATTTTTAGTAAAATTGTAGTTTGACTGAAATTCCCTGTTTGTTAGGTTAGTTTCTTTTGTACAAGGGTTCTGAGAATACAAACACTTGTACAAACAAAAATAAATATGTATGCAAATATCACAACCGTATCTAGTCTCTAGAGAACACCTAAATTTTTAATAGCAAAACTCTTTATGCTGAAATGATTATGGATTTGTGGCCTAAAACGTTATTATGCATATTCATGGACGACAGGATTAAAATTAATTCGACTGAAATAAGAAGAAATGGCCCGTAATTAAAGTTAGCTTGCCTATTACATTTTACAATTGAATATAATTAGATCTCATTGGTGAAATTGCCGATATTTCAATTAATAAATGAGAACGAAATTATAAATAAACCGATTAATTTCAATTTTATGGTGCTGCCATCTAGAGGTTTATATTGTAGATTTAAAAAGAGGTTTCAAACAAACTTTTTGTGGGATAATATATTTTTGATGTAAAATAGCGTAGTGCTTATACATACATGTTGAAGTTGCTTATATCGATAAGATTAGTGTTATGGAAACATTTTTCATATGTTTAAAAATTGACTACAGGACCTCACTTAACCTTTTCCCGATGAGCTTTGCGTGACGTATACAGTGCGTAATGTTCTCAATTTTTACTACCAGTTATTATGAATAGTTGAATAGTAAATTTCACTTTTTAATCATATAAATTATAAATACCATATAAATTACTCAAAGATTTCTATTTAGAATTATTGGTGCTAAAAGATTAAAAATTGTATACAGGACGCTTATCGCGAAGAGGTTAAAATTAAACATTAGTGTGTCTTTCTCCTTTACAAGACCAAAGAAATTGTATTAACGAAGCTATATATTTATTGAAATTATATTACTAATGCTGTTACTAAATTCAGAATAAATCCACAAAGGAAAATACAAAATTTCTTCGATTATTTATATTATCCGATTAATTAAGATATTTCCTCTAGATGGCAGCACTAAAACTCTGTGGTGCGCTCCTCATTTTAATTTTCGGTACGCCTACTTCAAAAGCCATCTATCTCTCTGCGTGAAATCAAACCGAGGTATGGCGTGTTTTCTTTTTGTGCAGGCCGACGTCAAATTTTATTGACATTTTTCAGCAACGGCGGGAAGTTTGACGGACATAATGGGCAATTTATAGACCAGATCGACTGACGGAACTTGAAGGATGAATCCAAAGATACATGTTATTGATCCAAACTGTCGAATCGCAGATCATTTTTTTTTTTTTACGTGGTTGATTTTGACAGGTGTGCGGGAATATTCGGCTGAGAAAGTGTATGCTTTCGTTATAGTTATAATCTCCTTTTTCCCGTCATTGTTTATGACATAGTATCTTTTAACTTTCATTTATCTTTTCTTTTAGCCATCCACGGAAAAATCCGTTAATTGTTTACATATTCATTTTAGAATAGGTACACCGTTTATTGTTATTATTATCATCATATTATTAATATTGAAATGGCTCATTTATGAGATGGTAAATTTTATTATTATTGAAAGATAACACGCCTATCCATAGGTCTTCATATCCATACGTGCTCTGGCTTTTGGTGTACTTCGAATTGATGATATTTCGACACATATGGTGATTTCGATTCCATGATATCTTCAAGACTCCCACTGATCCTTTTTTTTTTTCTTTCTTTTTTTTTTTTTTTTTTTTTTGTTTAATAACCTTCGAGGTAGGTTTCTAGAAAACTTTTAAAAGAAAACTAAAAAAAATATTTCCGTTTGAAAAAAGCGGTATTCAAAAAACGGACCGAGTGAGAGCCCTGTATTTAAATGTTCAAATACATTCGCCGCAATGGGACTGCAATACTTACTCTTTTGAAATAGTCACTGTATTAATTATTATTTGTGTGTGTGTGTGTGTGTGTGTGTGTGTTGGGTGGGTGGGGCGGGGGGGGGGGGGGGGTTAAAAACTGTTTTCTGACTAAAGTTTTTCGAAAAATATTATTATAAATAAGAAACATTCCTAAGAATTTGAGGAAACAGTTTCAATATATCATCAACGTTATAAATTAGCGCATTTTTTTAGCATCAAATTATAATTGCTTGGTTATGTGAAGCCATCCGACGGAAACGCCCTGGCATGTTGAGTGATGGTGTCAGCTTCCTGCATGAGAATGCCAGGCCCCATGCTGCTCACCAAACTCGAGACTTTCTGCAAAAGTTCAAGTGATAAGTCTGGAGTCACTCACCATACAGCCCAGATTTGGCACCCATTGACTATTTCCTTTTTCAAAATTGAAGGAACACTATCTGAAACAATGTTCTCTTCAGACACTGATGTGAAAACAGCTACCGAGAACTGGTTCAATGGGCCAGGACGTGATTTCTACCAAGCCGAATTAAACAAGTTGGGCCTGAGATCAGATAAATGCCTAAATAGATTGGGTGATTACGTGGAAAAGTGATCGACAAGTATTCCTCTTATTTCTTTTTTTTTAATTTTCTGTCGATTGTCAATAAATAATTTTTTATTCCCCTTGTAACAATTTTTTTTTTTTTTTAAATCCATTGTCGTATCATATCAATGTTATAAATTAGCGCAAATTTTTAGCATCAAATGATTATTGCAGTCCCTTTCAAATATCAGGCTCTAAATTAGGTTTAATTATTTTTTAATTATTTACTTGTCGGCAACAAAAAATTGCTTTAAACATTTACTTGTTTTACGTACCTGTGTCTGAATTGCGGCGTTGTTATATGCGCATTCGGCGAGAGGATTTGCATAGGTGGCGAGTGAAGTTCGAGAATCGACGGGATTCGGATGTAAGTGGTGGTGATGATGTAGAGGCACTGTTGAACCTGCTTGCAGGGATGTGGAATCTAAAAGATTGGAAAAGTACATCAAGAATGGGAAACACAACATTCACATGCAAAAATAGAAATAAAAAATCCCAGCAGAAAAATTCACAACACATTTAACATATTTCCACTAATAAATTGGTGTGGTGTTTAAAATATTCAAGTTCATATTATTTCATAAAAGTGAACTTAAAAAAGATACATATTTTTCCTTTTCAAAATGGGTTTGAAATCATATAGAATAGAATTATAAATTGGAGTATAGTATACCACTTGTTCACATTTCAAACATATGCTATCAATAAGAAAATAAATCAATAAAATTAACTTTCATTTCAACTTTCTCGAAATTAATTTTTGTTACAAAACCTCTTCTTCCAGTTGAGGTTTTAAATTCATCTGAAATGTTTTGTGGAACAAATTGAAAGTGTAAAAATAATGTGTTAAATCTCTCTCTCTTTTTTCTTTCAGTTTGGTCTTTTTATGTGCTACTTTAAAATCTTAAAAAAGTATAATTTATTATATATTGTTATTTTAACACTTTCCAAAATAGTTGAACAGTGTTCAATAACTTCGGTTTGTCTAACCGTCTGTCTGCGCCTGGTCCTCTGTCCGTATTCCAACTCTCGTAAATATACTTGTATTATTGCCATGTAATTGATGTGTCATTGAGATTTACTAGCATGATCGCTGTTGAACATGAAGTGTGTAGCATTTATAGTTTGTTTACATTGGACGCACAAGCGGATTCCGTTACATTATGGTCTATGGGTGAAAATAATTTTTGGCCCATTTTGTTGATGTTACAATACTTCAAGCATAATGAAATTGTTATGCATTACTTAGGTGCACTGCGCAACATGTTTTCTATAGATTAGTGAGTACGTCAAATTTATTATTTATTTACAGAGACACGCAAAAGAATTCGGTTGAAGCTCTGACTATGAGCCAAGACATGACTGTTGGATGTGCATTTTCAGCTGTATGCATTTTAATTAGCATATTACGAAGTGTATAAATCATACACAGGCCTGCATGAAAAAATTCGCACACATTACCGGCTATGGTCAGCAGTAGCTGAAAATAAAAGTTTACTGCGTTATAGTTGTTTTTTATATATAACGTGTATTTAAATATGCGCACTGCAAAAAAAAAAAAAAAAAAAAAAATTAAATTTCTTTAAAATATTCCGATAGTGTTGGAAAGTGTATCTATGCTGTGATGAATGATTTTTCATTCTCGATATTTATAAGGCTTGAAGGAAAGAACGATATAATTTGTTGAATGAAACTTTTGTAAATCAATTAGATATTTAACTATTTTGTTTATTTTTCATTTATCTCTAATTTTGTTTTTTTAATTAACTTTTGTAACGCGCATTTGCTTTTGCCGTCTTCTGCGTTTTGCCAGAGGGAGCTATAACCCCCCCCCCCCCCCCGCGTAGTGTATTAAGATTTAGTTTCTGAGAAAGAAGATCGTATCCGACGACCTTTAAAAAATGTAATCCATCTGTCTTAAGTGATTTTAAACTATAGACTCTGTGCATTTTTAGTGTGAAACGTCTACATGTAACTATGTATATAAATCTGTGTATTGTGCGTGTTGTCCAAAATAAATGTGATGTGAAGTTACCAGTAAGTGCTTACTGCGTCGCAATTCGTGCATTACACTTTATTATTTTTATTGGAGATTAATAAAGCATAACATGAAATGCGTTTTTTTCAAAAACAATTTCCCCCGTACATGATTTATTACTTTTTAATTTTTCGAATTGTGAAATTGTGTACTTATTTTTGTAGGTTTTTTTTTTTAATTTTTCCATTTATTTTTATTCATGACAAAATCTGTGGCTCTCATTGCTCGAAAATGAAACAATGAATAACAGTAATTTTTATATTGTTTCAAAGAATAAATTAAATAATGAAGAGATTTTTTTTAATCTGTTGAAACGAAAATTGTTCAATTTTAAATTTAAATAAAAATGATTTAATCTTCAAGATTTGATCCAACGGCATGTCTAAAAGATTGACTTACATTAATTTTATTTTGAATTTCAAACTATTTTGCTAAGTATTCCGCATCATATTAATAAGAATTTTATACTTAGGCATAGTCCAAAGGGAAAAAAAGAAAAGAACTCTCCTACACTACACAGAAAAAAATAAAACCCAATTTGGGTCGAAGGATTCTTAGGTATGTGCCCAAATTGGGTCATGGCTGTTTTGATTACCACTGTGTATCCATTTTGGGCACTGTTAAATACCCATTTAAAAAAAAAAATGTCGTATGCTGAGATTTGAATTGTCGTCTTATGTTTGCCGCAGAAATTTGCGTGCTCATGATGACATTTCCATCTTGTGCTGCGGTTGCAGCCGGTCCGACATATATAAGAGTGATAAATGCCGAATTGGCCTTGAAATCGTTCCTTGTAGCTCATCAGTGGTAGAGCCTGAGAGCGCTATTCTGAGTACCCGGACCAAACTGAGTACCGGGGTCGATTCCTGGCTTGGGACATTTGAGCAAAATGAGTTGAATTTTTAAGAACATGAACTATGAAAGCTACCTTTTCCTCCCGGTACAGGCCGGAAGGACTTTTTTTAATATCTTTCAGGTCTACACATGTTATTTATTTATTTATTTAATTTTGAAAAGTCAGATAAAAAAAATCCAATTTTTTTTTTCATTCATACATCATGTTTTAACTATCCCTCGAAAGACTTATATAAACGATGCTATATACTGTACTATAAACTCTCAACTAGTTGAGATATAAGTTTCTTCTTCGAATAATTATTGTCTTCATGGAAATGAGATGCAGGTTAATCTTTTTAACATTATATAATAGGAATTAAAAGAGGGGAGAGATGAAGATGAAATAATCACGTGACTGACCTGTGTGAGTGCTGTAAGAGGCAGCATCGGAGACTAGATAGGGATGAGTGTGCTGATACCCGAAATTCAGCGAACTGTAGCTGTGCTGACTGCCCAGCTGTTTGCGCCACCGGGCTCGTCGATTGCTGAACCACACCTACAAAACGATAAAAAACGTTATTGATATAGTGATGCATAATTCAGACATAAATCATCGGATGCAGTTATGCAGCATCCAGAACTACTGGGCAGCATTAATTGGCTCATCCCGCGTGTGTGGCCTTGTTTACGGCCAAGCGGTACAAAGCATATGACAAAAAGAGGCAGGCTGAAGATGCACATAGTTGAACACTAAATGGAGTGTTACACATTGAGAACTGATTCTACAATGCTTTAATTTATTTCGTATTTCATTTTATTAGGATGACTAAATTATACGCACTGCTGAAGAAAAGTAAGTTAGAGAAACGAGGGGAATCCCTCAGAGAACAATTTGACGTAAAAGCTCTGCAGTTCATCCTGAATCATGTATTTGGAACGTGTTTAAAAATTAATTTCAATTTCAAATTTCTATGCTATTTTAAAAACAATTTTATAAAAAAAAAAAAATGTTTACCCTTTTTAAAAAAAAAAAAATAATAGCATTAATTTAATATAGTATATTAATTATTTTATAAAACTATCGATCAATTAAACTATGTTTAACTAAGTGTTATCAAGCTTTTTTTTTTCGTTATTGTTTATTTTAAACATAGTTTAATATCAATTAAATTTTTAAAAGTAATTGCAAAATCAAATATTCTTAGATTCAGAAATTTGTACATAAAAGTGCTTAGTTTAAAAGGGAAAATGTTAAATGTTTTTTTTTTTTTTTTTTTATGTTTAACATATTTGAAAAAATAAATAAAAATAAAACTATTATAGAATAATGCAGTGTTGCCGTGTCTCTTTTACAATTTGGTGTAAAAGCTCTGCAATTAATTTTGAATCATGTATTTTGAACGTGTTTAAAAATTAATTTCAATTTCGAATTTCTATGCTATTTTAAGAACAATTTTATAAAGAATTAAGAAATGTTTACCTTTTTTTTGTTGTTTTTTAAATAGTAGCATATTTGAAAATATTTTAATATAATATAATTAATTTAATATAATATTAATTAGTTTATAAAACTATCGATCAATTAAACTATGTTTAACTAAATGTTATCAAGCCTTTTTTTTTTCTCGTTACTGTTTACTTTAAACATCGTTTAATATCAATTAAATTTTTAAAAGTAATTGCAAAATCAAAAATTCTTAGATTCAAAAATTTGTCCATAAAAATGCTTAGTTTAAAAGGAAATTGTTAATATATATATATATATATATATATATATATATATATATATATATATATATATATATATATATATATATATATATATATATATTCTTTTTAATGTTTAACATAAAAAAAAAAACTATTATAGAATAATGCAGTGTTGCCGTGTTTCTTATATTATTCTATTCTGAAGATCTTGATTCATATCTTTATGGATTCTTTTCTTCATTAAGACCATAGGACTTGATAATCAATTAGGTAAGTAAGGTCAGTAATGACTCAGATATAGGTAAATAAATTTAAACATATAATATTATAAGTAAAATATATGAACTAATGAGTTAGCGTTAGAAAAATATCGGAAAACTAATTACTATTTTAAAATTACATAATTTTTAAAGAGCAAAGGTAAATTCCGAAAGCTTCAAAATTATACATCATAAACATTAGATAAAATGTGGAATGGTCAAGAAACAGTATTTCCTACTTACAAATATTCACTAACAAACACACTGTAAAAAAGTTTTCTGTGAAATAATAGAGAATTATCTGGTAATAATTTATCAAGAGGCTACTTCACTCACGCGAAAACACCCGCTTGGTAATGTAAAACTATGGGGGAACTATTTTACGTTTTATATTTATCTCGTTTGCATTTCAATATTTTTAAATGATTTTTTTTAATTGGATAACTGAGGTCGATCTCTATGCAGGCCCTTTTTTTACTTTTTCGATTTAGATTACAAGTTTTTTTTTATTAAGACACTTTCACTTACGGAACTTGTTTTAAAAGTGAAAGTATCCTCAATTAAAAAAAAAAAACTGCAACCAAAATCAAAAAAGTATAAAGGGATCTATCTCTATGCAGGCTTTTTTTCACTTTTTTGATTTTGGTTGCTTTTTTTTTTTTTTTTTTTTTTTTTTTATTGGGGATATTTTCACTTTCGAAACCGGTTCCGAAAGTGAAATTATCTTAATAAAAAAAACTTGTAATCAAAATTGAAAAAGTAAAAAAGGTACTGCATAGAGATCTCCTCAGCTATCATACATACACCATACATACATACACCATATACATACATACACACTCTACATAGCTGTAAATTTGAATGAATGGTTATTAACACGATAACACGTTCTATCTTTCGCAGTACAGAATTTCCGATTCAAGTACTAATTTCTTCCAGTAATCTATAAAAAATATGTGAACTAATGATCGAAAATCTTGATCGAATGCTTTTAACTGAGAACTAATGCAAATTTATCGACAATCTCTGTTTCTTTTCTGTGTTTTTACAGAAAATTTTAACAATGCAATTTCTAAACTTTTCTTCTTTATTTTTGGGAACATTTAATGTGTGTAATTTATAATGTATTCTTAAGAATAAAATGTGCATTTTATGGAAAATTTGTTGTACTTTATTACTATGATTATTATTTTAACAAACCCTCATAAAAATATGTTACCTTTTAAAGGAAGAGAAAGAGAGAGAGGGGGGGGGGGAGAGAAAAAAAGGAGGAGGGTGTAAGGAAAATAATATAATTCAGAATGAGTCTTGTTTTCGGTCTTTTAGTCACCCGAATAGTCAAATTTTATTACTCATAGTCTGTTATTTACTTCAAATATAAATCTATTGTCTTAATCAACAATCACGGATCATTCTTAGATCAGAACAGCTAATATGCATAAACAATGCATAAAAAAGTCATGCAAAATAATAAAAATAAGAAAGCTAAAACAGAAAATATAATTTTTAATGGACTTTATGGAAGGTGCATTTTATGCAAATTCTTCTGCATTTCATTATTTCCGTTGTTATGAAGATTAAGAAAAAAAAATCATGCGTCAAGCATAGATTATGAAACGCTTTCCAACACATTCAGAATACTGAAATAAAATTTCACCGTTTAAGAAGCTGAAAGATGATGTCTGAGTAAACAACAACAACAAAAAAATTAAATGAAATCACCCTCTCGTGGAGATTCAGCCGTTAAGCATATGGAACTTTTCTCCACGAGGGAAAATGTTTATTGAAAATTCATATTTTAGAATACTGATGTTGAATATTGCATTAGAGATTAAAATAAAATTAGTACAAAGTTAGGATGGATCTCCACGAGAGGGTGATTTCATTTCATTTTTTTTTTTTTTTTTTTTTTTTTTTGTTTGTTTGTTTACTCAGACATCATCTTTCACCTTATTAAACGGTGAAATTTTATTTCAGTATTCTGAATGTGTTGGAAAGTGTTTCATAATCTATGCTTGACACATGATTTTTTTCTTCTTTAATCTTCATAACAACGAAATAATGAAATGAAGAAGAATTTGCATAAAATGCACCTACCACAAAGTCCATTAAAAATTATATTTTCTAAGTTTCAGCTTTCTTATTTGGAAAACACATTAACAAATTTGAAAACCCAATTTCAGTAATTGCTATCTATGGTCGTAAAAATATCCTAATTTCTTTGTGCAGCCCCTTTTATTATCTATAGATTTGTATATATACTACATAGTATGCAAAAATTTTATTCAGTTAGGAAACCCATAACACAGTTGAAAATTCTCCTCCAGCAATTTCTGTCAATAAGTGGAAATGTACTCCAATTCTTTTGCGCAGCACTGTATATGATCTATAAAATTTATACAAGTAATATACAAAAAATTAGTTAAATTTAAAAACGCATACTACAATTGAAACCGCACTTCCAACAATTATTGCTCATAGGCACTACTGTAGTCGATTTTTTTTGTGTGCCCCTGTAAATGAACGATAAATGCTATGCACACCATATTCTATAGTAAAGCATCTTGTAGTGCATTCATGAATGTATATCAATTTGAATATGTTTGAAGTAGTGTAACATCATTAAAATACACTGCAAGCGATTTTTACCCTTATCCATAATGTAACGAATTTTTTTTGAGTTACCCTGCAAGCGAATTGTAAATGCTACATACTTCATTTTCAATACCGAACATGCCACGGTAAATCAATTACATGGCAATCCGAGTATATTTACGCGAATTAGTGCGCGGATAGACGGACAGACAGACGATAAGACAGACCGAATTCATAAACACTTTTCGACTATGTTGGAAAGTGTTAAAAAAAGGGGGGAGGGGGTAACTATGATATATTAACTCTTAAAGGAACAAAGAATACATGATTCAGAAAGGATCTTGAATAGTGTGTTTTAGTATTGTTTTAATAGTGTGTTTATGTATTGTTTATGTATAAAAGTTTTCTGCACTGAGAATGGGATGGTCCGTGATTACTCATTGAGACAGTAGATTTGTATTTGAACTTGAAAAGCTAAAAGTCCGTACTTTATAATGATAGAAATTGACCACGCTGAAAAAAAAAAAAAAAAAAAAAAAAAAAAAAAAATTACGGTGTAATATTGGCATCTCAGCTCTCTGACAAATGCTGGCAGCTGGGATGCCAGTATTATACCGTAAAATCAACATTTTTTTTTTTTTTTTTTTTTTTTTTTTGCAGCGTGGTCAATTTAAAATCATTATAAAAGTATGGACTTTTAGCTTTTCAAGTTCAAATACAAATCTACTGTCTCAATGAGTAATCACGGACCATCCCATTCTCAGTGCAGAAAACTTTTATACATAAACAATACATAAAAAAAAAAAAAAAAAAAATGCAAGAAAAATAATAAAAATGTACTGTAAAAAAAAAGAAGAAGAAAATTAAAACAAAATTAAAGAAATAATGACGCGAGCCAGCTCTCGAATAATAACTCCTCAACAACAACAAAAAAGGGAATGATAAAAGAATATCAAACCAGTTTCACCTTTTTATTTTCATTTTTATATTCAACAGGCGAGAGTTCCGACACTGCGCGGACCCCCAGGTGTGCTCGAGGATTAGCCAAAGGTGAGAAGATGAGCGATGTCATAGATGAGAAAAAAAAAAGTGTAGATCATTACCGCATAGGCGCGACGATGCGGTAGGTTCCACAGTGCGCATACAGGGAAAAGGAGAGAAAAAATGAGCTTATAAAGAGGGTCCGGCCCGGGGGTAACCTGTAATTAGACGGCCCCCTGCCCGTCAACGACACGGGGGAGGATGGAGGGGGCGACTTAATAGATTGTTTCTTTTTTATCGTCGGCCACTTTTTCGTAATTCGGATTTATACGCGCTTCTAATGCCTGCTGTGACCGGCACTTTTGCGGTCGCCCGGCGAGCTGTTGGAGGCGGTTCTGCAACAAACTATCTTATTGTGGGAAATCAAAAAAAGATTTGCATCCACTATATTTAATTCAGATTCTTTTCAATATCAAATGAAAGGAACTTTGTTGTGAACCATTACGCTGTTTTCCCACTTATTACAAATGTCAGTTTTAATGGACAGAAAAAATAAAGCAAATCTCATTGAAGGTACAAGAGAAGATTTCGGAAAACCGTCTATCTTGTTTTATTACATATCAGGAGTCAGGGGGCGGGGGGTGTGGGGAGAAAGAAGGATAGTGATAGATAGTTTAATGATAGTTATTCATCGTTCATTATTTTGCAAGCTCCGACTTTCATTGCTCTACCTTCTTTAGACCAAACCTTATCTGTGTTTTTTCTAAGGACTTTCATCGTTCTTCCCCCTTTATGCCTATCTTCAACTGTGCTTTTCAAAGGATTACCTTCATTTCTGTCCCAGTGTTGTAGTCATAAAAAAGAAAAATAGAAGGTATACGCTGTATGCAGGGGGTATACACCAGAGAGTATACGCTACGATTATATGTGGCGTTAAATAAAAGTGTGTTGTGGAGTTAAATAAAACCAGAAAAAAATCCAGAAGGTATACGGAATATACCACCGTAAACCCTCCACTACATCCCTGTTTTTGCCTCGATCCAACGTTTCCATACCATAGTGCGTGTCTTAAGCTATAACACTGATAATACTTAAAATTTCACAAAATTGGGCAATCAAATGATTTTTCCATGACCCTTCATATGATTTTCAACCCGGCTAAATATTTTTTCATAATATTTTTTGTTTTCAAATATATTTACAAAACCATATTGTATAGTCCGCGCGCACATAGCAAATCTCCTAGTAGAAAACCATTCCAAGTTTTGGGTTTTCAGAAGAAATGGTATTAGAACCGTAGAGTGAAACACCCAGTAACTGGACACTTTAACGATTCTTGCTTTTTTCAAATCACTATTACAAAAATTTAAATCTATTTTATATGCTTATCTTTGTTTTTGAAAAGATAGTAGAAAAAAAAATAGGCAAAATTTTGAAAAAATATACATTTTATTATTAAAAATTAATTTTGTTCATAAATCTGGTCAAAAACTCCAGTAACTGACACCATCCCTATTTTGAAACATCAGTAACTGACACAAAGTGAACCAGTGACTGACACTTTATTTTAAAAGATTAAAATGCTTTTAAAAAAACTTTATTCTTTATTATAAAAGCAAAATACATTAATATTTATTATAAAAAGTATATACTGCTATGTATTGTATTGCTATATAGATTTTCTTAGAGAAAATATGTTTGACTGTTTGTCGAAAAGTAAGTGAAATTAGGAGAAAATTACAAACCAGAAAACGTATTCTCTCCTTTATCAGAAATATATATACACTTTCATAAAAAACTGTAAATTTATGAGCGTTTACCCTTCAATTTTCACGGGCAACAGCCTTATTTGATGAAAAACGGTCTGATCCACTAAATAAGCGGCATTATCCCTATAGATACTTAGAAAATTAAGGGCAATCCACATATTCTTACAGTTCTAGCCCATATGTCAGCAAAAATACGGTACGACCCCATACATTGTCCTCCGCTAGGTCTGTAACCCTTCATTTTACTCGTGTGTCGAAAATTTTAACCCGCCAAAAAAGCGATTCTGTGATGATTATCTAACGTGCTACGGAACAGTAAGTAAAGTGTTTTAAAGTGCATTATATCCTTCGCATTATAATGTTGTATTACTTTGCCCCGTAAAATTACGGGCTGCACAAAATGATGGGCATGGAATTTTTTGTTTTACGGGGTATGACTGGAATCTCTGCTGCCGGCCTCTGCCCGTATTTTTTTTAACAGTGTATATATATATTCTTGTTAAGAGAAACGAAAGAAATATTTCGCCAGAAATCTGAAGATCTAATCAGTTAAAAATGTAATACAAAGTAATAATAATAATAATAATAATTAATTTTAAGGTTATTATTATGTCTAAACATTGGCTCTTGCAAATATGGTTTGGTTTATCTTGTTCTTTCCACATACTTTCTTTAGCTCAAATCCAACTAAGATGGGCGGTGTCGGCGAAAAAATGAAATATGATTCACACTTCTCGTAATCTCATTGAAAATGTTCGCGCCTTCGTGAAATCGGGAAATAAAGCTGCAGGAGGGATTTGCTTTATAAGCGGATTTCAGATGTTTTATTAGCGCAGGTCTCAAACATTCTGAAAGATCGAGGCAAGAAAAATGGATGCTCGTGTTTCACTTCATGTAATATTTTTTTTTATTAATCTTTTCTTTGCGTATACATAATAAAAAGACAAAAAAGCTGATCAGGTAATCTGAAGGTGCGAAAAAGTAGTGGAAAAAACAAGAATGTTAATACAGATATTCTAAGAGGGCTTTTTTTTATTTGTTTTTATTATTATTATTAATTTTTTTTTGAAACATCCTTTTAATTCAAAAAAGTTACGGTCGAACTCGGTTATAGCGAGCTCGAATGTAATGCGAAGTCGGTTTTAACGAGGAATTTGTAAACAAATCGTTGGTCCAATATATTGAGTAAATATTTTGGTCCTTACATTCTCTACTTGGGTTTGACTGTATAATATACGTATAAGAATTTTGAGCCCCAAATTAGCTGTAAATTGTATAAAGTAATTTAAAAAGTTCATGCGGTTTTGTTTATGTTCCCCATCAACGAGAGTTTTGAAAGGCTTTTTAATTCTTGCTTTTTTTCCTCCGGTCGACTAAAGAATCTTTCTGGCACATTTGCATTACTCATTTTCATGACTATTATATCGGTGAAACTTTCAGATACTCTCATTCAAATGCTGAAGAATCAGAATAGAGTAATATTTTCCATAAATATGACATTTCTATTATTACAGTCGATTGCTAACCGATGGCCGAATTCGCGTGACTGGCAAGTCCCGAAAATCCTCTTAAAACACCGAGTTTGACAGCGTTTCTGAAAGATTCATTACTTTTGTCAAAAAATGAAAAACGCTGTTCTATTCCTTGGAATATGAATATGAACGTCTGCAAGCCTGGTGCATTTAAGAATGAATATAATTTCGTAACTGGATCATAGTTGAGAGTTATGTCTTTCACGATTCTTTATTTACATTTTTGTGACGTGATTGTGATTATTTTACATGTGGAATATAATGACAAATGAGACCAATATTAATACGCAGGGCGTCTTTAGAAGTCACAGCGCCCTGGGCGACATTTTTGTCATCATTTTTGTCAATGGTATCTTCTACAGAAACTATTAAGTTTTAACTAAGAATTTTGCGTATTTTCCGCCCCTTAGTGTTTAGCGCCCCGTGGTCAACTGACCTCTCTCCTCTCCAAAGTCAGTCAAGTTAACACGAAAAGGCAATAGAAATAATTTTCCAAGCATTTCATTAGTTGCACCTTATCTAATAATTGCAAAAATATCTTTTTTTTTTTTTTTTTTTTTTAAGATACTGTACATTATATTTACTCGCTTTGCGTCCCATTATGCATGATTTTCCATCCAGCCTCAAAGATTTATAACGAGGGTTTTTATTAGTAGTCTCTCCTTGTATCCTTGTATATACAATATATTATGCCTTTATATAAAAGGAGAAAAAATACCTGAACTCTGGCTTCGGTGAGTTTCGTTCTCTGTGCCAGTTCCTCCCTGACGTAAATGTCGGGGTACTGTGATTTTTCGAATGCCCTTTCCAGCTCGTCCAGTTGCGCAGCAGTGAATGTGGTCCGAGACCGCCTCTGTTTGCGTTTCAGTGTCAGGCCCGGTTCCGAGTCGCAATCGGAAGCCGTTCCGCATTCATCAGCGCTGCTTTCCCGTGCTAAAGGATAAATAAATAAATAAAATTAAAAAAATGTTAAAATATAAATTGCTTTAGAATAAATTGTGACAATATAGTCTTCATCCAGATTTTAAATACAAAAGACACAATTTTAGAGAAAATTTTCTCATCTTTTTATTAGAAATTAAGATTTTAATTTCTATTAAATAAATCTCGATTAAATAAGAGTGTTAAGAAGCCAAGAACAGACACGTGAACAACAATAACAACAACAACAACAACAAAAATATTGGCATCTATAACTCCTGTAACTATTACTCCGATTATCCTGTAATTTTTGTATGTTATTGACGTTTACTATAGCACGATCCCTATTTAAAATCAAGTATGTAACATTAATGGTTTGTTTACAGGGACAATCAAAAGTATTTCGCTACATTACGCGGTCAATGGGTAAAAATCGTTTTATGTCGCGCATTTTAATGTTGCTACATCATTTCAAACATATTGAAATTGATATGCATTTATGAAGTGCACTAAAACATGCTTTCTGTAAATCATGTAATGCAAAGCATTTATTATTTATAATTTAAACCGCGGGATCAAACCTGGGCAAAACATGCAGCCGGTTACAGAACATAATGCCCGGTGTATTAGAACATAGGTGAAAATATATATACAGTATGCCCACTAAAGTCCCTTGCCACCCTCTTAACTTCGGAACTGCTGCTGCTAATACAGTAAAATCCCGTTACAACGAATTCCATTACAACGAAAAATCCCGTTATAACGAAATGCAAGCGAGTCCCGTTTTGAAATGTATTCAAATAATGTTAACATAATCTCAGTATAACGAAATATTCAATTTTTTATAATCTCGTTAGAACGAAATAATATGACACGGCAAATACTTTCAGTTGTACATTTTTATCGCTTGACAATTTTTGTTTTCGATGCCTAGTCTTAGGGACAATCAAGCTTATCTCTAAAGCAATCGCTTTTCTCCGAGCTTTGTTGTAAAATCGGTGTGCATAGGCATTTCACTGCAGAAGGAATGTTTCCTTTGTTCGCTCTCCCCTTTTCTCCACCCCTTTTTCTTGGAAGTCCAAGTAAGCTGTAACCAATGTAGGCAAACTTAACAAAACGTGAAATGAGTATTGCACATTCCCCCTTCCCTCTCCTCCCTACCTGAATAACTTTCGCAAAGGAATTTCCAAAGCTCGAAATCAGTTTGAAAATTTTCATCTTACCAGTAGGTCATAAAATGGCGGCTGTTAAGCGAAAACAGTTTAGTTTGGAAGAAAAAAAAGCCATAATTTCTGAAGTTGAGAAAGGAATGAAAAAATCTGATGTTGCTAGCAAATATGGAATTTCGCCGTCTACTTTATCCACTTTTCTAAAAGATAAAGAAAGCATTTTGAAAAAAATTCAAGTTAAAGTCTTTGATCCAAGCAGAAAACGAATTCGAAATGCCCAGTTTCAAGATGTGGATAGTGCTGTTTACAAATGGTTTATGGATGTTCGTTCTAGAAACATCCCTCTAAGTGGCCCTTTAATTAGAGAAAAAGGTTTGGAATTTGCAAGAATGCTAAACATTGAAAATTTTCAAGCCAGTGTCGGATGGTTGAATCGATTCCGAGAAAGATACGGTATAGTGGCAAAATGCATTTCAGGAGAAGCAAAAGACGTCCCAGTTGAATTTGTAAACGAATGGCGTAAAGGTGAAATACAAAAAATAATCAAGACGTATAGTCCTAACGATGTTTTTAATGCCGATGAAGCCGGAATATTTTTTCAGTTAGAACCAAGGAAGACTTTAGCGTTAAAAGGAGACAAGTGTATTGGAGGAAAGCTTTCCAAACAAAGGATTACAGCCCTATTTTGCTGCAACAAATCAGGAACAGAAAAACGAAAAGTACTCATAATCGGCAAATCTGAAAAACCCCGTTGTTTCAAACATTTTAAGTCCTTACCATGCATCTACAAAGCCAACAAAAAATCATGGATGACGCAAGGATTCTTTAATGAATGGCTGATAAATTTTGATAAAGATATGCAAAAACAAAAACGTAAAATTCTTCTACTCATAGACAACTGCACAGCACACAATGATCCTCCTATATTGAATCACATTCGTGTAGAGTATTTCCCGCCTAACTGTACTGCAATACTTCAGCCTCTTGACCAAGGCATTATCAGAGCCGTAAAATCACGATACAAAACTATGTTATTAAAACGCATTCTCTGTGATCTGCAAAATAACGTAAACAGAAAGTGCAACATGAAAGAGGCAATTGATATGATCTGTGGATCGTGGGATGATATAAGCCAGAAAACAATAGCCCACTGTTGGAAACACGCGCAGATTGACCAGGATTTAAATAAAGAATCGACGGCTCAAGGATCTAGCGATGTAGTACATGATGAGGAGCAGACAGTCGAATATGAGATCGAATCCACTTGGAACTTAGTAAAAGAAAAATCTGGTGTGTCTCAAAGCATAAGCTTTAAAGATTTTTTAACTGCAGATGACAATGCTGCAACTTGTTATTCATTAACAGAGACAGATATTGTGCAGTCTATTGTTGATGATCGCATTTTAGAAAATGATGAAGAAAGTTCTGAAGATGAAGAAAATGAGGTTTCAAAAGTTACATCTGCTGAAGCCTTAGAAAGCTTAGAAAGAGTGCGCAATTTTATTTCTTTACAGAGCAGTGTACCAGATAACATTTTTTCTAATATTAATCATGTACATAATTTTGTATTGTCCGCAGCTTCAAACTCCCTTGTACAAAAAAAAATCACTGATTTTCTGCATTAAATTTTTTCTTGTACAATTTGAAGATCATTGAAATGGTGGTAAGTCAATTTTTCAGTTCTATAAAAAATATTATACATTGTATTATACTAACTTTACGTTATTAGAAGGTACTACTAATTTTTATTACTATTTTTAATAATTAATTATCTATTAATTTGTATTATACTACTATATTTTTATAATTAACTATGATATGAGGATCTGAATTGAAATGTTTAATTTTCTATTGAATTCCGTTACAACGAAATTCCCGTTACAACGAATAAAATTTGCGGTCCCGTGAAGTTCGTTGTAACGGGATTTTACTGTATTCATAAAAGTAGTGTCATAAAGTATAGCCAATGCGCTACTCAATGAAACCGCCTACATACTAACGCCGCTACCTAACGCCGCTATACACTTGGTGGAATGTTGCGGAGTTAGCATTCCTATCTCGGAAACGGAAAGAGATAGAGAAAAAAAGTGATTTACAAAGTTGTAGAGTATCATCGATTTAGTACGAAAAGACACCTTGTGGACATTAATGCGAAGAATAGAACGGTTAAAACGCGCATTTTTTTTTTTTTTTTTTTTTTTTGTGATTTCCAACACTGTGATGTGACAAAACGATCTTAGAAAGAAAGAAACAACCAGTTATGAAACAGCAGGTCTGTGCGACCCATAGAATAAACAAGAATTGTTTATTCTATGGTGCGACCCCTCCACAAACATTGCAGGACATTAAACAACGCTATTTACGGACGCTTGTGCCAACGTGTCACCATCTATGCTCCAACGTGTGCAAACTGAAATTCAAACAAGCATCCAAATATGCATTGCAGCTGATGGTGAGAAGTTTGAAAATGTAAAATAAAGGTATATTATTATAACTAGTTGCTTCTTTATTGAAAACTGTAACAGATTTTTATATTTTATGTGTATATTTTAGATTGTCTACTAACAACACCAAAAAACCTTTTTATATGAAAAATATCAATTATGTGTTCAAATAAAGTTTTGAAATTTATGAAAAGTGGCACTTTCGTGTTAGCCGCATGCCAGAGCTTAAGGTTGTATTCAAATCCAAAAGAGCTACTTTCTGACACATTTCTGAATTCATTTTTGTTCGTAAAGGCGTGAAATTGGCAGGTGTTCTTATTCAGAAACTATATGTATATAATCGAATACGTTTTGTTTACTATATTGTTCTTTTTGTATAAAAATTTATTTAGATCATAATTGTTTTAATACTAATTTACAAAGAACTTTCGTAAATTAAAAATTGGTCATGAGTTCAAAAATGCCTAGATTATATCTGATGTCATGCATTTTATCTCATTAGATGCGTTCGTAATTATATAAATACGTAGCACCTATAATCATCGTCTGGTCCGTCCGTCTGTCTGTGCGTAAAAATTACCGAACTGAATGTTTTGAAATTTAATATATATAATCGTTGCAGAATTTTGTCGAGTCATTTCAAAGCAATTTTTTGCGAAAAATATTAATTTTTAGTGTTTCTTTCGTCTGACGAAACCCTATACGTCTCATTCCTTTATTTGTGAGAGAATTTGTTCTCGGAAACTGTATAAGTTAGAGGCTGGAAATTTTGCATACTTATAGCTTAATCCTTCCGATCACACGACAAATCATAAAATTTTGAAAAACTCATATATTATTTTAATTAAATCAAGTATTTAATGACATCCAACCATTTCTGAGATTTTTAGATTTTAAAACAGAACTTTTGTCTTTTTTACGTAGGCTAGGTGGTTCAGTGGTAGCGCGTTTGCCTTCTATTCGAAAGGTCCCTAGATCAAGGCCCCGCACCGGTGTTAGAAGTTTCCAATTTTTCCCCCGAAATAGATTTCATTGTGTAATAAATTCAATTTTACAGAACTTTCGTAATTTTTTTGCTAAAAGCAACCGTAGTTTATGCGAATCTTTTGTTTAGTTTTTTTTTCTTTTTTAGCTATTAAATTCATGTAACTAAATATGTTTTTCGGGTTTCCCAAAAGATGGCAGAACTATTCGATTGTTTTTCAAGCAATAAAAATATTTCAAGCGCAGTATTGCATATATGGAAAACTCTTTATTTAACGTTTAATAAATAAATAGTTCTTTGCAACCACTATATTTATTCAGAAATATTAATCTTGCAAAAATCACATTAATACACTCCTAAATAATGTTAAAAATCTGTCTAAAAATTTCTGGTGTAAACTCCTTAAAATAAGTATTAAAAAACGCAATTCTAAAAGAAAAAATCGCGCATTTAAGGGTTCAGATTATAGATTTTTTTATTATTTTTTTCTTAGATCATAAGAGCCAAAAGTTATCGAAAAATATTTTATCAATTATTTTTTTTAATCAAAATTCTTTTTCGGAGAAAATTCGAAATTTTAAATTTTGTTTAAAATTTCACTAAAAGGATAATTAAACGAAGCATGATTTTGTGATCTTCGATCACACAAATCACTTACCCACTTGTTTTACATGTCTCAAAATATGTGTTATCTTTTTTTATATAAAACTTAAGTATGTATGTATAAAGAAATATTTTCAAAACAATGAATTTCGAATCATTATTACTCATTTTAGTTTTTAAGAAGATGTCCGCATAAATAGTTAGCACCTCTTCCGTTTTATTCCAAGAAATTAATAAAGATACATTGAGACAAAAGAAGTGTTCTCATATTTCTATCACCGTTTAGTGTGTTTACTCAGATAAACAAATATTATAAACCGCATCTAATGGATTTGCATGCATAGTTGAATATAATACTTATACATGTTTCTTGGAACACATCCGTTAATTTTCGAGTGATGTGTTAACTGGGAATGCGCGAGTCTTTCCATGCATTCACGCTATTGCGTTACAGAGGTAACACAATATTTTTTATCACTTCAGCTGTAATTAACAATGAAACAGTGTATGTTGGTATCTTTTTACAGCTCCAACGCTATGAGAGGTGGTTAAATCGCGCCTTGTCTTCATTACACTGTTCTCCAAGCGTGAGCTGAAACCCACGAATGTTTATAGCTCACTGAAAATAAATAAAGGCCTGTTTTACAAAAAACTGCGAAAAGAGGTTAGAGTAGGGGAGGGGGGGAGAGACATCTTAAGTGATTAATCTTTTAATCTAAGACACGTTTTTGAGCATTTTCTCGTTAATAATAAATATGGATGTAGAACGATATCCTGATGCCATAAATGAGCTGTTGTTATTTTTAAAACGAAATCTCTAAGAATAGCAGGGTTCTAATGAGGGAATTAGTTTATGTTATGTTTTTAATAAGTGGTCTTATAGAAAAATTGAGATTTTTTTTTATAGGGATGATTTGTTTGCGGATAATTTTGAATTCGTCGACCAATTTTGATGGATTTTTATTCGTTTTAAAAGGTAAACACCACACCACTCGGCTCAAAATTTGGATTTTTTTTTTCTTTTTCATTTGAAGTATTTTTTATACACACGAAAATCATATTTTTTAGTTAGAAATTTATATCGAATGTTAAGGGCAATTTTTGAGCTATAGAAGTGAGCGCGTTATAGCGAGTAAGAAGTAACGAAAACTTTAAATGCATTTTTTTATTTTTTTTAGACCAGCATTTAAAAATCGGTGGAACCTCTAGTTCCCACCATTTTCTAATCGATTCGCTTAATATTTTTGTAAAGTAATCGTCACATATTTTTCTAGTGAAATACGATGGGTTTTCTTCGAAATATTGATATCTCGCTTCTCTTGTGTAACTTTAAGTAACGAAGTGTTTGGTTGGAAAGTTACGTTTTACTTTGAATTGACGGCATTTCGAAATATCAATTCTTCGGATTTTTTCGAAATATTGATATCTCATTTCTCTGTGTAACTTAAGTAACGAAATGTTTGGTTGGAAATTTACGTTTTGCTTTCAATTGACGCCATTAAAAAATATGCATTTCACTAAAAATGCATATTTTTTAAAACGATTTTCACTCTGGCTTTTGAACTAAAAAAACTAATTCTTATTGTCTCATTGTTCTAGGTCTCGTTAGTCTATACGATGAGTTATCGTACCCACTGGTTGACCCTCTTTTTTCGAAGCATATTTCCGCCCATCAACTGTCGCAAGCAGCTATTTTTTAATATAACAACTAGAAAAAATACATTTTTCTACATTAATACTATATGTATAATAAATTAGAGTAATTTTTTTTCTTTTTTTTTTATAAACACTGCTAATTTCTTTTCTAAATTTCCTCAAAAAGCTTTAAATTTCAGAGCGTCAAATTGGTGTTACTCCTTAAATAATATATTCTTCAAGTGATTCCGTGGTAGAAATTTTTTAGGGTGAAGGCAAGAGTGGGAGGGGGGGGGGGAGACTTCAAGCTATAATTTTAAGGCTGTTCTAAAAGAAAAAATTGGCTAACAAGACGAAACTGTGTGACACATTCATTAAGTCATTTGTCTATATAAATGCATGGAATTTGGAGACATGATTATCGAAAAGTGCTTTTCTAAAATGAATAACATGTTTTATTCTCTGATAAATGCATCTTGGATTAAAATCAGTTTCTCCCAGTTGGCCCCATTTCTCGGACACTTGTATCTAAAATTGCCTTAAATGGCCAAAGTTAACACTATTTTCTAAAACAAATCCTTTGTTTAATCGAAAAAGAGAAATGTTATTTAATTTCTTAGTATGTGAATAAGAACACTTGTGAATTTAGTATGCTTTTAAGGATAAAAATGATTTCATAAATCTGTCCGAAAGTATCTAGTCTGGATTTTAGAACAGCTGTAACTGAAACATGTTGGATAATTAAGTTTTTTGGGGAGGATAGAGGGGTGGGGGCGGCTTTAATCCGTTAGATACCCCTCGTGATTACAGCTTTGGTCTCATCTAAATTTTAATCAACGATTGATCGTGACAACAAACGAAATTTCCTTATTGCTAACCGTCCGCACACATTGTGATGGACTCATATATATACAGCTTATGGAGCTGGGAGCTTTGATTGTAACTTTCTATATACGCGACCCTTTCTTCATGGGTCATTCCATACAAAATGAGCAAATTTTTTTAAAAAGTCGTGGCCACATAATAACTGTTTTTAATAAAATTTGGTACACAGATTCAATTTATATTTAAATAGAGCTATTCAAAATATCTTGACAAAAAATAAAATATTTTTGGCACTTCAGGACATTAAAAAAACTTGTGACATAGAATAGCATGTATGGAATCGTTCAAAGTTGCAAGTTTAAAATTCCGTATCTTGAAAACTATTTAACATAAATTAAAATTTTTCATAATATTGTAATCCGTGGAAAATTATTATCATATTTATTTAATAATAATAATTTGGTAACACCATGGTTAACCTTAAATTGGTTGTAAAAACTGAAAATATGTCAATTTTGAGAAAATTAAAAGCGTTATAAAAATCAAAGGAATTTAAAAACATGTGAAATTGATGTCTGATGTAGTGTCACACATGAAAACCAAATTTATCAAATTTGCAAGTTGCCATTTATTTTCTTCATCTTCAAAATAGCTTAGAAACTTAAAAAAAAAAAAAAAAATTACAAAATTACAATTTTTCCTCTTATATATGCTTAAAAAATCAAATGAAGGAAAAATCAGACATTAACAACATTGCATAGGCATAAAGATCAATAAGCCCATGATACGCTTAAAAAAAAAAAAAAAAAAAAAAAAAATGAAGATTACCTTTTGATTCCTAACATAACAGAATTGCGTTCATAAAGGTAATATTTGTTATGTTCTATGGGCTATTTCACTTCAAATTTGTGCGCCTTTTCTACTATCTTGCAAAAAAAAAAAAAAAAAAGTAGTGCTGCCATCTATATTGATTTACGATTATTATATAATTGTTTCTTCAACCACTACCCCGTTCAAATCACTCATTTATTCTACGCTAATTTAAAATATTCTTGAAGAAAAATAAACTGAAGGCAAGAATGAAAGTTTCTATACTTAAAATATGCACTTTTATCTATAATGTCAAATAATTTTAAAATTTTAAGATCTTTCCTTCATGTTCAAACAAGTAATAGAAATAGTATTGCATTTCCAACCCTCAAAATTTTTCATTATTTATTTTTTTCTCGTTAAGGAATAAAAAGGCAAGAATGAAAGTTTCTATATTTAAAATATATACTTTTATCTATAACGTCAAATAATTTTAAATTTTTAAGACCTTTCCTTCATATTCAACCAAGTAATAGAAATATTGCATTTTCCCCTCAAAATTTTTCATTATATATTTTTCTCATTATGAAATAAAAAGACAACTACTAAATTACTCCAATCTGTTACTTATTATTCATTCTTAATTATAAATAATTTTTGATAAAGTCTTTCCACTCCTACGGCTAATAATGAAAATTGAAATTTCAAGAATGTAGACAAAACCTCGATCTTATATCAACTTTTAATGTAAGTTTTAATCCTTAAATAAACAATATTGAAATCTATTATTTTACATTTACTCATAAATAAATATCATCTAATACTTATATGCTGATTTTCATTAAAACCTTTGACATGTCAGCCACAGCTGATTTGCTCATTTACTATGGAATGACCCTCATGCCAATTTACTCTATAATAAAAGTAAGTATTGTGATGTGTAATTATTAGTTAAAACTAAAATTTTTACAGAGATCTGAAAATCTGTAGCAATATATCTTGAAATGTCAAACTGATAAATATTGATAAATGATTTTGTTATAAACTATTTCAAACAATTACTTTAATGGTAAATGTTCATTTTCTACTTTTAGGAGATCCCTTACTTTGCGAAAAATGACAAAAATATCAATTTTTCAACTGTTTGCTCAAAATATTTAGACATCCCTATATATTCTGGCGAAGTTAACGTTAAAGATAATTACGTACCCGATGATTATAAATATATGTGAAAAATGCTTTTTACTGCATCCATGGCTCTTTAAATTCATCAGAGTTGCAATTTATAAATTCATTTTTCTCAGTTTATGTTTTTTGAATGTATCAGTATGATCAAAATTCTAAAACTTTATCATATATTTTTCATAGGATTTTCAGTACTATAAATAGTTTATTTTTAAGAATAAAAATGTCAATTAAATAGTCATTTTTACTGTATTTTTTACACATGTTATGACATTTTATTTATTTTTTATCTTAAACTAATTGACTTTTTGGAAATCCGATTTCTAAGCGTTATAGAACACACTTGTAAAAAAAACATGTAAGAAGGAAAAAAAAAGGTTTTAAAAAGTTGAAATTTTAGGAGAATACGGTTTTAAAATTGCTTAATCTTTTCAAAACAAACAAAAATTAATTTTTTAAATTTTTTCCACAAGAAATGCATTTTTTCTAGATTAAATATATATATATTTTTTTTTTCATAAAACCATTTAAGAATATCTCAAAAAGGTGAAAAAACTGAAATAATAATAATAAAAAAAACTTAAAAGATAGCGAATCCCCTTAATGTTCTATAATTTGAACAATAATCTCAAATGAATTTAGTTAAAATAAATCGGTAACTGTTAATCTGTACTATGTATGGGGCATGATTTTTGTTTAGGCCCAAAAAGCTCAGGCCTTGGGCCCCAGAATTTTGCGACTGAAAAATTGACTTAGCTCATTGAAAAAAATGACCTCATTAAATCAGGATATAATTTTTATTTGATAACTGGATGGATTTAATAAATTATAAAATTATTTATAATATTAAATAATATTTTAAGTACGTACAAATGTTGACAAGCTATATATGAATAATCAGTTAAATACATACAATACCAAGCAGCAAGTAAGTGGGATTAAGGGCCCCTCAAATGCATGATGTGCCTTAAAGTCCCAAAAATGTGTATGCCGGGCTTTTATTATGCGTGCTATTTATTAATAGTATTAATAATATTTCAGTTATGTGTGTAAAAAGTTGCAAAGAAGCATTTAATTCAAATTAATTCCAAAGTATTTTCTTAAACTTTTATCTACATTGAAAAATTTTTTTTTGTTGATTTTACGGTATAATATTGGCATTCCAGCTGCCAGTGTTATACCGTAAAATTAACTTTAATAAACAGTAAAATAAGCAGTATTACTGCTTATTTTACTGTTTATTATGCCAGTGTTATATCGTAAAATTAAAAAAAAAAATTGCAGTGTAATTTCTTGATCTAGGAACAATAACAGATGAAAATATTGTTTTTGGACACTGAAAAGCAATATTTTCATCTGTTATTGTTCCTTACTTTTTATAAGAAAAGTTTCTTTACAGTACAGAAAATTTTCCCATTATAAGAAAAAAAATTCCACAAAGAAAAGCAAACGTTTCTATTCTGCACAGGAATTTTTACTTTTTTCAAGATTAGTTTAATGACTGATTCGGAAAAGTTTCTTTTTTTAAAACGGAATACTTTCTATCTATTCTTCCATTCGTCCAAAACGTTTCTTTATGTGACTGGAAAATTTTCCTTATTTTATAGGAATTTATTCTGTCATTAAAGATTAGTTTACTTACTGATACAGAAAAGTTTTCTTTTTAAAAAGGAGAGTTTTCTTACTTTTCAGAAACTTTTCTTTGCACATAAGGAAAGTTTTCCATAAGACCCAGGTATTCATTCTGCGTCTAAAGATTAGTTTCTGAATCAAACAGGAAAAGTTTCTTGAAGCAAAGAAAAAACTTTCTGTTTTTTTTTTTTCGTATTTTATTCCGTGTTAGTTCGGAAAAGTTTCCTTACCGATAAGGGCAACTGGAATTCCGTTTCCTGTAGGAAACTTTTCCAATTTTTTTTTTTTTTTTTTACAGTGTACGTTGTAAGCCCAGTAAAACTTTGACTCCAGAATTAAAAACTGTGGTATTTCGATAGAGGCCAAATTATAGAAATTTTATATAAGCAACATATATATATGTATATATATATTTTTTTTAATGAAATCTGATATCTGCTAAGTTACTCCTGGGAATAGTCTTTTCTTCTGAGTTAGAAATTTAGAAAATAATCCCTGAATCTAAAGGACCCTAAAATGACACTATGTGCTTTCCCTATTTTCAAAGATTATTTGGACTTTGATTTGTTCTTTTTTTTTTCAGTTTCTATAAGGAATAATTAGAGTCTTACAAACAAATGCGATATAAAACTGTCTGAGACATAAATTAAAGATTGAATTTGACACATGAAACACAAACACACGCTACTTCACACCAAATTATATGGAAATATGTGCTCCAGAAAGCTGTTTTTAATCAAAAATGTTCCCACTAATTAACCATTTACAAAAGCTAGTTGTTCTTTCCTTACGCTGTATCTCTGCCCATTCAAATATGTGTGATGGACAAATTGCGCCTTGTCTTCGGATCTGATTTCAAGATGCCATGCGACAATCCACGTGGGCACCACACTTCGCTCGAGAGAACAGAAATAACGGAAACTTTGTTCTGTTAAAAGTGACACAAAAAAGTGCCATGGATAGTAAATTGCCCACCCGCACTGATGTCACAATATATAAGGGGTATTTAATGTAATTTGAAAAGAGAAACCTGGTAATCAAAATGCCATCATCAGCGAAGATTGCAGCTAAGAGAGAATCCAGATTTTTTATGACTGGTTTAGAAAGCTGGTGTTTTAGAAAACAATTGTAAAAAGTAAATTAAGAGCTTTGTTTAAACATTTCTAGTTAGGGCATTTGGAAAAGACGTTGATACTGTTAAGAACTCAATCAGATTGCGCAATGTCAATTTACAAATCTTTTTCCAAAAATAAATTTATCATGTAAATCGAGGATCTTTTGTGTAACAGCCAGAAAATGTTGACAAAATATGTGATTCTATCCCTCTATACGCAATATGCTTAATATGGCTGCCTTTTAATCATTTTAACTTATTTAATTTTCAGTCTCTAAGTTGTAATAAATGTTCCGCATACCCAAACGACACAACTCAACTCCACTAAGGACTATAAATATCCTTTCTCTGTTGCCATTAAGCTATCCAGGATGGCAACAGCAATTTGGGGAGAACAGTCGGAAACTTTCCATGAATATGTTTGCATGTATAAGTTCTTTACGCGCAGCTAAGTTTTTAGTTAAATTTAAGTTGTAAATAGAACTAATTTATTATGTAAATACGTTATTCATGTTGTTAAATATAATTGTTGCGTGTGTCAAGCTCCTGTCTATCATCTATGCATAAAACAATCTTCAGACAATGGAGTAATATAAATCAAGAACCAGAAGTAAAATAACGCCTCAAATGCATTAAAATTTATCATAAAAAATTGAAACACAATTTCATTTAACACTTCGGACTTATAGGTGAGAAAAAAGAAAAAAAAAAAGTAGTTACGACTTTTAAAATTAATGAACTAAAGTTCAAATGTAAACAACTCAATTTAGCTCTGGATTCAATGTACTCTTAACACTATACATCAGAGAAGAGACATCAATTTCTTCCACCTTCTCATAACCCTAACTAAATAAGAAGCCAAATTGAGATGGATAATGTCTCTTTTGTGAATTACTCAAACCAACCTAAGTAAATAAAACGAAAGCCTAACTTAATTAAACAAGCACCATTACTGTGCAACTTCAAAGCAGGCGAAATGAAAAACTCACTTTCGAGGTATTTTAATCATGGAAATGGAACTCCGACTAACTCAGATTTGAACTCTGACATCGCGTAAGAAACATAACACACGATGATGAACGTAAAAAAATACCTTTCAAAATTCATTAAGTTTAACCCTTAGTTAATTACTTTCGTGCTTCTCAAACCAACCAATCGGCCGGAACTGACTCAAGTTTCACGGCGGTGTGTCACGCTTTGTGCACCCTACCCTGCTAAAACTAATGACCACCCCCCATTTTGATGCCCTCTGGCCTCCGGTGCTTTTAATTCATTTGACCCTTAGGCCCTCCGTGAAACTCGAAGAATACACACTACGCGGCGGTGCGATCAGAGAATTTCGCATACTCATTTAAAAACATAATGGTCTAAAAAGATTCTAAAAAGTAAAGTAAAATTATTGAAAGAAAAAAAAAACGTACGCGGTCTACGATAACGCCTTCTTGCAAAAAAGCAAGGTTACGGAATGTCTCCCATGTTTGGTCACGAGTACAAAATTCGTTAGAAGTTTAATGGATAAATCATGGAATATATAATTAATATTAGGTTAAATAAAAAGTGTTAATTACAAGGAAAATTATAAGAAATACTTGAGCGAGTAATTGTTTGAAATTAGATCTTTCAAGGAAAAATACTTCAAAGAATGGGAGTAAAACTTACACTGCAATTTTTTTTTTTCACGGTTAATAAAAAAAATCGCAACTTAATGAATTTTAGCTCAAATAACAACAAAATCCATTAGTATGTAAATAAATTATATGCATGCATAATGCATTTCCGTTTGAAAACAAGAACAAATTCTATAACTTTGGAAATTACTGCTTTGTGGCTTTTCTCAAATCCACACTCGCTACTTTTTAACTCATTTACGAAACCTATTCCTTGTTTAAAAAATTGCAGGTATTTTTATAGAGGAATTATTTTTAATTTCGAAAATTCTTCTATCCTTGAGAAAAATTTAAATATTTATTTTCTGTATTTTCAGGATTCTCACATCTGTACATTCCCCGCCAATTATATCAACTTTAGCTGTAAGAAATAAAGTTAATACTCTTCTTTTCGCGAAAAAACAATTAAAGACAAATTTGCAGCAATAATATAATTTTTTTTTACATAGGTAACGTTTTTTCGAACTCTATAAAGAGGCTCGGGCCTCTTATAAGACTCCAAGTGGCGCGGGGACTTAAGCAGCCGTCCCGTTTGTCCGATGGTTGCGCTGGCCCTGCCAAACCCGGCGTACTTCATCCGGAAAAAAAAAAAAATCTATAATAATATCTCTTAATATCAATTTTATCTTTTATGTTGACAAATAAACATATATACAAGATGTTCCAAAAATATTGAAACGTGCTTTAATTTTTTACCTTTTGAAGATGCGTAGGCAATGTAAATTGATTTTTTTTTTTTTTTTAAGGTAGGAATTAAGATTATGTGGATGTCCTGCTATTAATTTTCAAAAAAGATTCACACATTTTACATCTTTATCCTTTTCCTGTCTTATAAGTTTCATTTAGAAAATTTGTCTCCATAATCTCACAAGTAAAATAGTAAAAGTATTATTATATTAATTTGTAACGCGCATTTAATTTTGCCGTTTTCTGCTCTTTACCAGAGGGCGCTATAAACTCTGGTTTTTCGTGCGGATAGTCTTTCACCCCCCAGTAGTGTATTAAGATTTAACTTTTCAGAGAGACGGTCGCGTTCCGATGGCCGGTAAAATGTAATCCACCTGCCCTAGGTGTTGTTTTAAGGGGCCACTTCACTGAAACTCCCCGATCGCGAAATCTATGGGAAAACACCAAAGCGCGATGACTAATTACCCAATATAATTAATAAAATACGGTTTTCACCATCAGAAAGTAGACATCAGATGTCGATGATGTGCGTTTTTAAAAATTGTCTCTTTAAATTTTAACTATTTAAAAATTCCCTATAAACTTTGAAATTTCCATGCACTTGATGAAATTTTATCATCTTCTTACAAATACTTAAAATTAACGGAGACAATTTTTTAAATCGCACAACGTCAGCATCTGACGTTTACTTTCTGATGGTGAAAACCGTATTTTAATAACTATATTAGATAATGATTCATCGCGCTTCGGCGTTATCCCATAAGATAACATGGGATTTCGCGATCAAGGAGTTTGGGTGGAGTGCACCACAGATTCTGTGAATCTGTGGTGTGAAATGACTACGTGTAACATGTATAAAGTTGTGTATTGTGTGTGCTGTCTAAAGTAAATGTGATTGAAAAATTAGCGATAAATCATTTTACTGCGTCGAAATTCGTGCTTACAAATTTATATTTTATTCAGGTTAAGAGGAATCGAACAACGTTATGAAAAGAAATTATCTTCCAGTATTCTGTCAAATTTGCTATTTCAACTTATTTTCGACGTGACAAACCCGAAAATGCGGCCAGATAATAATCAACAACACCCCCTCTCCCCCTTTATATGTTAGCCCACGGCCAAACTCGATTTTCCCCTTACTTGTTAGTGTGTATACATTCTATAGATCATTACAGGACAGCACAAAAAAAGTCGAGGGCATTTCCGTTTATTGGACGGAAATTCTATAAAAGGGGAATTTTAAACTGTGCTATGCGTTTCCTAATTGAACTAAATTTTAGCATTCTTTGTAGTTATATACAAATCTATTTGTCATATACAGGGTTGCACAAAAGAATTCGGATATTTTTCAGAATATTGTTGGTAATTCCTGAAATTGGGTTTTTAAATGTGTTATGTTTTTTGTTTTGTTTTTTTCAAATTGTTTACTTAGACATCATCTTTCACATTAAAGCTTTGCAAAAGTATTAGAAGTGGTCGAAAGTGTTACATAATATATGCCTGATGCATGATTTTTCGTTCATGTTATTATCTTCAGAGGAGTTTCAAAACGAAACTTACAAAAATAACAAAGTAAATTCTCCTCATGGGGATATGATAAACGCCAGAAATATTTTGCTTGCTCACTGCTCTGCTTTTCATTTCCCTATAAATGTTCCTTCTTGAATTATAATTGATTGCTCCTTTATGACCATTCTCTCGCGACTGTCGCATCCCTAAAGCTTTGATAATATTTTCTGAAAGATCCTTTTCTTTTAAGGTCCGAGCAGACTGGTTTTGAGATCGTCAGTATACGTCTCATGTGGTCATTCGCTCTCTTTGGTGTTTTATGACTTCTCTAGCATGTCTAAAGGTAGAGGTCAGCAGGGGACGACGCTGACAGGTATATCACACCCTTTTTCTTTTCTTGAGACTCCCCTTTCTTTTGTTGATGACCACAGAACCTTTGAAAAAGAATGGCCAATCGAAATTACGACTCTCTTAGATCTCTCTTTTAGATCTTGTTTCTTAGCAAGCATATAAACGGACCTTAAAGCTCCGTGCAGTGCTTTCTTGAGCAAGTCAGTCTAAGATGTACATCCACCATGTGTATTTCCCATTTTTCTCGAATCATTTTGTGGTCATCGACAAAAGAAAGGGGAGTTTCAACAAAAGAAATGGGTGTTTTCCCAGCTGTCAACGGATCCCGCTCTAGATCTCTGACCTTTAGACATACAAAGAAAGTCATAAAAGATAAAAGGGAACGCTTCACTACATAAAAAGGTGCCGTGGGTAAGTCTGCAGTCTAATCGGTCTTTTATTAAAGGTGTAAGCCCAGGACTATAGAGTCTTTTATCTCTAGTTCTGGAGCAAACAGACTAACTGTGACGAAGCGAATTTCTTTGATGTTATTGATCGGTGACTTTACTGATGTCTACAGCAATTATCCGCGACGTCCATGGGGGAAGGATCCATGAAAATGTTTATCATATCGCTTGCAGAAAATTTCTTTTGTTGATTTTGTGTGCTTTGCTTCGAAACCTTTGAAGAGCAATAAAAAGGGTTACAACCAGCCACAGAGTCTTTGGAAAAGAAATCACAAATAAATAATTCATGGCTTTCGTCGTGCATGTTGGGGTCTGAACGGAGCCTTATAGAGATATGAGAAACGCTATACGATTCATTCGTATCTGAATGAGAATATTGGCAAATTTTGTTCATTTCTGAATAAAAATTGCTTCGTGGCGTTGTGTCAAAAAGTAGCCAGTTTGGATTTGAGATACCCATTTCACGAAAGCTCGTTATCTGAACCGTGCCAAATTGTTGCAAAACAATGAAAAAACAGGAATCTTTAACTATAGATGGTGTAAGGTACATCGACTTGACATTAGACCTTACCTAGCCACTGGTCCGCCTTCCCAGTGTAATTTACACGGCACGCGACTTTTATTTTTATCGTTTTTATTGTTACACACCGACACCCAAAGTCACGCGCCCAGCGAAAAGATTTATTGCTGGCCGCGAATGCGCTATAGGGGACCACCCGGGATTCCTGCGCAACACCCCGCCGGCGTATCAATGCACCTTTTAAAAGGCTACGCGTTCGCAATTAGTACTAATAGACTGAAAGAATCGTGCACCCGATGGAATCGCTTTTTTTTTTCTCTTTTCTTTTTCGTTGCATAATCGAATTATTCGGTGAACGAAATCGAAGGAAGATAAGTCGGCGGGGAGAATTGAATTAGTCGGATTGTCTAGATTTCGAAGAGATACTGGATGCGGGGCTGTCAGCGATTCTAGTAATGCAGTAATAGATATATTGGCCGATTCGATTTGGTTCTCAAATGCGAGTTAAGCATGGTTTGTATAAACTTAAAAGATGAGTTTACAAGATTATTCAAAAACGAATAGCCCGATTTCCAAAACTTGTTTTTCATATAGGAAAAGTTTCAGATTTTTGCATAGAAATCGCTTTTGACTTCCTGCTTATGCGCAGGTATATTAAATTTATCATTTCTTAAAGGGAAAAGGATCAGCCATTAATTACGCCACATTTCAGGAAGGCGGGGGGGGGGGGGGTTAACATGATGTGAGATCATATCGAAAATATGAAAATGATAAGATAGACATTGTTTGGAAGCTGCCTAACAAAATTTAGGAATAATACATATCTTTAGTCAAGCAGTACTTAGGTTTTTCCCTTTTCCTTTGAATCACCATAGCTTCAAGTAAAAGCGTTTAAGATATTTATTTCTGCAGGAAATAGATAGTAGATAACATTTTTTTAAACAATATGGTAAATCCATGTTAGATGCCCCATCGGGTCACTGTATCTCAGCTATTGGACGTGTGTCGGAGCTACTGACGTTTTTCTACTATTAATCGTTATTAAAAAAGCATGGTAGACGAAGTTACAGTCATTTATTTATTCAAATAAATGTTTTATCCATCAAAGAAAGGGCTCAAAGTTTGGCTCTTATTGTATGCTCTTGTAAGATGACTAGTAGAAGATGAAGTATAATATACTTGCTAGAACTTTTTCATGAAATATTTAGTGAATGTCGTTGAAACAGGTACTGAATAATGTGTTAGTTATAGGTTGCAACCATAATTGTTTCTACTTCTAGAGATACTGGCTAGGGCATCTATCCCGGATTAAAAGAATAATGTCCCATACCTGCATCGGGGATATATGTCTCACTTGCGATTGATGATAAGACGACCCATTTATAATTATCAAATAACTTTATTGAGTGAGAATTGTTTTTAAATCTTCAGGATTGTGAGGAAAAAAATATCTGTTTCATCATTTGGTTGACCATGACCCTTCCAGGGGATCATTACCTAACAAATCAGAGGGCGGTGTTAGCAGTGATAAATTCTCAATTTAAGCAATGATTTAAAAAGTTTCATTTGTTTCATTTCAGAAAGTTGGTTCAAAAGATTTCAATTCCATCACATTTTTAAGTGAAAAATATTAAAGTGTTTGGTATTTATAGTTGTGCTCAGAACATTTAAATTCGCACATTCCGAACTTGCCATCTCTTTATATCAGAATATATTCAAGAGCTCTAAATAGAAATCTAAATACAAAACATAAATCCAATATTCCTTAAGTATATCATTCTCACAGGAAATTTGGAAAGAATATACCGGGGCATCAGATTAAAGGTATATTCTCTCTTTATGCTTATTTATTTATTTAAATAATATTCTTTTATTATTGACAAGTTTTCTACCCCCCCCCCCCCATCCGCATTAAATTAAGTTACATAAGTTGAACCTTCCGTAGAATATATAAAACTAGGGGGCTCAACCCCCTACTAGCTAACGCTCGCCAACCCCCCCCCCCCCCCCCCGGTAATTGCGAAAGCAATTCACATTGAGACCGCTACACAGTCACAGCTCGCTCGCCCCTTTTTATTTTTTGCCGTAATTCTAGCCGGAATAAGTACTACCATAAATCATTTGAACATATGAAATTGACAATTTTTTTTAATATAAAAAAGTAAGTGAAAACACAACTAAAAATGCATTTAGTTGGAGCTACTAATATGGGCATATAAATCATTTAAATACTATGAAAAATGTATCTTGGAAACATAATTTGTTTAAAAGATATCGCACCTATCATATTGTACAGCACGGCTTAAATTAATTTTTTTTTTAAAAACTACATGATAGGAAGATAGTTTATCATCAATGATTGTTTAAATTTCGTTCGACATTTTACTATTCTAATTGATTATAGATTTCTGCAAAAGAAATTATTTTTACTTCATCAATACAGCAACAGGTGGCAGCAGGTGCAATCTAGACAGTTGATATTTTTACTATCTTCGATTTTTCATGTGAGTGAAATTCACAAATAAATTCTAAATAAGAGTTGAGAATTCATTTGAAGTTAATAATATTACTCATAATTAAAATGAGGAATCATCTCAGACGCTTTGGATTACGTACATGTTATATCATTTTTAATATTTGCTAGTTTGATTTTCACTGCGCTGACACTGACCGCCATACTGGAGGCAGAGCTGATCTATCTAACACAATCTAGTCTGTTCATTGGTCTGGGCTCTGGAAATTACGGTTGTTGCCAACGATAAGCTAGAAATTCAGCCCTATTTCCACGCCACGTAAGAGAAAAATATATATAGATATTTTGAACTCATGCATTAAGAAACATAAAAATCTAACTCATTTAATTTAAGAATATTAAATTTGCTTCCCGAATTAGTTTTTAGAGTTTGTACATCGAATATAAGAAGAGGTGGGAGGTAATCCTCTTAGTTTAGATTAAACAAGTTTAGCTTTCGTTGGAATTATCCTATTGGCTTCAAATTTTGTATGTCCATTTATTCAAAAAATTGGGAATAGCAAATATCCTTTGATGTGGGAGTGTAATTCAGGATTCGCATACAGTAGAGATCTGCACGGACCGGGCTCGGGCCTATTTTCGTTCATGGCACTCGGGCCGGGCCCGGGCCATACTTTTTTCTGAAGGTTCGGGCCGGGCCGGGCCTTACTATTTTCCTGAAGGATAAGGCCGTGCCTTAAATTATTTTTTCCGTACAGAGCTGGGACTTGGTTTCCTTCTTCATAGTCTTCACGCCTCAAAATTTTTAGTCCTGGTTTTGACCCGTATGAAAATCATTGTCTCGGCGTGCCTGGTCCGTTCGAAGGTCAGTAAAATAAGACCTGGCACAAAATTATTTGCCAAACATGCATACATTTTTAAATCGCCATTATTTTATAATTAAACATTAAAATTTATTCTTTTTAAAGAATAGTAGATTTTTACACTTATTAAAATATGGCTAAATTAAAATATAGTAAAACGTGTGAAAATGAACCTGCTTATGACGGAATCCTGTCTTAAATTGAAAAATGTGTTGATCCATTAAAAATGAATGTACTAATACGTAAGAAAAAAATATATATTATACATTTACACCTGATAAGAAGGCCAATTGTCTATAGCTCATTTTTTTTTTCTTCCCTATGCAATTCCATCTTAGAAGATTTTACTGTATAGCATTTTTCTGATTTTTAACACTTCAATAAATGGAATATCGATTAACAATATTGATGATAACTTAAACACATACATACAACAAATAGAGATTTATTAAAAAAAATAAATATTCCAGCTTGCGGCACCTCTATAAAAATGAAGATTATAAACATGAAAAAAAAAGATAGTATAGGAATTTTTGGTTAGATCTTCTCCTACGAGGCAAATTTTTAACCAAATCGACGTAAAAATCAATGTTTTGTAGAAATTTAATCGGGCCGGGCCGGGCTCGGGCCGAGATTTCAACTTTTTTCCGGGCCGGGCTCGGGCCGAGATTTCAACTTTTTTCCGGGCCGGACCGGGCTCGGGCCAAACTTTTAGCTTTTATACCGGGCCGGGCCGGGCTCGAGCCGAATTTTTCACTTTAAAATCGGGCTGGGCCGGGCTCGGGCCGAACTTTTAATTTTTGTATCGGGCCGGGCCGAATTTTTTTTGTATGGGTCGGGCCTGGAAATTTCGGCCCGTGCAGACCTCTAGCATACAGAGCCTGTAAACTCAAAAAAAAAAAAAAAAAAAAAAAAAAAAAAAACTCATAAATTTGATCTCATTGGGTATTAAGTCAAATGTAAATCCAGATTTTGAATTATAAATGTTAATTACCTATGCTTCTTATCCTTTTACGAATGGGGCATCTATCCCGATCAAGTGAGGTGTCTAACCCTGTGGTCCGGGATAAATGGCTAAAATCATTGATTTTTTTTGATAAAAACACTATTTTATATGGTATTTATATTAAAGTAATATTTTTTATGATGTTCTTACATAAAATTTGGAGTATAGATAGGTTATACATGTGTAATACAAAAATCATTGCGAGAAAAAAGAAAAATGAAGGAGGGGGGGCGGGGGCTAAAGTAGGGCACATTATCCCGGAGTTACCCTAATTGCAATGTTTATTTTAATCAAAAACTAGCAAATCTAGCAAAAACTAGTAAATTTTAAACTAATAAATCCGCAGATCATAAGCCTCAGCGTCAACTGCTCAAAACACATTTTTATTTTCATCTCACTTTATATAATATCACAAATTCTACAACCTTCAATTTATTTTTTATTTTTACATTATAAAGAATTATATAAGATTTTCTGGTGACTGAGGATATCTAAATTACAAAACTGTTACATTAAACACCGTCTCACACAATGAAGTTCTCTGACTATAAAATTGACTTGTTATAAATAACGTTTTAGAATAAAAAGCCTCATTAATTTTGTGTTTCCAGTTTAGAATATTTGTGCTATATTTCTAGATTCAGTTATGTCTAGTGGTACACTTTACACGGTGATATTATTAACATAACGATCTCCTGTAACGATGCCTTATCCTATCCTACACTGCAAAAAAAAAAAAAAAAAAAAAAGTGTTGATTTTACAGTATAATACTAGCATCCCAGCTGCTAGTATAATACCGTAAAATTAACAGTAATAAACAGTAAAATAAGCAGTAATATGCTGCCGCGCATGCGCGGCAGCGCAAGTTGGGCGGCCTGACTAGTGAAGCAATTTGAAATCGAAATGAGTTTTCTATATTTGGATAAATAAATTACTTATCGAGTTATAAGTGATTCGTGTCACGTGACGACACATTTTTTCCGCATTTTCGCAATTGGCGCATCGAAAATTCGGTTCTAAACGCCGACTTTGACTGTATTTGCTGAAAAATCTTCTACCTTCACAAAAAAAAAAAAAAAAAAAAAAAAAAATGGAAAACGTCGTTCGATTACAAAATTTCTGAATAAGAAAACCTGCCAATTTCATGTGTTTTTGAACAAAAATGAATTAAAAAATATGTCATAAAGTAGATCCTTTGGATTTGAAAAACAGCCCTAAACAATCGAAAGAGAAATAGATATTTTATCATATAAGAATGGGTTTTTGTATCTCGGAGACTAAACTTATCTGAGACTCGGCCGTCGGGACTCTGTAAAAAAAAGGGCCTTCCCCGAGTTACGAGAACGGATTTATGAAACAGCCTTGGTATAAATAGGTACTGCGATGGCTTGCAGACAAAATATTTCAAATATTGCAGACGGCTCAAAATATGCTCCTCCCCCTCTTCTTATATATCCCACTTGTGAGAAATTAAAACTTTGCATGTGAAATTGTAGGACTTCTCACAGGCATATCACCAGTAACCCCAGAATACTTGAGAGATACCCTATTATTACATAAAAAATTACTTTAATTGTTTATAATCATGATAGAATGGAAAATAATTACGTTGTCGTAATTATGGTTTCTGAAATGCGTCTCGAAAAATTACTGGCAATTTTATCTAACTATCGGCGATAATCTCTGTATAACAAAAGTCTTCTTACCTGTTTTATGAATATTAAAACTTTATTGGCTTTTTTTTTTTTAAAAAAACAAGTTTTCTTAATTTTTTTTTTTAAACAAGTTTTCTTAATTTTTTTTTTTTGTCTTATGGCATTTTATATAAAATAGTAGGCTATGCCAATGGAAGAAGATTATGGAAGATTAATGGATTTAAATGGGAATTTCGCCAAAATAGCCAGCTATCGTCAAGTTGGCTCTTCATATTTGGAACCTTATTTTTTTCGCCAAGTTGCCAAAATTTGGCGCTATTGTGGTGACCCTATCATTAGTACTTTTCAACAAATACTCATTGTAATCATATATATTCATCAGTACATACTCATTCATATATATTTCATATAAATGCTGACATCGTAATGATGCGGGCAACAATGTGATTAAAATGAATGAATGTTGCAACAATGGAGGTTTGTTTTAATTTTTATTATTAATATTAAACAATCTCAACGTTATGTCTATGTGGAAAATAAAAGTTTTGAGCCGACGTTACCCCCCCCCCCCCACTTAGGGCACGAATTTTAAAAAATCAATGCCCAACCCTCAGGAATACATACATATTCAAATTTCAAAGCTCTGTGTCAACAGGAAGTGGGTGAAAAATGAGTGACAACATTTGACTGCCCCATACATACATACTTGTAAGGTAAAAGAAAGAATGTAAAACAGAAAAATGTATTCTTCCTAAGGGACTTTAAATCATTAAACTCTAAGAATGAAAAAAATGAGAACTTTTCGTCCGTAGGGAACTGCCCCTTTAATCCCCCTTCCCCTTCCATACAAGACCGTTTTAAGTTTCTTTTTTTTCTTTACGTTGATGTTGACTCACGCGAAAACACCCACTCGCTAATGTTAATCCTAAGGGAGAATTTTTTTTAATATATCGTTTGCATTTCAATATTTTTAAAAGATTTTTTTTTTGCACTGTGTAGCTGAGATCAATCTCTATAATCGTCATATTTTCTTTTTCGGAACCGGTTTCAAAAATGAAAGTATCCTCATAAAAAATAAAATAAATAAATAAAATCTGCAAACAAAATCGAAAAAGTAAATACGGAGATTGTAGAGATTGATCTCAGCTATCTAATGTGAAAGAAAGAAAGAAAGAAAGAAAGAAAAAAAAATAAAAAAAAATAAAATAAAATAAAATAAAATAAAATGATTTAAAAATATTGAAATGCAAACGACATATTGTAAAATATATAACTGCCCCATAGGATTAACATTAGCGAGCGGGTGTTTTCGCGGGAGTCAACCGGAGACTAACAGGGACTAACAGGGCTTTTGGTGATTCATAAGGGTGGGTTCATAAAAAGCTCCAATGACAAAAAAAAAAAAAAAAAAAAAAAAAAAAGACTGTTTCAATTCTCTATTTTTTTAAAAACCCGGTATAGAAAGCTTTTTTTTTTTTTTTAATGACTTGAACTTCTTTATTTGTTACACTTCTGTATTGCCTTATATATTTATACGTTTAAAAATTGCGAAAGGAGAAAGGAGGAGAGAAATAAAGGTTCATATTATCAGTTTTAAAACATACCAGTAGAAATTTTTTGAACCTTTCATATTTATCAGGTGTTAAATTTCTTCATTACTTTTAGATATTAATACTATAGTATTATAAACCCCGTCAAAAATCACGGAATGTTGATCTGCGTTTCATTTTTATATAAACTTCATACAAACAAACAACATGAAGATATTATTATTCAAAGGTTTGTATTGTAGAAAAGTACATTTTAAAAATTATAAATGATTTCTACAAAAACAAATGATGAGGATATTTTTTTATTCAATATTCAATTTGTGAAAGAGTTCAACAATTTGGACAAAACATTCAAATATATTTTTAAAAATAATACATGTGCGAAATTTTTTTATCAATGAGTTTCTAAAGAGCTTGACTCACAGCTCATGTTTGGTTACATAAGCAAAATTAAATGCAAATTCTGAATTTTTTTACCGATTGCGAAAAACGTTTAAATTGTCTATGTTAATAGTATTATAGAGTTAAATTTTAAAATTTCTTAAAAAAAAAAAAAAAAAAAAAAAAAAAAAAAAAAAAAAAAAGTTTTCCAGTAATGAAGGAACAAATATATCGCAGAAAGATATAGACATAAAGAGAGACAGAAAATTGCATGTTTATGGATATTAGCTTTTCTTAATTCACAGTAGGAAAACACTCCCACTTAAAATGACAGGAAGAACAAAGATTTCCAGTAATGAAGATATATTTAAAACATATATAACGGTGAAAGTGGATTATATAACTTAAACTTTTAAAAGTGTATCTCAAATTAAAGCCGTAAATTTTCTTATTTTAAAAATATTTCTAAAGAAAAACTATAATAAATTTTGATCATTAAAAAATATCTTACTTTATTTATAAGTAAATTCAAATTATTAATTGCATTAGTATGACTGAAAAATTTCTTTTCACATTCTCTTATCAAATTACATTTTTTTTTTCACTACAAGTTAAGTACAAATGATACTCATGTTAAAAACCAAAATTTGATCTGCATTGATATAATTCATATATGTGATATGCGATACTATATATTCCTTATATTTGAATTGCGTTTCATAAAAAATATTAATTTTACAATGCAAGCAAAATTTCAGAATTTAAGTGGATATAGGCTAGGCTTTTAAAAAATGATATATAATTACAAAATAATTTTTTTTTTAAAGAAATAATATTAAGCTGCAGCTTTTAAAAGTTGGTCTTGAAATAAACCAATACGTCCTGAATTTTATACAACCTATTATTATTATTATACATACCGTATATACTCGTGTATAAGTCGACCCCCCGAATTCTTACGCAAAATTTTGGAAAAAATTGAATTTTCGTGTATAAGTCGAACCACATTTCTGGTAGTATGTTGAAAAGTGATATGTAATCAAAAATGAAAAAATAAATAAATTTTCATTAAATTAGTAATATTTTTACGTTTTTAATCAGACTTCTTCTTTTTTTTTTTAATTCAACATTTTAAAATTGTATAATTATGTAAAACTGAAGAAGCTTAAACTATTTTGAAAGCTTTTTTTTTTTTTAATTCAACATTTTAAAATTGTATAATTATGTAAAACTGTAGAAGCTTAAATTATTTTGAAAGCTATAACCCACATCAATTTAATGATTACTTTTTTTTTTTTTGAAAAATCTATTCAAGCCTTATTTACAAGGGTAAACAACTTCTTAAACTGCTAAAATATAGTACTTCTTTGTATTGTAGGACTTTTAGTAGAGAAATCTAGAAGCAATCTCAAATTGAACTCTTTTTTAAAAAAGGGATTAAAATGTTGAAAGGGATGCCCCTGTATTAAAGGGAATTCTATACCAAAAGAAAATGAGTGTAGAACAATTACAGAGACATTATTGTTGAGATTTTTTTATATCAATCACCATTGTCCGCTTTTATCTGTCTCTTCAACCTAGACCCATTTGTGATTAATTAAAAGACTTGCACATTCGCCAATTATCTGCGAAAGAAATATGACTCCGGTATTTCACTCCACTATTTTTTTTTTTACTTACTCGTGTATAAGTCGACCCCCCATTTTCAGCTCCCAGATTTTGTCTAAAATTCTTCGACTTATACACGAGTATATACGGTATATATTTTTTCAACAGAAAGTTCCTGCGTTTACATTAATTGTCGATAGATGGCGCCAAAACAATATTTTAAAATAAAGAGTATATAACATGGCGTTTAGCTACGGTCGATTTGCAAACCAGAGTGGTCGCACCCCACATGATTACCAACACATTCCTACACTTGGATTTTATTATAAGTAGATGTTTAGAAATTATCTAGCCCGGACGCACAACAAATATTTTAATTTAATTTATTTTCTTAATGTTTATATTCTCCGTTTAAAATAAATAAATAAATAAATAAGGTGGCTGTAAGTAGACTTTAGGCACATCTGTCTAAAACTCTTCCTCTACCTGGATTTCATTTTGCCAGCCCCCATGTTCTTGAATAAAAATGTTTTGTATTGACAGAAGAAAATTTGAATTATTATATTTTAATAGCTAGTTTTTGTTTTAATATACTAAAATGGCTTATCTGACGACTTAAATGATTTATTATCATTAATAAAAATATTTTAAAAAGTTGAATTCGAACGTTTTCTGTAAAAGACAGGGACAGAATAAGAAAATCTGCGTTTTTCATTTTACCACAGAAAAAAAAAAAAAAAAAAAAAAAAAAAGTTTTAACGTTTTTTATCTGTGTTATTTATGTATGCCATATAGATAATAAAATAGCACAGCCTTCAAAAATATCCAGAACTGAAATTACTTTTTTTTTTCAAATGCATCAATTTTGTTGTGAATATGTCAGCATCCAATTTGAATTTGACAACGACCTTAAAAAAATGTAAATAGCCTTTTATTTTATTTTATTTTTTCTTTTGCGACAAAGACCTATTGTTTTCAATCACCCAGAAATATGGGGTTAGATTTATAATAAAAACAAAAAATTGTTTATTTATTTTTATCTATTTTTATTTTTTGCCGCAGAGTTATTATCCTTTTTACTTAGAAAAAGCATTATTACCAAGAAATTGTAAGACACTCCAATTATGGAAGATTCCTTAACTTAAATGTATATTTATTGAGCTTTAGTCGAATCTAGATTTTTTAAAAGACAAAGTGGCTTCTTGGCCCGCGAACAATTAATACAAATTTTGGATAAAATGTGTGATTTCATTTAATTGAATCATACTTTTCTTGTAATTATGCCAAAATATTTTTTAAAGATATATTTTTCGCACCACTTCAGAGGATGGAAGAAAATCTTGATCATGGAAAATGGAAGGGTTCTCCGATTACTGAAAGAAAGAGAAGAAGAAAGAGATCCAATTGAAAACATTAAAAAACTGTCTCTTCTGCATTGGCTTGTCACAGGGAGTAAAACACATCATTAAAAAGAAATAATATATATCATATATATAATTAATTTTAATGTATTTTAATACATTAATTTTAATGTATTTTAAATATCACTTTTGTTCACAGATGGCAGTACTGATATTGTATATGTCACTTTAATATTGAACATACGGAATGTGATTTTCTTCAAATATATTATTCTTTTTTCATCTTTTTTTTTTTTTTTTTTTTTTTTTCGAAATTGGGTTGTTTTATAACTGGATGACAGTTTTTTAATAGTTTTAGATTATTTTTAAAATTGGAGCTTTATTAACTGTTAACATAGAATCATTTCATGTGTTTGTCAAAATCGTTGTACCGGATCATGCGGTATATATTCATATATTATAATAATGGTGAGGGCAGATTTTCTATTATTTCTCTATTGGATTAAAGTTTGTTTACATTTACTCCTTTTCCTTATGATATGATGTGATTATGATATGATGTGATATTTTAATGCCTTTCTTTTGGTATTGATTCGGCAATTCTCTAGTTTGGATTTCAGAATTTATTGAATCTGAATTAAAAAAATTTTCACATGTGGTGGCGTAGTGATCGGTCAATTTGAGTGAAGTAATTTCTGCTTAATGGCGTACTATGCTAACACAGAAATCAATCGCGTTTTACTTCTATTGTGGAATATTTATTGCCCTTGATAAAGTGTTTCATAATATAAGTTTCCATTTTCTTCTTGTAATATTTTTACATTCTGTTTTTGATTTTTTTTTTCTCTTCATACTTTTTTTTTCGTCTAGGTCTGGCATTTTGCAATCTTGGATGAAAATTTTTCTATTGTATTATAATTATTGTAATTTATATTTTGTTGATTTTCGTGCCATTTAGTAGTTATATTAATTGCAAACAGTTTAATTAGATTAGGAAGAAGAATAAAAAAGATTAAGACTTTAGACAAAAGATTAATATATATATATATATATATTAATTTGAAATAATTTGTTTTTTGAAATTCATAGATATTATATATATATATATATATATATATATTAATCTTAGCCACTCTGCAGCACATAAATAAAACTTCCTAATTATAAGTGGGTTTTTTTTCTCTCTTTTTTGTCATTCTAGGTATTTTTATATCGTATTTTTTAGTCATCTGTGATTAATCGTAACGAATATGAATTTAAATATGTAGAAAATCCAAAAGTTTGTGAAATGCCGTCTTAATTTCCAATTTATACCCTTCCTTAACTGACTGACGACTCTCAGAAAGTTGAAAAAAATAGAAACTGTCAGAAGTGGGATTCGAACCCACGCCCACAGAAGTGGACTGCGACCTGAACGCAGCGCCTTAGACCACTCGGCCATCCTGACACACTAAGCGTTGCTTTAATAACATTACTATCTAAATATAGATAAGAAAGCGCGTAAAATAGGAAGATAAAACTTCCTAGCAAAACAGCAGATAACACGATACTTTATTTTATTTTATTTATTTATTATCGAATTATAAATTAATGATTCCTTTATGATGTTTTTTGATGAAAGAAAGAAAGAAAGTAAAATATAAGAGCGAATTAATAATTTTAATAATGCGAATTAAAACATTAAAAGTATAATTGCATATTAAAGTAGAATTAGAAAAATATATTTGACTAAAATGACGGATTTACAATAAAAGTTACAAACCAATTCAAATCTACGCATTGTAATTAATTATCGATTGTAATTTTAATTTACATTGCTATACAAATGCCTTTTATAGCCCTTTCCAACATAACCGAAAAGCATTTATGACTTTGGTTCGTTTATTTGTCCATTTGTCTATTCGTGTTTTAACTTTTCGTAAATATTCCTGAATTGCTATGAAATTGATTTATTTTGTTGAGGTATTCTAGAGTATATTCCATTCCCTATTGAAAATTATACGTAGAGCATTTGTAGTTTTTTTTTATAGGGACACACAAAAGATCATCATGTTTATTTATAGGTGATAAATCTTCAAAATCTATTGGTTATGCTATTTCAAGCATAACCAAATTCCTATACGTTATTAAGATGCACCATAATGTGACCATAAAAAAATGGTATGTATATACTATTTAAACTTCTTCTACAGGGGCATACAATCAGAATCCACATATATTATGGTATATGGGCATAATTATTTGAAGTATATATTTTAATATAGCGTTATAACTGCTTCAAACATAATGAAATTGACATGCGTTATTGGGATGAATTACAAGACGTTATGTGTAGAAAATAGTATTTTATCATTCGTTTACCGGGACACATAAAATTTGAATACATTAGCATCTTTTGGTGATATGACAACTAATCATCATTCCAAGTTTGAACAGAAAGAACAAAATGCTTTTTCCCTAATTGATTGACTGTGGAGGATTTCACGAAATGATATACCCAATTTGCCAACAGAATCTAACTAAGTTAAAATGAAAAAAAAAAAATAAAATAAATAAAAAAATAAATGGAAGAAATGCAAAAAATGTTTACCTTATAATCCCGATAATATTAAAGATGTTCGAAAATGCTTACAAATGTGCAATGAAAGAAAGATTTCGCAAAATTATTGTATTTGACCTATTGAATCTAAGTAAAAGAAGAAAAACATGTATAATAAAGCCTCTAATTTAATTAGAAGGAATATGTTCGAAAATTAACTCTTAATATTACCAAAGAGAAAAAATCTCAATAAAATTTTACAATTAATATAATAGTTTCCATAAACAGGGCATTTTATCTTTTATTACCCCTTCACCAAATGTCCAAAAACAAATTTCATTTTTAGTAATAGGTTTTAAAATTGAACAGTATGCTTAAAAAGCAAATTAATGAAAGAGAGAGAGTAAAGAAAACTGACTTTTAAAAATGCACTATCTCTCGGAAGTGTGCTTTAATAAAGATAATTACCATACTTAATGTTTCCGAGATTACAATGCATGCTTTTGTATTAGAGAAAATTGTTATGATTCACACAAATCTCTATTATCTGTGAAAATATTATTTTCTGCGCATATAAAATGAAGGATTTCTCATAATAAATCACAAATACAATACGATCGGAAAAAGATAATCTTCATCATCGCTAAATTTGAACAGGAAGAACAAAACGCTTTTGCCCTTTCCATTGATCACGAAGGATCATCCACAAAATCAAAATTATCTATCTATCTATATATCTTTCGACTGAATTTAACTAAATTAAAACTAAAAGGGAAAACTCCAATTTAATTTAGAAGAAGTATAAAGAATATTATCTTACAATCCTGACAATATTAAATAATTCAAAAATAATCAATGAAAGATTTCGTAAAACTAGACCGATTTGAATCATTGAATCTAAGTTAAAAAAATATTTAAAATAAAGCATCTAATTTAATTAAGAAGAGATATATCCGAAAATGATCTCTTACTAATATCACTGAAGAAAAATAAATCTCTTAACAAAATTGTACGAATAATATGAGTTTCTATAAACAGTGTAACTTATTTTTTATTATTTCTTCGCCAAATACCTAAAACAAATTTCGATTTCTAGTAATTAGTTGCCCTAAAATTGAATAGTTATACTTTAAAAAAGAGAGAGATTAAATTTTTAAAAAAAAGAAAGAAAGAAAGAAATGAAAACTGACATTTGAAAATGCTACGTGTCTAGAAAGTGAGCTTTAATCTATCTAGCTACACTTAAAAAAAAAAAAAAAAAAAAAAAAAAAAAATGACAGTGAGTAATGCTATCGTCATATTGATAGTGGCAACGACCTGACGATAAATTTCGCTTTTACCGAAATTTTTTCAACTTCTAAACATCGCACAATTTAAAATTTTAGACTCTTGAATATATATATATATATATATATATATATATATATATAAAGTAAACTTAGTACTTTTTAAATGTAATTTGTTTGAAAACTTCGAAAATAATTTTAAATCATGCTAAAAAAAAAACTGTTTTTATTGCGTATAGCTTAATTACGTAACGATTAACCCATTTGCACATTAACACAATATAAATATTTCAGCAGTTCATAATATAAATAGTTCTCCGGCTCATATTCCATAACAAAATTAAAACTTCACCAATAAATAAATCTTTATTATAAAGCAAAACATGTCCGTAAGTAACGCTAACGATATATTGGCGGTGGCAACGACCTAACCATACATTTTTCTTTTACTGCCCTTTTTTTAATTTCTAAACATTGCACAATTTAAACTTTTACACCGTCCAAAATGAAAAAAAAAAAAAAAAAAAAAAAAAAAAAAAGTATATTCAAATGAAATTTGTTTCAAAACTGTGTCTCAATTTACCGATTTTTATGGTTTTTAAAATAATTTTAAATCATGATTTAAAAAAAAAAACTATCTCAGTTATACGTGCTGGCCAATTACGTAAGATATGAATATTAAAACAATATAAATACTTCAGCATTTGTCTCTGGCTAATATTTCATAAAGAAAATAAAACTTCATCAATAAGTAAATAAAATAAAATAAATAAAACACAAATTTAATAGATATGTAATCAAACTGCGCACTTAAACACTGTTATAATCGAAATAAAAAAAAGAATGCGATTTCTCCCGCTATAAACTTCTGGCATGCGACTGACTATACGAAAAGCTTTATCACTTTTCATAAATTTTAAAACTTTATTTGAATACATAATTGATATTTTTCATATGAAAATAATGCTTTTGGTGTTGTTAGGGACATTCTAAATATATATATATATATATATATATATATATATATATATATATACATACACACACAGTGAAACCTCCCTGTGCGACCATCTTTATTAAGTGACTACCTCTCTCAACGACCAATTTTTCATGGAACGAAATATATTCCCCTATAGTCTCAATGCTAATTTTACCTCCATTCAGAGGCCACTCTCAGTGGAACTTCCTCCATGAGCGACCGATTTGTTTGAAGAAACAGAAAGAAATTCCGGCTCTTCCCTGGTCGTGTGACCTGTAGCTTGACCGATGTGTACACATTTGCCCACATAGAATGGAACTTGGATCCTCACCACTTCCTAGAACAGCATGCTTTATGAATAAAAGTTGTAAAATATAAAACTGTAAAATCAAAGCAAACATCAATTTATGCAGTTTTAAACCCTTGTAGTAATGAACGTGTGAATTTAAATCAAAGTTTTATGTTGATATTTAATTTGTTTTAATTTCCTAATGTGAGAGATAAATTTTCATAACGCTACTTGTTAGTAATTTTCCACAATCAAAAACTAGATCTAAACATGACCTCTTTTAAGAGACTACTTCTCGGAGCGACCAATTTTTAATGGAACGGAGCATGGTCGCTTTAGGGAGGTTTTACTGTATAAATCTTACAGTTTTCAATTAAAAATTGTTTTCATCTATGTTCTATGCACCGGGCAATATGTTCTTTAACTCGGGAAGCCTTGGTCGTCTGGACTACATAAATGTATAGCAATGTATAGCAAGCATTGCATTACTTCTATGTAAAGCAAACACATGTTCGTGACTAACGCTGATGGACGATGGAAATGGCCTGAGCATTGAATTTCGTTTTATCGCAAATTTTGTAACTTCTAAACATTGCACAATTTCAATGTTTACACCGTCGAATTTTTAAAAAAGGTAATGTACTTCCAAATGGAATTTGTTTGAAAACTGTGTCTCAATTTACTAATTTTTTTAAGGTTTTTAAAATAATTTTCAAGCAGGATTTTTTTTTTTTTTAACCCATCTGTATCGCGTGCATCTTGGTTACGGAAGATTAATCCGTTTGCACTTAAAACAATAAAAATATTTCAGCATTTGTTTTTAGTTAATATTCCATAACGAAATTGATAAAATAATATAAGTAAAACACAAATGTAACTAACAGACATGTAATCGTAACTAACGTACTTAAACACCATTGAGGCTATTAACCTCTGGCATTCGGCTAATACAAAAGTATCGCCTTTAACAAATTTCAAAATTTTATTTAAATACATAGTTAGTATTTTTCATATAAAACTGTTTTTTGGTGTTGTTAGTGGACAATGTAAAAATATATTAAATCTATTAGTTTTCAATAATAATAATAATTTAAAAAAAATGGTTTTCACTATATTCTGTACAGAGGGCAATATGTTCTGTAACCCTGAAGCACGAGTTGGGACCTCTGGTAACAATAATTAGCATACTTAATATATCTGAGATGCAATTTATGTCTTTGTATTCAAACTAGAAAATTGTTAATAATATTACAAACTTCTATTATCTGTGCAAATACTATTTTCTTTGCGTCTGAAATGAAGGATTTCTCGTAACAAAACACAAAAGACCCGTAGTTACATACGATCGGAAAGAGCTAATCATCATCATACTAAATTTGAACAGGAAGAACAAAATGCTTTTGCTCTTATTGATCGACTATTACTTCAGCAATTTTTCAACGACTTACCAATTTGTGCTCAGAATTACCGCAGGCACACATGAAAGGTGGTAATAAATAACAAATTAATATAACAGCAAATCGTAAGAAAGAACAGAGGCGAAAAAAAAAAATGTCTTCCTTTTGATGCTTCTGAAAACGCCGCCATTTTCAGCCCTCCCGAAATCTCTTTTTCGACAGCGGCGGAGCTTTGACAATCCGATGAAACAAAATAAAAAAACGAGAGAAGATAAAAAGTGATTCAATTGGCGAAAATGTGACCGGCGTCAGATTTGTGTTCCTAAACTCGCCATTTATCTACACTGGCTGTCATTCAAACTATCGCTACACGCGTGTTGAATTGTGTGATAAAGAATAGTTTAATTTCGATGCACCGCTTTTGTTGTGATGTGCAAATTGAAATTTGGCGGGATGTGAAGCAGCAGAAATCAAAAAGTTTTGATGTCTGAAGTCGGTTTTGCCGGCGATGTTTAAGAATATCATCCTGGTAATTTGTTTAAGAATTTAATTAAGCATGCACCACAATTGTTTATCCGTAGCCCAGAGCAAATAATTAAATGAAAAGCAAATGCATCTTAAGAAAAAAAAAAACGAAAAAAACAAAAACAAAAAAAAACAATGATTTAGTTATTGCAGACCAAGTGTCTCGTGTCTGGGAAGTGTCAAGCATAGCAACAGCATTAGATTTGCCGCCATTTAATGTCTGTTATATTTACTGCAGATAGATTCTCTCCACTTGTATACCTTCACGTAATTTATTAACACCATCAAATTTTTTAGCTTGTTGTTTACACTAAGTTTCTGTTCAACTTCATTAGCTTTTAATTTCTCTGTCCAGTGACCCCACTAGTGAGTGACGAGTAAGTTAGTGGATGGGGTCGGGGCAAGAGAGTGCCAAGCCACATTTTTGGTGAAATAAATCTAAATTGCTTAATATTGTAAATTATAAAATTCAACATATAATTTGTTTATAATGTCACTTGGTGGCAGCATATGTGACAGAATTCGGTTTTACCCCAGATCTTTTTGCCCCCAATCAAGATAGCTAATTTACAAAAAACGTAATAGTAATATCATTAAAGTAATATCACATTGTTACTCAGAATATCTCAAATGTTACTAAGACTGGCGCAAAAACTTTAGGTTATATATCTTGATTTGAGTATTTGATCAAATTTTCAAATTGAAATATCTCAGAAGTTCAAAAATGTGGCTTGGCACTCTCTTGTCCCGATCCCCTCAATTAAGAGTCCAGTTCCGACCATCCCGAATATGCAAATTGAAGTGTAAACCTGATTCCGGTCTGTCCGAGTATGTAAAATAAAGTGTAAATTTGATCCCCGCATGCTGAAAAAATTAATCCTGGGATTAGACACGATGTAACTGTCTGATGCCGATTTCTGCGCTGTGCATGTTATATTTCTGTATTGATGTTGTCAAGCTAAAATCGGCTCGCGCAATACATTTATACTTATTCTCGTCCCAGCCACGTCTATTGAAAATGGTTCATATTTTATCAGCTTAGTTTGAACCTTTTAAATTTTTTATTTATATTTTTTATAATTTTTTATCAGCCTGGCTGGACCATTTAATTTTTTTTATCGGCCCGCTCCGGCCCGTTTGAAAATTTGTCTTCATTTTAACGGGCCGGCACGGGCCTCGGGCCAGGCCCGGGCCCGTGCAGACCTCTAATGTCACCCCTGGAGAGTTTATCAGTAAATAGCAAAAGCTGAGAAGGAAATGATTTCTTTTACAACTTAATCCTGAAAGTGCGGTAACGAATGCCGGAGGTGTTTTGAGTTCATGAAAAAATCGAAAAATAATTTATTTGGTTAATCATTTCTGTAATTAATTAGAATTTGTTTGTGTAATTAATTTATAAATTAAATGCATTTATTAATTTGATTAGTTAAATGTTAAACATTAAATATTTATCAACAAATTCTTTAAATTTTTTTTCAGAACAAAAATTTAATTATGTGTTTCTGAAAAATTACTAAGCAAGCGGGAAAAAAAGCGAAAAACTGAAATTTCCTGGCATAAATTGGCAACTCTTATGCGAACCCCTGGATTTAAGACTGAAATTACTCATTTTTTTTAGAATATCAAATAAAGTATGTATAAACTAAGATATACAGTAAAATCTTCTAAGACGGAATCGTTAGGGTTCAGATAAATAGAAAATCTTTCTCACGTTCTACTTAAAAAAAAAAAAAAAAAAAAAAAAAAAAAAAATACAGTGAATGCGAGACCTTTGCGGACTTCCTGAAGATGCATTGCGGACCAAAGTTTAAGAACCAACTGAACTATAGTATTGTATCGACGATAGCAAAACAGACAGGTGCCAATTGTTAGCGGACTTCTGGAGACGATCTGAATATCGAAAATTCAACAAATGATGAACGGAAATAAACTTTTCGCTAACAGAGGCTAACTTCTCAAAAGAACGAAATGTTAGTTGAACAATTTTGGAATAATTCTTATAGAATTATAGTACAAATACCTTCTAAAGGGAAGTTTAAAGGATTAACGTCAGCAAATTTGGCGTTATATGGAACGATGCATATACAAAGGATGTTGGTCTTAATGGTTCATTTACTTTCTAAACAAAAAAATAAACAAAAAAAAAAAAAGAAAAAAAAATCATATTATTTCAGCCTTCTTGACATTTATAATCGCTAAGAAAAGCATATCAAAAGTGACCGGGACCAAATTAAAAAAAATAGCAAAAAAATTATAAGAAAAGGTGCACAGATTTATTATGTTTATAACCACGTTCCTGAAATATATATGCTTACCTTTGCAAGTTTTCTTGTGAAACCTTCGAGAAAATTCGTTAGTAAAAAAAAAAGGGGGGGGGGGAGGGGGGCGCATGGTAATTCCTTATGATTTTTCCATCCTAAAATTCGTAAGAGAATGGAGCGGAAAACTAAATGCTTTTAAGGCTGCTCTTCTTATTGTTATATTCCCCACTCATCGACGCGAAAATATCTGACACATTTACGAACACACGCAAATGTTATGAAATAGGAATACGCTTACTAATACAAAGGAATACTGCTTAAGTGTTTAAGAATCAAATAGTGTTTTTCATTTTCCGGTAAATGAAATACATCTTGAATTATGATCGATTATATTGAGGATGACCACTCCCGGACTGTTCGTGTTCGTGTCCAGAAAATCGGCTTAAAACGTCAATTTTGACAACATTTTCTGAAAGATCTTTTATGTTTATAGGAAAACGCTATTCAATTTATTGATCTTTGAACAATAACATTTGCAAAGTTTATGCATTTACGAATAGAAATGATTTCGTGAATGTGTCAGAAACCCTCTGTAGCAAAACAATATTGGGCCAGTATTGACTATATATTGGCTGAATTGGCTGGTCGTTATAGCTAAATATTGGCATAAGATATTTCCTCAATATTGGGCTGTTGATATTTTGCCAATACTGTCACGATATTGGGGAAGAAATAGTTCGCCAATGTAAAGCCAATATTTGGGGCATTATTGACTTAACATTGGAAAATAAAGCCAATAAAAAGAATATTGGACCAATATTGGGAAAATGTAAGCACCACAATGGGGCTCACCCCATTGTTGGGACCCACCCCAATATTTCATGTTAATCAATAGAATACTGGCCCAATATATTGGCTTGCTACTAGGGAAATAGCTAGTTTGAATTTAAGAAGAGACTTAATATGTAACCATATTGAACATTTCAGAAAAATTAAAACCACGTATTCTTATATCCATTACCCAACAAAAGGGAATGGTAACTCCTCTTGATTTTTCCATCTCGAAATTCGTGAGAGAACTGAGTGAAAAACAATAAGGGCTAATTAAGGCTGTTATTAAATTCAAATTAGCTCCTATTTTTTTTTTTTTTTTTTATGTTTCCGCTCATCAATGCGAATGTTTTTGGCACATTCACGAACACATTTTTTGCACGTAAATGCACGCACTTGAAGGCAATACTACTTAAGTGTCTAAGAATAGAAAAGTGTTTTTCCTTTTCCAGTAAACGGAATGCATCTTGGATTATAATAAATTGTTCCTTGATGACGACCTTTCTTGGAATGTAGCGTCTTGATAAACGCCAACTTTGACAACATTTTCTGAGCGATATTTTGCCTTTATAGGAAAATGGAAAATGCTATTCAGTCTCTGAACAAGAATAGTTGAAGATTTTATGCATTTACGAATAGTGTGATTATAAGTGTGATTTCGTGAATGTGTTAGAAACCCTAGAAGAAAATCAATAATTGCTTCAGTACTGGCTATATCTTGGCTAAATATCGTCATGGAAATATTGCCCCAATATTGAGGTGTTTACATCTTGCCAATTTTGTTCAATATTGGCTAGAAATATTTCGCCAGTGTAAGCCAATAAAGCTAATATTGGGGCAATATTGATTTTACATTGGAAAGTCAAGCCAGTGAAAACAATATTGATGAATATTAGCTTTTTACTAGCAATACCGCCAATGTACGTAAAACAATCCCCAATATTAACCTTATTGGCTTTATACTGGCGAAATATTTCTTGCCAATATTTACTCAATATTGGAAAATTGTAAATACCCTAATGAGGCAGTATTTAATGCCGATGAATGCAATGTTAGCTCAATATTAGTTTGCTTACTAGGGAAATAGCTGTAATATAATAGCAACTATACTGACCATTTCATTAAAATTCAAACCACAACCTCATATATTCATCACGCAAAGAACACCAAACCCGATCATAAAGAAAGAAAAGGGGGGATTCCTCGTGATTTTTCCATCCCGAAATTTGTAAGAGAACGTAGCGAAAAACAATAAGGGCTTTTAAACGGACAAGCTAACTACTTTACGCGGATGGATCACGAAATCCGGGCACATTAAAAGATGACCTCTATTCATTTCCCCCCTCCCCTCAGTGCCCGGCAGTTTCGAAAGGGGTTATAGTAGCTTAATGCGCAAATAATAGATGCCGAGATGAGAAAATCTTATACGAATTAGGGGGGAAGCCCCAATGCAGAAGAAGATGGAGTCATTTAGCTACAATGACAGGTTTGGTGTATCATGAACTGGGGGCAGGCAAGTACAAATGGTGTAATGACTGTTTAGAGGTCTTTTCTTTTTTGTTCATTTATTGTTATTCGAATAGGCCAACAAACAGATTGCTGTTCTCGGTTTACAAACTGCTTTTTAAAAAAAATGTGCACTCTTGAATTAATGAATAATTTTAATGAGCGAAGTTCTGTGTTGGTTGTTTATGTTCTTCCGCGGTGTGTTTTTTGAATAACACGACAGTAAAATTATGCACGCATTTATGTATGTGAGAGCAATAAAGGATTTTAAGAAGCAGGGGAAAACCTGTGTGAGTAATTGCATGCATAATTTTGCCATAATTATCTCGAAAATGAAATTTTATTTTTTTATGAATAGTGTCATAAAGCCTGTTTTGTTTAAAAAAATTAATTTCAAAGAAACAATAAGGATTGTATGTTAACCATTAATATTACAATTGAAATCTCATTTAAGACATCCCAGAATATATTTTGAATTTCAGAATTACATTCAGAATATATTTTGAATTTCAGTCTGAAGATAAATTTAATCAATAAATACACGCGATTTCTAATTATTTTTAATCAGGATTCTTAAAATCTGATATTTATTTATCTGTTACAATGATTTTCTTTAAATGCAATTAATTGATTACCATCAGTTGACTATTTTACACTTTTGATGACCGAAAAAAGTTGTTTATAAGTTAAATTTTGAAAATTATTATAAAATATATACATATATAATTTAGCGATAAATAAAGAACTTTTATCAATGCCGCAGTAAAAACCAGTAACTCTTACAATTCGGTTTGCGGTGTTTCAGACTTTTGTGTTATTGTGGTTTGAGATTGAATTTGAATTCTTCATCAAAAATAAGGGAACATGTGTTTCACCATTTTTTAATTGAACCCACTGACTTCTATTCATTATTGCGCTTTTAATCAAAATTCAGTGCGATTTCATATTAAAGCAAAAATATATGGGATATGCGCAGGTGTGTAAAAACAGGAATGTCAAACTCGTTTACCACCGCGGGCCAAATTAAGCATTATATACAAAGCCGCGGGCGACATTTAAAAAATGTAGATAATACCATTGCACAGGATAAAATTTGTACGTACAAAACACAGCCACGTTAAAGAAATATTCATAAGTTTCAAAGTTATTATTATAAATAGTTTATTTTATCTTTTTTTTTCGAAAAAAATACTCACATTTTGTTTTCATTAACGAAATCTACAAAATTTAATTGAATTTGTTAAATTGTATTTATTTCAAAAATTGATTGTATACGCTGGTTTGTTAATCCTGATCTGATCAAAAGCATAGCTGCTAATCTTCCGTGTTTTCTAAGAGTAAAAAAATACAAATAAGCATATTTTGAAACAGAAAAGTTATTTAATAAAATGTGTCTTGTACCCATGCGCTACTTATTTAATTTGATTTATTGAATACATTTTCTGGTTCAAATTTTGATTATTTGATTTGAAAAAAAAAAAGTTGGCAGCTATGCAACGATGTATAAAAGTGCGCTATGCCTAATATAGTTAAAATATGCCTATAAATTGCACACTATTAGTTTAAAAAATTGGTCAATTGATGAATAATTACAGAAATTTGGAAACTCCATATTCAGGGGTGTAAAAACTGGGCGCCAAAGGGTCGATTGTCACCACTAAATTTTATTAGCATTCTTCGCCTGCATTTTATTAGTACACTTCGCCTAAATTTTATTAGTATCCTTATTAGGCGAAGAATAGTAAACATTTAGTGGTGGCAATCGGCCCATTGGCTCCCAGTTTTTACACCACCACTGCCTATATCCATATATTTTTGCTTTAATATGAAATCGCACTGAATTTTGATTAAAATCGCAGTAATGAATTCTGAAGAATAATTTAAACATAAATTATAAGAGTTGAAGTAAATAGATTAAACTGATTTTCAAATTTCTTGAAATTCAAAATTCTTTTTTTTTTTTAATTAATTCTTGAATATATTTTTAGTACATTCTAAAAATTTCCACTTCGATGATTTTTGAAGCAATGCCTGACAATATTTCAATTGAAATACATTTTCTTTTTGAAAATTGTTTTATCAAAATAATAAATTCTATTTAAAAACGCTAATACTATCAAATAATAGCATTGCATTATGAAATTTGCCTTGAAGGCGAAGTTTACTCGGGTGCTTTGCAATTTCAAATGAAAACTCCAAGTACATTGTCTAGTGGTGGACTTTTAATAATCCAGATTCATAATTTGTCGATTTAAAATGAAAATTGTAACATTTTTTTAACAGTTCGAAAATAACAGTTAAAACTTTATAATGGAAAGCCATCAAATTCCGTATAAGAAGGTAGATCTGTTTATCTTCATACCCATATTTCCAAGATATTTTCTAGATTGACGATTATTAAAAATGTGCATACAAATAAAAGTTTGCACGCACTAAGTTTTTAAGCACATTTCCGGTTTTATAGAAATCAATCCGTTATAGATAAATCTTTCTAGCAATGGTACTTATGCTTATAGCATTTTCAAATTTCTTTAACTGCTCTTAGACATCATTTCTTCAATTTCGTTTTGAACGATTTCGACTCGCAGGACATTTGATGTAATAAAGACAATAATTAATTTTTTTTAAACAAATGTATTTCATTCAATAAGCTTGGTGAAAGCAGTTTGATTCTCTTTTAAGAAGTGTCAGTTTCAATTCTGACACAGTTTATCTTTTTGATGATGTTTAGCCAGATTTTTGTGAGTTTTTTTTTATACTTTGTGCTGTAGTACCTCTTAATGTTGCATTCTTTCCAAACTGCAACAGTGTCTTACATGTCAAACATAAAATTTCCGTTTTCCTTTTAATATAATGTGTTGTAAATCACCTTTAAAAAATATGCGATGTCCATCTTCAGTTTATCATATTTATTTATACGGTAAAGAGCTTCAACACATATATATACAAATATATTATAATTATATATATATATATATATATTAATATAAATCCTGGGCTGTATGAGAGTATGTCAATAAAATGTGTGTATATCAATAACAAATGAAAGAAAGGAAAAAAAGGTCACGTAGGATTCCAGAAAGATCACACACAATTGCTAAGTAATGAAAATTATTAAAGAGCTAAAATCCAAAATTTATATGTTCGACTAAAGCCCAAGTGAAGAACATGGATGGCATATTCTGGGTTTGTGTGTCAAGCACAAAAGTAGTAATTTTTGCCACTTTCAAAGCAACTCATTTAAAGCTATTTAATTTTATATTTTGATTTTTTAAACATTTTAACTGGTCTTAATTAGCGCTGAATATTATTAAATTTATAATACATTTCTTAGTATTTAAAAAATACAGTACATTATTTTGTAACGTGGTGAAGAGAATCTAAGAGAGTAAGTAAAATGAAGTATTAGTTTTCAACATAAACAAATAAAAAATTTAAGTAAAATCTTTGCAAATTTTACGATTCTTTAAATTTTCAGACTCAAGACGTTTCAATTGGTAAATTTTGTATCCACAAATTGTTTGTGCTAAAATGTAAAATTGAGTTATATCTGTCTATACATCACTGTTGCCAGATGAGCAGGAATTTTTCTGTAGTCTTCAGAATGCTACCACCATTCTAAAGAAAAATATTCCCTTATTTAATGGACATAATAAATAAGACAAATATTACTATTCGAAAATAGCGGTAGAAATCTGAATAATAAAAAAAAAGCCCGTCAAACTGGTAACAGTGATATATACATATCTTTATGTTGCCATCTCTGAGACCATAATTTGTGCAAGTATGTTCGTGCAAAGTGTATTTTCAGCATCAGTATTCTAACAACTAAATTAAACAGGTAAATTGCCAAAGGCTTAACGGGTAACAGATAAGTTGTCGACAGGCCAGTTGTGGCCCGCGGGCTTCGTGTTTGACATGCCTGTTTTATAAGTATAGGAAAAAGTTAAACGCTTTCAGTTTCTCGAAATCTGAATTCAAATATGCGCAAGATTTATGTATTTTCTGATAAAAATAATTTCGTGAATGTATCATAAAGTTTTTCGAATTTAAATATAAGAACACGCTACTAATGATACCTGGGTTATTTATTTTAAAGAGCGATTAGACCTTTTAGTCTTTCAGCAGATAGTAAACACCTCTGTAATCGGGGAAATTAATATGCCCAACTTCTAGATGGCTTTCGTTGGTAAAGAAAAAAAAAAAAAAAAAAAAAAAACAGAAACAAACAAAAAGAAAGGAAGATTTCCAGCTTCCATAACTGTTTACGAATGAATTTGAGATAAAACTGTGTGAAATTTCATAAATTATTTCTTCAGTTTTTTTTAATCTTTTTAGAAGTTTAGCCGTATTGTTTTTCGAACTTGCTGTTTAATGCTAAGCAAAACGATTTTTTTTTTTTTTAATATTGTTTTACAGTTACATTAGGTTACATAAACCTTTTTTCTTTTAAATGTTGTTATTAACTTTTATAGTTATTCAATTTCGTCGTATCAGCTTTATCCTTTAGAAGAATGGACAAGATAAATGGAATTATAAATCTTCATTTTTTAATTATCTGGGCTTTTCTTTCAATAAAAGAAGACAGAGCATGTCTTGAAGCGCAAATGTTTAGTCCTGGGTTTTATTTTGCGTGTTTCAAGAGCACCAAGGATTTCTTGCTATACAATTTTTAACATTCTTTTGAAGAACATGTAAAAACATGCATAATTATTTTAATGGCAAATGAAGGCAATTATAGATGTCCATGAGGAGTTTAGAAATTCATAAAATTACTTCAATTGTTGTTAAGCTACCCAGCATGATTACGAAATATTTTAAATTAATTCTTCTGGCAATCACGTTTTGATCTTACAAAACAACTCTATTTTGTTGTTTTCAGAACCGCCTTTCGGTTGTATGCAAAATAAAACGGATTAAATCATTTCACCCCGAATCTGCGCAATTTAATATCAGAACATATGAATTCCATTTGCTAATTTCAACTGAACAGTCTGCAAGACCGCACTTAAAAGTAATTCGTGTGCGAACAAAAGCTATTAAAAACTTGGCTGGCAATATCATTTATTCAATTCCTACCTCCTATCTAGAAGAAAAAGAAAGAAACATCCAAATCAACCCATTCGTGGCATAAAAGCGCAGACCCATCCTTCCAAGTTCCCTCTTTTGATCTATCTGTCGCATTCAACAAAACGTACTTTTAATAACACCACATCACAATAAAACGCGCCAAAAAACAGAAAACGAAAAGAGCGGGGAGGGATCAAACCCTAATTGCAAGGGTTAGTCGGGTGGGCGGGGCCGGCGGTTCCTTTCATCTTACTTCCGACCCCCCGATCACGTTCCACTCTTTTTTATATTTTTCCCACTTGCTTCTCTATTTAGGGGCGTGTCTCGAACGTTTTTCTCGCGGCGGGGGCCCCAAACAGATTGAATTTTGGTGTTATGTGCTCGTTTTTCTGCACGAGTGTTGTATGCGAGACAGTTGGACTGATTCCGAGTATACATCGAACAGGTTGGGAAAATGAATTATCAAAAGGCAATGCCTTTCTTCCCGAAGTTTTCTTTCTTTTTTACAATTTTTCTTATTTTTTCTAATCACTATATGATAAAAAACAATACAGCAATTGTTTCGTTTCACATTTATCTCATGGATCTCCACGACTAAGTGAAACAAGAACGAAAAATCATGCGTCAAGCATAGATTATGTAGCACTTTCCAACGCTTCTAAAATAATTTTACAAATCATTACCGTTTAATAAGCTGAAAGATGACATCTAAGTAAACAATTTGGAAAACGCATAACATATTTAAAAACGTAATTTCAGGAATTTTTAATATATACAATATTCGGAAAAATATCCGAATACTTTTATGTAGCCCTGTATATGATCTATAGATTTGTATATATATATAGGATGCTAAATTTTAGTTTAGTTAGGAAACGCGTAGCACAGTTTAAATTCTCCTTCTGGAGTTTCTGTCAATAAACGGAAATGTGTTCGCGAACTTTTGTGCTGCCCTGTATAGGATCTATAGAATTTACACACCACGTAATAGACAAAAAGCTAGTTAAGATTAAAATCGCGTTCAGTAACTTAAAACGCACTTCTAGGAATTATTGTTAACAGACAGTAGAGAATTCTTTTGTGTGTCCCTGTAAATGAACGATGACTGCTATACACACACTATTCTGTAGTAAGCCTCTTGTAATGCACCTTAGTAATATATATAAACTTCAATGCGTTTAAAATAGTGGAACATTATTTAAATAAGCCGCAGACGATTTTTCTCCATAGACGTAATGTAACGGAATTCTTTTGACTGTCCCTGTAAAGTAACTCTAAGTGCTATACACCTACTATTCCATATTAGCTTCTTCTAATGCATCTTAGTGATCTATATAAATTTCAATGCGTTTACAATAGTGAAACATTTTTAAAATAAACCGCAAATGATTTTTCCCCATAGACCGCAATGTAACGGAATTCTTTTGAGTGTCCCTGTAAGAAAACTATAAGTGCTACACACTTCAGTTGAAATAGGGAACGTGCCATAGATAACGACAATAACATATAAAAATTGCAGAGCAATCCGAGCATATTTACGGGAGTTAGAGCACGGACAGACGGCCAGACGGCCAGACGGCCATCCGGCCATACGGCCAGACAAACCGAAGTCATAAGCACTTTTCAATTAGGTTGGAAAGTGCTAAAAAAGAATTAATTGTCAAATAAAGTTTGATTTCGTACAGCAAAATGCATTGATAGGATTATAAGATATGATTTGCAAAGAAAAAGTGTTGACATGTAAAGGGGAGGGAGGGGTAGGATCCCCCCGTATTGATTTCGCATTGTATTCTCATTAATGGTCGGAAAGGATCCCACCAACTGCAATTCCACAATGCCTTCCGGATGTGTAGGAATCAGCTCTGGGTTAAAAGGTCTGCTTAGACTTAGACCATGGTAGTCTGATAAGAGTACTAAGGCCCTTAGTATTTTTTTTTTTTTTTTTAACTAGGTGTCTCTGCCCCCTACGAGCTACGCTCGCCAACCCCCGTTCTGACACCGCAAACTCTAAAATAACGCATTATTTGATCAACTCTAAAATGGTTACGGAAGATTGAATTATAATTAAGCGACCAGTGGCGATCTACTGTAATCGGTTTTCCATTCATTTTCCTTTCACTGAGGTATTTTAATGCCGAATCAACTGCTTTCGAAAGAGCTAACAACTGTTTTCGTGATTGATTAAACAAGATCAATTAAATATTTAAAAATCAACTTGTGTACACATCAAACAAGCCAATAAAGGTCAGACAAGCTGTCGCATATAAGTCTGGAGCGCTCTTCCCACACACTTATAAAAAGGAGGGAGTGAGAGTGAGAGAGAAATAAAGAGATGAAATCTCTATTCGCTACAGCACAATTTTAGAATATCAAGTCGCCAATCCATGTTCGTTACATCGGCTGAAGAAACTTTGCAAAGTCACAAAAAGTGACAGAACAGACAAAAAAAAAATTATTTCAGCTAAACGAAACATTTAAAAGCAAAATGCACATAATTTTATCCATGAATGGATAATTATGTCGTAAATGTGATGTAAAACTTACTAATGCTTTTAAATAAATAATAATAAAAGACGAAAGGCGACAACCTTAACAATAATCTTAAAAATTTATTCAAGCTTTCATTAGCAACGATACGTTTGATTTCCCCATATTGGTAGAAAATTGTAAACGTAAGATTTTACCTACCACTCATAATGATCTCCTCCCCCCCCCCCCCCCCCCAACCTACCTCCCAAAGCGTCATCATTTGATATACTGAGAAATAAGTTCGCAATACATAAATTAGTTTCACAAGCATAAAGTGCAAATGAAGTGATAGTATAACAAATTTTCTAACACTTTCACTCTTTCAAATCATCATTAGGAATCCGCCCCCTCTCCCCCACCTTGAATTAAAAAAAAAATCAATTTTCATGAAAAATCAATTCATTTAATAACCGTATCGTAGTTCAGCAAAATGTCTCGAATTAGATGTTTTTGTCTTTTATTTTTCAAAATATGCATTTCCTTTTTGTATCCACAAAAGTATTTTCTTCTCTTTCCCGTAATTATATGAAAACAAGTTGATGGTCCGTGCACGCAGATTACTTGCGCTCGAATGCTTCCAAAAATTGAATTACCTCCCTCGTTGCTTTGCACAACCTGTTGAAAATTCGAAAGATAAACAATGCATTATTAATATTTTGCACATCAGTGCTTGTTATCAACGAATAAAAATGCTGCAAACTTGTCTGTTCAAATGTATAAAATATGTCTAATCGGGAAAAGAAAAATGAGAATCCTCATTTCTGTTTAATGTTTAACGTAAAATAAATTTACAAGTAACACATGGGCTGATAAGTTCCCGGTCTAATAAAGAAAACACAACTTTTTAACATAACTTTATAACTTTATAACTTTAATAATAAATAATAATTTAATAATAATAATAATAATAATTTAATAATAATAATGTAATAAATAAATAATAATAATAATTTAATAATAATAATTTAATAAATAAATAATAACAATAATTTAATAAAATAATAATAATAATAATTTAATAATAATAATTAAATAAATAAATAATAATAATAATTTTATAATAAATAACATAATTTTATACGAAAAAGCTCCAAACAGGGATCAGAATCATCGACTCGTTGTTGTTTTTGGTCAAAATTCAACACGCGCGGCACCCACTTTGACAACAGCTTTTTCATAGACAATTGTTCATTCAAAATAAAACCTACACGTTCCTTGGATATCTTCAGAGTCTGAGTTATCTCCTGTAACTTTACTTAACGGTTCCTCAAAACGATTTTGTGGACTTTTTTTATGTTTTCTGATGGAGTAACCACCTCTTTTGCGTGGTGCATCACTGGTGTCCGTACGACCACGTTTAAATTCAGCAAACCAGTCAATAATGATTGATTTACCTGGTGCAGTGTCCGGACAACGCTTATCAAGCCAAGCTTTTGTTTGAACGGTGTTTTTCCCCATCAAATAAAAATTCTTTAAATTCTTGTTTATCCTTTTTTTTGTTTATCAACAAAGTCGTTCAACTAAAACCACTCTAACGTTTTATCCACATGGCGAATCCTCATGATATTTTTTCTGCTACCTTTTAAAGGGTAGTATTTACTAAAAAAAGCATCGGTTCGGCAATTGCAACGCCCTCTGTGTGCCAGACCGCTAACTTATTAGCCGATGTGTTAAAGAACAGGAGAAAATATATCAGAATACGAATTATATTACAGAAGGCTCTAATTATAAATGATGCAGAAAAAAAACCTATTTTAATTCAGGGAAGAGTTTATAAATATACCTATACTTTATTTTGTCATAAGGGACATATGGAGGGGTTAGAATGACAGTGGAGTAAGTCAAAATTTAGTGATTTGAGAAATGAAGGGTTCGTGAAACTTGTTGAATTGTCGTTGCATTGAATGATCCAACTTGTTTTGCCCACTAGCGACTCCCTAAGTGAACTATGACTTATTTCACTAGCACATTGAATAGAAATTAATATACGTTCAGTGAAAATATGGTTATCTCGATTTTCAAAATTTTTGACTTATTCCACTGTCATTCTAACCCACTCATATAATTGCAATTCTGCTTCATCAAATAATACAAAGTAAAACCTCCATAAAATTATATTACAGAAGGCTCTAATTATAAATGATGCAGAAAAAAAACCTATTTTAATTCAGGGAAGAGTTTATAAATATACCTATACTTTATTTTGTCATAAGGGACATATGGAGGGGTTAGAATGACAGTGGAGTAAGTCAAAATTTAGTGATTTGAGAAATGAAGGGTTCGTGAAACTTGTTGAATTGTCGTTGCATTGAATGATCCAACTTGTTTTGCCCACTAGCGACTCCCTAAGTGAACTATGACTTATTTCACTAGCACATTGAACAGAAATTAATATACGTTCAGTGAAAATATGGTTATCTCGATTTTCAAAATTTTTGACTTATTCCACTGTCATTCTAACCCACTCATATAATTGCAATTCTGCTTCATCAAATAATACAAAGTAAAACCTCCATAAAATTATATTACAGAAGGCTCTAATTATAAATGATGCAGAAAAAAAACCTATTTTAATTCAGGGAAGAGTTTATAAATATACCTATACTTTATTTTGTCATAAGGGACATATGGAGGGGTTAGAATGACAGTGGAGTAAGTCAAAATTTAGTGATTTGAGAAATGAAGGGTTCGTGAAACTTGTTGAATTGTCGTTGCATTGAATGATCCAACTTGTTTTGCCCACTAGCGACTCCCTAAGTGAACTATGACTTATTTCACTAGCACATTGAATAGAAATTAATATACGTTCAGTGAAAATATGGTTATCTCGATTTTCAAAATTTTTGACTTATTCCACTGTCATTCTAACCCCCTCATATAATTGCAATTCTGCTTCATCAAATAATACAAAGTAAAACCTCCATAAAGGACACTCCCAAATAGTGGACACTCCTATTTAGCGAATACATTTTTAATCACCAACACATATATATATATATTTCTGTGTTTTTATCTCTGAAAAGCTATAACCTCAAAATAGTGGACAAATTCCGTACTCCCGAGGTGTCCGCTATTGAGATATTTTACTGTACTTTAATTTAGTATGCAGAAAAATGTAGAGAATATTTTCATTCATTTTGAACAAGTGGTTTAGTAAACAAATTTCGTTGATAAATGAACCACTTCTAATGTTAAAGAAAAGTTTCGGTTATTTAGACATAGTAGGTAGAAGAATAATGCAAAGATTTCATTACATTCCTTGTTTTATAATTTTGTAAAAACCAAAGTATCAATTGTCTGTCTTTTATTATTATTACTACAAATATAATTTGTTATTAGCATTTTGAATTAAACTATTAATGAAATATTAATTAGTAGTTAGTAATGTAATTTTTAGAAATTCATGAGTAGAAATATAATTCTCATTGTATGTACAACGTGCTAGAAAACTAATCAAGAACATACACAGAAAAAAATAAAACCCAATTTGGGTCGAAAGATTCTTAGGTATGTGCCCAAATTGGACCATGCCTGTTTTGGTTACCACTGTTGTATCCATTTTGGGCACTGTTAAATACCCATTTAAAAAAAAAATGGGTATTTAAAAGTGCCCAAAATGGATACACCAGTGGTAACCAAAACAGGCATGGCCCAAGAATCTTTCGACCCAAATTGGGTTTTATTTTTTTCTGTGTAAGTTCTTTTCCGTTTTGACATATATGGTTATCACAATATGAGCAAAATGTATAATATAAACTATAACAACTTTAAGAAATCATATATTAAATTAAAGTTTAAAACCCCACTGTCTGACATTTCAGATGTGCTTTCTTTACTAACTGATATTCATAAAAAGGGATACTCACATCTTAAAAGGGGAGATCACATCTTAAAAGGGGAGATCACATCTTAAAAGGGGAGATCACATCTTAAAATATATACACAAAAGTTTTTAATTTTCTGATAATAACAATAATTTTACTTCATAGAAAATCTGAACATGTTTCAATTAATCCAAATATAAAATAATTTCTATGATTAATTTACAAGATAATTAGTAATTATTTGATAAAGGGTAATTTTCAGGGCAGATCTCCAAACTGAATTTCTAAATTTTACTGGATAAAATTTTAGTCATAAATAACAGAATGCAAACAAGGGCTATTAATTCATAGCTAATACTGTTTTACTATGTTATTTTTGTATTTCAATAGCAAAACATTCCAATAATTTGAACTAAGCTAAAAGCAAATTTTCTCACACAACACATACACACACAAGGAATATTAGATTTGATGTGCTTATTGCCAATTTATGCATATAAAACTATTTAAAAAATACATCAACCGCGGTATCAGTTAAAATCTGCAAATATTGTCCTTGGTATTATAATGATTGAAAATCCTGAAATGCATTTTTTTTAATAAATTAATTAAATTTATTCATTATTTATTTCATTGCTATATATCATATTATTTTTTCAAATATACCAAGGCCACAAAGACAAATTCGATGTCAACCAATCTCACGATTAGTATTATCATTATTTTTATTATCATTCATATTTTATGGTATCATTGTTTATTTACAAATGTAATTTAATATCTCCACTATTTAATCTTGTTTTCTGCTCTAAAAAGATTCTTTATCAACTTTCAAAACTTGCTTTGGTTGTTCATTGTACATTTATTAACTGAAGCATGCAAAATATGGGTGAGCCTTCATGCATTCGCAGAAATTATTGAAACATCAAGAAAATAAAGACATAATCAAGTGTAGTGAAAGATTCAATTTTACAATGTTCCAAAGCGGAAAATTTCACGAATGGCAAATTATGAAAAACATAATTTAATTAACTTTCCTTTTAATATTATTTCTTTCTCAGCGTTGTTATAATCCATTGACTATATTTCATTTCATAAGACATCATCAAAAGGTTTTATTTAGGTGCGGTTTTTTATATATAAACAGAGTGGTTTATTGGATCACGCGATGCTGCGGAAAGGCGCGGCCCTTGTTTAACTTTAGTATTTATTGCCGATATTAAAAAACCCGCATTAACTGCCTGGAATTCATTTTTTTAATGAACAGCGTTGTATCATGGTGGGTGTCCGAAATTAGGCCAGAGAATGATTTTTACTTCGTCGTAATTACATATACCTATTGCAGATTGAGATTTCCGCAAACTCTTGTAATTTAGGTATTTTTATTTAGTCCTTTATGAGAGAATGTATTTAATCAGAATGCTCCCCAAATTAGGGTCTTGCATCGGGTAGGTTAACCAGATTTCACCCGAACCCGACACGACCCGAATAGCAAGTTAAAAAGTTTCAGGTTCGGATCGGTTTCGGGTTGATTTTCCCAAAGAAAGTCCTGAATTTTTTTTTCAAATAAATAAATAAATAAATTTGAATACACCCAGAAAAAAGTTTTGTTGAATCAACAAAAATTTGGTTGACCCAACAAAACTTTTTGTTTAAATATAGGTCAATGGAAACTTTGTTTGAATAAACAAAAAAATTTTTTTTTTGCAATTCCAAAAAAAATTTTTGTATCGTCAGCAAAAAATGTTTTGTTAATTCAAGTAAAATGGTTCAATTTTACTTGAATTTTGCTAAAACAACCAAAATGTACTCAACAAAACATGTTTTGTAGTTTTAATCAATTCCTTTTTCTGGGTGTATTAATGAATGTATATGCATTCGTGTTTATACAAAAAAGATAAAATTGATAATAAAGATATAATTGTAGACCATTTTTTGCACGATTATATTAAAATATGGATTGACTTTCTTTCACTTCGGATTCGGGTTTGAATATTTCGGGTTTCGTGTTGACGTATTTTTTTTCTTTGTCTTGGTCGGATTGACTTTTAAGCAGAAATTTCGGATTCGTGACGGGTAAAACCATTGCCACCTAGATCTACTCTAGGTGGCAATGGTAAAACCCGACCCGTGCAGGTGTCCGACCCGTGTACTACCCCAAATTATAAGTTAATGAAAATTTCACTTTCCAAAGCATTTTTCCTGAAATTTTGAAAAATACCTAAGCCTAGACGATTTGTGCTTTCAATAAAATTTTAGGAAGATTTCGTTATTAAACATAATACAACTCAACCGGAATTTATAATTATTTTGCAGAATATTTACACTGCTCAAATAATTTCTTTAAAATGTTGTTTTCATTATTTTACAAAGAAAATGTATAAATTTAATGACATTACAATATAGATATAAACATTTTTCAGAACTGAAAATTTCCATTTCATATCTTTCAACATAAAAAAAAAGCTGAACAGTTACAATTGGAAAAGAAATTATCCATGTAAACATGTTTTTACTTGACAACGAATATTGCTTGTTAACAGTTTCGAACATAGTTTAAAAGTGTTTATGAATTCGGTTTATCTGGCGGTCTGTCTATGTCTGTCCGTCTATATCTGTGCTTTAACTCGTGTAAATACTCGGATTGCCATGCAATTGATATAATGTTATTGTGGTTCACCATTAGTATGTGTGGTATACAAAATGATGTGTGTAACATTTATAGTTCGTTTACATAGACACTCAAAATAATTCCGTTACATTATGGTCTATGGAAAAATCGTTTGTAGTGTATTTTAATGATGTTACACTATTCCAAACATATTGAAGTTGATATATATCAATGAGATGAACTACAAGATGCTTACTACAGAATATGGTGTGCATTACATTTATTGTTCATTTACAGGGACGCACAAAAGTTCTGTTACAGTACCGTCTATGAACGATAATTATTGGAAGTGCGTTTTCAATTGTGGTATGCGTTTCTAATTTAACTAATTTTTTGCATAATTTTTGGAGTGTATAAATTCTATAGATCATTCAGAATATCAGCAATAAAAAAAAAATACAATCTATACATTCAAGTAACAGTTGGAAAATTTTTAAAGTTGTTTTTTAAACATATATTGAATAATAAAAAAAAAAATCTCGTATAGATTAATTATCTTCATTAGATACCTTTATGAAATCCACCTGGATCTCACGCTGAAATATTTCAGGTTTTAGAACAAGTATAACATCATTTAAAATGTGTTTTAAAACGTCGTACAGTGGTTCCAAATGCCAAAAACTTGGTCGTAATATAGAAATCTATGTATGAATGTGTATATTGAAGTTGGTATTTAAGGGTTTTGGCCTTGCTGGCTTCAAAACTATCAAAAAGTAAAAATAGAAAAGGCTGGACAAAATTATAACAATCGAAAAAGTAAATAAAAATATAGTATTGATTTTGAAAAAGTAAATAAAAATATAGTATTGATTTTGAAAAAGTAAATAAAAATATAGTATTGATTTTGAAAAATGAAAATTTTCGTTTTTTTACTTTGGTGATTATAAATCCCAGATCAAATTCGTACACTATTGTGAATTTTCTGAAACAGGTAAATAACCGAATAACATGGGCTAAATTAAATTAATTGAAAATAGAATAGTAAAAAAAAAAAAAAAAAAAGAAAAAGAAAAAAAGAAAAGACAATGCACAGAAAAACATTCTAAAACCAGAGAAGTGCCTTATAGACAGCTGTTATTAGTGATTTTTACTTTTAAAAAAAAATAGAAAATATTCTACAGATTGGAAAACATCCACTTTTGGTACCGTATTCTGCATAACGTTTTTCTTTATCAAAACAATTATTTCTGTTGCAATTTTCAATAAAATGATAGTTTATTTACTTATAAATCATTAAATTTCAAATTTTGTAAACAATTTTAAATACATTTATTAATATTCCACGTACTTTTGCCAGTTGAATCCATGTTACAGAAATAAAATCGGGAATTCTTATAAAACCAGTACAATAATAATAATAATAAAAAAAAAAACACGTTGCTTTTTTGTTTATATGTACTGATATTTATCACTTGAACATCATACAAGCGTCAAAAGTTCACAGTGAAATACCGGCGCAGGTCAAAGAAAATCTGCTCTTTATTGTGTCGATTCCTATACCTAGGTGGACATATAAAAATCCCTAAACTAAGAAACTCCATTTTTTGATTTTTGGTCACGATTTAGGGATTTGGAAACACTATGCATTGTCTTCATAGTGCTAATATACCAATTATTTTTTACTTTTGAGAGAAAAAATCACTGTTAAAACAATTTAAATGAAGCAATTCTTTTGAAGCAGTACTTTTGATGAAGCAGTACTTTTTTTTAATGGAAATATCGTGTTTTCAGTTTTAATGAGCAAAATCTGTAAATTCAAGTTCTGTTTATTCTTTCTACGAGTATCAGAATGTATTTAATACCCATTTTTAATCAAAGCAGTTTATAAAGTTTTCGTTTGAAACTAGTCATTACTCGAAAAACCCTTTGACAGAAAGGGGTAAATTCTTTTATATAATTTTTATTATAATCACACACAAATGAAGCCACAAAATTCAGAAAAATAGAGAGAAAAAGCCTGGAGAATCTTTCACCTTAATGAGATAACAGAACTAATAAATGCTGGCCATACCATGCTGTAGTCTATCTTATATACATAACTGCCAACCTTTTTTTTTTTTATCAAGTCAAAAAACATATAATATGAACTATAAATTTATTTTGTAAAATTAGTTAATAATGTGTTACATGTTACTATTCATGGGGTAATACTTAACTGATTTCCTTCATTAAATAAAATTACTGGTTTAAAGTCTGTTTATTTGAATTTAAAATATCAGAAGGTTGGCAGCTCAGAGTAAAGATTAGTAGACTTCTATACTACTTAGTAGACCTTTTATTATTAGAAGGTCTATGGTTGGCAGGTATATGATTGTATTTTGCAACTATGCGAAGTATTTTACGAAAGTTATAGAGCGGACATTAGACAGATAAAACGGAGTCACGAACATTTTGCAACTATGTTGGAAAATGTTTAAAAGTAAATTGGGACAATTATACATATTCCACAGTTCTTTTTCAACTAATACCTATTTCCTATAGACAGCTCCGTTTATTTTTCAAAACGTAATACTATCAACAGAGAAATTCAAAACTTAATAAAAATTAGTCATGACAGGAGATAAAAATTCCCATGAAATCAACCTAATTTCAGCCGTAAAATGCCAATACTGGCTTTTATTGCGGCATTTATAGCTTATCGTTACATCTTTCTGCTTCCGCGTCTGCTTGCTCAATAACACCTCTCTACACGATTTCATTAATTCGAAGATGCTATCATAAAGGAGCCCGATAACAATAAAGATAAAGCCGATAACGGGATATAATCTGAAGATTTTGCACGGTTAGTTGTTAGGAGTTAAAGAGTATAAACTAAAATCACTCTGCTTAAAAGGATACTGTGCACGAAACAATACGACTTTCAAATACTATGTGAAGACTCTTCTTACGCTTCAAATCAATTCATAAATTCAAATTAGAATGTTTGAAAGAGTTACTACAGAAGGAAGATCAATATCAGTGCAACACTGCAAAAAATATGTATCCCAGTGAGATTACGAGGAAAGCTTGGCAGCAAAACTACCAAGTAAAACCTGTAACAAATACTTTTTGCTCATAAATTGTTACAACCCGTAATTTTCTTCCTTTTTAAAGAACAATATAGAGTAGTATAATATAAATTCAGTTTTGAAGGAAAATTAACTTATTTGTGATTTTTAGTATTCGACGCTATCACTTAAATAATATCGCTTAGTTTCGAAAAATAAATTGTTTTTTTAGATCTAATTTGATCTTTAAGAGGCTACTTCACCCACGCGAAAACACTTGCTCGCTAATAATATTAATCCTATGGGCGATTTTTTAAAAATGTCTCATTTGCATTTTGTTTTATTTTTCTGCATTGGATATCTGAGATCGATCTCTACGAAGGCCGTTTTTTACTTTTTCAATTTGGTTGCAGATTTTTTTTTTTTTTTTTTTTTTTTTTTTTTTAACAAGTTCCGAACCTATCCCAATAATAGTAATAATAATAATAATAATAAATAAATAAATAAATAAATAAATAAAATAAAAGCAATAAAAACATTAAAATGCAAACGAGATATTTAACAAATTTCTTCTATAGGATTAACATTAGCGAGCGGGTGTTTCAGCTTGAGTGAAGTAGCCTCTTAATGGGTCCGGAACACAAAAATTATTATTATTATTTTAATAATATTTTTTTCTTAAAATGTATATTAATATCTATTATTATTTTCAAATGTAAATCATTAAAAAAGTTATTTAATTAAAAAAAAAATAATAATCTTTTGAAAGAATGATTATGTTTTTCCTTTTTAAGTGCATAATTAATATTAATTTGTCTTCGGTATTTACAAAAATGTTTCATTTAAAGCAATATTTTAATACTTTAAGATAAAAAAATATTTTGTATGAGAACTTTTTAATGGGAGAATCGTATTTTCAAATTTTCCACCAAAAGAAAAAATCCCGCAGAATAGAAAATATAGAAAATATACCTGAAAAACATTGTACAAAGTTTAAAAGCTTTATCTTTCATAGAAATTGAGATATCTTTATAATATGTCAAATTTTGGAAAAAAAAAAAAACTATATGTTGAGATACACGTAATATATTAAATACTGGAAGAAAGAGGTAACCACGGTCAGTTGTTGAACATAAAAAGCCTTATATCTGATTTATGGTATTTGCATTTGGTTTGTGTTAGTTTATTCTAAAAACTCAAGAGTATTATTTAAGCCAAAAAGTAGCAAGAAAGGAAAATCATGAGTCAAACCTAGATTATGAAACATTTTCCGCAGCAGATACAGAATTACTATAACAAAATTTCACCATTTAAAAAGGGTGGAAGATAATATCTGAGTAAACAATTTGAAAAACGCATAACACATTTGAAAACCCAATTTCAGCAACCATCATCAGCCCTGTATAAGATCTATAGATTTGTATATATATAATATATATAATAATATATAAAAACTTAATGTAAAATTTAACCATTGAAACATAAGAAACTGACCAAACACAATGAAATCACTATACCATATAGCAGTGTCAAATTACAAAATAAAACATGTAGTCCTAATAAATGAAATATTATTAATTCAAATGAAAAAAAAAAGAGGGGAAACAAGAGTAAAGGAATATGGAAGGAATATGGAAGCTTATAATGTAATTCGCTTTTTCAAGGGCAGGAAAACTACATTTATAAGCAAAGAATGATATATATATATATAATTGTAATACCTTTGAATTTATTTCAAAAGGAAAACACATGTGAAAAAGGATAAGGCATTATAAAAAGTAATGGAATGCACACGGCAGGAATGATACTGGATAGGATGAAAAAGCAAAAAATGGAAAACTCTGAATATCTTATAGAATCTTCAGAAGGGCTTTATAAGAATATTCATAGTAAATATATTTTATTTCATCAAATATTCTCAGCATTATGCATAAAATCGACAATATTAAGCCCCTAATAACATATATATGTGAAACAAGATAATTAATAACCTACATGAGTTCAAATAACAAAATAAATAAATAAATATACAACTTAAATAGAAATAAGATAAATAAACAATTATTCAACTTAAATTGAAATTAGATCATAAAATAATGTGCAAGACTAACCAAAAAAGACTAATGTTACTGTAGATTGAACAAAATTATAAGTACTTGACAAGCAACCAGTCATCATTAACTCAAAATGGCTGCTATAACTATGCAAACATTGCTTTGAAAAAAAAAATGATAATAGGAAATAAATTGATAAGAGCTGCCATCTATCACAGAAAAATATAAGTAAAAGCTGAAATTGTAGCCAAATTAAATAATAAGTATATTGCTGCCGTCTATAATGAAAAAAAAAAAAAAGAAAAAAGAATCAAAAGATTTTTTTTTTTTTTTTTTTTGACAAAGCAAATAATATTTGAAATGTGAGGAAACTAAAGAAAGTAAAAATATATATTGCATTAGTATGCTAATATTTAGTTCAGTTAGAAACGCATAACACAGCTGAAAATTATCCTTCAGAAATTGCCACCAATAAACTGAAATGTACTCGAATTCTTTCGTGCAGCCCTGTATATGATCTGCAGAATTTACACACCAAGTAATATGTAAACATTTAGTTAAACTTAAAAACGCATACCATAACTGAAATCGCACTTCCAGCAATTATCCCTCATCATATACACTACTGTAACAGATTTTTCTTTTGTTTCCAGTGAATAAACGATAAGTATATGCTAAGCACATAACATTCTACAGTAAGCCTCTTGTACACTTTCTCACACACCTTAGTGATGTATATCAATTTCAGTATGTTTGAAACAGTCCAACACCATTAAAATGCACTGAAAATGATTTTTTTTCATAGACTCTAATGTAACAGAATTATTTTGAGTGTCCCTGTAAAGCAACTTTTAAGTGCTACATATTTCATTTTCAATACCGAACATACCATGATAAACATCAGTAACATACATCAATTACAAGACAATCCGAGTATAATTAAGCAAGTTAGAGCACGGCCAGACAAACCGAAGTCAGAAACACTTTTGAACTGCTATGTAGGAAAGTGTTATAAATGAGACTATTATCGAGATTATTATTTCGAGACTATTTCTGTGGCTCGAGTCAATTTCAAGTCCCCCCCCCCCTCCTAAGAAAATTAATATTTTACATTTTTTATTCTCCAGTGCAAATAATGCACTTCCACATAACGATTAGCTGATATTATTTAATTTATTAATACTTTATGCTTACAGCAGAGGCTAAAGAACGGTGCGTTAAATTCCAGCATTAACTTTTTCTCCGTAGCAGCAGTAAGCAGTTCTAATATTTACTTTCTGATACTTTTCTCTTTTCACGTTATGTCGTCCGATGATTAATTTGTACTTCTGTTTTTACTTCTGGAATATTCGACCATTACTAATACGGTATCACGGATAGTCGTGCAATCGTTCTGTTCGCTCATTTATTTCACTTACTGTCAACTTCTGGCTCTTTTGGTAGAAGCCGAAAGTTCTCAAGTTATGCAAAGTAGAAGTCGCTGAATAATCGCAGTTTGGTCTTTAAAACTTTTCATGGATGATTTTAATCTCGCACCGACAAATTTTGTGCCTAGACAATGATGATTATAGTAGATTTCATGCAGTGGTAAGTACGGAAATATGACAGCCATGTTCTAAGACGAGACTCTTCACTCTTTACCATAAAAAAAAAACTGCAAAAAGAAAAAAAAAATCCACTAATCTTTACGGCAATATTCATTTTCTTTTCTTTCATTTTTTTATGTGCCAAAACCAGCACTTTTAAGACGTGCCTGTTGTTTTAGATGATATCGTAATACAGTGAAAAAAAAAATCATTTTACGGTATAATACTGGCAGCTGGGATGCCAGTATTATACTGTAAAATCTTTTTTTTTTTTTTTTTTTTTTTTTTTTGCAGTGTACATATACATATAAAACCCTTTATTTATTGAAAACCGTCATTTTACGAAACTATTCCTTTAATACTGCTATAGTGAAAACTCTGTAAGTTGGACATCTATGGCTTCAGATAGGATGTCCAACTTAGGAAGGTATATCTAACTTATAGAGGTGCACATGCTTATAAATTTTTCAGTTAATGATAAGCGAATATGCAAACAATACTTATATTGATCACGTCTAAATAAAAAATAAATAAATAAACATTCAATTGACGTAAAAAGAATTACCGTATATACTCGTGTATAAGTCGAAGAATTTTAGTCAAAATTTGGAAGCTGAAAATGGGGGCCCGACTTATACACGAGTAAGTAAAAAAAAAAAAAAAAAAAAAAAAAAATAGCGGGGCGAAATACCGGAGTCATTTTTTTCGCAGATAATTGGTGAATGTGTAAGTCTTTTAATTAATCACATATGGGTCTAGGTTGCAGAGACAGATAAAAGCTGACAATGGTGATTGATAAAAAAAAAGCTCAACAATAATGTTTCTGTAATTGTTCTGCACTCATTTTCTCTTGGAATAGAATTCCCTTCAATACAGGGGCATACCTTTCAACATTTTAATCCCCTTTTTAAAAAGAGTTCAACTTGAGAATGCTTCTAAATTTCTCTCCTAAAAGTACTACAATACAAAGAAGTACTATATTTTAGCAATTTAAGAAGTTGTTTACCCTTGAATAGATTTTTCAAAAAAAAAAAAAAAAAAAAGTAAATCATTAAATTGATGTGAATAGCTTTCAAAATACCGGGTGATTATAATTAAAGTTACGATTTCAAAAATCGATAATTTTAAAACTACTGGTCAGAATGACTTGATATTTTAGCAGAACAATCGTGAGGCAATGGAATTTTGTTCGGCGAAGGAAAAAAAATAGTTCCAAATTGTGCCGATAGATGGCGTTGTCAGGGTAATGTCAGGGGAAAGACCAAAAATGTATTCTTGAACCCTTTCCGGCGCGGAGTAAATTTGTTTGCAAAATGATGAAATAATAGACTGACACCGGAATTTACAAACGAATCCATTAGTAAAAAGAAACTTGCTTATTTTTCTGGTTCTTAATGAAAGGAAAATTTTAATTAATTACCGGGTGATTATAATTAAAGTTACGATTTCAAAAATCGATAATTTTAATTAAAACTACTGGTCAGATTGACTTGATATTTTAGCAGAACAATCGTGAGGCAATGGAATTTTGTTTGGCGAAGGAAAAAAAAAAAGTTTCAAAATGTGCCCATAGATGGCGCTGTCTGGGTTCACATTGTCTGAAGATATGCAAATTACTAATACGTGACATGCGCAACGCAGACATAGCAACCATAAAAATGCAGAGCAGCAGCTCTTTGCCTGAATGCTTCATCATGACTCTGACTATGAAGGATCGCGCTCTGCTCTTGAAGCTTTTTTATAAGAACGATGACTGTGCACTTACAGCTATTAGGAAGTTTCGGACATTAAAATCCATAAAAAAAGGTCCAATAACAACAAATGGTCTGCAAAAAATGATTGCTAAATTCGAAGAGACCGGTTCATTTGACGTTAAACGGGGTAGAGGAAGGAAACCAGTTTCAGCTGCGGCAGTGGAAGATGTGGCTACAGCATTACAGGAACATACTGACAGTGATGCTGGAATCAGCAGTGCAAGGGGGATTGGCCGAATGCTGGATATGCCGAACAGCACGGTGCGTAAAGTCCTACGGAACGTCTTACGCTGTTATCCGTACAAGATAATTCATGTGCAGGAGTTGCTACCTGCTGACCTGGAAGCACGTCAATCTTTTGCACTACAATTTCTTGCCCGGATGGAAGTGGACAACGGATGGCCATGGAACATTCTGTGGTCTGACGAAGCCCACTTTCATTTGCAAGGTTCTGTAAATACGCAAAATTGCAGGATATGGGCGACCGAGAATCCGTCCCAGCTACAGCCATTACCTCTTCAGTCTGAAAAGGTCACTGTGTGGTGCGGAATAACGGCAGCGTTTATCGTCGGTCCATTTTTCTTCGAGGAGATCACACCTGCGGGTCCCGTTACCTGCACAGTTACTGGCAAGCGGTATGAAGCACTTTTGCGTAACCATGTTCTTCCGGCACTTCAACAGCGTCAGTGTGTGGATCGCATAATATTCATGCAAGATGGCGCTCCTCCGCACATTGCTACTACTGTGAAGCAGCTACTGAGTGATAATTTCGGAGATGATAGGATCATAAGCCGCCATTTTCCAACAACGTGGCCGCCACGTTCCCCCGACTTAAACCCGTGTGATTTCTGTCTTTGGGGGTACCTGAAGAATGTTGTTTATAGCGGGCGGATTCAGAATCTAGCCGACTTGAAGGCAAGCATCACACAACACACCCATTGCATTAGTACAGATACCCTCCGATCTGTTGTGGAGCATGCCGTTTTGCGCTTCCAATTAGTAGCGGAACAAGGCGGAGGGCATATTGAGCAACTTATGCTTTAATAATCAGTAAGGTGTTTGTTCCATGAAGCTCTTTTTTTTTTTCTTTTTTTGTCATTATCGCTGTCGTCGCTGTAAACACGTAGTCTTGTCTTTTCGCTAATAAATTTTTAGTAAATCTCTGAACTCTATTTTTTTCCTTTTGGCAACATCATTCCTATGTTTAACCCTTTAACGGGCGGTGGTCACAAAAAAGGACACCCAATTTTAATTCTAAAACTGACAAACGCCACCAAGAATATTTAATTAAAATTTTCCTTTTATTAAGAACCAGAAAATAAGCAAGTTTCTTTTTACTAATGGATTCGTTTGTAAATTCCGGTGTCAGTCTATTATTTCATCATTTTGCAAACAAATTTACACCGCGCCGGAAAGGGTTCAAGAATACCTTTTTGGTCTTTCCCCTGACAACGCCATCTATCGGCACAATTTGGAACTATTTTTTTTCCTTCGCCAAACAAAATTCCATTGCCTCACGATTGTTCTGCTAAAACATCAAGTCATTCTGACCAGTAGTTTTAAAATTATCGATTTTTGTAAACGTAACTTTAATTATAATCACCCGGTAGTTTAACCTTCTTCAGTTTTACATAATTATACAATTTTAAAATGTTGAATAAAAATAAATAAATAAATAAATAAATAAAAAGTCTGATTAGACACGTAAAAAAAAAAAAAAAAAAAAAAAAAAAAAAAAAAAAAATACTAATTTAATGAAAATTTATTATTATTATTTTTTAATCCTCGATTACAAATCATTTTTCAACATACTACCAGAAATGTGGTTCGACTTATACACGAAAATTCAATTTTTTCCAAAATTTTGCGTAAGAATTGTGGCGGTCGACTTATACACGAGTATATACGGTACTTTTTAAAATTGAAAATCTTAATAAAAGAAACAGTAATATATACAAAAACAGTCATGATTGTTTATTAATTACTACTAAATAAGCATAATTATTGACGTTTGGAATGTTTGACAATTTCAATTTACACGTTTTGTTTGCTTTTTAATTCTCATGTTTGTTAATTTTTAATCATCCGATAAATATCTGTATTTTTGCTTTTAAGCAGAACAAGGCATTTAAAACATCAAATTCTGGTGATTCGAATTACAAGTCTTTTAATAGAAAAAAAAAAGAAAAGAAAAGAAAGAAAGAAATATGTTTTCTGTGATAAAAGGAGGTAAATTTACAGATATTATAAACATTTGTACGATATTTATAATTATTTCCAGAATAGAATATGTATTTAAAAAAAAAAAAAAAAAAAAAAAAAAAAAACCTCTTTTATGAGCAATTAACGTTTGTCTTAAAAATCTTGCCTAATTTCATGACTGCAATTCGTGTTGTTCCCAACGATTTTTTTTTTTTTTTTTTTTTTTTTAAATAATGCATAACAGTTATATTTTATTCCATAAATTCATCAACAGAATTTATTTACAAAAAAAAAATTAAGTTATGGCAACACGAAAGGAAAAAAAATTGTTTTCTTAATCTATAGTCACAATTTAATAATGAAGCTTAAATAAAAGTGTATTTTAAAAAATACATATTACACTCTTTATTTTTTATTTATATTTTACTTATTTCACTTTACTTTTTATTTTAAAAATATTTCATTGATGCAGTTTCACGCCCAGTTGGTATATTTTAGCGAACGTGTTTGGCGCATAATTAACTCCATTTGCTCTGTTGTACTTGTATACAGTTGTAAACATAAAGAATATCTGGCGATTTTTCACCTGCGCTCGGCTAACGAAAAGGGTACGGTCAGTTTGCATAACTCATACATACGCTATAGGGTTCACAGGATTTGCACCTAATTTCATCATGTGCTTTTGAGATTCTTATACAACGAGGTTGCTGCAGCCAGTTACATTTGTTTGTAATTTTCATGGTCACGAAGCGCAGATACGTGCGTTTTAGTGACCGCGAAATCACCGAATTTCATGTATTTTGAGATTCCTATGCAGGGAGGTTGCTGGATCCAGTGATTTCTTTTTGTTTGCCTATTCATGGGCGCAAAGCGCACATACATGCGTTTTAGTAACCACGGCATTATCGAATTTCATGTACTTTTCTGTAACCAGGGATTTTTTATTTTATTTATTTATTTTTTTGCTGCCCATGAGGGCGAAGCGCACAAATTGCCTTATAGTAATCGCGACATACAGAATTGCATGTGTTTTTGAGATTCCAATACAATAAAGTTGCTGCATACAGTGGTTTTTTTTTTTCAATTCCTACTTTTAGTTCACACTCTCGCTATATATATTTTTATCTATCTTGTTCAAATTTTCAATTGTTAATAAAATACTTTTTATTCATCCACTCAAGTTCAAATACATTTTTAAAACTTGTAGTGGATGACACTTAAAGTTAATACAGTTTTTTCAAATATTAATTTATTAATTAAATTTAATTTTTTGCCACTTAACATTGTGATTCTGTCATATGTATACACATATTTATATTAATTGTAATTATTTAATAAAAAGTAACTAAAATAAAAATTTTCTTTGTTGACCTAACTAGGAATTGACTTAATTTTTTTTATATTTTATATAGGTATTACTTGTTTCCTTTTTTTTTTTTTTTCTTTATGAGCGCGCCCATAAAGAAAAAAAAAAGGGGAAACAATTAATATACGTAATAGTGATTGCAACAGTATATAGCAGCAGTATATCCCTGTATTTTTTAGATTATTTTACAACTAGTTGCTCCTACATATTTCTCTTCTATAGAAGCTGTGGTTTATATTAATAACATATTTTGCCAGACCAATTAACCTACTTGAAGTAAGGGAACAGGGCTATTTTTCAAGAATGGGAAAATTAATTGCAGAGCAACTGCCTCTTTTCCAACAAAAAAAAAGTCTTAAAATTAATTTATTAATTTATAATAGTTCTAAAAATATTAAAATATTGTATTGTCATCGGAAACACACATGTGTAACATTATTTTTGATAATTCTAGCACATCTAGAAGCGGGTGTAAAATCGATTATACAAAATACCATTTGCGTTAAAAAAAAAAAAAAAAAAAAAGTTAAATTAGATAAGAACGAAAAATTATGCATCCAGCATAATGAAACACTTTCCAACACTCCCAGAATACTTTAATATATAGTACTAAATTAGAATTTATAGCGTCCATTTTGCATAATTAAATTATTGATGTCGAAATGACACCGACGGCTATTTTAGGATATCGAAATTGTCGGACGTTCTAGAGTTAATACATTAAATCAATTCAGCCTGTCAGAAGTCAACATCAACATACAGCTTTTATTCGTCCTTCTAAGTTTCTCCTCTGCGCATGAGGTGATTAACTTCTGTATTACTTTATTTTAACGAATTTCTAAATAATCCGCTGAGAAATCGCGTGTGATTATACTTAAGCGCATGCAATAAATTAAAACGTCTTTGAAACATCTGTGCATTTATTTTACTTAACAAGTGTCCCATCCAATCAGAAAGCGGACCTTTTTAGCCGCAACGAAAGAAGAGAGACAAGTCTTATTGTCTTTCAGGATTATTAGAAAAAAAAATCATATAAAAAGAAATCCCATACAGCGATTTGACTTGTGACCACAATTGCCGAAAAGGATTTAAAAACGTTAGTTTCAGCTCACACGCTTTGATAAATCGAAAAATCCGTTTGTTAAAAATATAATAAGGTAAAAAGCACGTACGTTCGTGTGTAGTCATTCTTTTACCTCTATAGAAAAAGAAGAAATATTTATGAAAGATCATCTATTAAATAATGCCAAGAGGCGAAGTAAGGGGTCTGATATTTTCTCTAATTATACTTGGGCATAATCCTCATGTTAGAGTTTTTTTTTCACACTTTTTCTGGACTATAAATATAAAGATTTACCATTTGAGAAGGTGAATAGAACGAAATAAAATCTAGATAGGTTTAGCAGAAGACCGCCAAGGCGGTTATTCCGCCTAAAGCTGACAGTTGAGTGTTTTACAGGTAATTTTTTTTTTCACACGTTTCGAGGTGTGAGGTTCAGAACTTGTTTTATTTTTTCCTACATTCTTTTAGAAGGGATTAAGATAGAATTGAAACAGGAAACGTTTACTTTGCTTCTTTATGGTTAGTAGATTTTCGTATGTAGTCATAATTTCATTTCTTTTCTATCTATCTATCTTTCTTTCTTCCCCCCCCCCCCCCCCCAAGATGAATAGTTTTTAGCAATGGACATACGGGAAATACACCAAATAAATTTAAGCAAGTACATAAACTGATTGCAATGCTTTCAATTTCTTTTTTTACAAAAAGCTTTTTGAAGGAAACTACAATTGAAACTACCGCGCATGCGCGGCAGTGTATTACTGATTATTTTACTGTTTATTACTGTTAATTTTACGGTATAATACTAGCAGCTGGGATGCTAGTATTATACTGTAAAATCAACTTTTTCTTTTTTTTCAGTGTAATACGTGGAAAAACCCTGTTAAATATACGCGCGCGTGCGTGGTTGATATGCGTGGTGATAATATTTACAAATATATATCACAATTTATTTAAGTTATTTTTGCTTCCAAATAGAATCTGTAACTATAAATAAACAATAAAACGAATGTACACTTCCCCCAAGAAAGTTAAAACAAGTTGGAAATTGTACGTCAAACGTGACAAACGAGGCGCGTTCGTACTATAGCTAGTTATATAAATATTCAGATCTTGAGGATTTTTAATTCTGTGAAATGAACTATATCGTCTGCAGATTAATTTCTGTCATAAAATAAGTATCTCGGTCGCTTGACGATTAAACCTCGGAAGCTCCTATAACAAGAAAGCACCGATTATTATTTTTTTATATTCAAATTTCTCAATATTTTTATTAATATCTTCTAAAGTTTTGATTCGATTTTCATAAAATTTGAAATGTCTCGACAAAATTCTGCACTATACTGCCAAAGGTGACCGGTCACTTGCGATTATAGACGTTTTGTTAACTATCTAGAAAAATACATGAGGAATTAACCTGAAACTGCAGGTGTGTAAACAGTATAGTATGGGTTATATATTTCCGTGAAGATTTTTTCACGAAACCCCATAGACGACTGTCAACAAATTGAAAAAGAACGAATATCTTTTGGATAACCCTGTTAAAAACTAATGTAGCAAAGGCGTTCAAACTCGAGATTATTAATAAGTAGCTTATTGTAATATACTGTGTTCATTTTTATGAGGATAGCATGTATACTCGTAGAGAAATTAAGGTTTCTATAAAAACAGTCCCAAATTTCGTCTAGTTTTTTGCTTATAATTTGCAGAGTTCTTAATATTAAAAAAAGTTATTTTTAGAAAATATGACAAACAACATTGTACATAATACTTTGAAATCAAAATTAAAAAATAATAAAAATTGGATGAAAAATGAGCAGGTTTACTAAAAAATGTTTCACTGCGCATGCGCGAATGCAATCAAAATATAATGTGCATAATGTATTAGCTAAGTATATAGAGCAACTTTTGTGAAAGTCTCAAAATCATAGCTTGAAAATTCTGAAAATTATTAGTCGATAGAGTAAGCTCGAAATCCGTTGTTCCCAAAAAGAAGCAAAAAGATGACGGGTTGTATCAAATATCTGTTGATTAGTGCCAAGATAGCGTACACAATATTGCACGTACTACTATAATATTTGGATACAACCCCTCATATTTTTGCTTCCTTTTGGGAACAACGGATTTTGAGCTTATTTTATCGACGATAATTTTCAGAATTTTCAAGCTATGAGTTTGAGACTTTCACAAAAGTTGCTCTATATACTTAGCTAATACATTATGCATATTATATTTTGATTGCATTCGCGAATGCGCAGTGAAACATTTTTTAGTAAACCAGCTCATTTTTCATCCAATTTTTATTATTTTTTAATTCTGATTGCAGAGTATTATGGACAATGTTGTTTGTCATATTTTCTGAAAATAACTTTTTTTTGTATTAGGAACTCTGCAAATTATAAGCAAAAACCTAGGCGAAATTCGGGACTGTTTTTATAAAAACCTTAATTTTTCTACGAGTATACATGCTATCCTCATAAAAAGGAACACAGTATATTACAATAAACCACTTATTAATAATCTCGAGTTTGAACGCCTTTGCTACATTAGTTTTTACAGCACTGTAAAAAATGAAGTACTCAAAAATGAGTAAGTCCATGTACTCATTTCGAAATGAGTATTTTTGGATAAAAAATGAACATGTGTATTCTCAAAAATGAGTAAGTCCATGTACTCATATTGAAATGAGTATTTTTGGATCAAAAATGAACATGTGCATTCTCAAAAATGAGTAAGTTCAAGTACTCATATCGAAATGAGTATTTTTGGATCAAAAATGACCATATGTATTCTCAAAAATGAGTAAGTTCATGTACTCATTTCGAAATGAGTATTTTTGGATCAAAAAGGAACATATGATCAAACCTAACATACTTGTATATTTCAGAATGTGTAATGACGAAATTTCGGAGCCTAAAAAGCTATTATTTGAAGGAACTAGTCGTTGGGGGCCACCGTAATACTTACCCATCATGGATATGCATAATGTAAAATATTAAAATAAAAATGTGTAAACTACTTATAAAATGCATTGCAATTCAAATAAAATCGTGGCTTGATGATGTCACAAACTTTAAAGGCTCGATTACTGAATTGCTTGAAAGAGGTTTTTCCTTATAACTCCAAAAATAATAATCCTATTACCTACCGGTTTATTGCATCTGATTAAGCGTCAAATTTCCAATTAAAATATATCTTTGAAGTGAAATTTGGATGAAATACAGGGTCATGAAAAATCGAAGAGTGTGGAAAATAGGATTCCAAATATCTCGGCAACTAATTATCCGATCGACTTCATGCTTTATTCAAAATTTATGTTTTTTTATTGTCTTTTATATTCATTTCTTAAAATAAACAATTTCGAAAATTTGTATATACCTTTCATCAGAACGAATATTTCGAGAGTCCGAAAAAAATTGTTTCGGTTAATCGAGGTTATTGAAATGAAATAGGCTTCTTCCCATTATTACATACTAAGTACATACCAAATTGCAAGTCTCTATCTCAATTTTTTCGGGAGATAGAGCGTTTACAGACACACACACACACACAGACACACGGCAAATTTTTTTTTCTAAAAATATGTTTTTCGGAATCTCCAGTGTCTGAAACGTGTAAATCCGCCAAAAAAATTTTTTCGATTTTCAAAACGATTACAAGACTTACCCTATACTACGTATGATGGGTAAGTAAAAACGAAGAATAAGAGAAATGAAAAGTGGATCTGGTTGTTCTGGATTTTCATCAAAGTGGATCCACTACAACATATTTACTTTTTTTTTTCCCCCCTCACATTTTACACATCTACTTTTTTTTCCTTGATAGTACGTCAAAATTATGATTTTTTTCCCCACAAATTTTTAAATTTTTTTTTTAAATTTTTTAACTTGAGGCAATATTGTGTTATTTAAAAGTTTCATAACATAATATCTTTGCAAATTATAGCTAATGCAAATTGGTATTAAACTAAGCTGATTTGGCTTACAAATTTATGAATTACGCTAAAATTTATTATTTTATAAATTATAATTTTACAAAGTTTATAATTTTTTTTCCTTAAATTTATAAAATTAGTTAATATTTTTTCTTTTACTTTTATAAAAATAAAGTTTTTAACTTTATAACGTTTTTAATTTATTTCTTTAGCTTATATTTTTATAAATTAAACTAATTTAATTTAAATAAAATCAATAAGTCCAGATTTAAACCTACCTATCCCAAGGTCATTAATTTTAAATTTGTCTTTAAAAATATTTTTTTTAAAACTATTTAGTTTAACCGAACCGTACGCAAAAGCTCTCAGCATAGCTGAAATATAATAATTTAATTTATTATAAAAAAAAAATTATTTACATAATTTCTATTAAATAAGACATTAAAAAAATATATTTTAATAGCATGTAATAAACACGTCTGATTAATATAATTGTTGTTTTTATTAGAATTGATAAATATATAATCAGGCAAATAATTTAAAAAAAAGTATATGTTCGAAAAAGAAAATGTTGGTACCACTGTTGAATTCAGGGAGTGGCCCGGAGGGGACATTATCCCCCGGAAAATTGAAATGTCCCCCCCCCGGAAGATTTGATATTTTATACTTTTAATGAGCAAAAAGTGCAATGTCCCCCACCTTCCCCCCGGAGTCACAGAAAATCACTCCAGGAGAAAAATGTCTGATATCAACACTGGTTAGTACTGTTGCAAAAAGCAGCAATTATTACTCTTAATACAATTTTTTAATGCATATAATACATAATAAATTAAAATTTGTCTGTTATAAGGCACCAAATAGTATAGCGAATTATTGAAAGTTATGAAAAGAAAATATTAAAAACATTGGAAAAATCATCGCGATTCAAATAAGTTACAGTATTTGAGTGAAAACCGCGAGCGGTCATGGAGCTGGGGGTCTGGGTCATCGGGCTAGTACACGGGACATCATGGTTTCGAATCCGCTCGCTGGAAGGGTTGGTAAAATTCTATAAACTCACTCAGAAATGAAAAAAAAGATGCCGAAATGTATTTGTCCCTTATAAGGTTGTACTCAGAAGTTTCGTTTTTATCCTATAAATTTTATTTTAACGACATAATTTTTTTTTAATTTGAATACATCCATGGGATCAAAAATGAGTACATGTGTTTCTCAATTTTGAGTACATTTGGATCGGAGCTATTTTGAGTATGTGACGTACTCAAAATTGAGTACTTTTTACTCAATTTTGAGTACCCATTTTTTACAGTGAGGGTTATCCAAAAGATATTCGTTCTTTTTCAATTTGTTGACAGTCCCCTATGGGGTTTCGTGAAAAAAATTTCACGGAAATATATGACGTCTAACACGTTGTTTAGACGCCTGAAGTTTCTGGATAATTCCTCATGTATCTTTCCAGATATTTAACAAAACGTCTAAAATCGCAAGTGACCGGTCACCTTTGGCAATATAGTGTATAACTTAAATTTCAAACCAGTTGGTTGAGTAGTTTGTGCGCTGTTATATGCGGGCAGACGGACGGACGGACAGACAGACGAACGGACCAGACGACGACTATAGGTGCTACGTATTTATATAATTACGAACGCACCTAAAAATAAAACAAATGTAATCAGTTTTGATAACGGTGATATATTAACGATTTATTGGTAAGTCATTTGATGAACACAAGATATTTTTAAATTTTAAAACAACCCTGTACTGTCAAATAAATACCAAATTTGCTACTTCTAACGGGAACAAAATATATATATCTCTATTTATAAATTTTTAACAGTTGTATTATTAATTATTAATTAATATTTCAAAAACAATTTAGCCAAAAATATACTTGAAACATTATCATTGATCTTTTACGATATATATAAAACAAACAGTAATGGTGGTGTTCATTTACGGTCGATTATCTGCGTGATATATATAGGCCTAGGGTGATTTTGTTCTCTATTGGGGGGGGGGGGGGGGGTCCTTTCTAAGAGAACCCAACCTGTATTTACGGAAGCATAACGTAAGATACGAAGAAAAACCACGGGAGACTCCGAACGGTCAGGCCGACGACAGCGACATGGGTTCAAATCCAGCAGATCCCACCTACCAGCTATGATAGCAGAACCCCTCAGCCGCTGCTGGGTCAAACAGCAACGAAATATATCAATTATTTTTCGAGTTAAGCTTAAAATCAATAATATATCCCTTTAACATTGTTTGGTTCATTTTGCAATAATTTAAACATCACAAATTAGTCCTGAAAAACTGACAAAAAATTATACTTTCTACTTTTTTGGCATTCTAAATATAAATATTTTATAAACATATTGTGTTACTATTGAAATTTTAAAAGTTCGGTTCAATTTTAATTCGTAAATTACTTCTTATGACAAACTAAAGCCATATACAAATGAAAACACGAATGTAAGAAGGTGTTTTATCAGGTCACATTTTTTTTTCTCAAAAATGTCACATTTTTTTCTTAAAAATAGTTTTATTTTATAGATAAAAGGGTTATGGAGTAATCTATCGTATGGTAAAACTAAGATGTTACTAAGATTCGAACTATACTTGAAGATTATATATGACATATGAGACATAATAATTTTTAATATTTAATACTAATTAAGTGTTAATAGGTTTTTCTGAGAAAGTTTAGTATTTACCATTAACATTTTAAACATATATTTTCAATAACAAAATAAATAAAAAAAACTTTACCACAAAAAGTTTTTTACTTTATTTTCTCGAAATTTACACCCCTTCTTCCACTCTTGTCTCTTACGAATTATAAAATCTGACTTCTCTCTTTCTATCCCCCCCCCCCCCCCCACTCTTCGCTCTCTTGCATCAAATATAGCTCAAAATATAACCAGCGTTTAGCTTATTATTTATTTATTTTATTTATTTATAGGAATCAAGATATGGTGATATAAAAAAATATTTTTAAGACTTTACCATTTTGTAAGTGTACATTCTTATTCAGTGCGAATTTCTTTTAATTAGAAGAATAAATGAAATGCATACATTTATACCGAGTCCAATTTCTTAACAACCTGTTTCGTGCACGCATTCGTGTAACTTTCTCCATCTTAAAAAAGTGCGGCATAATGCAAAAACCATAAAAAGACCGGCGATGAAACTAGATGTATATCAAATTAATGGGCTGTGAAAATTGCTGAAACGTGACATTTTTGAACTTGTTAACAAGAGTACTTGCTCTCTTTGAAAATTTAGTGTTTTACGTTTCATGAATATATAGAAAAAGGGGCAGAAGATACATATATGTATGTATTATAACAAGAGACCTATGAGTCCTTACATTTCGGCACAGATGGTACAAAGAGGGGCGCAACGGTTTGAATTGACCTACTGACTTTTTCAAGAACCTTATGTCGCTCTGTTTTCAACTTCGGAGATGCAGCAAAGAGGTGGTTATAGTGAGCGGTTATGATAGATGAAGTGCAGAACTGCTTTCAAAAATGTCAAGTTTTCGAGAAAGCTAAAATATATATTGCTCGTTAAAGCATATGCATCATTCATTTTCCAATCAGAAATTGCTACTTTCTGTAACAAGCGCAAAAAAAATTTGATTTATACACATATAAAGTTTTTAGATATACGAACACAAATTACAATTTAATGAACCTTTTTTTCCAACAAAAAAATTCCTACAAATTTTGTAAAAACTGGTGTTTTAAAACAACTTTTGGAGCATACAAAAATGTAGAAATATCAGTTAGCAACAAAGGTATGTGCCACTTATTATGAGAGTTACTGATTACGCAAATCAGTCGTTTTTATTTTGATTGAGCATCTTTTTATATACTCAATATATTAACAATGCAGCTAAGAATAAAATATGATGTATTATAGATATATTTTGTAGGGAAGAGGGGTTTATAAATAGATCACATAAAGAATATGAACTGAAAATTCTTACTTCATGATTAGCTCTTGGGCATTGAAATGAATATATAAATAAAATTAAAAACCTGTTCTCTTTAAATTTAAATTTTGAATTTATTTCTAGCTTATAAGTTACAAACAGAACATTTTTATCGTAAGAAAACATATAGGAATGCATTGTTATCTAAAATCAGAAACGTGTAAATGAAAGAAAACGCATAATTCAGAACCGTATAAACACTTGACCTGTAGTTCATTTTAACTCGAGAATTTACACGAAGATCACGTAACATTCGCGATACATCTGCATTGTGGAACAATAAATAGATATAACTTTTAGAAAAATTCCTAAAATTATTTCTAAATGACTAGAAAGCGCAATTTTAGGCAGAATTAGCTCTGGTCTATTGTGCCAGCTGGAGAAGTTCTACAAGCACTTGAAGAATCCCAAAAACTTTTATTCGAATTAAATTTTCAAGCGTTCTGTTGTTGAAGCATGCCAAAGAACGCCTGTATCGACGTTTCATCGAATTAACAAATTAATGCTTGATTATACAAGGAGCTTTATCCCAAATTGTGAAAAAACTATGTCGTGTGCTAATTGCTCAAGAAGTGATTTGGAGATCTCCCAAAGTGTTTTGGTTCATTGTAACATCCATGTTATTCCGAATTATACGCTAACTCACATTCAATGTAAAACTCAGTAAACAGTACCAGTGCTTGCAAGTAAAGTATCAGCTTCAAGTTCCAACAAATTCTTAACGGTGCTTTATTTATATAAAGTAGTTCGTTCTTAGCGTTTTTCGCATATCTTTCGCGGAGTAGAATGCCAGACAGACAAATAGGTTGGTAAATATAGGCAAAGGAGAAATAGATCTTTTAGTCTTTATTGTGATATTGGGCAACACTCTTATTTCGTATCTTAGGCAAGAATCGGTGTTATAGTTGCTTAATTTGACCTATCAGTCCCCGCATTGTATAATATTGTTTTCACGCTTATAGTTACATTAAAAAGGTAATACAGTAAAATCACTTAGAAAAACGCAATCGAAAGTGCTCCAAAAATTTGTTCGTTATAACGTGTTTTCGTTAAAGCGTTATAACGAATTATTTCGTTATACAGTAAAAATTCTGACTGTCCAGATTACTGTGCTTTAATATTGGATATCCGGATAAATATTGGGTGTATTTTTTCTAGCGAATTCATATTATTGGTTAATTTATATTGTATCGCTTATCTACTGATTTATAGTTATATTATTTGCAAAAAGTTTATATATATATATATATATATATATATATATATACTCTAAATAAATAAATATATATATATATAATAATAACTTTTCAATCACAGGAGCTAAATTCGTATACCTCACAAATATATTCAAATTGGCTGTTTTTGCGGTTTCTGCATATCGTGAGACATACATACATACAGTGATAAAATATTTTACACGTCACCTCCACTATCGTTTTAGCAATTATTTCATGTATTGAAATTTCTCCAGTTACAATACGAAAATTCGTCTCTCTATGAAATGCCACTCTAAACGAAGGAATATAAATTGATATCTGAAAAGTAACTTACTGTGCTACAGTTACAGAAAATTATACCACCCTCCTATCCCCCACATATCACGGAATCTAAACGGTGGGAAGAAACACAACATTTCGGCTGCCTTCTAATTAATTTCATTACTAGATCTATCAGTCTTTCCTTTCAGTCACGAAACTGTTAACTCAGGTTTTTAAAGGGGGATGCGCAGTTAAAATCTCGTTTTAACAAGATTATTTTCGCCGCCTGATCTTTATCAGAGATCTGATATGTGGATATGACTACGCGAAAAAGAACCAAAGACTGCCTTAGTAGTGATGTTGTCTCTGAAGTGAGATCTGCTGAATTTTCATGAAGCTGCTAACGGAAGGGAAAAAAGTATTAGAAAGTCTGTTTTCAAATCCAAACTGGCTACTTTATGACATTAAAAAATAAATGAACAACGTAAAATAGTACAAATAAACATATATAAAATGGCAAACAGCTGTTTCGGAGCCCCTAAAGTTCCATCATCAGAGCCAAATTTAAAAGATTAAAAACTGATTAAAAAGCTCAAGCCATGTAAATATGCCTGCGTCTCCTGCACGCGCCCAAGATTGAATGGCGGTGATTTTCAAAAATCACTGCTTTTTACATGGCTTGAGCTTTTTAATCAGTTTTTAATCTTTTAAATTTGGCACTGATGATGGAGCTTTAGGGGCTCCGAAACAGCTGTTTGCCATTTTATATATGTTTATTTGTGCTATTTTATGTTGTTCATTTATTTTTTAATATAACGGCACAAAGTTAAATCCACCTATTTTAAATACTTTATGACATATTTTTTAATTAATTTTTCTTCGGAAAAGCATGAAATTAACAGGTGTTCTAATTCAAAAACTTTGTAATCACAAGACGTTTTCCATTTTTTGGTAAAAGCAGAAAATCTTTTAGAAAATACTGTCAAACTCGACATTTTGAACCAAACTTTCTACCACATAGCATGAGTAAAAGGAAACACGTGTGTCACGCGACACGAATCGTTAATAATTCGATAAGTAGTTTATTTATCAAACAATGGAAAACTCATTTCGATTCCAAATCGCTTCCGCCCCACCAGTGGCTGAGAGGTTGTGCTCTCGAAGCTGGTAGACGGGAGGTGCTGGGTTCGATCCCAATCGCGCCCGTCGGCCTAATCGTTCGGAGTTTTCGTGGTTTTCTTCGAGCCGTGGATTTATCCATGCGTAAATACGGGTTAGGTTCCCTTAGAAAGACCCCCACGAAGGGCACTCCCCCTGGGCCTATATCCCAAGTGCAGATAATTGGCCGTCAACAATCAACCCAACCCATCCAAATCGCTTCCATAAGTCAGGCCTGCCAGTTTTATGCCTTTATGTTTCAAAATGTGTCAGTAAGTTTCGCGTTGTTGAGCACGTCATTTGAGAACCACCTTAAGTTAAGTGTGTCAACTGTCAAGATGGCCGAGTGGTCTAAACAACGCCCTCTACATATAGGGATCGTTGGTTCAAGTCGCAGTCCGCTTCTTTGGGCAATGCGTTCGAATCCTACTTCTGACAATATTTTAAACGATATTTCCGTCGTACTATGAAATATATGTGAACAATTCGAGATTTTTTTAATCACGTTTTGAGATTTCCTGAAAATAAATTTCGTGTTTAGTGTTGTCCGCTGATTTTTCTAGGTAAAATATTGCAGTTTCATTTTATAACACTATGTAAAATGATTATGTTAATATTTTTATCAAAACATTGTTATATGTGTCAGGTTGGCCAAGTGGTCTAAGGCGCTGGGTTCGGAGCGCTGTCGAGTTTTCTGGGAATGAGTTCGAATCCCACTTCTGACAATCTATTAAACGATGATTTACCGTATTATGAAATATATGAACAATTCGCGAGTTTTTGAGATTTCGACAAAAATAAATGGAACAAACGTGTTACATTCACGCACCGATGTTTGGCGACTTTTTGGTTGGCGTGAGTTTCAACCCCGCGCCAAACCAATAACTTAATAAAATAGCTATGTTTCCATTGAAGAATCTCCAAATTTGAGGACTTTTCCCCTTTTATAACCGAATAAAAAAAAAAAGAAAAACTGTGCGTGAGTGTATATGACATCATAGCCAAATAAATTACGAGTTTGGTGCTATTCGCTGGTTTTTTCAGAAATATTACTGTTTCATTTTATACCACTAACAAGGAGAGTGCCAAGCTTGGTAATCACGGATTTCGATTATTTTTATATATGTTGTAGGGTAGAAGGCCCTTAGTCTCAGGTTCAATGGATTTTATACAACGCTCCCTAGTTCTCGAGAAATGGGGGGTCTAATATTATAACACAACTTAAATACTTACTTTGTAACAAAACAACTGTGGTGGCCGTAGCTCAGTTGGTATGGCGTCTGATCGTTGTTCCGAGGGCCCGGGTTCGATGCCGGAACACGCTGTGTTTGTTTTTCTCATTTCTTTTTATAAATATACTTGTAATTATAATTTAATAAGCTTAAAAAAATTTGTTAACACGATTAAATTTTAATTTAGCATTTTTGATTTTTTTAAAAATCATTTTTAAAATGTATTCCATATATGTTTTATCAATGCAACGATATTGAACAATTGTGTCAATTCGTGATTGTAAAGAAACATCATTTATAAATTGCCATAACGAAACGCCTTAAAGTCAATGCGATGATAATACTACTCTGTTTTGAAAGTAAGAAGCATAACTATATTAAAATTTAGCATAAGAATTAAATTAACAACATATTTATGTTTTATTTCATTGTAACTAGATGGCGCCACAACAGACTTTGGTTATTTCTTTTTTTTTAGTTTGGTGCAGTTAAGTGGTGTTTTTGTTTTCAATCTTTATCGCACAAGTGCGTATCATTCTATAACAGCTTATAATCGTATAAAAATGAAAGAAGCAAGATGTAGTTCACAAGAAGATCAATCTGAAGTGTCGAGATTCGATGAAAATCAGAAAAGTGATGTCACAAATGTGTTGAAGCACTGTAAAATTTTATTGCAAAACAATGGATTTTTAACAAATAATCCAGCATCTGAAATATCGTTTTCTATTGCGATGGGAGAAGAATTCTATAATTCGATAGTAAATATGCTGATTTTGGAACGATTTTTGAATTTTTACTAGTCAATAATAGATCTAATTTTTATAATGCTCCTTAAATGATGAGAAATGTTTAATAATGGTTTAAAAATCAAAGATGCTAAATTAAAATTTAATCATGTTAACAAAATTTTTTATTGAGATTATTAAATTAAAATTACAAGTATATTTATTAAAAAAATGAGAAAAACAAACGTAGCGCGCTCCGGCTTCGAACCGTTGCGTTGTACAAAATCCATTGCACCTGAGACTAAGAGGCTTCTACCCTACAACATATATAAAAATAATAAAAATCCGTGATTACCAAGCTTGGCACTCTCCTTGTAAGTAAAATTATGATACATTAAAATTTTTACACAAGTATCGTTAAGTACGTCAGGATGGCCGAATGGTCTAAGGCGCTGAGTTCGTGTCTCTGTCGATATCGTAAGCGTGAGTTCGAACCCCCACTTTTGCCTTATTATGTAATATATGAACAATTCGAGATTTTCTAATCACGTTTTGATTTTTCTACAAAAGTAAATTACGAATTTAGTGCTGTCTGAAGTTTTTCTCAGAAATATTGAAGTTTCATTTTATACAACTAATTAAAATACACGTTAATATTTTTATCACAACCATCGATAAATGTGTCAGGATGGCCGAGTATATAACTTATGTCTTCAACTAAATTTTCGAATGCATTTTAAACTCACTTACTATATGAAACGTATATTTCGCATAAATCTTCAGAAAAAACTTCCACGATTAGCAAATTTGTGTATTGATAATTTTTTTCTCATTAGTATATTTTTATAGTAGCAGCGCCACTGGTAGGGAATTGCGTGGCTGAAATTTTAAAATTGATTTTTTGTGTTTTCTCATACAGCATCTATACTCCAAGTTAAAATTTAATAGAATAATTTAAACTCAACTTCCTTTTGCATCGATAACACCCCCAACGAGAAATATATCAAACAAATGTAGAAGCAAGTTATTTTACTTCTATTTTTATGTTTCTCTGTATGAAAGGCATACTCAAGATAAAAACAGTTACAGATTCAACACAATTTTCCTTTTTGCATTTATAGCGCCTCCTAGGAGGAAATAGAGTGACCACATTCAAATTACATTGATTTTTTTTTTTTATGTTTCACAATATAACAGCATTACTGAAGTTAAACATAGCAGGCACAAATAGAACAAATTTTCTTTTGTGTTTGTAGCGCCCTCTGCCGGGAAATATTGCAACTAAATCTAAGTAATATTGATTTTTTTTTAAAGTTTTTTTAAATAATTTTTTAGAATAAACTTCTGCTATGGTCAAAATTATGTTTTGATAAAAATTTTCACAGGGATTTTTTTACGCTGGTAGCGCTTTTGGTGGAAAATTGCATAGCTAAAACTTTAAAATGGATTTTTTATCTCATGTGGCAACTATACAACAAGTTAAAATTAAGGTAATAAAAATACAACTTTATTTTTATTTTTTTTTTGTTCATAGAGCTCGCTGTGATGAAATAGGGAAACGAAATTTAAGTAAAATTTATTTTATTTATGTTTCATTTTATAACAGCTACACCGAAATTAAAATTAAGTAGCAGAGGTACAATACATTTTTTTAAAAGTTTATTGCGTCCTCTGGATGGAAATGGAGTAACTAAATTTAAATAAATTCGGGTATTTTTTTATGTTATTTTAGAAATAAATTTTCATAATAAGCTTTTGAAACATAAATTTTATGTTTTCATAAATGTTTCACATGATAGTTTTTTTTACACTGATAGCGTCCCCTGGTGGAAAAATGCTTAATTAGCATCTTAAAATGGATTTTTTTTTTCCCTCTTGACAACCATACTTCAAGTTAAAATTAGATAGGGCAGATTCAACTCAACTTTCTTTTATACTGATAACGTCCCCTAGCAAAAAAACAGATTTGCCAAAATTATTATTATTATTATTATTATTATTATTATTATTTTATGCATCACTGTATGACAAGCATTAAGATAAACTAGTCGTTGGGGGCCACCGTAATACTTACCCATCATGGATATGCATAATGTAAAATATTAAAATAAAAATGTGTAAACTACTTATAAAATGCATTGCAATTCAAATAAAATCGTGGCTTGATGACGTCACAAACTTTAAAGGCTTGATTACTGAATTGCTTGAAATAGGTTTTTCCTTATAACTCCAAAAATAATAATCCTATTAACTAGCGGTTTACTGCATCTGATTAAGCGTCAAATTTCCAATTAAAATATATTTTTGAAGTGAAATTTGGATAAAATACAGGATCATGAAAAATCGAAGAGTGTGGAAAATAGGATTCCAAATATCTCGGCAACTAATTATCCGATCGACTTCATGCTTTATTCAAAATTTATGTTTTTTTATTGTCTTTTATATTTATTTCTTAAAATAAACAATTTCGAAAATTTGTATATACCTTTCATCAGAACGAATATTTCGAGAGTCCGAAAAAAATTGTTCCGGTTAATCGAGGTTATTGAAATGAAATAGGCTTCTTCCCATTATTACATACTAAGTACATACCAAATTGCAAGTCTCTATCTCAATTTTTTCGAGAGATAGAGCGTTTACAGACACACACACACACAGACACACACACACACAGACACACAGACGGACGGCAAATTTTTTTTTTCTAAAAATATGTTTTTTGGAATCTCCAGTGTCTGAAACGTGTAAATCCGTCAAAATTTTTTTTTCGATTTTCAAAACGATTACAAGACTTACCCTATACTACGTATGATGGGTAAGTAAAATAGATAGTACTGATTTAACATAATTTTCTTTTGCGTTTATAGCGACCTTTGGCGGGAAATAGGCTTATCTACATTTAAATGAAATTGATTTTTTATGTTTTACTGTATGAAGATATTTACGGTCGTTACTTTGAATTTAAAATTCATTTCATAATACAAATAATTTTTTAAATTATGAATATGGAAATAACTACAATTTAGCAATTCATTACTGATACTAAACTTACTGATATATTTTAGTAAATTATTAACGAACTTTGTTATTTTCTTATTAATTTCTATTTAAATATTTGAGTTTATTTTGGGTTAAAATGTTCCTTTTAATTCTGTTGTTAATAAAACAGACATTAAGTAAATAAAGTAAGACAAATCGCTTACTCTGTATTTTCGAGGAGTAGGATGATGATTAATCCAAAATGAGTTGTCATATTCCAAAATGCTGTTGTCAGCGTAATCCAACAGTAATCACATTAATTTATTAATTTGACACAACTTTCTTAAATAACTTGAAGATCATTTTCCTTGAAAATATATATTTAATATGATTAATTACTATTATAAATTATATTAACGTTAGAAATATTATTTTACTTGTGGTTGCAAAGTTAGAGTGTACGCTTACAGAGAAAAATCAGTATTGATCAGTACAAATGATCAGTATTGATCAGTACAAATGATTTCTTTTCATGTAAACTGCATCACTGCATTTAGTTATGCAAAATTGGATTTTTGCCATTTTTGCCGGTTTTTACCAGTTTTTGCCACTTTTTACCAGTTTTTGCCACTGGTAAAATGACCATCCCTGCAGGTCAATCGATTAATGTCGTGAGCCCTCAACCAGGCCCTCAAATTAAAAATGTTGATAAATGGAAAAATGTCCAAGCCTGGATTTTCATTATGTAGGTTTCACGCATGATTTAGAGAAAATCAGCTATTGCAAATTCCTCTGGTACTTCTATAGATGTATGCCAATTCCACAACTTCATTATATATATATATACTCATCGAAGCTAAGAAACATTAAACCAACCATCAAGTAATGTAACAATAGTTATTTTTTTCTGGTACTGGACAACACTTGGCATTCATCTATAATCTACTTTGTACACAGACTTTTTTCAGCACCAAAAAAAGAACGTATTTAAATAAAAATTTTATATTTTATTTTCGTTATTTCAAAATTACTCATAAAACTTAGCTTAATACAACTTGACTTGATGTATATTTTAGTAAAAATAATAAGCATAAAAATGAAACTGACTTCCTTTTTTTTTTTTTTTTTAAAGAGAAAACAAAAACGTTTTTGTATAAGCAGATTTTTTTTTTTTTTCTACCGAGTGTAAGTGTACGAGAAAAGAGAAAGAGATTCGAATATTTTATTTATAAAGCTTATCGACCTTTCAGTCAAATAATGTCAAAATTTTAATTCAAGTAATCAACGATAATAATATCAAAAAAAAAAAAAAAAAAAAGCAATAAAAACACTTGAATCGTACCATGCCTTGGTCTCAAATCATTGGTATTTGTGAAAAATTTAGATTTAAAAAATATTCCACAAACCATTACATGGAAAATACACATTTTTTATTGAGTAAAGTAAGTGGCATATTTAAATTACAATGCAGCTTTGAAAAAAGTAAGTTCATTTTTGAAATAATCAGTTCCTTTTGTACTTCGGGGTGCAATAATAAACTCGAACCCAAACTACAAACATCTTATACTCGGATGAATAACCCATTACAAAGTTAAAAGCTGACCAAACTTGTAATCCGTAGCTTAGCGATGGAACAGCATCAAAGAACTCGAGGAATTTTCCAACAGCAAGGAAAAAAAAGCATCAACCGCTAAGAAAGTCATCACCGTGCTGTCAACAACGGAGCTAAAAGAGCAATAGGGGTGGCCGCCATCCACACCCGTGCGCGAGAATAACCCCTAATTTGCTCGAAAACATGGCTTTCGACAATGGAACGTCCGCACCAGGCAAAACATGAAATCCAGTCATAAACCCTACGACCACACATGTTGCTGTGGCTTTTGTAAAAGCGCCCAACAAAGCAGTTTGCCCACCTTCTCCTTGTACTCTGTACAACTGTATTACGTCAGTACGTCACGAAAGAGGGTTTAGGTATGGAATTAAGAGAGGCAGTATGTTTTTGTACAATCGTATATTATTATGGGGGTCTTTTTTGAGTTGAAATACGCGAGAACACGAGGGCAAAGGTTGAAGATTGCTCAATTGACATGGGACTAAGTTATGTTTTTCGTTGGCTGTGTGCCATTTGCAAATGCTAATGTGAATCGGGTCTTACAAAAGGCAAAGGATTTATTTGCTTGCATGTGAGGAGCATTCAGGAAAGCACACGCTCGGTAAATAACATTAATCAGTTTGCAAATGATGCATGTATGTTTCGTCAGTTTGGCTGCTTCATCCGGTTTTCTACTAGCATGAGTATTAGTGTAAATTGCATTTTTGCATTAAAAAGAAACTTCAGAATTTCATGTTTTCACCTCATAAAGAAAGAGTATTTTATAATTAACCCGAATAAACTAAATAAGGATTACAATTGTTATTTTCTATAACACATCCTGTAAGATTGCATTTGGTAAGTATACCTTTCAACCCATTTGGGTATTTTCGAAGTTGGGGTGGGTGGGGTTAGTATTAAATTTAAAGAATGTAGTTCGTTGTTATCTGTAATGTAAAATCAAATTTTTCCCGGAGAAGGGAAAGATGGCTAAAGAAATACTGAATTTGAGTAAAGCAATAAAGAATATATGTTAAATAGGTCATGTAATTTAAACCCTACAGGAAGTCGTCAGATTAACAGTACTGGTCACCACAAATTTAAACCAGTTGAAAATTATTTATTTATTCTCTGAAGATGAAATGCGATTTTTTATTTATTTATTTATTTACTATTTATTAATTGAACTTTTCTTACTGGTAATATTTATTGATTTATATTAAATACAAAAACCATTATCTATTAATAAAAATTATTATAGTTGTATCCATGATTTAAAAAAGCTGTAAAATACTTTTAATTAAACACTGTACCTTTAATAAAATCCTACCTATAATTATGATCACCATGCCGACATATGACATCATTACACTGAAAACTAGTCGGATGTGTCAATCCCAAAACTTTCTTCTATCTCACACAGGTTTCTCATACACTAAAAATAAACAACACCCATTTATATCACGGTCTAACTAAATCTAAAGTTTTATTAAATTCCGTGCATTAGTTCTTGAGATATGACTATTGCTAAAATCGTGTAAATCCTGCAAAATGCAGCATAGCAGCGCCACTTTTTGAGAGATTTAGATCAAAACCTAATCAATAACAACTTATGTCAACGTCTAACTGAATCTGAAGTTTGGTGAAAATCCATGCATTAGTTCTTGAGATATAGTTATCGTGATAATAATGAAAAAAGTAGCATAGCAGTGCCCCTGTTGGGAGATTTAGACCAAAACCTAATCAACCACAACTTACGTCAACGTGTAACTGAATCTGAAGTTTGATGAAATTCCGTGCATTAGTTCTTAAGATATAGCTATCGTAAAAATCATGAAAAAAGTGGCATAGCAGCGCCACCTGTTGGGATATCTACACCCAAACATAATCAGCGTCTATTCATGTCAAGGTCTAACTGTTGGGTCTAAGTTTGATGAAAATGAGTGCATTAGTTCTTGAGATATAGCTATTGCGGAAATTTCGAAAAATGCAGCACAGTAGCGCCACCTGCCGGGCGATTTTTACCAAAAACGAATCAGCGCCAATTTATATCATGGACTAACTGAATCTAAAGTTTTATTAAATTCCGAGCATTAGTTCTTGAGATAGACCGCCCACAAAATTTGTGTCACAGACAGACATTTTCTAAAAATAGTCAAATCGTGTTCAGGACCTTCTAAAACGTATAAATCCGTCGAAAACCGGAAGTCGAAAATTTTCATGAATCCAATACTTTCTTCTTGTAAAGATAGAAGAAAGTAAAAAGAAAAATAAAAGAAAGAAAGAAAAAAGTTACATGCAAACTGTATTATGGAAAGTCAATGGAATATTATTGCATTGAATTTAAATTACCATTTCATTCATTAGAAACATTTCTGTTCTAATATATTTAGAGATAATCATAGGGTAAATAAGAGGGTCAATTAGTGGAAAGAGCTCTTTACTGCGAAGTTAAAAAAGGAAAATAGGTAGGGGGTGATGATTATCAATTTTTGTGTAGAATAAGTAGATGTTGCTTCGATAACCGGAAACGATCCCGCACCTACACGCACGTTGCCCTTTTCAGTTGCCAGTAGCGTCCTGGAGACTAGAAATTTTGCACGCTGTGCGTCAGGTGATTTTACATGCATTTCATCAATTAATACACAATTTATTTCTGTTTGGGATTGTTTCTTTTTTGCTAAATATGCGTCAGTTGAGTTATGGGAGACTTTGTTCATATGAAACTCAATTAATGTCTTTTTCATATAAAACAGGAATTTCTTCTTCAAAAATGGGTTCTAAAATATTTTACTGATAATAAAGTTAAATCACCTTAGCTTAACTGCATTTTTTACCCTTTTTAATTTAATTTCATAACAAAATCCAGCAGCAATCATGAATTCTTTTGGATATTTTTCTTTACATTCACAAACCCATTTCTTTTGATACACTCACTTAAATAAAGCCATATTCCATCCAGTGTTACGATAAATTTATATTTATCACTACCTATATGTTTGTTAAAGCGCGCGTTAGAAAGCGCTATCCACAACACGTTGGAAGACTTTGGAAAGTTTTGCAAGACGTGTGGGAGAAAATTGATATGCTTATACTAAGAGAAAAATCGACTATGATGAAAATTTCAATCCAGTGTTATAATAATGAGTCAGGACTATACGGTAGAGTAAAATTGTCGCAAAAATTATGGCATATACGTTCAGAAATAAATTGTGAAAATCGTTTCCATAAAATGCGAACGAATCTTGCCCAACGAATCAATACATTGGGCATATATAGATAATCGATATATTTTCTGAAAAATTGATATAAATATGCCTTAGAAAACACTTACCTGCTTTTTTCGTCGCTAATATGCCGTCTATGGAGTGTTTGTTTTGGCCTTTTTCATTTTCTTCCGTTTTACCTCCGAGACGCACTTTCATCTCTTTGGATACTCGGTCCCAGCCGAATAGGTTCGAGCCCTCTTTTCTCCCACAGTCATCCATTGTCCGAGAATCGGAATCATTTGAGGATGTTTTTGGTCTACTGCCACCAATTACACCGGGCCTTATACTACCAGTTTCCTAATCACAAAAGAAACAAAACTATTTATAATAAATTTTATAATTTCAAAAGTACACAGAAAAAAATAAAACCCAATTTAGGTCGAAAGATTCTTAGGTATGTGCTCAAATTGGGTCATGCCTGTTTTGTTTACCACCACTGTGTATCCATTTTGGGCACTGTTAAATACCCATTTTCAAAAAAAAAAAAAAAAAAAAAAAAAACAGGCATGACCTAATTTGGGCACATACCTAAAAATCTTTCGACCCAAATTGGGTTTTATTTTATTTTTTTCTGTGTAATGATTGACAAATATCTATATTAAAGCTACTAATTTTCAGAATTGATTTTTTTTATTTTAAGTTACCTCTCAACAACTCGAATTTTTCTGATACAGCCGCAAACTCATATTCATCCCTATTTGCCTGAAAAAATTAAGTATTAACAGATCCAGATGCATAATCGAACAGCGTTACTTTGATTATTATCATTATTACAGTGGATCATTGATAACTCGAATCTTCACAGTTATCAAAAACCAAGCCCATGTGGGTGTCGAATTAGCGAGATTCTACATAACTTCGTACATAAAATTTATTTTAAATATAATTTGTTAGGATTTAAAATCATAAAATACTAGCAGACCCGTCTGGCGTTGGCCGTGTTGACCAAAGGGGCGGGGCTTTCGGGTAAAATAAACAAAAATGTAATAACCCTAAAAACACGTCGATCACAACGGAGCTTTGTGCATTTGCGCCCAAAAATCGTTTAAACGACAATCAGAAAAAAATATGTTACTTTGACACAATACCTCAATGTGTGTGTGCGTATATGTGTGACAGATTAAGTTCCTTTGGTGACTAGGAAAATACATGAATCTATGTGGTACTTATGCAATCCTTCAGTGAAGGAAACGGAGGGACGCGTCTAAGAAAATATTCAGTTGTGCATGATATGTGACACTTTTCATATCCGAAACAAAAGCAATCAGTGTATATGCATCATCTGTAAATTAAATTTTGCTGATTAATTATTTTCACAAAAAATACAAATTCTAAAGAAATAGTGCTGCAATAATACTAGTTTTTACGTAATAAGCAAACATATCTATGTTGGATAAATAATTTCTTGCCATGATGTGTGTCTCAAAAGACGTGTCTTAGATTTCTTTACGAGTGTAAGAAATTTTATCTGATAATGTTAATTTTTATAGTTGACTTTTGTTTAAAACATTAATTACAGAATTTAATTAATAAATGCATTCTGAATATTTTTGCTTGAGTGTATATGAATGTTGAATGTGGTGTGATATTATGTAAGATTTTTAAGAGTTTAACCCTCTCGCTCACCTGGATATCATATGTAGCTCCTAACTTAAAGGAATTCTTCAGCGATCCTCCCCGATCATGAAAACCCATGTTAACCTATGGGAAAATTCAAATATGTGATTATTCATTACCTAATATAATTATGAAAATACTGTTTTCACCATCAGAAAGTAGACGCCCGATCTCGACGTAGAGTATTTTTAAATTATTGTCTCGAATCAATTTTAAATATCTTTATAGAGGTGATAAAATAGAAATTTCACAGTTATGTAAAAGATATAGTATATGTAAAGAAATTTTTTTTTCCTTTTAAATACTTAAAATGTAAGGAAATATTTTTAAAAACGCACTGCGTCAGACGTTAGGACAACTACTTACTGATGACGAAAACTGTATTTTGTAATTGTAATCACCTAATTATTTTATATTAGGTAATAGGTAATCACCTAATTAAATTTTCCTATATAGGTTAACTGGGGTTTAGCAATCGTCAAGAAATCGGCACTATTTAAATACACTATGAAAAAAAGAGTGTTGATTTTACAGTATTATACTGTAAAATCAACACTTTTTTTTTGCAGTGTATATATATATTAATCTATGAAAAATAATATAACTAAGAACGAAAATATACTATAACCTTTTCCGAGTTACTAATGATTCCGAAAAGCGTTCTTTATCTTTAGAAAACTCAGAAACCAATAGGTTTTTTATATTTAAAGAATCCTTTATAAAACTGTTTTTTCTTTCTTTCTTTTTTTTTCTTCGTATTTGCTGCTCTGCTTTTCAGAAACGTTTCTGAGTAGTTTTTAGAGTGTATTAAATAATTAGAGTGGTAATCAGTTTTCTCAAACTGTCAGTTTTCTTTATCTGTTTTTATGATGCTATTTATTCTCAATTAAACATTTTCAGCTGCGTAATTGAATTTATACATACAATAGTAACAAAGTAAATATTAATGTTAATGTTAATGTTAATGTTAATGCTGTTAATTTATAAAAATGTTTACTCGAGAATTCATAACATCCGAAAAAACGATATTTCGGGTTCAGAAAATAGATAAATACACTATAAAAACTACTCGGAAACGTTTCCGGAAATCAGGGGCAGCAAAAGAAACTTTGTTTTTATAAATGCTTCTTTAAATCTCGAAAATACATTGGTTTCTGAGGTTTCTAAAAATAAAGAACGCTTTTCGGAATCGTCAGCAACTGGGAAGAGGTTATTGCAAATTTTAGTTCGGGGTTATGTTATATTTTCCTAGATTAAGAAACGTCTGTCTTTTTTTACCAGTGATCGGTGAAGTCTCCGCGTAAATTATATAAAAATCAATATTTTAAAATCAATTTTCGACTAGATTTTATTTTCACTGACATCTATTAAACACCAAGGTGCCATGTGTGGCATAGATTATTTTTTCTTCTACGCAATCTAGAATACCATTGCAATTATACGAATTAAAAAAATTATTATTATTTTTAATAATTCGTGAGTGAGAAGTTTAAATATTAACGAAAAGCAATTTCGTTAGGGTGCCAACATCCTAACTTAAAACTAAATATATTATTTTTTAAATATCCATGAGCGCGAAGAATAAATTATAATCTCCCGATAGAAAGAGAGTATAACTGAAAATTATTGAATTCATAGGAAAATAGAAACTCTGTTCGATTCTTGAACACATGAAGGCTAATATATGATGTGATCTGGAATAACATATATTTTAAATTAATCCTTTAAATTATATTTATTCCTTTATTAAAATCTCATTTTAATTCAGTAATTTATGTTATTCTAAATTTTTAATGAAATTCTATCCTATTCTATCCTAGATTAATTAACGTCTGTCTTTTTTTACCAGTGTGCATCGGTGAAGTCTCCCCGTAAATTATATTCCCCTTATAGAATTTTGGAAAAGATAACCAAACCTTTTTATATTGCTATTATGCCCCCATAAGAATTCAACTAATTTTATTTGAGTAATTTTTAGACATTATTTTGAGAGAGCAGCCGCATAAATCATATAAAAATGAAAGAAATGTCCTGGTCACAGCACCAAAATTACATGACGTAATTAATTCATTAATGGTATATAAAATTAGTTTCGTTTATTTTAATATACGTTGTGGTTTCAAAATCCAAGGTTCTATATAAAATAAAAATTCTTTATTGGAAGCATATAACAATTACAAACTGGTTTTGTAGACTTTATGGATTTCTTTTAAAATGTTTTAATAAAGCAAATCAGCATAGAGATAAAGTGGAAAAGTAGAGAAGGGTGTTTCCTGCAAATCGGTGATGGAAAAAAGACTACATATTGACCATGAACATAGAAATAGATTATAGAAAAAAAAAGAGAAGCATAGAAATAGAACTATTTCTATGTTCATGATATTGACTGAAGTACAGTCATTGCCAGAAAGATGAAAAATCATATACGCCACAAAATCTTCTTTCAGCCTATTGGCATTTTTAATTTGGTAACAGAAAAATAATCAGTTAGACCTTTAAGGGTCCAATCCCCTCGTGAGAAAACACACGCTCGCTAATGTTAATCTTACGGGGCATTATTTTTCTAATACTATCTCGTTTGCATTTCAATATTTTTAAACGATTTTTTTTTCTTTGCATTGGATAACTGAGACCAATCTCAATTTTCGCCGTTGATTACTTTTTCGATTTTCTTTGCGGGTTTTTTCTTACGAAGATACTTCCACTTTCAGAACCGGTTTCGAAAGTGAAAATATCTCAAATCAAAACTTATTCCCTTTCTGACATGTTCATGAAGTACTCATTTTGATATACTCATTTTTATTTTTAAATGCACGAAATTTGCAGGTTTTATGATTCAGATGCTCAGAAATCAAATAGTATATATATATATATATATATATATATTTAATAAAAGTTCTTTTTTTTTTTCTATAAAGGCAAAATATTTTTCTGAAAAATAGTGTCAAAGTTGGCGATTTGGACCTTTTTTGTAGACAGGATTGGAAAGCTGTTAGGAGGAAGATACCAATTATAACTCGAGATGGTTATATCGAAAAATGAAAAAAAGCTATTCGACTTCAAATCACTGTCATACCTGCAAATTTCATACTTTTACACACACACACACACACACACACACACACACACACACACACACACACACACACACACAAAAAAAAAAAAAAAAAAAAAAAAAAAATCCCCGCGAATGTTTGAGAGTTGTTTAGTGGGGAAAAATATTCATTTAGGAGGGTTTTAAATGTTCAATTAATTGTTTCTATCTGATGTATGAAGGATTAACTTCAAATTGGCCGTACTTATCGAGAGGACTAAGGCGTATATAAAAAAGGAGAAGTTAGAAGGAAAGTTTTTACTAATATTTTTAATCACCTTTCTAAATATTTGCACCTCTTTACGATTTTTTTGTGAGCTTAACTAGACCTTTATATGTATATATATTTTTTTCATACAAAGTGTATATAATTTAATGAAAAAGTTTAATAAAAAGATGCACCACTTTTATAATTATTATATTAGTAGAATTTTCAAAATACTAAGCGAAAGTTTTAGTTTAAAAACATGCGTAAGTAGAGGAAAAGTGGCGGTCCGACTGCGGGTGGCGGGCTGTGGGCACGGAGGAGGGAGGGCTGCCCACCGCTCGAAGTGTCCTCCTCCATGCCCACATGCCCACCGCTCGAAGTGCAGCACCTGCCCACTGCTCGAAGTGCCCTCCACCACCTAAGATAAGGATTTCTACTATAAGATAAGGGGATTAATGTTAATTAATTTTAATTGGGGAACTTAGAAATTTTTCAAAGCAATTTTTTTTTTTTTTTTTTTTTTTTTTTTCCGCATAGAAATATCTATTACAGTACACGGTGAATTTTAACGAATTACAAATTTAATTAATTTTAATTGGGGAACTTAAATTTTTCGAACCAAATTTTTTTTTTCAACTATAGTAGGGTGGAAAATATTTTTTTCGGTTTGTGAATTGTATTTAAAAATATGAATTAAAAATGGTCATTAATTAATTTTAATTGGGGAACTTAGACATTTTTCAAAGCAATTTTTTTTCGCGTAGAAATATCTATTACAGTACAAGGTGAATTTTAACGAATTACAAATTTAATTAATTTTAATTGGGGAACTTAGAAATTTTTCGAAGCAATTTTTTTTTAACTAGAGTAGGCCATTCGATATACATGTAGAGTATATTTGAGAAGAATTTTAAAAGTCAATAATGGTTTATTTAAAAATGGTGAATAATTAATTTTAATTGGGGAACTTAGACATTTTTGTGATTTTATTTATTTATTTTTTTTTTTTAAACCAAAAGTAAAATTTTTAGAGTTAAAAATAGAATTTTTAGTATTAAAAGTCGCCAAAAGTAGGATTTTCAGCTGAGAGTAATCTAAGATATAAACTCTCAACTGAAATGAATTTTGCCTTAATGTGTGAGCTTTTAGCTAGAAGTGACCTTTAGAGTCAAAACTTCCTGGTCCCAGGAATCACCACGGGGGTTATAGTAAAAAATACAGGGTCCCGTATGAATTATACAGTACTAAATTTAACAGCTCGCCCCCTCCTTCTCCCCCTCCCCTTTTTTACCCAGAGTCGATAGAAGTTAGGCTAACAATACACACTTCAAGAAATATAGAGTCATATAAAAAGAAGAATTTTAACGTGTATATAAAATAAACAAGAATGAAAAATCATGCCTAGCGCCATAATTCATGAATCACTTTCCAACATTAATGAAATGTTATATGAACAAAATATAATTTTACCAGCTAGTACATAGTTAATTAAAATAGTGAACAGATCCCCTTTAGAATAAAAAAGCATTCTTCACAAAAAATCCAATTATGCATAAGATCCCTTCCTAAAATCAGATAATTTACGCTTTCGCCTTTTTTTTCAATTCAAGTTAGGCTAAAAGTACAGCTTGCGCATCGATACATAGCACATGTACTATGTTTTACGAAATAATAGATAAATCATGTATTAATTTATCTATCTATATATATATTATACAAATCAATTAAAGGTAAATTGTTAATTGCAATTAGTAATTGACTGTTTTATGACCTAGTCACGTGATCTCTGACGTCACTGGTGACGTATTGAATGATACCACATGGTCACGTGATATCACTTAATCAGTGACGTCACATATCACATGATCAAATCTTATCAGATTATATTAGCTGATAAGGCTTGAACAAACATTCACTTTTCTCAGAGTCTTGGTGTGAGACGGTTGGGTGTTCAGCTAGCTGGCGTATTAGGTAAGAATTGTATTTGTATATATATATATATATATATATATTTTAATATGACTTTAAATTAATTTGATACCTGCTATGTAAAACGATATGTATATGTTTTAAATATTAGAACTAAAAAAATAATACTTTGGAATAATAGACTAACTAAATAGTAAAATTTAAAAGCTATATAGATAAATTTCCTAAAACTAAGTTGAAATGAAAATGGTAAAAGTTTAGTCAGACTCATGTTAGTGTTTATTATATTAAATCTACAAAAGAAATTTTTAAGTGGGAATACTAATAATCCAAGTTACCATATAGATATTATAAGTTAGTAGATTCATAAACTGATGAGAATGTATATAATTTTAATAAACTATGCTGAATTCTACAGATATTTAATAAAATAAAAGTGAGTTTTCGAGGGAAATGTATGGGTAAGTAGTTTATCAATTTACTTCCAAGCTTTATCTTACCATAGGCAATGGTCTAAATCAAGTAAGGACATATACCTTGGAAATCATATTCATGCGACTAAATAACCTGGGGATCACTCAGCCCAGTAGTTAGCATGATGGCTATAAAATACCTGAGGCTTAATCAACCCAGTAGTTAGTGTGTTGACTATATAATAAGCGGGGGCTCACTTAGCCCTGTGGTTAGCTTGGTGGCTATAAAATAAACGGGGGCTCACTTAGCCCTGTGGTTAGCGTGGTGGCTATAAAATATACGGGGGCTCACTAAGCCCAGTAAGCGTGGTGGGTATAAAATACCCTGGGGCTCACTCAGCCCAGTAGTTAGCGTGGTGGGTATAAAATAGCCTGGGGCTCACTCAGCCTAATAGTTAGCGTGGTGACTATAAAATAAGCGGGGGCTCACTTAGCCCTGTGGTTAGCATGGTGGCTATAAAATAAGCGGGGGTTCACTAAGCCCAATAGTTAGCGTGGTGGGTATAAGTTAGCCTGGGGCTCACTAAGCCCAATAGTTAGCATGTTGACTATAAAATAAGCAGGGACTCACTAAGCCCAATAGTTAGCGTGTTGGGTATAAATTAGCCTGGGGCTTACTAAGCCCAATAGTTAGCTTGGTGACTATAAAATAAGCGGGGGCTCACTTAGCCCTGTGGTTAGCGTCCTGGCTATAAAATGACAAGTCTGATTATATGTTTGTGGGTTCGAAACTTGTGCGGTTTAGACGATGTGGTTTTGAATACTTAGAGAAGTTAAAGAAATCACGACATTGTTCTATATCCTTATAAATATTGTGTGTTTGAATATGGTAAGTTAAGTATTCTATATCAAGTTATAATGAAAGTCATATATGCAAAGTTTAGAGACCTCTAGTATAGCAAACCCAACATATATATATATATATATAGGTCAATTCAAATGATATATCACGAGTCGAAAAAAAGTGTGATTGTAATAGATAGTATTTATAAGAAAGCGAGAAAGCATCAGGGCACGGACAGCCCAATGGTTAACGTATCAATAATAAGTCCAAGCTGAAGTTCGCGGGTTCAAAACCAGCGCAAACGAAAATAATATATGAAGGCTCTATAAATAGGACATGTTGGCTTTCTGATTTTAAAGGTTATATAATTCTTCATAGAAGAAGAGACAATCACGTCGATTTCATGATCTTTGAAATTTCCTAACTTTGTCATAATATGATTATCATCATAGTTTTTCGAGTTATGGAATATAACAGGAATTGTTTTACACTGCTTATAGTTCAAGTTACATTCCATATGTACAGCTCCCCTGTATACATCTCTGACAGATGATTGTAATTATGTATGCGTTTCCAACCTAATACTTTTTCACAATTAGAACACAGATTATATCCAATTTTCGGTTTCACAAGCGTTTTATTGCATGAGTTATTGGATTATCCTTAACAACAACAACAAAAAAAAAAAATTGAATTTTGTGATTATATGTGATGCACATGAATGAAAAAAAATATATTATATAAATAGTCGCATTATTTTATGAGCAGGGTTTAATATCTATAACTTTTCACCACATGCGTTTCTGTATGTGTAAGTCTTTGTATTACTAAAGATTAAATTTAATATTTTATGTTTTAATTTTGACTACCCTACGTAAAGAGAAAAATAACCATTTCTTTTAAAACAAAATAAAAAGTACTTTAAAAATATATTACTACTAACCTACTATATATCTACATACCTAGACCTTAGAATCAACTCGTATACTTTCCTTAGAAGAAATGAATTGAAATGTGTTCTTATCAGTGAATCTTATCTAGAATGTTATCGCGATCAGTGATGTCATCAAACCACGTGGTGAAGAATCTAGTTGAATTTAGGTGAAGTCCAGTAAATCGTGCTTGACATTTTAGGTAATGATAAATTTATATATATATATATATATATTTCTATATATATGTTTTGTATAACCAATATGTTTAAACTCATGTATTAATAGTTCATGTCTTGTTAATATATTTTTACAGGACTTGTTAATATATTTTATGCGATAAGAGAAATTATATTTTACTTAAGTAGTAGTATATATCGAATTCCTATCCTTCTTGTGGTCACTATGTATTTGTTGAATTGTATATTGTTAGCCTAAATTATATTGAAGCCATTTCTATGAAAATAAGGGAGGGTGCTATTAAATTTAGTGGAGTATAATTCATATATATTGTGGGGGACTCTGTATTTTTAGTGTAATTTCTATTTTAGTATGACTTTTATCGAATTAGATTCATTAACCTATTTAATTAAAACCAATCTCTTATCCCAAAAATTCTTAAGGCTACCTCTTAATTACTATTTTTAATTTTATTTCTTAGTTATTATTTTTCATTGAATACACAATGAAGCATATATAACGAATCGAGTTGAAGCTATAAAGTGTAACAGGAAGGAATTCGTATACATTAACGGTATCAATCTCGCTTTATTGTATGAATCTAACTTTGGAAAAATATTTCAAAAACTATGGCATAATGTATAAATATAATCATGTATTTTCATAATGTTATACAAAATTGTAGTTGTGAATATGTTTAGGAATAAATTGTCCGTTCTTAAGTCATTTCAAAACATGGTCCTTCAAACAGACCTCTCCACGAAACTTTTAACCCTAAAACAGGACACTTCACACAATGTTTCGTCTTAAAAATAGACCTTTCACAAGCATACTAATGTATATACTTGTAATAGAATTTTAAAATGTTAAATGATATAAATATTAAATATAAATATAAATCATTTTTTTACATTCAGTGAACAATTCGAGTCAAAATTCACGCATGTTCGAGCCTGTTAGTTAAATATGACATACACTAATAAGATTAGCTAATGATTCATTTTCTCATATGGTTAATAGTAGCAATCATTTCTCATATTGTAAGTGTTTGTATGAAGTATGCAAAATTTATGATTTATGATTATTTTATTTTTCTGTCTTATAATACCTATTCATTCTGTATTCTACCATATGCCTTATCAATGACGTCACAACACAATATCCCGTGGTTTTAAGAGATAAGCGAATACGTTACCGTTCAGTTGTTGTAAGACAAGCATACATTCGAGTTTGGATGAAGTCCAGTACATTATGGTTAAACTTTATAGGTAAGATACATTTTTATATATATTTTTTCAATATTAAAAACAAAAAATTTTTAAATAATGCCCTAACTAAATAGTACAATATATATATTTTATAATAACAAAGTCAAAAGGTTAGTTATCCTATACATTCCTCAAAAGAAATTTTTAAGTTAAAATACTAAAAACCCAATTTAGTAGAATTTTCTATACTTTGCAATACAAAAAGCATAAACGAATGTAATTATAATTTTATATTATTTAAAATTTAATTCCTATATCTTATAGGGGACCCTGTATTTTTCTACCATAACATGTATCAAATTCATTAAAAACCCGTCTGTTTGCCTCAAAATTCTTAAGGGAATGACTATTTCTTAGTTCTTATTTTTCAATGAATACACAATGAAGCCTTTTAAAACTTAACAGATTAATAAATATATATGAAATAATTCGCATACATTTACAGTTTTAAATAGCTCATTTCATACATTTACCTACCTAAAATGTGTCAGAAGCTGATTAAATTTGAGAAAAAGCCCAATAGCCGTATTTCTTATCGTGAGTGATTCACCGTGTCAAGTCAAAGCAAGATCTTCGCTTATCTGCTAATATGACTCATTGTGATTCAGCAACCCGTCTGTTGAGGGGATAGCCGTCTTTTTTTCTTAGTTTCAATTCTAAAAAATATATATTTTAAACGTTGAACTAAAAAGGCATTCGTGTAAAACCAATTTTCACATCGCATGAATACGTACTCATTTGAAAATAGCAGTCTATTTCGTAAAATATCTGTGGAATCATAATATTTTTACAGGGTATATTGTGAAGGGGGCCTTTTCATTCAAACAGTGATCTTAGATTTTTATGAAAGGTCAATATCCCTCGTATTTCTGTCGCCGTAATATAACATGAATCTATTGAATTTATTTTGTGAAGGACGCTGGGATTCGAATAGGGTTACTTTATTTGTGAAGGGCCCTGGGATATAAATAGTCCCATTATTTTGTGAAGGTAGCTTAATATCTATAACTGTGCATTTTGAACATATCGATGCGCAAGCTGTACTTTTAGCCTAACTTGAATTGAAAAAAAAAGGCGAAAGCGTAAATTATATGATTTTAGGAAGGGATCTTATGCATAATTGGATTTTTTGTGAAGGATGCTTTTTTATTCTAAAGAGGATCTGTTCACTATTTTAATTAACTATGTACTAGCTGGTAAAATTATATTTTGTTCTTTTAACATTTCATTAATGTTGGAAAGTGATTCATGAATTATGGCGCTAGGCATGATTTTTCATTCTTGTTTATTTTATATACACGTTAAAATTCTTCTTTTTATATGACTCTATATTTCTTGAAGTGTGTATTGTTAGCCTAACTTCTATCGACTCTGGGTAAAAAAAGGGAGGGGGAGAAGGAGGGGGCGAGCTGTTAAATTTAGTGCTGTATAATTCATACGGGACCCTGTATTTTTTACTATAACCCCCCGTGGTGATTCCTGGGACCAGGAAGTTTTGACTCTAGGTCACTTCTAGCTAAAAGCTCACACATTAAGGCAAAATTCATTTCAGTTGAGAGTTTATATCTTAGATTACTCTCAGCTGAAAATCCTACTTTTGGCGAGTTTTAATACTAAAAATTCTATTTTTAACTCTAAAAATTTTACTTTTGGTTTAAAAATAAATAAATAAATAAATAAAATCACAAAAATGTCTAAGTTCCCCAATTAAAATTAATTATTCACCATTTTTAAATAAACCATTATTGACTTTTAAAATCCTTCTCAAATATACTCTGACATGTACATCGAATGGCCTACTCTAGTTAAAAAAAAATTGCTTCGAAAAATTTCTAAGTTCCCCAATTAAAATTAATTAAATTTGTAATTCGTTAAAATTCACCTTGTACTGTAATAGATATTTCTACGCGAAAAAAAATTGCTTTGAAAAATGTCTAAGTTCCCCAATTAAAATTAATTAATAACCATTTTTAATTCATATTTTTAAATACAATTCACAAACCGAAAAAAAATATTTCCCACCCTACTATAGTTGAAAAAAAAATTTGGTTCGAAAAATTTAAGTTCCCCAATTAAAATTAATTAAATTTGTAATTCGTTAAAATTCACCTTGTACTGTAACATATATTTCTACGCGAAAAAAAAAATTGCTTCGAAAAATTTCTAAGTTTCCCAATTAAAATTAATTAACATTAATCCCCTTATCTTATAGTAGAAATCCTTATCTTAGGTGGTGGAGGGCACTTCGAGCGGTGGGCAGCCCTCCCTCCTCCCTCTTCCGTGCCCACAGCCCGCCACCCGCAGTCGGACCGCCACTTTTCCTCTACTTGCGTAGATGTCAAAAATACTTTTTATAATAGAATAACCTTTTTAATTTGGACTTTTCTTCTACAGATATTAAAGAAACATTTCATATTGCATTTTTTGGTATCCATTTTAAAAACTTTTAGAGAATATTATTAGGAGCTTGTAAAAAATAGGTTTATTAGATCTTGAATATTATCGTTTAGTACATATTGACAAGGGCGCCCATATAGGGGGGCAAGGGGGGGCTTTGGCCCCCCCCTAGATTTTGGTTTTGTCAAAAATTTTTAATATAAATCAGTTGCAAGATATGAAAATTTTAACTTTACCTTGTAAAAACAAAGCATAATAAAATATGCCTCGACAACATCAGAAGTCACCGGAAGAAATTTCCGTTTTAGACGGGTTTCCGTCTTAGCAGGTATAATTGTTAGGAATTCATTTTGTCATAACCATAATTTTTTTTTCTTTTAAAGCTGGATTCTGTTTTAGACAGGTTCTATTTTCATAAGTTTTTAATTAGTCCTTTCGAATAGTCTGCTTCTTACAAAGAGGAAAAGCACAAGATAGGAAACAAATTCAGTTTCAGACGATTTTTATCTTAGCCGGTGTTACTGTGTGGTTTTTTCTTACAAGACGATAACACTTTTTTCTGCATAAGGAAGGATTTTGTTATAGACAGGATCCATTTTCACAGGTAAAACTGATTTTGCATGAACAAAACGCTGAGAAATTAGAGAGAGACTTAATAATAAGCTGTGAACGGTACAGTGTAATTTTTAATAGAAAAATTATTTTTCCCTAATCTAATAAAGATTAGAATCCTGAATGTGTCAGATTGTACGCAGCCCAAACTCGAAAATTCTATCTTAAGTCTACAGAACAAGACAAAATAAATTTCGTAGACCTGAAACCTTATAATTCTTGTAAATCACACTTTCCTGGTCTATATGAAACAATGTGGTCAGAAAAGTATAAGTCCACACCATATTTTTCTAATCATTTTGCCACTGTTAAAGAAAATCTCTGTAATCTTTCTCTAGACAATAGTACGAACCAAGAAACACGCTCACAAGTCATTTATTTAGATGCTGCAATGCCATCTATAAAGTTTATTGTATATCTCAAAATAATTTCTCCATATTTTTTTCTATCTGGAGTCAGTTGTAAACAAATTATAATCTGTAGATTAAGATTTGTTTATCTGTTGTTGGTTTATCAGAACACAAAGATGGAACTTCATGAGATTTTTCTTATTCACAGAATGGAATCAGAAGAAGAATTTTCAGAATTTTTCATGGAGCTAATGGAGAATTGTAATTGTAAGAAATCGATATCAAAATGTATAGAACGTCTACTAGATAATCTTACCTTCCTATGGCCACTCCTCTTGAATATTACAGAGCAGCATTTCTAAATCCATATTTAGACTCTTTAATTATATCCCTTGAGTCAAGATTTTTGAATCGAAATGAAACGTCATTCAAAGCAATTTTACTTCATCCCAATATGATGAAAAATATAGAAAAAAAATGTTTTTGCCAAAGAAATCAAGGAGCTATCTAATTTTTATAATATTGAGAATTCGGAGTCAGAAGCAAGAACATGGTTTAATTTGTGGACTGTGGTGATAAACGATCTCCTCACAGAAACTACATTTCCCAATTTATTTAAGACAGACATATTAAATTATAGACAATTCTGCCAACAACCATAGTATACCAAGTCCATTCTGAAAAAAAAATGAGATAGCCCATTTAGAAGGTGCATAAAATCTGTTTTATCCATTCCCACACTGAGCCAAATCTGTTTTCACTTTCTCATATATGCAGGGCTGACACAGGCGACAATTGTTTAGTTCTAATACCTCACACCACTTTCTCAAAAAAATATTGTTGAAATAAAATTCGAGAAAATTTTCAAGGGAAATATTATACTACAAAATGTGTTTTTTTTAATAGTGGTGCGAATAGAATAGAAAAATATTCACCCTTGGCAGCCCTGTATATGTCATCTGTTTACAGACTATGTTTACTGCGAGAGTGGATAAAACAAATTTTATGCACCTTCTCAATGGACTATCTCATTTTTTTTTTCAAAATGGATTTTGTCTACTATGGTTGTGAGCCCCTTATTCAGTATCCTCAGGCCAGTGGTGAAGGTGATTATGTTCCGAATTGTCTGAAAATTTAAGCATTCGGTTCCGAAAATTCGAACATAAAATATATCACGGAAGAATATCACAAATTTTGACAAATGGCCACAAAACACCAATTTCGTGAATCGTTCGCAGAAAAAAAATCGCCAATTTTGTCAAAGGATCACGGGAAAAAAACGAATTTCGTCAAAAGATCGCGATAAAAACGTAAATTTCGTCAAGGAATCGTGGAGAAAACGCAAATTTCGTCTACAAATCGTGGAAAAAATGAATATTTCGTCAAAGAATCGCGAAAAAACACAAATTTCCTCAAAGGATCGCGAAAAAACGCAATTTTCGTCAAAGGACGCTGGAAAAACTCAAATTTTATCAAAGAATCGCGAAAAAAAAAGAATTTCGTTAAAGAATCGTTGGGAAAACGCAAAATTTGTAAAAGAATCGCAAAAAAACGCAAATTTTGTTCAAGGATCACGAGAAAATGCGAATTTCATCAAATAGCGAAAAAAACGCAAATTTCGTCAAAGAACCGCAGAAAAAACGCAAATTTCGTCAAAGATTCGTAGAGAAAAACGCAAATTTCGTCAAAAGATCGCGAAAAAACGCAAATTTCGTCAAAAGATCGCGGGGAAAAAAAACTCGAATTTCGTTTAAGAATCGCGAAAAAAAGCGAAATTTCGTCAAAGAATCGTGGGAAAAACTCAAATTTCGTCAAAGAATCGCGTAAAAAACGCAAATTTAGTCAAAGATTCGTGAAAAAACGCAAATTTCGCCAAAAGATCGCAAAAAAAAAAATGCAAATTTCGTCAAAAGATCGCGTGGGGAAAAAACTCAAATTTTGTCAAAAGATAGTAAAAAAAAAAAAAACGCAAAGCACCTTAAATATTTACTAAAATGTATGATAGCTTTGGTGGAAGTTGAGATTTTTCTCAGCCCCCCCTTAAAATTAATCATATGGGCGCCCTTGCATATTGAATTTACGTTCTATATATGACTTGGGTATTTTATAAAGGGAACGAGGAAACCATATAGTATCGTAAAAATAATGTATCCTTATGCCCCATTATTATAAACTTTTAACTGAATTTATTATTTTTTATTGAACATACTTTTTGGTATAAGATGTATCACCAAAACATAGCTTTAAACTCTAATATGCATAAATTATTTTATTATAACATTAATTGATAAAAATATATTAAATTAACATTCTTAACCGTCTTTGAAAAAACTTTGTTAAAATTCATAAATTTTTTGATTAGTATTAGTTACACATGTTCACAACATGCATAACTGATTTCAGTATAAAATTAATTGTAAAAAGGGACTTAATTATTCTTAAAAAAGACTTCTTCAAAAAACTCCATTTAAAATTTATTCATAAAGTATAAATGGATTTATTTAATATAGTAAATCTATAACACAATAATAATAATAATAATAAATATAAATTTATTCACTGATTATAAATTTATATTTAGTTAATCTTAAATCTATTACACTACTAATAGCAGAAAAATACAGAAGAAATGAAAAAAAAATTTTTTTTTTTCAATACTTTACAAGAATATCATGTTTCTAAAAAGATTTCCTGAATTCGAATTCTTACTATCTGGACGTGATCATAAAATCCCTTTCATCTTTTCAAGCATAAATTTTTCAATTATTCTCATTCTTATCGCAAAACTTGATTATTTCCCCCCCTTTTCTTATAAAAATAAAGCATCTTTCGTAAATGACTGCAAAACTGAATAGTTTTAATCGATTTTCGAGACATCAATGTCACGAAATGTGGAAATCATTAAACTGGAATCACTGTATAATTAAAGACTTTCATAATAAAGAAAAAGCTGATTGATTATTATTATTGTATTATTTAGAATATGAATGAAAAGATCTGAAAATTTATTTTATGCGTGGAAGAAAATCAGTTTGTAATTATGTCCAGGAATATTATTCAAAAAGGGTCTAACCGTGAACATTATTGAAGTTATTATAATATATATATATATTCTTCTAAATCACTGCAATCGTATTAAACGTTTATGTTCCTCCAATTTTATAAGGCTAAATGTATTAAAATTAAAACACACAGCAATGTCTTATAATTACACCCTTTCTTTTATTTCTTCATGGATGCACCATTAAATATTTATCTCATTTTACCAGTTTTGGGCATTAAATATGTATAAAAAGTATAAAATCGGAAAAAAATACTATGGAGGGTGGGCGTGGATTTCTGAAAAAATTATAAAGACATTATTAAAAATTTTTGAAAAAAAAAAGCAAAATGTTAATAAAATTTCTCCTTCAAAATTATAAAATCCAAATGTCATTACAGAGGGCTGAGGTGGGACTGCTAAAAATTTTAAAAATTTATTTAAAAATAAATAAATAAGTAAATAAATAAATGAAAAATAAAATAAAATAAAGTGGGTCTTATATGCATTTATTACAATCATTTATTATTCTATAGTTTAGATAGTTATTTCTCATGCATGGCTATATTTTTACCCCCTTAAAATTAGTACTTCTTTAATATTAATTTTTATTTACATAATCATCTCTTATTTTATTTTTATCCATATTATTATTTAATATTATCTTTTTATCTATTCCATTTTTACTAATTACTTACTACCTTTTTTTCTAACAACACCATCTATTATTATTAATTATATTGTTTACTAAATTATTATACATTTATTCTTCCCACCTTAAATAATAACTTAATCTTTAGAATATTGCTTCTCTTTCTGGGGACAGATGACAGCACTGCTATCTGTTCTTATTTTTTCATGAGTTTCAGATGAATGAGCAAATCTCTTTGCAGTGTGTGGGGTAATGCATTGTGGGTTTTTTCTGCATCTAATTGAATTATTCCTACACAGAAAAAGTCATTCTTTTAAATTGTTTTCTCAATATGCAAAAACCGTAACTTATTTTATCAATTTCCCGGTTTTTTTTTTTTTTTGATAATGTTTTAGAAAATTATTTCCCGCCAAAAATTAGGAGAAACTTATTTCTTCAATATTAATTCACCGATACAAAAATGAATGCGAGCGATAGTTGAACATGCATTGATTAAAAATAGGTCACGTGTTACGAAACGTTTTCTTGCGCCTTTTCATTTGAAACGAACGGACAGACGCAGAGAGAAGGGATGTTGGTCGTCAAAGGAGTGTTAAAATAAACTACACTCTCAAAAATGAATACTCAAATTTCAAGAAATTTTCTTCGTTTTTGACGAAACGGTTTCCTGGGAAATGCTCCGAGCAAACATTTCGTCAAATCGAGTAAATTTGCACAAATTGTTTCTTTGACGAAAGTTCCCCAAAAAAGGTTGGCGCTGCCATCCATCGGAGTTTTTAGAAGCATCTTTAATTGACTAGGGCAAAAATAAACTCACTTGGGATTCGATCGCGCGATGTTTAGCTTAGCAGCCAAGTGCTCTTACCACTTAGCCAGCGGGACTTCGGAATAATTTGATTTTAAATGTATTTATGGGATGTTGATGTGTGTTTATATTTTTAGAAAGCAGATTGTATTTTTATCGGGGCTGTTATAATTTCTGCATGTTTTAATTAATAAGGCTAGATTATTATTATGGTTTTTCTATGGTTAATAAATAATTAGAAAATGGCTTGATTAATATAATTTATTAGAGAAATTTCCTTTGTTCAATGAATGATTAAAATATGGTCTAATTAATTTGTTGATCAGAAATAATTAATTTTGAAGTGCATATTTTGGAGGCGAGTTCATCAATTTTAGCGGATAAGATTACTGTTTATAGAGGGGGGGGGGGTCAGTTATACATATTTTAAATTTGATTGTTGTATGAATATATTTCTTAAATAAAAAAGAGCTCCTAAAATTGTGATTTTTTTTTAACCATTGGGAAAATGTTGATGCTTTCGGTCGAAAATGGACCAAATGATGTTCGCATTTTACTATTTTCACCGTTTTTAACGAAATTATGTAACTTTAGAAGAATTTTTTAAGCGTTTTCAACGAAATTCTGTAACTTCAGAAAAATTTATCTTTGAATAGTCAATAGAAATGCATAAAATCGTTACAAAAAGGATAGACGCAAATTATCAGATATAAAAAATAAAGTAGAAATTTGGTACATTCCTGTTATAGCGGCCCCCAAGGATGAAATATTTTTGTTTCTGTTTTCATTAATATATTGTAAATTTAATACTTTCGTGTAATTTTTTTTTTTTTTTTTTTTTTTTTTTTTTTTTGAACGATTTTATAACAAAAATAATCTGGCCGGGAATTTTATTATTCTATGGGGGAAACATTTTTGTCAAATATTTGAGATTTCCCATTTCATTAAAAATCACTTAATTTTGAGACGAAATAATTGTAAAAAATGACGAAATATAGCTCAAGAATTGCGGAATCGTCAAAAGTAAGAGTTTTATTTTTGACAGCGAGGAAACAGTTTCGTCAAGATATTTGAGGATTCCGTCAAAAACCACGTGACTCTGTGACGAAATGATTGTCAAAAATAATGAAATGAGGCCTGAGGATTGCGGAATCGTCAAAATTGAGTGTTTTATTTCTGAGAGTGTATTGCTGGCGTTGTAAGAGTTCTATATGTGTCAACATAGAGATTTGTGTCGTTGAAATGAGTGTTTAAATAAAGCGTTGCTGCATTTTGCCGTCGAATTTGTGTCTAATATAAAATTATGTTGTTCTATAGAGAGTTGTTAATGTTATCGTTATTTAAAGAGAGTATGTCCCCGGAATCTAAAGATGATTGGTGTCTAAATAAAATGGATTCGAGTGCCAATGATGTTTTTCTTTTCTGCCATCTACATTTTTGCTCAGCTGCTGATACAAACTTCGAGTACGACTGCATTAATTTGGAGATGTTTGTCATCTTTTTTCTTTGACTGTTGCAGAATGCAACACACACACACACACGCGCGCGCACACACACACATATATATAAGAGAGAGAATATAAGAAAACTTCTTATTTCTAGTGTGTTGCTTAAGAGTAAATTGGCAGCTTCCATTTATAAACACAAAGTCGCTAAGATTAATAACCACTTTATAATTGTGTTTAAAAAATATATACTTTGCGTCTCCCTCTCCTCGCTCATGTTTGTGAATAAGCTGTGAATATAAATCGGGTTGTCAATGTTTTCAATTGGTAATTTCTTTATAATTTTTCTTTATCATTTTTCCCCATAAACCATTTCCCTTTAAATTTTCCTATTCCCTATCTCCCTCCCGATTCTTATTTCTTTTATGGAGTAGCATGCCAAAATATATGTTTTAGCATAATAATAATAATAAAAGTAAATCGTTATGATGTAGTTACAAGAAAAATATGATATCTCAAATGAAATCATGCATTTATTCAAAAATTTAATTCATTTCTCGTGAATTTGTTTGTATTTTTTAAAATCATGATTCAACTAAAACGTAAATCAATATACATTTAAATTGACTAATCTTTCATAATCAAAATGCCCTATAATTTTTCACAGTGATTTTTTTTTTTTTTTTTTTTTTTTTTAAGCAAAGGAAAATAATCGGAACAGTAGAAGTGGGAAAGAGAGAGACAGAGAGATCCGGGCGCTTTTATCGTGAATCTAATGCCATTTTTCAGGTGATTGGAAGCAATATCTATTTTGTTGCGAATAAATCTTATACTATTAAACGAGTAAGTCTTGTATTTTAAATATTTTTCGTATATTTCTATTGACTTTCTCGAAAATAGCTTTAATGAAAACGTCGGATTAGGAGGAGTTTTTGTGTCTAGAAATCGACCTGTCAGGGTATTATTGAGAAAAACCCTTTTTTCAGATCTTAAGGTCAAAGTTGCTCTTATGCACAGACTGCAGGGAAAAAACATTATAGAAGGCCGCATAAAGTAACAAGAACTGCCAAAAACTGAAATGAAACATAGAAATATTGAAAATAATATGTGGTATGGAAGATATAGCAATGTGCTGTTCATTATGGTATATCCACTCTTTGTACATGGAAAATAACAGAAGGCACATAAAATGTAGAACTGGAAAAAAGAAGAAGAAAAAACTGAAATGAAATAAAAACAAAATTGTAAATATTATGTGGTATCGGAGATGTAACAGTCTATTATTTACTGTGTATAATACCCCATTTTACAATAGGAAAAGTAATTGCAGAATGCGTATAAAGTGTAAGAAAGAATTATTTGTCATTAATACAATCAGTAGAAAGAATCTCTGTAATAGTTTTTGACAATGAACACCCTTTTTTGTTCTGCAGTTTAGCTCGCCAGAATGGCCCCGAATTGACTAAGTTCTAAATATAATAATAAATAGTTAAAAGTTTCTCTAAAGGCAAAAATCATTTAAAAGCGTTTTAAAAATCGCTTTCTAATTATCTTTGAGCGAGCAATTAATTCCACCCCTCTTCACGGGGAACAATAGTACCTACTATTCACTTTATTTCTCTCTTGTTTTGAAGAAGGAAGACAAGATGATGGCAAAGCAGCTCCTCGCACTCTCTGGAGTTTGGCTTCAAAAAATCTGACAGTCCCTGTCAACTATCATTTCTGTTCCCATGCTTTAAAAGCTCATGATTCGTCAGCTCTAATTAGATGTTTAATTTTTCATCCACTCATCCTAGATTTTATTAGCAGATGGAAGCTGTCAGGATGACGAGAAGAGATTTTCGGAAAGGTAGATTTCCCGCATTTCATTTACATATATAAATTGTTGATTTATATTACTGTTATGTTAAGCATTTCATTCATTTTTCCCACGAAAAACTAATGTTTTTCCTTGTCTGTCCTTTAAGAAACTTCACCAAAAATTTTTTTTTTATAAATAAATACATATTCAGAAGAAAAAGGAAATTAGATTCGGAATTTTAAAAAATGTAATACTTTAATGTAATTTGACTGATTGAATACTTTTGTTATTATTATTTAAAGACTTAAGGTAAATTAGGTTTTATCATTAAGGAAAAATCAACCAATAAGAGTTTTTTTTATTTGTATGTTTGTTGAGGGAGGGGGAATGTAAATTTCAAAAATCCTTTTAAACATGTTTAAAAAGGTTTTTTAAAATTTAACAAAAGAAATTAAATAAAAGAAGCCACATCTTAAATTTATACAAAAATTTAATTTTCATAAGTATTTTTAATGAATACGATTATTATTGTAAAATTAATTATCGACTGCGGCATTTTTAAATTCCCATGGCCTCACCTACCGCTGTCGCGACAGGTGACAGTTGTTTTTGGAATTAATAAGTAAGATCAATTATGCAATAGTTTTTAATATTAGCCGAGAAAGACCTTCGGTCACAAAAAATTCATTTACAGCGACAACGTTAGTTACTTTTTTTTTTTTTTTTTTTTTTTTTTAAGAATTGTGAGATACTTTTCATATTATCTTTGATATGCATTTAAGAACAACAATAGCTAATTTGTTTTACTTGAGTGTCGTGATATTTCAGAAAAAGAAAGAAAAGAAATGAAAAAAACTGGCATGTATTCAAATCTCAGTTACAATGCTTGGCAGCTATGATCATTCTAGAAGTTACAGCAATTAAATTCTCGAGATTTTTAATCACAGAAATTTTAGCAATGAGCCATTACACTTTAAAGATTAGTGTCAGTGTCAACAGTGAGTGCAGTTGAAGTAAATATATTTGGAGAATGAAAGTAAGAAACAGTCAACACGAAATAAAGAGATTCGTCACAATATTAAAGAATATTATATTGAAATACTATTTACAGTTGAGAAAAATATTATGATATTATGATAACAACTTTGCCGTCCTTACAGTAGTTTTTAAAGCTATGTCGTGTCATCTAAAAATGCGAAAATCCACACACTCTGTCATCGTACTACTCCGTCTCATTTCATTTCACCTTCTAAGCATAATTCTTTAATTTCTGCACTGGAATAATTAAATTGGTTAAATGGCAAGATTTTGTTCAGGTTTAGAAGTCGTGAGTTTCTACTTTGGAATGTGGAAGAATAAAGATTAAATTTAGAATTAACAGTCACTTCACTTCCATTTATAACATTATCGGATTCCACTTCTCCGTCCACACAACTTCGAAATAAATCCGGTCTTTTGATATGCTGCCACCACCGATATGAATACGTGATATCGGGCACGATACTTGATGTATATTCAAGAAAAACCTAACTCTTTCAATTAAAGTTAAAGTAACAATTTATTAACACTATTTACACTTAAACTCGGATGTAAATTATCCGGTTTAACACTAAATCAAAACAATTACAGAAAACTCTCTACGTGTACCTTCATTTATTCCACACTGAGCTTTCTATTCATCTCACACCCGCTCTCAGCGCTCATTCCCCGAGCAACCTTCACACTGCGCTGCCCCGTCTGAACTCAACACCGGTCTCAGAGCTCCAACTCTGAACGACCTTACACCTTCGCTTCCTACCTTAGAACTCACTTTCTCTCTCTCGTAAACTGCAGCGCACCCTCCTTTCTACGGGGTTTCTCCTCTGTTTCCAAGGGTCCTTGACAACCCTTCCTCCCTCTTGACGGATCTGTCTTCCTACACAAAAGGTGCACTCTCTTTCTTATCTATCAAAGACCGCATTGCAATGGAAATACCTTTCATTATGTCCAAGTCGCCACCCTTCGGATTAAGATTTTCTAAAGGACGCCTTTAACGGTACACAATAGATACATATACAATACATACAATATGCTAATCCCTTAAGAATAGCTTTCAACTCTTGCACCTGTGAGAGAAACCTGACACCCCCCACCTTAGCGGAAAATATGCCTTTTAGGGGCTAATTTTCCTCAAACTATGTAATGTCTGAGAAGAGTTCAACAGTTCCTTGATAGGTTTCTTCATTACTACAATTACATAAATATTTCAAGGTGTCTGAAAATTTAACTTCTGACATCTCTAATGAATCATATACTAATGTGATAAATACAGAAAAAAAATTACACAATATGCTAATACATTGTTATAAACACAAGATGTACATACAATTATAAATACACAAAAAAAATAAAATTACACTAGTATTATGTCATTTTAATGTCAGTCCTTAGGCTGAGATTGCTGGAGGCGGAACTTTTTCCTTCCAGTGCTTCCTCGTTAACTTAATTGGTACATCCCTTTCCGCAATGCACCCGCTTGAATGGCTAACTTCTGCCTCTGATGTCCCAATTAAATCTTCCTCTAACCAATCAGGCACTTGCCTGTCCAAGTCCTCTTTGTACGTAATAAAGACATTGTACAATTTCTGCCTTATCTTACCCCTCTCCGGTTTACGACCAATCCGATTTTTCTCCATTTCTACCAGTTCGATAGGACCCATAAATAATTCCTTATTTTTCCTTAAGATTGATTTTATGTCCCCAACTTGAATATTTGTTAACCCTTTTATTTCAAATCCCTTCCTGGCTTTATTTTCCGGTTGTTCTCTGTCTAACAACAGATTTTTCCTACAGTCTTCAAACTCCCCGTCACTATCCAAGACAATATCGACTACTTTATTTTTAGCCATAAATGCTCTCATTTCATCTTGATACACCAGTTTCTTACTTCCGTCCCCTAACTCAACTATAACTGCAGGTCGACATATTTCCTCTTTCTCCTTATTACTCACATTCATTTCCCTCGTTAATCGACATTCTACACATGATTCACAATATATTTTAGCTTCCTTCGCCATATTTTCCCAATAAAATGAATGCTCGATTCTTTCTAACATTTTCTTAACCACGTGATGTTCTCCATATAAGGAGGTATGCGCTAGTTTTAGAATTTCCTCCCTTCTAACTTTAGGTATTACTAATTGAGCTACCGTTTCATCTACCAATTTCTCTTTATGATATAATAACCCATTAACAAGATAGTAAGACCCTTTATCATTTTCAGCTAATTCCCAAGCTTTCTCTAAATCTTTACAATTCATTTGGGATTCCTGAAATACATTTAAACTACTTTCCGTAACTTGATTAATCTTACCTTTATCTACCTCGGCTTTTTCCTTCTCCTGACTTTGTAAATTTTCCGATCTCGTTTCTACGACATAACGATTATTATTACCATTTCTAATCCTTTCCCCTTCTTTCACTTTACTCCTACTATCTTCCTTACATTCCCTTTCTACATATTCTCTTAATGATTTCTCGTTGTTTAACCCTGACAATTCATTAGCCACGTCAGGATGTAAAATTACCTGTTCCTTACTATTATCAATTATCGCGCAAAGTACATCCTGATGAATTACATTAGTTTCTCCGCGTTTTGGAATAGCTAAAGGTAACTGAATTAATGGCGATTTGACTGCCTTACCAAATATCCCCTGTAAATAGATGCTACCAGCCCCTCTTAGTTTCTCTGCTGGTACTAAATCTTTATGAACGACGCTAATTTCGCAACCAGAATCCACTAATCCTTTTGTTATCTTCCCATTTACACTAACTTCCACTTTCTCAAGCTTATTTAACTTCTCTCCAATAACTTTAGTTCTCCAATTCCCTCTTGCTCCGATTCTTGCCATACTCGCTCCCCTTGGTAATTCTTTAATTCCTCGTACTGAGACATTATTGATACTAGCCCTTGGTTCTTGTCGGTTATTAATTTGATTACTTCCCTCATTATTTCCTTTTGTACAAAATCGCTGAACATGTCCTCGTTGAGAACACTTGAAACAGATAGGCGTCGTATCATTAGGTTTCTTATATTCCGGTTTTCTACCCAAAAATGGACTAACTTCATTATTCCCATTTTGTCTCCAATTACTATTAAATCCCTCATCTTTTTCCCTTCTAGAATCTTCATTATTCACATACCTTTCTTTACCTTTATAACCCTTATAAGTTACCGCATAAGATTTTTGTTTAGCATCAAAGAAATTATCACATTCCTTAGCAATTTTAGAAACTTCTAACCAATTACTGTGCTGAGTTAATCCAACATGCGTCGCGGTTTCCTCGTCTAAAGTAGTTAACAACTTATCCGTGACAATTAACTGATTAACCTTCTCATACGTATCTGCACCTCTAATCTTACAGTAATTTTCCCACGTTGCTATTAAACGTGACACAAATAATACATGAGTTTCATTTTGATTCCTTCTAGCCTTCTTGAAATTTTCCAAACACGCCTTCGGTGTCGGCTCGTGTTCCCTTAGAACTAATTCCTTTAACTTCTCATAACTCTCAATTTGTTCTCTAGTCGTGTATATTAGCAAATTATCGGCCTTATCCCCTAGCATATTTAGTAAAATTTCGGCCTGCTGGGTTTCCGGTACATTTTTTGTTTGGAATGCTCGTTCTAAACTGCTAAAAAACAGATTCCATCCCTCAGTCCCTTCTGGAACTTTGATAGACAAAGTTTTAACACTTTTAATCAATTTCTCTAGGCTACTCTCATGATTAGATTCTCTAGTCCCATTAGCGTTATTAGCCGAACTTTGAATCTTTATCCTTTCTAACTCTAACTCATGTTCCAATCTCAATTTTTCAGCCCTTTCTTCTCTATCTAACTTTTCACGGTCTAACTCCCTTTCTAACTTTTATCGTTCTAACTCCCTTTTTAACTTTTCTCGTTGTAACTTTTCCTCCCTTTCTAACTTTTCCCGTTCTACTACTAATGCTTCTTGTTCTAAGCGTTCCATAACAATAGTGCTAGATAATTCCATAACGGCTCCCTCTTCATATTCGTCGCTCTCCACTATCTTTTTCTTAAGCTTAAACCTGGTATCATCTTCCGAGACCTCAATTCCTAACTCTCCACATATCGCCTGAAGATCCACCCTTTTTAATTTTAGTAAGAAAGCCATACCTTCTACCGATAATTATTACCACCCTACAACAATACTTAATCACAATATCAAATTAATACTTCCTCAAATCCTACCCTCATAAGTTACCTCCACATATTATACTATATAACATATTTCAAATAAGTAATAATACAATAATAAATTTCCTTAAACGATGATACCCCACAATTTGCTTCCAATAACAAAGTAACGATAATCTCAATTTGACTATTATGCAATACAGATTTTAAATTTATACCATTAAATAATAAAATACAATTTACACAATAATACTGATACGTTGCAATTTGAATAAAACACTGATGCCAATCACTACATAAAAATATCCACCTAACAAAAATTTGCATGAAATACACATAAATTCCTAAATTTAATCTCAATAAAATATTTCAATTTCAAAATTAGTTCTCACATTAAAAAGTAAATCACAGCACTTTTTTTTTTTATCTCTGGGCCTTCAGTTCTTCCTTGAAGGTTATTTCAATTTAATTTAAATTCTACACAAATTTCCTTTCCTCATTTACTATCAATATTTCAAACTTAAAGCAAACAATATCACTTAATTTAAATATTACTTTAATAATAATTTAAATTTAAGAAATTTCAATTATTCCTTCCAACTATTAACCAATGCATTAATTTTAATCATTAATCTTATCCGTTTAAAACAATTAGAAAATCACTTCTAGTAATTAATATAAGATCCTTTTCTTAAAACAATAGTGTAAAATGGTTGTTAATATCTCATTTGATTTAGACCAATTATTATATTGCACATAAATTATTATAAATTAACCACAACATTAACCCAAATTACCATCAATTATACACAATAAAATAAAAAAAAATAGGTTCGAGAATGTCAGTAGAGTAAAATGATCAAAACACCTTACCTCGTACTTTATTCGCTGGGCAATTCTCTGCTCACTTTTCCACAGGGTAAATCTTGCACTCTCGGGCAACAATCACTGTAATTTGAAACACTGTGTCCACAAACACTACACACAAACACTGGAACTAACACTACACACCGCACCAACACTTCCACTGGACGATCCGGCAAGGCACTCTGTAACAAGGCTAGCTGGCACTGGTCTACGATGATAGGACACACACACTTCCGCTAGACGATCCGGCATAAACTGACTGTAACACGGCTAACTGGCACTGGTGGTCTACGACGATAGGGCACAAACACTTCCGCTGAACGATCCGGCACAAACTCTCTGTAACACGGTTAACTGGCACTAGTCTACAACGATAGGGCGCGAACACTTCCGCTGGGCGATCCGGCACAAACTCTCTGTAACACGGTTAACTGGCACTAGTCTACAACGATAGGGCGCGAACACTTCCGCTGGGCGATCCGGCACAAACTCTCTGTAACACGGTTAACTGGCACTGGTCTTCGGTGATTCAGATCCCGTCGCTGCCAACATTGTCGGATTCCACTTCTCCGTCCACACAACTTCGAAATAAATCCGGTCTTTTGATATGCTGCCACCACCGATATGAATACGTGATATCGGGCATGATACTTGATGTATATTCAAGAAAAACCTAACTCTTTCAATTAAAGTTAAAGTAACAATTTATTAACACTATTTACACTTAAACTCGGATGTAAATTATCCGGTTTAACACTAAATCAAAACAATTACAGAAAACTCTCTACGTGTACCGTTAGACTACGTTCATTTATTCCACACTGAGCTTTCTATTCATCTCACACCCGCTCTCAGCGCTCATTCCCCGAGCAACCTTCACACTGCGCTGCCCCGTCTGAACTCAACACCGGTCTCAGAGCTCCAACTCTGAACGACCTTACACCTTCGCTTCCTACCTTAGAACTCACTTTCTCTCTCTCGTAAACTGCAGCGCACCCTCCTTTCTACGGGGTTTCTCCTCTGTTTCCAAGGGTCCTTGACAACCCTTCCTCCCTCTTGACGGATCTGTCTTCCTAAACAAAAGGTGCACTCTCTTTCTTATCTATCAAAGACCGCATTGCAATGGAAATACCTTTCATTATGTCCAAGTCGCCACCCTTCGGATTAAGATTTTCTAAAGGACGCCTTTAACGGTACACAATAGATACATATACAATACATACAATATGCTAATCCCTTAAGAATAGCTTTCAACTCTTGCACCTGTGAGAGAAACCTGACAAACATTAACCAAAGAATTTTTAGAATCATTTTGATATTTATTTATTTTTACATTATTACCAAAAATTTTTAAAGTAACTTGATGTATTGCGTCATTACCAATAATCATGTCAAAATCAATAGAACTATCATTAATCACAAAAACAGAGGTTTGAAATTTAGAATCATCAATTTCGATTTCTGCTCTAAAAATAACCAATTGGTCTGCATGATTTTTTACCTCATCCAGTCAAGCACATATCTGTGTTACTTCTAATTTTACACAATCTTTAATTTTATTAAAATTACTTTTCTTGAAAATTGTACGCTGACTGCCTGTATCTACTAATGAAATTAAATTTAATGAATGCAGCTTGACTTCGTTAAGAATTAAATTTTGAGAATTAGTTACAGTATTTACTTGAGAATGATCATTAGAAAATTTTGCATCTTTTCCTTTACTACACTCAACTAATTTGTGGCCATACAAATTACAAGAAAAACAAAGTAGACTTTTCCTCTATATATGCATTTAATACTTTCATGATTTTTTTCACCACAATTGTAACATCGAATATCAGACTTTACGTGTTTAGATTTTTTCTTGAATTCTACTTCAGTTTTTTTTAGCTCACAGGCTATCAAAGCCTTGCGAGCTAATGTGCCCGCCCGTTCTGTATGTATGTATGTATGTATACGTAATGTACGTAACGCGATAACTCTTGATAGAACTAACTGTTTTGTTATAAATTTTGTTTATAGGTTCCCTGTGATAAGGCGCTTCCCTGACTAGTTTTGGGGCTTCTTTGGTTAAGTATAAAGGGAGGGGGACGGGGGGCTAACCCCCCTTAATTTAGATAAATGGGTTTTTCATGCAGAATTATCCGAATTTCTTCAAATTTTGTATATAGGTTCATTGTGATAAGGCACTTCCCTGATTAGTCTTGGGGGTTCATAGGTTAAGTATAAAGGGGAAAAGGGGGGCTAATAACCCCCTTAATTTAGATAAATGGGTTTTTCATGCAGAATTATCCGATTTTCTTCAAATTTTGTATATAGGTTCATTGTGATAAGGCACTACCCTGATTAGTCTTGGGGGTTCATAGGTTAAGTATAAAGGGGAAAAAGGGGGCTAATAACCCCTTAATTTAGATAAATGGGTTTTTCATGCAGAATTATCCGAATTTCTTCAAATTTTGTATATAGGTTCATTGTGATACGGTGCTTTCCATATTAGTTTTGGGAGTTCATTGGTTAAGTATAAACGGGGAAAGGGGGTCTAATTCCCCCGCCCTTTAATTTAGATAGGTGGGTTTTTCAAGCAGAATTACGCGATTTGCTTCAAATTTTGTATATATGTTCATTGTAATAAGGCGCTTCAACAGTTTAATATACAATTAGTGTGGATAGGCTTTGAGCTCAATGCCCTCAGTTTAACTGGGCAGTTTTCTCTTTATTTAAATCTACAATCGTTCATAATGCCATTTATTAACATAATAATTACTTGCACTACCTATTAAAACAGATATTTTAAAAAACATCAAAGAGTCAGTTGTATATGTCCAAAAGCTTGTTTAATAAGCTTGAACATGTACATTGCTCTTTGATGTGTTTTAAAATAAATTAATGTCTGTTTTAATAGGTAGTGCAAGTAATTATTATATTCTACTTCCGGTTTCATTTTAGGTCTAGCGCGTCAATTTCTGATTTTACATTTTCATAATCATATCTTAATTTCTCATAAATTTTAAGTTTCTGCTTAAATTCATAAATATAAGAACAACCATAAAAAAGATTTTTTTTAAATACAGGAACATTTATTCCATTTATAACATACTGAATTAATGCGGAATTTTTCAAAATTGCCTCTGGAATATAACTGCTTCATGTTTAAAAATTAGTCATCTATTGATTCATTATCCCTAAATTTTTCTTTTTGATAACAATTGATGATTACATATTGGATTAAATTACATATTGGACAAAATTCAGAAATTTATCTCAAGAATTCAATTTACTTTTGCTTTGTGTTAATAATTTAGCTTTTCCTGTCATACATTCGAGTAGCCGAAAGTGCGGACGAGAGAGAACATTCCAAGAAAAGTTTGTAGCCCAGTAAGTAAGTTGAACTGCACATACAATAAATTAAAAAACTTGGGAAAAGCCTGCAGGACTCTGCTAGTGTTCTCTAGCCAAATCGATGTGGATAGCTTCCTTTCGTGCTAAGTTATCACTTAGAACGGAAGATCTCGTTCAGAATTTGATCACTATAAGGGATAGGGATATTTATAGGATGGTTATTTATGTTAAAACAAATGCATTGATATTGATGCCACGAACATGTCAAATATTTTTTTAAATATAATTGCACAGTATTAAACTTTATTAAAAAACTTCAAGAAACCCCCCATAAAACTGATTTAGGGAAAAACGTCAAACATGGTTCAACATTTCGCTAATATGGTTACCTGTGAAAATATCGCTCAAATAGTGGAAGTGAGCACCCAATTTCTCAATATATTGGTTGCAGCTAAATTGGCGCCAATATTTTGGCGAAACGCTGAAACTTATTTAACAATGTAGGTGAGAAATTGACATTTAATATTGACAAGTAGGTTTTGGACCACTCAGGAAAACTTATTTTCATTTTTATTTTCTCACAAGTTTCATTTCAGATATTCTTATTCAGGTCCTATAAGGAATAGAACAATGTTTTAGTTTTCTTATATAAATGTTAAACAAGTATAACGATTGTTCACCAGATGGCCTATGCGCGACCATCATTGCTGACAGTAACTGTTCAAAAATCCATTTAAAACTTTCCTTTTGCGGCATTTTCTGAAAGATCCTTTTCTTTAATGGAAAAATAAAAAGCTTTGCTGGATTTTTCGGAATCTGAAGCAGAATAGCTGCAATTTGTCTGCATTGTTGAATGAAAATGATTTCATGAATCCAATCCACAACACTGCTGTCAAATTCTTAATCACTACTTAAAACACCCTTGAATGCACGGAATTTGCAGATATTCTTATTCAGATATACTAAAACCTCGTCAATCCGAACTAATTCGGATCACAGCCAGTTCGGATTCACTGATTTTTCGTATTATCCGAACAATAAATTATTACAGTAATGTATATTACTAAAACTTATTATTATTAAACTATATTAACAATTAACTACGTAATAAATACAGTACGTTAGACTGTCATAAAGCTATTTCAAATGGAGAACTTGATAGTGGAGAAATAAAAACTAATATTTTCCCTCCAAATGTAACTCTTTTGTTACAAACAATGGACCAGAGTCAAAGTATGAAATGTGCCTTACAAAAAAATGTTTTGACAGAATTTAATTAATAAAAAGACCTCACGAGAAAGATATCAATTATAACTGAATATGTTACAATTTATCTAAAATTTGAAAAACGCTGTTTGATTTCAAATCACTCAAATAGTCATGATTGCAAATTTCACGCGTTTACATACAAAATGTCTGTGTTAAAAAGTTTCGTGCTGTTGAATGAAGGAAAATATTTTTTTGAGAACTGCCAAAAGCTTCTGCTTTTTAAAAAAACTTTTTATAATTGGTTATACATTTACTTCAAATGCACTCACCGTTGGACACTGATGCCATTATTCAAGATTTAATGCTCATTTCTAAGATTCCTTACGATTAAAAATCTCTAGAATTTAATTGCTGTAAATTCTAGAATGACCATATTAATCTGCCAAGAAATATAACCGAGTTTTTGAATTTCTGCCAGTTTCTTCTTCTTTTTCTTCTCTCTCTCTCTTTCTTTTTCTTTCTTTCTTTCCTTTTTTTTTTTTTTTTTTTGAAATATAATACTCACGTAAAACAAATTAGCTAAATTGCTGCTTTTAAGTTTATACCAAAAGATGTAGTATATTTCTATTATCCTACTATATTTCTTAAATATTTCTGTTTTTAACAAAATCCCTAAATTGTCCCGGTTTCAGAAAGTTCAACTTTAAAACGTAAAGAAATTTTGATTTTTTTTAAAAGGCGTAAACAAGAGTACAATCGTAATAAGAGAGCAAATTCCACATTTCTCTTTTATTGACAAGGTGAAAAACTCCAAAAAAAAAAAAAAAAAAAAAAAAAAAACCACCTGTGTGTGTGTGTGTTTGTCGGGGGGGGGGGGGGTTACTTTTTATTTTCACGACTGTACACATTAAATTTGTTTCAGTATTCGAAAATTTAAAAAAAGAACGTGCCTTCTTTTTTTTTTTTAGGGTGAACGAGAAAAAGATCTACATCTGGGAAGGGAGGAGGCAATTACACATTTTTATTTTACATCTCGGATTTCATACCTCGAAATTTGGTCACCTTAACTATGGTAATCTAATTTCTAGGTAAATATAAAACTCTTACCTGGTATCTGTTGAGTATTTTAGAAACGCATCCATGGGATACTCTTAATTTTCTGGATATTACACAAGGACGGACACCGGCAGCCGCTAATTCGACAATTTTTAGTCTGACGTGGTTAGGAAGGGGTCGACCATTTATAAATACACCACCTGAAGAAGAGTTGAAACATGTAGATAAAACACACGCATAATATAATAAAAGTTAATAATAACTGTAATTTCAAACATATGAAATGAAAAATAAAATTAATATTTGTATTCCAAGGAACCGAACTATATTGTTATACGACAACTATAATTGAGATAAAAGGGAGAAGTAGGATGATTAGAAAAGATGATAAAAAAATACAAGGTAAACAGATTTTTCTCCAAAATTTTATTAATGAATTTAATTTATTTTTTTTAAATAGCATCACACAATTATTCTTATTTTATTTTATTTATTTATTTATTTATTTATTTTGCTTTTATGATGTATGCACAGAAAAAATAAAACCCAATTTTGGGTCGAAAGATTCTTAGGTATGTGCCCAAATTGGGTCATATATATATATTTTTTTTTAATGAGTATTTAACAGTGCCCAAAATGGACACACAGTGATAACCAAAACAGGCATGACCCAATTTGAGCACATGCCTAAGAATCTTTCGACCCAAATTGGGTCATATATATATTTTTTAATGAGTATTTAACAGTGCCCAAAATGAATACACAGTGATAACCAAAACAGGCATGACCCAATTTGAGCACATGCCTAAGAATCTTTCGACCCAAATTGGGTTTTATTTTTTTCTGTATGATCTATGACTTCTTGCATAAATATTTTTTATTATTATTAAAATATTTTTTAGTGATTATGTAAGAGTATTTCGTATCTTTTTTGTCATTACCTATTAAAAATAACTAAAAAAATATTTTTTGATAACTTAGTATCATACCGGTATAATTTTCAAATCAACTGTAGAATAATAATGGAAAAATAACAATTTAACATTTACTTACCTAATTGATTTACTCGGCCCTGACCTGAAAATAAATAAATAAATATAGTACACATACTAACACTTAAGAAAACATTTTGAAATGAATAATTAAAAACAATTATTCGAACACAAAAACATGCGAGAACAATGAATTTCTAAGATTTGACTTTTTTACGACCTATTCATTACTTTTTTATTCAGTTTATGTCGCGATATTTAAATATGTTAAACATGAAAAGAACATATAACTGCTTCATTTACAGAATTAAAAATCAAACACATATTTAAATGGTTTCAAAATTAAAGACAATCGATTGAAATAACGACTTAATTTGGTTAAAAGTCATTGTTCCTGTAGTTTCAACAATAATTACTATCGTTAAATGAAAACAACTAAATATTAACTGAAAACAACTAAACATTAAATGAAAACAACTAAACATTAAATGAAAGTAATAAAAGAAAAGTGTTTTTAGTTCTGGAATACTTTAAAATACACTATATATTAATAGTTGAGTGTTGATATAATGAAAGGAGAAATTTGTGAAACTCACAATACGAAAGGTTTATTGATATATTTAAAATAATAATAAATATAAATGCCAAGTGCGCCATAAATTCGTTAAAAAGGAACAAATGATGCTAAAAAATTGCGGTTTACACGAATGGGATTAGAGAGAGATAGGATTTTGCTAACAACAACAAAAGTCGGGCTACAAGAAAACTTTCAACCTTTGTTGCTGCCGGCTTATTGCTATATGGACAAAAGCTTTCGTAATGCACGCAAAGCTTGTCGGCAGTTTAAATTATCTATTACGTGATCTAAACGTTGCATTAAAAATTATACAAAATTTCGGTATTCGCACTAAAAGTCACATGTAATCACCAATTGCTGATAGATGGCGCAAGCATGCATAATATGAAACAGATTTTTGCAAATTAGGCTGTCAATAAATATAAAGCACATCAATGCACAAGATTCTTCATTTGATGCCAGCAGCATGCTATCGTTACCAAATCAAGCGATGTTGCTTAAGCATTTTTACAAGAACAGGGAATCAGCAATAGGCGCTTTGTGAAAATTCCGCACGGTAAAAGAACTCAAGATAAGAAAAGGGCCTGTTTCATGTGCTGGGATACTGAAGCTTGTCGTAAGTTTCGAAAAAACGGATCGTTTGGAGGATCGCCCAGGAAATGGAAGGCCTCCTTTTGGCATCTGCTTTATATTATGTATGTCAGTGCCATATATCGGTAATTTTTTGAATCACGATTTTGTTTGTTATTAAAAAAAAAAAAAAAAATTCGATATCCCTCTAATCCCATTCGTGCAAACCGCAATATTTTAGCATCCTTTGTTCCTTTTTAATGTTTTTTTTTTTTTTTTTTTTTTTTTTAAGTTTTAACGAATATATGGCACACTTGGTATATACATGCAGTTGTAAAAGTACTGCCCACAAAAGAGTGCGTTCAAAGAAAAAACTACATTTGTTACAGCATCCTTCAGAAGTCTTCGGATTATATTTTACATTATATTACAAGATGGGTTAAGATTTTAAGGGTAGTTAGAAAACAACGGATAAAACAAACTGACAAATTGAGTTACAAAAAGATACAAAAACAATTTCCCAGATTTATTTGAAAACTTTAAAAAATTAATTTGCTTCTTTTCAATGCATAATTACAGATTTTATTGATTTTTACACGCAAATATTTATAACTTTTGTAAGTAATTTCAATTTGTAAAGCTAATATTAAGTAATAAAACCATGGAAAATTAATTAACCATTTAAGTTGATTCTTTATTAATTATGTAAAAGTCATATGGTTAATACTTAATAAAAGTGATTTTTTAATGTATTTTGTTGAATTTTTGTTCTTTGTTCTATGTATTTAGCTTAAATATTGCAATCGCTGAAAAATGTAAAAAATGTAATCGAAAACGTTTGTTTAAGTAACGCATTATGGCTTATTAAATTACCGCTAACTTTCAACCTTTGTTGCTGCCGACTTATTGCTATATGACAAAAGCTTTCGTAATGCACGCAAAGCTTGTCGGCAGTTTAAATTACCTGTTACGTGATCTGAACGTTGCATTAAAAATTATACAAAATTTCGGTATTCGCACTAAAAGTCGCATGTAATCACCAATTGCACACAAGAAAATACCCTTTCTCAATCATCATGTTTAGTGGAAAGGCACCAAGAGTTTCAGAAGTTAAACACTCAGTCATACTATTTTGGCCACATCACATTTTTCTGATTGTTTGAAGTAGAAGTTCCAGCTTGCTTTTTAACACTTTCCATCATAGTTGAAAAGTGTTTATGACTTCGGTTTGTCTGGCCGTTTGTCTGCCTTCCCATGCTCTTACTCGCTCAAATATACTGGGATTGCCAATTGATGTATGTTATTGAGGTTTACTATGTTTGCTATTAAAAATGAAGTGTGTAGAATTTATAGCTCGTTTACAGCTTACGGGGATATTCAAAAGAATTCCGTTACATTGCGATCTATGGGGGAAAAACCGTTTCCAATGTATTTTTATTTCAAACATATTGAAATTGATATTACACCACTGAGGTTCAATACAAGGTGCTTACTGTAGAATATGGTGTGCATAGCATTTATCTTTCATTTACAGGGACACACAAAATAATTTGGTTACAGTACCATCAATGAACTATTATTGCTGGAAATGGGTTTTTAGCTGTGGTAATATGCGTTTTAAAATGTAATTTTTTTTTTTTTTTTTTTTTTTTTTTTTGCTTATTACTTGGGCCATTACTGTCATTATAAATTCTATAAACCTATATAGGGATACACAAAAGATTTCGGCAATTTGCTGAAAGGGATTTTTCGAAATTGTCGGCAAACTTTTTAGAAGGCCAATTCTAAGAAAAGAAAATTTTGATCCGATACCAAAGATAATAATCAGACTGACAAATATATACTATCAAGCAGACTCCAGTGTTATTGAACATATATGTATTTTTAAACAATCTGCAGTTTGGATGCCAGATACTTTTTAGTTACTTTTTATATGCAAATATCTCAATTTATAAAATTTCAATAAGCGGTATAGTAAATTAGCCAATAGTTTAAATAAATCCAGTTTGAATAATCATTTAAAAGTTAATTCTTATTAAAACTTTTGTTAATTGGATTTTATAGAATTTGTTTTGTTTTGTTTAATGCATTTAATTTAATTATTTGGATTTAGTGAACAATCTAAATAAATGTAATTCAAATCGTTCAAATAATTCATTCTGCATTATTAAATTATCGCTAACTTTTAGCCTTTGATGCTAGGGGCTTATTAGCACACAGCATTCGCAATGCATTCTAAACTATTGACAGTTTAAATTACCTGTAACGTTATCAAAATGCTGTTTTAAAAAAAGAAAAAGAAAAATTTACAATTCTCGGCATTTTTACCGAAAACCATACGTAACCATCGATCACATCGGCAAAAACAGTTTCCCAATCAACGTGTTTACCGGAAATTTGTGCGCGATGTGTTTTTGCGGAAAGTACCCGGGGGACATTTCAGAAGGCCAGCTGTCAAAAAAAGGGAGGTTGGTCCGAAACCAACAACTTCCGACACATTGAGAAATGAGTCTGGGCATCGACGGAATACTGAGCGAAATGATAGGGGAACGGGCTATCATTAGCTTACGACGAGACAGGTCTTCGGTTTTGACTGACGTAATAATTGTTTATCAGAAGAGTTCGATCAGGTTACTTTATTTTAAAATACTAAACAACACTCCGTTAGATATTAATTAGTCATATATCTATTGATTCTTTTTACTTTTAACTTTTTTTTTTTTTTAATATAATGCTGTTTGTCAAATCAGTCATTTTAACAGGGCCTCAACTTGATTGTTCTTTGGGGGTCCTTACTCATTAACCAATAGGAAATTGCTTATATTCTTAAATTATTCCATCGTGGAAAATTTTATTATCATGGGATTATAATGTTCAATTTGTTGTTGGTTAAATTCTAAAATATATTTTTGACTTACGCAGAAAAACTAACCATAAAAACATAATTCTTAGTTGATGAGCAATGGAAAGTAAATACTCTCTTGAGAATAATTTCATGCATTTCAATAAAGGAGGTGTGTGTGTGTGTGTGTGTCGGGGGGGGGGAGGATACTGTAGGTTTCATGATCCCCATCCCCTGAAGCTAACTACATTTCAGTAATGATAATAATAATAAGCAGTATGAGGACCTGACTGATTCTGAGTCCTGAGTCTGGAACCGCTGTCCACCCCTTGTGATGGTACTGCTCTGAGTCACCAGTAAGAAATGATTTTCGTCTCGAAAAAAATCTTTCCAATACACTTTATGCAAGTGTTTACGGGATAAAATATGTTTAATTAACAAAACAAAAGTCATCAGAAATGAAAGAATGGTATCCGTCAGTGCACAGATAAAAATAAAACCCAATTTGGGTCGAAAGATTCTTAGGTATATGTGCCCATATTGGGTCCTGCCTGTTTTGGTTACCACTGTATATCCATTTTGGGCACTGTTAAATACACATTTTCAAAAAAAAAAAAAAAAAAAATAGAGTGCTCAAAATGGATACACAGTGGTAACCAAAACAGGCATGTTCCAATTTGGGCACATACTTAAGAATTTTTCGATAGAAATTGGGTTTTATTTTTTTCTGTGTGGGAATTGCGCCAAATCAAATGTTCTCAAATCCACAAACCCGTAACGTGTCTCAAACATGACGTAAATTTTACTCTATACGTGCAGAAAAGTCCCTGGTAATTTAAATTAGATGTCATATAACTGCATAGTGTTTTCTTGTTTGTCGTAGAATGAAGGCATCTTTCAAAAGATGAGAAGCAGAGTGTACCATCCCTTCTTGTATCTTGTAAGTTGAATAATAATAATAATAATAATCTTCAATGTACATCTGTACTCTATAGTGTCTTGTATTTTTTGCTATAGGAAATAAGAGTACCATGGATACATTGGCAAATTATTATAATACAGCCATATGTTATAATTCTTCATTTGATATTGAGTTTCCGTTATATTTGGAGACGTAGAAGAATTTAAAAAAAAAGAGAGAGAAATAATTTATGGTATTAAATTTATTTTAGATCTTCCCTATATACACATGAGAAAGGTGAACTAAATCAAGTGGCATATTGGGGAAATTACATTTTTAGGAAATTTAGCGAAAAGGATTTGAGATTTTTTTTCTTTTCTTTTTTTCTTTTCTTTTTTTCTTTTTTTTTTAAATGCCAGCGCCAAAGAAATGTTTTTGGTCTTTCTCTCCTGGGAGAAGGAGTTACTTTTGAGAAAAGATTTATCTGAGTTTCGAGACTTAACACAGGAATTTCACAAAATTTTCCAAAACATAAAATGCAAACTATTCAAAACTATTTAGGGGGTTAATTGGTCTAAGGAATGTGCATACTTTTTAATTTAGAAGCAAATAGGGTGATGAGATCAATTTAATTGGCACATTCCTCTTTATACTCTTCACGCCATTGGAAGTAAGGAAGTTTATTAAACTCTTCTTCAACATATAATTTCAAATATCTTCATACATTCCGATTGGATAAAAATGAAACCTTGCCAGAAATAAAAATAGTTAAATTAGCTCTTAATTGTTAGGCTCAATTTCATTGCTCCACATATAGATTTTTTTCTTCGGTCTTACAGCGTGAAAATTCTTGTTACAGTCACGGAAAATACTTTCGTGTTGTCACTAAATGTCACGCATTTTCCAAATTAAGCTTAGGCACATTTGAATGATAATTATAGTGGTGTGTCTTTTGTAAGTCCTTTATATTCTCTAAGTCATACGATCTTCCTATTTAAACTGCTAAGAGTCAGAAGAAGATTATAAAATGTTTTTTTTTAGATTTTGTGTGGGGAAAAGTTCAGGAGATAGATTCTTATATGTATATTGGAGGAATTGGAACTGACATTTTATGAACAAAGGTTTTGAATTGTAATTATTTGTAGAGGTATTTGCTCATGTTGATCAAATTGTGCTGAATAATTCGCTGATGTAATCACATAATGGATAAAAAAATAATATTTTTTTTTTATCCATTATGGATAAAAAAAATAATTTTTTTTTTCTAAAAAGCAAGGATTTTTTTTTTTTAAGGTGTGAATTTAGTGGTGTGATATTGAATAAATAGTTGCACATTTCTCTTTTTTTCTGCGATAACTTTTTAATTGCTGTCCCTATATTTTCATGTTGAAGGAATCGGAAACCTTTTTATAAACATACTTCACAGGCTGACTGATTTTAATTTATCGTCATGGTTCAAAAGTATCGTATATTGTTCAGATCGTCAAATCTAAACTCACTATTTTCTAACTCATTCACACAATCATTCTTGTCAGTAAAGGCACAAAACTTGACACATTACACGTAGTGATATTCAGATTCTAACAATCGAATAGCCCTTTTCACCGTTCTGTAAAAATAATGGATCTTTCAGAAAATTTCAAAGCTGACGTTTTGCACCGATTATCTTGATGTGACATTGACAGAATTGTGAGCATCGAGTATAAGCAATCGCCTTTGACTCAAAATAACCTTCCAGGATGTTTTTTCAAGCCCAAGAGACATATTTTAAACCAGAAAATGTATTTAATAAACTGTGTCTTGTATGTGAATATTATTTGACTGAATTATAAAGTACCATTTCTGGTTCAAATAATTTATTTGGTTTGAAAAAACACCCGAAAGTTGGCAGTTATGCTCAAATATACAGAATTCATGTGAAAATGAAAAATATATCTGAATGCTAATACCGGAACTTTTGCAAGCAAAATATGAATGAAAAGAATTTGTGAATGTATCGTAAGAGGTTGTTGAGTAGGGAAAATAAAAAATTTAACAACTCCTGTTATTCCCTTCAACAAACTACAGTCACAAAATTGGATATAAAAGTAACCATAATCCTCTCTGAAAACGGTTCTATTGGTTACCAAAAATAATATCACCGGAACACGGCATACCTTTTCGGCAATCTTTGTTCTTCCTCCAACAATTTTTTTTAATATATTTTGCCACCTTTACAACCATTATTATAAATCATACTAAAATTGACATGGTTATGTTTAGCACTGTTTCCACGGTGGGATTTTATAAAGGCTATACCAAACAAATATTTCGACTATTTTTACGACTATTTATTCTGTTTTGTAACTAAAGCTGGTTGTTACTTCAAACCTTACAAAATCGTAAAAGCTTGGGGAACTTCATTAAAATCTTACATTTTTCCCGTACTCATTTAAGAATACTGATGGGGGGAGGGGAGGGGGGCGCGGAGAAAGCTATAAAATTTCTCAGGTGAAGTCTTCGTTTTCTAATAAATTTTCAGCATGTCAACGTTGATTAGGAAGCATACCAAAGTAGGCGTGTCAACATGCTGTTTTGAAAGGGGCGGTATTGGGGGGAAACGGTTTAACGCTTTCGAAAGAGACCGTTCGACGAAATATTGAAGGGGGGGAATTAGATGATTGATAGTTTTCGGTTCCGCCGTTGAAACTGACCTCCCGGGTCGGAATTAGAACACCTTTTGTGAACAAACACCGCAAGTTACAGATATGAGAGAACCGAAATTTGGTGTGCAGCAGAGGACATTATCCAACCTCCAACCTGATTATCGCTGAAAGTGAAAGTGAAATAAAATGGTAGACACTTCCAACATTTCTCTTTTTAAAGGCTCGAGCAGTGCGTAGACTTACTCGTGGATTATCTTTTGCAGTTTTTCGGAATCTTTGATGTTTTCTGACTTTCTCCGGATGTCTAAAGTTCAGAGGCCAAAGCGGGAGCGGTTGACAGATTTTTTAAACCCCCTTTCTTTTGTTGAATCTTCCCTTTCTTTTGTCCTTGACCACAAAATGATTCGAGAAGAATGGAAATATTAGTATATCTTAGGCTGACTTGATCAGGATAGCATTAAACGCAGCCTAAGGTTTTCTCAAATCCAAAGGGGTTACTTTCAGACACATTTTTTAATTTATTTTTGTTCGGAAAGGCATGAAATGGGCAGGTGTTGTTATTCAGAAACTATGAAATTGAAACACGTTTTCCATTTTTCAGTAAAAGCAGAAAATCTTTCAGAAAACACTATCACACTCGGCGTTTTGAACCGAATTCCCGATGTTTCAGTGCGAAAAAGGGGAAAAACGTGTTGGCACGTGACACGAATCGCGTATAACGCGATAAGAAATTTATTTATCGAAAAAAGAAAAACTCATTTCGATACTAAATCGCGTCTGCCAATTTTATGACTTTGGGTTTAAAAATGAGTCAGAAAGTTTTGTATTGTTGAGCAGGTCATTTGAGAACCACTTTTAAAAAAACTATCAGTTGTAGTAATAAGGATTGACAGGTAATGAAATGATGAATTAAAAAAATTAAATTGTGAGAAATAAAAAAGGATCACCTAGCTAGATTATCGTGTATTTATTTTGTGAGTATTACAACTGCAACGCACACAAAATATGTTTTTACTTAAAAAAAAATAATAATAAATAAGGCACATAAAAATTTCTTAATATGATGCGAGATAGTGAAACAACGAACATCAGTTATTTTGTAATTCGATTCATAGAATGAAAGTCGATATCAAACATCATAGAAAAACAGTCAGTCTATGAGGTCTATCTCTACTGTGCTCCATTGATGTTTAGGGAAATAATAATAATAATAATAATAAAGATTAGAGATAACCTTTTAATAAGACAATTATGAATGCCACATTTACTATCTTCTAGTAAAAATAAAGAATATTTCAGAAAATACAGTTTGCCTTTTTAACCGATTTTTGGGATAAGGCAATAATGGAATGTAGACCGGGAGGCGGCAGCGCAGACAATCACCTCATCGAGTTGACGGCTAAAATTCTAGAATTAGTTAAAACTCGATTCACATATTAAAACGCAATCGGTCTGCCAAGTCATATCTTGGTGGAAAACACGTAAAAACCCGATTTTAGCGGTTGACTTGTAGGTTTACCATTGTGTTTTCCTGCACCCAAAAGTATAAAAACATGGAGAACTGGGTGCAGGAAAACACAATGGTAAACCTACGAGTCAACCGCTAAAATCGGGTTTTCACGTGTTTTCCACCAAGATATGACTTGGCAGACCGATTGCATTTTAATATGCGAATCGAGTTTTAACTAATTCTGGAATTTTAGCCGTCAACTCGATGAGGTAATTGTCTGCGCTGCCGCCTCCCGGTCTAATGGTGACCAGCAATTAGGTATAACTTAAGTTCTTCATATGAATCTAAAGAACAGTCAAAAACGATGTTCGACTATTAGGCACCTGATTTCTTGAAAATTTCAGATAAAAAAAAACGAGAAACCTTGGAAGTATGAATACGAATTTATATTAGCCAGACAACCAATGTCGTGCGGATCAAGAGTAGCGCCCCGGGCAAAAACTTACCCCCCCCCCCCACATCTCTCACACACATACCACTGTATTCTTCCAATATTATTCCAGTCAATTTTCTGCTTATGATAAATTACTTGAAAAGGAACAGCTATTATTAACGGAAAGGAACAATTATTATTATTATTTTTAAACATTGAAACGATACTTTTTTTTAAAATCTAAAAACAAAATTACAAATGTGAAAAAAAAATATTCATTATATTCATAAAAGCAGAAAGAGTTATCAAATGATATAAAATCATTTAAATACATAAAATATAAACTATCTCAGAAGCACTTTCCTATCTTAGAGAAATGAAATCATTGATAATTTCCCCCCAAATTTAATTTCTAAAGATTTCTATGAAAATATTTCGTAATTGTAGCATCCCCTAAGTTCAGCATACCTCTTGCCCTTCCCTTCGCATGGCCGACAATGTAAACATTTTCTTACCGTAAAAACATATGCAAACTATAATTCCAAAATTCAAGTGCGATAGTTAAGAATTTTGAGAGGATACAATACAATTTAGTTTTTCTATTCAATAATATACCATCGGAGCACCCTTAAACAGACTCACCCTTCTAAATTGACCTTTTCGTGCTGCGGTAATTAATTATTAGTTCAGTATAGCGTTGAAGTAAGTTGTTCGCACGCGCAGTAAAGAGCAATTATGTAATTTTATTTGCAAACGTGGGTATAATTTAGTTTCGGAATAGGGGATTCATGTGAGGCATGCTTATGATGTCGTGTATTTTTAATAGAGTTATTATAAACACAAGATTCAGAAGAAAAGAAAAATATGTATAATCAAATATATGTATGTGTGTGTCATAAAATCCCCTTTTCTTCTTCTTCTTGTTTAATAGAATAGAATAAGTAATAAAGTAAATTTTTGAATGAAGTTCTTTGATTATTTATTAAAAATAAGTAATCTTTTATATACAAGCTTAAATATAACGATGATTTCAATTACAGCAGATAAATAAACAAAATAGATGTTAAATTTAAAATTTTTAATATGTTAAAATTTCTAAATCACAAACATTGTAAAATATTATATCCAAGGGGAAAATATAACTGTACGCTCTGGGTTGCTCTATGAATCTGATTATACGCAATAATTCTTATAATATTTAAATGAATAAATAAAAATTAATAATATTAACTAATTAAATTGAAATAAAAATATATTTACCATGTCATTTTCAATGCGAAAATTATTTTTAAAATTTAGCATAGAAGAATTAATAATAATATTATTATTTGAAATAATGCAAAATTCATGTTACTTATTTTAAACTTTTGCTAAGTAAAATGTTTTCAAGTTAAGTTTTTTTTTTTCCGCCCAAATTTAGAAACATGATAACCTGAAATTCAATGACTATAATAATAATAGTTTTAAAAGCCAAATAGAGAAAAAAAAAAGTGATTGCCATCTTCTATTTAGAAAATGAGACAAGCTTCTCTTTCTTAGCTTGAAGCTTCTGGCATTATAAAGTTCCGTTGCGCAACATATATTCCCTTTGAAATCGCCGCAGAAAGAGTAGCCTTTGTTTTACATCTCAAAATTCATCCGCGACCATATACACCTTTTGGTTTAGAGATGTAAAAATTCCTACATTGCGGTTTGTTTTCTAACGGACAGCGGGCAGTTATTAATTACATTCAAAAGTGAAATGATAAATGATTTATTCCTGACGTTACTGCAAGAGGAACATCTAAAAATTAAAGGAAACAAAGTGAACGATGTAGAAAGAAAAATTGAGTCATTGAGTTTTAAAAATTTGCATTTAATTCAAAATGCCTATAAAAGCCTGTTTTGCTGCATTCATTTTTCCACAAATAAGTTTTTATGTTTTATGTTTGATCTACACATTTTTTTTTTCTTTCGGCAAATCCATTTACTGATTAGGAATTACAAGAGAAAATCCAGTGGTTGCAATTTTCTATTTAGAAAATGAGACAAGCTAATCCTTATAACTTTGAATGACCTAATGCTTCGTCACTATAAAGTTCCGTTGCGCAACATATATTCCCATTGAAATCGCCACAGAAAGAGTAGCCTTTATTTTATATCTCAAAATTCATCCACGACCATACACCTTTGGTTTAGAGATGTCAAAATTCCTACACCGCGGCTTCTTTTGTAGCGGGCGGCAGGCGGTCAAAGGCTCTCGCATTCGTTTCGTTTATTCATTATTATTATTTTTTTATTCACACCGTGGTCCTGTGAAGTCGCCGCGCAGAGGTGAGAAGACAAGAGGGCGGATCACCCCCCTCTTTGTTGTCGACCAAGAGTTATGAGATGGGCAGTCACCACCGGGTGGCTTGAGATCGACAAAAGAAAAAATGACTCGCTTGATGTTACGGTGTTACCAGAATACAATAAAAAAAAATGTAACAGGGAAAGTGTTTTCGACGAAATTATGGCAACAACTCTTGGGATCAGATTCTGATAAACCCTCGACAATAAAAGTCAGTTAGTTTTCTAATTCAGTTAAGCAATGATTCTCCTAACTACTATTATAGCAATTCTCCAGAATGACAGAAAGTTTAAAGTCAAGTCGTCGAATGATGAGTACGTAACCGTCTAAAGTCGGATTAATTAAGGTACGGCATATAGCATATTGACGTGCAGTTTAATAATTAATAAAAATATTTCTATGGGAAAACAATTACAACATATTAGACACATGTACAGATGCATTAAAAAACTTGTAACGACATTTAATTCGTCAAAGTAAAAAAAGAAAACAGTCACAAATTAAAATTACTTTTAAGTTATTCAAAAATATGAAAAAAAAAAAGATTTTATTTTATTTATTTATTGTTGGAATCACAGAATAAAATATTTTTAAATATCTCTCTGACGATAAAAAAACAAAGTATTTATTTACGTTTATATGTATAAACTCGAAGAATTGAAGATAGAACTTTTTAGACAACCACACTATCTGATCAAAAGTATCCGGACACTTTTGATTCGAAACGTTTTGTCAAAAACCTAGAGAAATACTTGACGAATTGTTCTTCAACTTCGGACATATAAAGACCATGTTTAACTTCATATTTTCCAGCAAACATTTAGTTGCGTGAACAATTAGAAGGCCGACAAAAAATTGAATTAAAAAAATAATGTGTGCGATCACCCTGTATCAGCAAAAGCTTGAAACTCTCTGTAACTGTAGCACATGACTATATGGGTTCTATAAACCATTTGTGTTCTTTTGTGTAATAATAGCATGTGTATTCATGAAAAATAAAGGTTTCTTTAAAAAACTCAAGAAATTTCCGCAGGTTTTTTGTTTGTAAGTATGTAGGGTTTTCAACCAAATTTAACGCCGCTCTCAGGAAACTTGACACAGTACAGCAAGAACAATGTATTTCAATTAGAATATAAATATATTAAATATCTGATGAAATATGAGCATTTGTATTAATTTTTAACTGCGTATACGCGAACGATAACAGAATTTTCTACCCTATATATATAAAATCCTAATGAAACGAATTTGTGAAACGATTTTATGAAACGAATTTATGAAACGATTTTATGAAACGACTGATTAAACGACTGATTATGTTTCAGGGCTATTTTTGATAAAATATTAAACGCTTGATGGTGAAATTAATACCAATTGTCCATAAAAATCCGCGGATGTCGAAACTGGTAATAGAATTTTGAAATTGGAATTAGTTTTCGAGCTATTAATTTTTTTCTAATTTTAATGACATTTCTGTAATGATGGCAACTAATTACTCAGTTTTTTTGTGACAAAAAAGGGAAAAAAATTGAAAAGGATCCCGATAGGGATTATTGATTTCGTTTTATTCGTCATTTTCAAATTGAAATTGAATTTATCTTTTATTTCAATCGATAATGAAGACAAGATTGTGATTAAATTATGTTTTTCAGGAAAATTTGAAAGAAAAAATCACATTTCTATCGTCAGGATTCAATTGTCTGTCAGCATTTAATTTAATTTATAAACTGAACATATTTTGAATAAATTCGTCCAAATGACGTCATTTATGTTTCGCAAAAGAAAGGGGGGGAAAGGAATTAATAGTAATTATTATTTATTGATATCATTTTGTTATTTTTTTGTAAAATGTAATTAAACGAATTTATAAAATCACTAATTCGGATATTTGGAACGAATATATAAAATAATAATTGCCCAACTGAACGGAAGGAGAATAAAATATCCTGCTTGGTTTTCTATCCTGCTTGGTTTTTTCCGCTAAGCTTTTTAAAAAAGCGTCAAAACCCCTATAATAGAGAAGCACCAAAAGTTCATTGGGTTTGTTTTCATAACTTTTGGCAACAAATCTATGTATATTACCGAATCTATCCCTTTTTGAAGCTCGAATTATGCCAAAGCAAAGGATCCTATGAAGGATCCTTTGAAAGGATCCTTAAAAGCAAAGGATCCTATAATGGAAAAATACCCGATTTTCTTATGGACAATATTCAAGTTAAAACGCAAATTTGTTTAAATATCTCATCAATTGATGCCGAATAAATGCAGGCATGCATGCACAAAATATTTAATTAATTTTGTATGATAAATAATTATTAGAAAATTCGTATATACATATTAATTAAAATAAATAATTTACATATTTAAAATAACATGAAAATATGCATGATGGTGCACTAAAATAGAGAGAAAATTAAAACCTGTTACTGAAAATGTCTATAACATAGTACTTTTCAATACCGTGGTTTTTAGTGTTATTCACGAGCAGATGGAATTTTTCTCATCCTTAAACGCAAAGGAAGAATAGAATACAGATCGTTGTTATAAAAGTCCGAGAGGTAGCCACAATTTAAACCTAACCATTTTATACAAGCTGGTTTTCAAGTTGTAATTGATTTTACTTATCAATCCCGAAAACAGTCGTCAGTTGTCGCAACAGCTGTGTATGAGGCCATGATAATCAAAAAATGCCCCATTAAAACGTTAAGAGCATGGCAACCCAATTACAGATTTACCAATATTTTAAAAATAAAGCACGCTGTCATGTTTTTAGAGGCCTCGAAGTCTGAGCGGGGGTTGGCGAGCGTAGCTCGCAGGGGGTGGGCCCCCTAGTATGTGTATATTATATTTCTTTTGCATAATTTAGTAGACATTTATAGGGCAAGTCATATATATAAAGATGCCAGTCGAATATCGTTAAAACTCAAAAAGTTATCGATGATATAGTGGGCTGAATTTCAAATGCTTTCTAACTGGGTGATAAGGGTTTTCCACAAATTGTCATTTTTTTAATAACTAACTGGCAACAAAGGAGTACGTGTTTAATGTATGTCGACTTCGACGCGCAACTTTTGATTGAATACTTCGACTGTGATAATTGTTTTCTCTTATGGAATGGGCTCTTTCGGGTGGTTCTTCCAAGGAGAACAAAACATTAATGAAACATGACAATAAAAAATAAAATAAAAATACAAAGTGAAAAATGACAATATATATGGAAAATCCGCTACTTTTAGAAAGCAACTCAAATTCAGCTCACTGTATCACCGAAATCTTTCTGAATTTTTACGATATTTGACAGGCCTTTTTATATGAGTTTCACTGTATATAGTTTACTACTAAATTATGTAAAAATATTTTTGTTATTGTGCGCATGCACAGTTAAAATTATTTCATAATAATGCTCATATTTCATCAAATCTTCAATATATTTACATATTCCAATTTCAGTATATATATATATATATATATATATATATAGTTTTTTTTTTTTTTTTTTTTTTTTGAAGAAGAAACCTTTATATCTCCATGAATGTAAAGTGCCATTCACACAAATGTTGTGCAGAACCCATATAGTCATATGCGTCAGCTACAGATCAATTCCAGCTTTTTCTGATACAAGATATCGCACACATCAATTGTTTTATTCAATTTATTGTCGATACTCTAATTGCTCACGTTACTAAATCTACACTGAAAAATATGAGATGTCAAACAGGTTTTTCATGTGCCTAAAGTTCAAGAACAATTCGTCAAGTATTTCTCCAGATTTTCGACGAAACATCTGAAATCGAAAGTGTCTGGATACTTTTGACCACATAGTATTATATAATGGGTATATGTAAAAACTTTTGTACTAGATTTTCTATAATGCCTATTTAAAGTTAGTAAAACCCTAAGCCTAAATGAAACATTTTTATTTAGTGATTGCAAAAATTTTCAAAATATCGATAGATTGATTTTTCAATATATCGTCTTAAGGACATCGATATGTGAAAAATATCCGACAGAAAATATCGATATATCGATTTTTTTATATATTGGAATATTTTCATTGTTACTTAATGTTTTAATACACGGAATGGTTCATTTCTGTTTATGTTAAATAATTTTTTTTTAATGGCTTTTAAGTGTTTAACCACTTTCTTTAACATCAATGTTTATAAAGTCGGTAAAATTGTTTCCAGTATTTTTGTATCAATCCATTTAAAAATGTAGTAACTTTGATGATATTTGTCACTCAAGATGGTTTCTTTTTCCGTAATTGTAATTTTTGGTCTTAGAAAACAAACTAGCATCTAAGATAAAATTCGCAACAACACCTGTTTTGCTAAAGCATAAAGTTTTGGGTGAATATGCCTTAGATCCTCCCAGATTTCCAAAGGAATCCTTTGGATAGTGTAGTTACGAATATTGGTAAATATAAAGTTATCTCAGAATCCGCATATATGCTGAAGAGGTTGGAGACACAGGAAGTTAACAACCCTATTTTATTGTATTGTATAATCCTTTGATATTGAGGACTGAATTATAGTTTCTTGTAAAAACGTATCACATTTTGATATTTTTTGGTTTAAAATGTTTTTTAACATCCGTTTTATTAATTTTGATAAAATGTCTCTAATCATATCACTTTTAGAAACCATATTACTTCTTTGTAATAAATCATTATACAAATAAAACATACTACATTAACACATTCGTAAAAAACACAACAATTAACCTATCAGATAAGATTCACAAACGAATAAAGAAAACACACCCTGGAGAGCAAAAACGTCATTTGAGACAACAGGATTATGAAAGGGAGAGTCCTTTTCCCTAGTTTCAAATTTCGTTAATGATGTTTAATAAAAAATACGTAAATTATGATGGGAGGCTCTTCTGGCTTTAGAGTGATCATTGCTGTTAGTGACAAACACAAAGATATTGTAGTAGGATGCAAAAATTGCTCTGTTTAGGTGCGTTCGTAATTAGGTGCGTCGTTTAGGTGCGTTCGTTAGGTGCGTTCGTGTTATAAAAATATGTAGCACCTATTGTCGTCGTCTGGTCCGTCCGTCTGTCCGTCCGTTCGTCTGCATTTAAGAACGCAAAAACTACCTAACCGAATAGTTTGAAATTTAAGATGTATTATTTTTGCAGAATTTTGTCGAGATATTTCAAATTTTATTAAAATTGAATCAAAACTTTAGAAGATATTAATAAAAATATTTATTAAGAAATTTGAATTAAAAAAACAAAATCGGTGCTTTTTTTGTTATAGGAGCTTCCGAGGTTTAATCGTCAAGCGAGCGAGATGTTTATTTTATTACAGAAATTAATCTGCAGATGATATAATTCATTTCACAGAATTTAAAATCATCAAAATCGGAATATTTATAAAACTAGCTATAGTACGAACGCCCCTCATTTGTCACGTTTGACGTACAGTTTCCAACTTGTTATGAACTACAAAGCGGAAATATTTGTTTTAATTTGTATTTTTATAGAGTGTACAAAATGCATTTTGGGGCCCTGATCACGTGTCCCTGGTATAATCAGGCTCCGAAGCGATGCATCGCAATCATGGTTGCTACAAAATAGGTGGAAATCTCATCTATATAAGTAATAGTACTTAAAGATTTTGATTCTTTTCAAAACATTTAAAATAATAATAGCAAAGCAACCAGTGAAGTTATTCAGATTTTTAAAATACGGTAAAGTACCTTTAATGTAAAGGTCGTTTAAATGAAAAACGTATAAACGTAACTTGTACCTGAATTTTGGAGCAATTTTAAATTAACAATTCTTAAATCTGTTGAAATTTCTAGTAGACATATCCTCTGTAAACGTTTTAATTTAACATCTATACTATAGCAATAAAATACCGTTTATAATTAGATTTTCATTCTTCCAACATGCGTACTTCCGGAGAAGTCTTCGTTCCTCCCAGGCATGTATTATCTTAAGGAAGTCTCATCTGCTTCAAATCACTGGTGAAGACATCCTCCCCAGAAAATAAATACCAGCAAAAGATAACTTCTATCCGTAAAGATTACATTCACTGAATTCATAATTAAAAGATTTTTGTTTTTGTCTGTTCTTTGTAATTTTTGACTAACGCAAATAATTACATTCAAATAACTACCGCCCATCACTAGATCTAGAAGATCATTACATATTTTTTCACGAAAAGAGGACCGACTTTATATGCGGTTAACGGTAATTATATTGGCCTACTCTGTTACGAACTCTTCATTAATGTCATTTGCTGGTGACTAAAATACAGGCCACTGGGAGTGTAATTGCGAGTTGTAAGATTAAAATAGCGGCTAAAGATGAACATTTCCATTTTGTAGAATGATTGCGCATTTTGTGTTCGAAAACTACTATTATAGTTTTCTTACTAGTAATTTCATTTCAGTGATTGCATTGCTTATTTGTCAATTAAATTGTTATTAAAAAAAAATCGTTTTACAGTTTTGATTATGATTCCTTTTCAAGCTTCTTTGAATATTCTAGACTTTATTTATTCCCATTCGACGAGACATTCAGTTATTTTTTAAACATGTTTTTTAATGAAATAAAAAAAAAAAACCGATTTTCAAAAATATTATATGTAAATACTTACTAGTAATTTCATTTTAGTGATTACATCGCTTATTTTTTAACTAAATTGTTATTTAAAAAAAAAAAAAAAAAAATGTTTTACACTTTTAATTATGATTCATTTTCAAGCTTCTTTGCATATTCCAGACTTTATTTATTCCCATTCGACGTGACATTCAATTATTTTTAAACATGTTTCTTAATGAAATAAAAAAAACCCGATTATCAAAAATATTATATGTAAATACTTACTACTAATTTCATTTTAGTGATTACATTGCTTATATTCAATTAAATTGTTATTTTTAAAAAAATCGTTCTACACTTTTGATTATGATTGATTTTCAAGCTTCTTTGCATATTCCAGACTTTATTTATTCCCATTCGACAGGACATTCAATTATTTGTAAACATGTTTTTTAAGGAAATAAAAAAACCGATTATCAAAAATATTATATGTAAAAACTTACTAGTAATTTCATTTTAGTGATTGCATTGGTTATTTTTCAATTAAACTGTTATTAAAAAAAAAAAAAAAAATCGTTTTAAACTTTTGATTATGATTTATTTTCAAGCTTCTTTGCATATTCAAGACTCCATATTTATTCCCATTCGACGTGACATTCAATTATTTTTAAACTTGTTTTTTAATGAAAAAAAAAAAAAAAACCCCGATTATCAAAAATATTGTATATAAATAAAAAAAAACAAAAGGCACATTTTTGAAGATAGTTTGACAGTTTTAAAAGCTGTATGGCGGAGTTTATTGAATTTGCATACACCTATACAGCATGTAACATATACCTAGAGATATATTTGATAGCGCTTCCTATATTTCATTTCGCCGTAGTCGTAGGAAAATAAAGCAAATTCATTAAACTAAAATCATTGTCATTAGAGAATAAATTTTAAGGACTGACGTTTTAAAACAGTCTATTTCAATAAAATACTAAAGATTTAAAACAAAAGTAATATTTTTAAAAAATTAGTCATTTGTTAGTTTAATGGCGAAAAGTTCAAAAACGAATAATACTATTAAACAGGAAAAATAACGTAAGATCCAGTCCTAATAATGCATTAAAAATTCTTATCAAAATAGATAATATTTTAAGATCTACTAAAATGAAAAATTTGTTGCACATTTGAATTATTAAAAGGAACTCTAATGGAACAGAATTCCCCACTACTGATTGTGGAATGCTTATAATAACCTATTTCTGGAAAATTTCAAACAGTTCAGTTTTTTTCAATGCCTCATATAAGAAAAGATTTTCGAAGCTTGTGGACATTGTAAATTTCTAATAACCTATTCGTAAGAGGCACACTTTATTCCTATTTTTATTCGTATTACTCAGCAACAGATTCAGCAAAGTAACAGGCACTATCGAAATTCTCGAATAGATGACATAGTGAAACATTTTTTTTCCCTTTCAAAGGTAAATTTCTTCTTTCTTTCCTTATTCTTTTTTTTTTTTTTTTTTTTGGCCACTGTATTTGTAAAACTATTTAACTTTGTTACATCTCTTATAAAACAGAAGGTTTTTAAATGTTTAAGTCATAATAAAATGATAGTGCACCTAGATTAATCATCATTTTGTTTTAATTCCAACCATGTGGTCTGTTCTATACCTTGGCCAGAAAAACAGATTAAAAGTTGGAACATATCCAAAATGTATAACATATGCATGGTTTTAAATATTTTTAATTTTTTTTCTTCTTTTTAAATAAGCCACTTTGCACAAAGAAGGAGTACCCTCAATCTTTCACATCATATAGACTAGACAATCATCACCAAACCAGGATGGCTCCGACCAATTGTGCAATGTGTAAGGAGCATACAGAGGCTGTGATAGTAAAAGTGTCAAGCATTTTAAACGAGGGAGAAAAATTATAAAAAATACATATTATTTAATTTTATTAAAAATGGTTATTATTGAAATTTCAGTTAAGTTTTACATGTTATTTCAAATTAATTACTTATAATCACTTATATGTTATTATTCCTTAAATTGAATGTGGTAGATTAACCAATTTTAATTCTAACACAAAAATCTGATTTGAAACTTAAAAAAAAAAAAAAAAAAAAAAAAAAAACTTGAGCATTTCTAGCATTGTATCCAATTTTAGTTACTCCCACAGAGGCTAGATTGACAGGATTACTTACTGTTTTATTGAAACCTACCCCCTCCTTCCACATTCTAATCACGTGGCATGGCTATAGCGGAAAATAATGACGTTTTCTGTGCATAAAATGTGAAATACCTTTTAAACTTGGTTCTTCAATTAATAAAAGTACGATAGAAGAAGAAAATTGCTGCTTGCCGCGTACGGGTAAGGGGGAGAGAGGGGGGAATTCCGTTTATGCTCATTTCTTAAGATCAATTTTTGTTTTAAAAAATGCCAGATGAAACAACTTGATCGCCAGATTAAATTAAAAAAAATAATAATAATAAATAAACTTTGTCGCTAGTGGCCACCTGGGGAACTCATTTGTCAAGCCCTGGTTAATAAACCAATAGGAATATACGTAACTAAAATAAGTTCAATATAAAACAGCAGATTTTTTCCGGTGACAAACTCAACATTTTCAGAATTTGCATTACGAATTTGCAATCACTATTTTCCGGATAAGTGTGTAAACCTATTACTCCTTGGTTTTGGAGTAATAGGTTTTTATCCAATAAATGAAAATGTACTGAAGAAGAATTATTTTAAAGCTCTTATTGGAAAAGGAAGATCAATTCATCAACATATTTATTACACTCATTAAGAATTATTCATTCAGCATAAGAAAATCAGATGTAATGTGCAGTAGTAAATAAATCAAGTGAACTGAATAACATAATTTTTGCTATTATTATAAAACGTCCCAAGGTTCAACATGATGTTGTTACTTTAGAACAATTGGAAAAATGTGATTTAAATGATTATTTTATTTTCAAATTGTTTGAATTGCAAAAAAATATACTATAGAGAGATATATATTGAGGCAATTTGGTCACTGATTTTAGATTTTAAACCTGACTTAAAAGTTTAAAAATTAAAAATGCCCCAGGTACAACACCTTTTTCTATTTTCCAAAATTTGGTTTTATCATCAAAAAGTATGAATTCGAAAACTGACTATTCATCAAATACGCTTCTATAAAAATTTCAGATTTTATTGCCTTTTCAAAAATATTTAAAATTTCGAGAGATTATTTTTGAAAATGTAATATGTAGCTTTCTGACAATGAATTTTCTGATGATAAAAACCAAATTTTGAAAAATGTAATGTGATGATTTTTTATACCCTCCATACATTGCATTAGCCTGCAGTTTTACGATCTTTAGGATAATTAAGCTCTATACAAATATTTTCTAAAAGTAAATCTCGTAAATTATAATTGATTCAAAATGTAAGAGATTTTTGAATAAAGAAAAGCTAACTGAATTTTACAGGATGCAGTAATCAATTTTCCACTTGAAATTATCTGTAACTTTAAACACACGAATTTCACATATTTCAGATTATATTTAAGAATATTTTCGGAAAGCTAGTTTGCAACACAAATTAAATGATTGGGTCAGTACTCAGCATCACTTCATCACTTCCGGACACATCAATGTCACCTCCATGAACATTCATATAAACTAGGGATATAAAGCACAAATTATGATATGAATAATTTAAAAAGCAATTGGGTATAATTTTCCTAGTAAATCCCATTCCATTATTAGATGCATTATCCAATTTATTCCACTAATTTATAATTGGAAAAGTTTATGCAATTCCATCTTCCAGTTCATAACCATTAATCTTATTTGTATCAAAATTATTGTCATTTGAAAACATCGGCCTTGTAGACCACTAACTGGTTTTTATAATAAATTTCAGCCATAAAAACCTAAAAATAAGTTGTTCAGCTGTGGACGCAGCTACTATTTCTACTAAAAGGCGATACCACTCCCTTGGCAGAAGCAATTACAGATTCAAAACTACCGCAGAGTGGAGTTAATTGCACACGAAACACAGCGACTTCAAAACTATGAAAAAGGTGTTTATGAGCAATTTTATGCATGTAAATATATCAGCTTAAGAAATTAATTGTCAAGCCACGTAATTGGGACATGGCATGCATAAATCCAGTGATGTTCTGACGGTTATTTTGAATAGTAAGTGCGGTGAATTAGTAGTTAAAAGAATGATCCATTTAAAAAAAGAAGTGATTGGGAACAAAATTTAAAATTCAATGTTGCTTATTTCCCCTCGTAATTGAATCAAATTATGGCTTATGTAAGGGATGCACCGAATATTTGATATGTATCATTCGGTATATTCGGCCTATTTGGCCATACTAACGTATAATTCGGTTTGGCCGAATCAAACTATTCAGTCTGGCGAATATTAAAATACTGGCTAATAAACCGAATACACAAAAAAGTTTCGAAAAATTTTAAGAAAAAAATCTTACATAACTGGGTATTTCAAACTGTTAATCAATAACGATATTGGGCTGAAACTTTAAAACTGGATTCTTAGTATCAATATCAAAAAATCGTGGCAAAACGAAAAACAAAATACTAAAAAATTGCATTAAAAAATCTATATTGTATTAAAAGGTTGAATCTCGATTCCTTTTACGGATGTAAAAAGATCGTCGCGAAACACGAAAAACGATATTAAAAAATCGCAGAGGACAAAATTTTACAAAATGTGGAAAAAGATTGAGACCTGATTCCTTTAATGGATATTATAAAAGCGCCGCGAAACGCGAAAAAAGCTAAAATTCACAAAAAATTCAAGAATTTCAGAAGACAAAATTACCACATTGGATTAAAAGATTGAAACGGTCTCATTTTTCTACTGTTGAAAAATCGGCACGAAACGCGACAAAACGCTAAAAAAAGCTTTAAATAATATTAAAAATTAAATTAAAATCTATTATAAAAAATGGCTTTGAGGTGTATAACTTCATACGTTACCTTCCGTTTTTTTCCCCCATTTGGGATTTATTATCGCATAAAAAAGAAAAAAACTGAAAATATGAAAAGATAAAAAGGAGCGCCAGATTTTATTATTTATTTAGTAACTATGCATTTTTTATTTATTTATTTATTTTTCATTTTTTTATTTTTTTAATGAAAATCACCGTGAGAGCAGAGAAGAATTTGTTATACGTAAGTTTTTCCTTTATTTATTTATTTATTTATTTTTGGTATTTTCATCCGGGCAATGTGGATGGCAATTTTAATATGATTAATAATAGATGATAAATTTTATCGTATTGCTACGATTTTTAACGGGTTTTTTTTAGCGATTCGTTGCGATGGAAAGTATTCGTAAAAGGAATCAGGTTTCTCTGCAATTTTGAATTTTTCATGTGATTTTTAGTGTTTATTCGCGTTTTGCGACAGAAATTTTTTTCGGAAACGGAAGAACTCTGGTAAATTGCTACTGTCATGATTAAATTCAAGTTGGAAAAATATCAAATCTACCACCTATAGCAAAGATAATGATATGTTGAAAGTTTGAATTTAATCTTAGTCGAAATTAAAACAAAAATCACAATAATACAAAGTTTGTTTAATCCGAGACCAGAGCGGGTGTTATCCCACACGGGTGTACATTACTGGAGGCAGTGGGGGGCGTTCAACCCCCATGTTTGTTTAATTCAAAGTTCGTTTAGAAAAAACCGACCAGGGAAATTAATTGTTGCAAAATGCAACTCACATGGAAAATTCAATATAAATATTTCTCCAAAAGTTCGAGAGGGAGTCCCTTCAAAGAATGCTTTTTTTTTTTTTTTTTTTTTTTTTTTTTTTTTTTTTTTTTTTGGGTGTGTATGTGGGTGTGTGTGGGGCTCAGAACACCTTCTTACGGCCCTGAATTGTGGTGATATTTGTGAAGCATCTCATATAAGAATCTTACAACTGACAAGTACAGACATATTTATGCCAGGTTTCAACCATTGGTTCAAATCGTGAAATTTAGAGGACAATTGATACCTTTTGTAACGTATTAGGTGTTCACGAAAGAAAATTTTCGAAGAATATTTAAAGCAAAATAAATTACAAATTTGTATATATTTATTTGTAGAACCCAGTCTCGCGTATAAATAAAATCTGCCGGTAAAGCAGTCTTTTTCATTTGTTTTTGTTTTTATTTTTCATTATTTTTAATTCTTTGATGATTTATCAATTTTTTTAACTGCTTTCTACTGACTAATGCAAGCAAATAGAAAATTAGTCGCGAAACGAGCTGTTTCAACTGTGCACAAAGTTTATTAATTCTCTCCAAAACATGCTCAACGGGTTAATTCCGTGAAATTGTTTGATCGAACGAAATCACTTCTACGTAATCACTCTTCCTCTTAATCATCTTCGTAATTCGATTCACTGCAATAAGCCTTCGGGAAGGCTGACAAGTCATTTTTCCGCTTCGCTGTTCCTTCTTCATTTGAATTAATAATGTCGTACTACTCACATGAAAACTAGATTTTTCTCTCGGACAGCAAGAAATTTTTTATGTGCAATTGCAGAAAAGATACGAAATATTGAAGATGAAAAAAATTGTCTTTCAAAAAATACTTACGTGTAAAAAAAAAGAAAGAAAAAAAAGAAAGGAATATATACAGGGTGATTCATAAAAGATGGGCAGAACTTTAAGGGGTTATAGTACACTTAAAGACAAATAATATTAAATAGGAGACTAAGGGTCCCAGACGTATTCCCAAGGAGATAGGGGGCATTAAAGTTTAGGGTCCGAAATTTCAAATGATTATAAAACATGGAAAAATTGGTCGATTCGTTTGCGGTTTTTGCAAAAAATTTTCTTTATGCCAGTATTTTCTTGAAATAAAATTTTAAAGTTCAATTTCAAAAAATGCCGATAGGGGGCGCTTTAGACTTTGGAGTAACAAACAACTATTTTTTAACGTTATTTTTTGTATTTCTTTAAATGATTTCGAAAGCTTAGACTTAAACTTAAATTTTGATCTAAAAATCTGAGTCCTAACGAGTAGTTAAGTAGCGTAAACTGAAATTTGAAATTTGAAACCCTTCTCCCCCCAGAACAAAAATCAGTTATTCCCGATCTTTGTGTCGTAGATTAGGCTCTAACTACTGCCGCGTTTTGCTAAAATTATTCTTTATGTCAGTATTTTCTTGAAAATAAATTTTAAAGAAAATTTTCAAAAAATTCCGATAGAGGGCGCTTTAGACTTTGGAGTAACGAACAACTATTTTATACCGTTATTTTTTGTGTCTCATTAAATGCTTTCTAAAGCTTAGACTTAAATTTTCAGCCCAAAATCTGAATCGTTAGACGTGGTTAAGTTTCTGGGGAGAGGGGTTTGAAATTTCTACTCCTGAGCACAGTTCAGTTTACCATGTCCACACATTGTGTGCTGTGATACGAGGTAAAAAGACACAAATTAGGATTATGTTACCAAAGCATATTTATTAACATGTAATCACAATAAATGTTCAAAATTGTGACCACCAGAGGTTATGCACGCAGAACAACGGCGACGAATGGAACGGCGAACATTCGCGAAAACATCAGGCTTTTCGAGCACTTCCCCTACAGCGGCGGAAAGTCTGGCGACCAGTTCCTCGGGGGATTCAATGGGTGTCTCATACATAAGAGCCTTCAATCGTCCCCAAAAAAAGAAATCGAGGGGTGAAAGATCTGGCGAGCGAGCAGGCCAAGCAACAGGACCACCTCGACCAATCCATCTGTTCGGAAATGTGATGTCCAGATAGTTGCGGACGTCTCGTACGTAATGGGCTGGCGCTCCATCGTGCTGGAACCACATGACCCGCCGGATGCGTGGAGGAACAACGTTTAACAGGTCTGGCAGCACATGTTGCAGAAATGTGAGGTACGTTTTACCGTTGAGGCGTTCAGGAAGAAGGTACGGTCCGATTAGGTGGTCTCCGAGGATTCCTGCCCAAACATTGATGGAAAAGCGTCTCTGATGAGCATGTGGATACGTAGCATGTGGATTGACATCCGCCCATACATGTGCATTGTGTGTGTTAAATGTACCTTCACGTGTGAAGGTACATTCATCGGTGAAAAGCACAGTTCGTCCAAAATGTGGATTTAGCGCGTTCTGCTGCAGAAACCAGCGGGCGAATTCAATACGATTTGGATAATCCCCTGGAGACAGTTTCTGGACTCGTTGCACATGAAACGGGAGCAAATGTTCATCCTTCAGTACCCTCCAAGTCGTGGACTGTGAGGTATCCACCTGGCTAGCCACTGTTCGTGTACTTGTACTTGGCTGCGCCGCTACTACATCCAGAATGGCTTCTGCAACAACTACTGATTCGTCCTTTTTTGCACGACCTGCATTCGACCGGGAAGCGAGAAATGATCCCGCCTCACACAACTGTCTGTGCAAGCGCTCGAAAGTTTTGCGGTTAGGCAACCGCCTGTTAGGAAATCGCTCTCCGTACATTCGTTGTGCCTCTGCACCATTTCCATCTGCCGCTCCGTAAATTAAATGCATCTCAGCCTTTTCCTTATTCGTGAAGGGCACCATCTTCCGATTCATTACTACAGCGACTTACACTTGACTCACCGTTCAGTGGTTTTTATGCCTGAATCGTGTCGAAATTTTGCATACGTGTTCTTCTTCTTCCCCATTTGACATTTGCATACTTTCTGTTTCCTTCTTCACCCGGTGACTAGCGTCAGGAATGGAGCTTTAACGTTTGCATGAGCGACGTTTCCAACTGTACCAGTGCCTTTATGAGTGAATTCCGACTATGCAGTCCTTGACGAAAGTTGTATTTTTGCCTCGTATCACAGCACAGAATCGTTGGGCATGGTTAAGTAGTGCAAACTGAACTATGTTCAGAAGTTGAAATTTGAACCCCCTCCCCTCGCTACTGAACCACGCTCAGCGATTCAGATTTTGAGTTGAAAATTTAAGTTTAAGTCTAAGCTTTAGAAAGCATTTAATGAGACACAAAAAATAACGGTATAAAATAGTTGTTCGTTACTCCAAAGTCTAAAGCGCCCTCTATCGGAATTTTTTGAAAATTTTCTTTAAAATTTATTTTCAATAAAATACTGACATAAAGAATAATTTTAGCAAAACGCGGCAGTAGTTAGAGCCTAATCTACGACACAAAGATCGGGAATAACTGATTTTTGTTCTGGGGGGAGAAGGGTTTCAAATTTCAAATTTCAGTTTACGCTACTTAACTACTCGTTAGGACTCAGATTTTTAGATCAAAATTTAAGTTTAAGTCTAAGCTTTCGAAATCATTTAAAGAAATACAAAAAATAACGTTAAAAAATAGTTGTTTGTTACTCCAAAGTCTAAAGCGCCCCCTATCGGCATTTTTTGAAATTGAACTTTAAAATTTTATTTCAAGAAAATACTGGCATAAAGAAAATTTTTTGCAAAAACCGCAAACGAATCGACCAATTTTTCCATGTTTTATAATCATTTGAAATTTCGGACCCTAAACTTTAATGCCCCCTATCTCCTTGGGAATACGTCTGGGACCCTTAGTCTCCTATTTAATATTATTTGTCTTTAAGTGTACTATAACCCCTTAAAGTTCTGCCCATCTTTTATGAATCACCCTGTATATATATATATATATATATACTTTGAAAATTAGACAAAGATTCCAATCCACACCTTTACCTTAAAAAAAAAAAAAAAAAAAAAGAAAAGAAAAGAAAAGAAAGGACTGGATATATATACTGTGAACTATAAAAGAAGATTCCGGATGAAGACCATTCTTTACCTCAAAAAAAAAAAAAGGAAGAAAAATATATATATAGTGTAAAAAGTAGCCAAAGATTACAGATAAAGACCATTCTACGCCTTTATCTAAAAAAAAAAAAGTATATATACTGTGAAAAATAGCCAAAGATTAAAAATGAATACCCTTCCACGCCTTTACCTAAAAAAATAAATAATAAATAATAAATAAAATTATGTATACATACTATGAAAAATAGCCAAAGATTCCAAGATGAAGACCATTCTACACCTTTATCTCAAAAAAGAAAAAAAAAAAAAGAAAGAAAAAAGAAAGAAAGGAAGAAAATATATATATTGTGAAAAATAGCCAAATATTTCATATGAAGACAGTTCTACGCCTTTACCTCAACGAAAAAAGAAAAAAAAAACCCAGAATTTTAGACCCATAAAATAGAAATTTTATTCGCAATTTTTCCCGTTTCAAACGTTATATCGTTCTGACACATTTATTACAAACTTATTTTCATTCCGATATGCGTGGAATTTTCAGTTGGTCACAGTCGAGTTTCGAGTACCAATCGAACAAGGATTTTATATTTTCTAGTAAATGAGAAGTATGTTTTCATCATAGTTGATTGCCATCTTTTAAGTCGATTTGTTACTTAGAAAAATGAAAAACACTGTTCGATTCTTTGAAATCACGAAGTAGAATAATTTTCTGAACATTGAAAATATCATGAATTTTATATCATGGATACAATACAGATCTATCAATGTAAAAACAAAATACTTCTCAAACATCTCAATTTCCGCCTCGCCACCCCCGCTCAACAGTGTGAATATTTTTGGAATATTCGTAAATTTATTTTTCTTCCTATTTCCTAAAATTTTCAGATATTAACATTCAGATGTCAAACAATCGAATAGCGTTTTCCATTTTGTATAAATTCGATACATTGGAAATAGAGACGTCCTAAATTCGGACACATGTGTGTTTGAAAAATTAATTCAGACACTTAAGTGTTTAAATGTGATATTTCAGACATCATAGATGTCTGAATTTAAGACACATAAGTGTCTTATTATAATCAGGGAATAAAAGAACTGAGAAAATGTCTGAATAATGATGATATGTTTGAAATTAAGACATTTAGAAATTCAGACACTTAAGTGTCTGCATTTGATATAATGATATCATATGCGCGATGACTGTGATACAATCGTGCCACTGTATATGCCAGCAGTATCAGAGAATGTTTCCGAAGAGATTAATGTTGTTTAAAATACTTTTCCATCCACTAAATTTTGATTAGACCATAGATAGAATGTCAAAATTGTATATTAAATCATGGAACTAATTTTAAATAACTGCATGCAAAAATTTATAATAGATGGCGCCACATATTATTAGACGTCAACGAATAATCAGGAAGTGAACAAGTAATTATTTATGAGTTAATTTATATTTGGTGTATCAAATAAGAAAACAATTGCTTTTCAGAAAAATATAAAGTCCTTCAAAAATTAATTGGCATACGCAGGGAAATGCAAGCCCCTCCCCCCTCCAGTAAATTTCTGGCAATGGTAAGATATATAACTTGAATTACTAAGAGTCAAGAAAGAAATGTAAATAGAGAGAGAAGGTTTTGTAATGTATTTGCCGATGATCTATCTTCATCTACAGCATAGTCCGTTTTTATAAAATGCATAATATATTCGTGTTTTATAAAATGCATAATATATTCTAAATTTTTATTTTTGTATTCTGACTCCTTGCGCAAACAATTTTTAACATAAAAGTGGGGAATTTAAAAATTCAGAAATGTTCAATATTCAAAAACAGCTTTTTAACTACATTTCTAAAATTAAAGAAATGAAACTGGTTTTTTTTCCTGTCAGAAGGTTCTGCCCTTTTGAATCCCTTGTTTAAGTTAAAATGAAAACACATAACATTAAAACTATACCTTAAATTAAAATCGTCTTTTAAGAGGGGTTCAGGGATGTACCCTTGACAAAAAACTCGTAGCTCCTTCTTCAGTTATAATTATTCTGCAGTACCTTCGAAGATTAAATTTTATCTTTTTAACAACCACATTTAAATTTCAAAACCCGGTTGGTAGGGATGGTGGTAGGGGATGGTGTCCCCGCCGGGCCACCACCGCCTGAATTCAAAACTGCCTTGAACCACCCGTTTGTGATAAATTTTTAACACATGAACATGAAAAGAACACCTAAAAACATTAATTTCCATGGTGGATTTACGGATGAAATCCCCCCCCCCCTCCTTCTTCAATGGAAAATTCTTAGCTGTACTTTCTCTTAGTGTTCCATTATTTTAAGTTACTCGAAAATAATAATTCTACTGTGTTTTTTAAAATCGGCCAAAAAGAAAATTTTGTCATTTAAATTTCAATATCCAATATTTCATGTAACGTTTCCAAGGAATTTTTATATACTGTATTAAACAGTTTTCGCAATCTGAAATATCGGTTCTTCGGACGCTACCAATTCTCAAGTAAGTATTTTCATGTTCAACAAACATGCTTTACAGACAAACATGAAAAATTAATAGCATTAACATTAATATTAAAACTAATATTATTTTGTTACTCATGCATCTATAAATTCGGTTACGCAGCTGAAAATGTGAAAATTGATAACATCAGAAAAAATATATTCCGGTTTGAGAAAACTTAATACACTATAAAAACTATTCGGAAATATTTCCAAAAAACAGTGGCAGCAAAAGAAACGTTGTTTTTATACATGATTCTTTAAATATCGAAAATCTATCACGGTTTCTGAGGTTTGTAAAGAAAAAGAACACCTTTCATGAATGATTCTTTATAAATCTTGAAAATATATTGATTTTTGAGGTTTCTAAAGATAAATGGACGTTTTTCAGAATGATGGGTAACTCGGGAGAAGTCATTGTATATTTTCGTTCGTGGTTAAATTCTATTTTCCTAGATTAAGAAATATTTGTTTTTATTTCGCAGTATAAGGAAATTCCAGCTGCCGTAAAACGCTACCACGCATGCGCGGCATTGTATTACTGCTTATTTTACTGTTTATTAATGTTAATTTTACGGTATAATACTGGCAGCTAGGGTGCCAGTATTATATCCCAAACTCAACATTTTTTTTTTCTTCAGTGTATCTGAATTTTTTTTCATTCGTAAACGCATGAAATTTGCAGTATATTCGTAAATCAGTGTTGCTACGGATCAGGGAAATTTTTCAAGGGAAATACCAGTATTTTCTTATAAAAAATCTCGTGTTATTTGACCGTGCGATTAAAATAGGCGAATATTTCTATAAGAAAATACTGCTATGTTCTCTGAAAAAGTCCTTGAACCGTAGAAACTCTGTAAATGTATAACATTTGCTAGGTTCTGTGTTCTATACTCAGATGCCAAGAAATCGGAGTTTCCATTTTTTATTTTATTTAACCTCGCAGGAAATGTTCTCAAAGTAACATTTCAAGCCAAATTTCGGAGCTCAACAGTCATGGAAATGTCGTCTTGAGATTGCAATTAGATACAATTGCAAGATGTATGACATTTATAGAAAAATAAAAAAAACGTTGTTTGATTCTTTGATGCTTAAACAAGGACTGCTATATTTTCATCCATTTCTGTATTAAAAAAATCCTTGACGGCTCGGCCTACAGGCACAGGTAGATTTCGAAGACGCAGACCGCGGGGCGCCTGTTTATTGGGAATTGCAGAAGAAATGACCTTTTTACCATGATGCGGCAGTTGGAACCGCCCTCTTCGAAATCTACCTGTGTCAAGTAGGCGGAGCTGGCAGATTTTTTTTTTTTTTTTTTTTTTTTTTTGTGTGTGTGTATCAGTGGTATCAGTATTTGGTGGCAGGTTGGTCCTATAAAAGTTGTAGATAATATTAAGAGGATTTATAATAAATTAAAGCGGATTTGATATTTGTGAATTGACAAAATTATGATTTTTTTCCTCTGAAACCCCAATTCCTCCCCCCCCCCCCCTTGAAGCCATTTTTAATGATATAAAAAAAGTGTCATACATAAATTTTCGGCTTTTTTCCTAGAAGTAATAATAACTTTAAACGGATTCGGTATACGTATCATAATTAAGAAATTGTGGGGGGGGGGAGGTTCTGTTTTCACAAAAAGCCCCTACCCCCTCCCTGGTTCGATTTTGCCCATTAACGAACTTGACCGAGATTTTATGTCCCTTGATTTCATGTATCAGTTTGGAAGAGATTTGTGCAGAATTTTTCAAGTTATCGTGCAATGGCGCAGCAACGGGGGGGGGGGTGTTAGGGGTTAACCCCCCCCCCCCCCCCCCCCAGGATCAGAGGCTTTTTTTTTTCGTCGTTTATTCGAATTTTTTTCTTTCTTTCTCTCAAGGAAAGAAAACCACCCGTTCAAACAAATTATCATAAGCATTCGTCCACGTCCAGCAGAAATCTCCCCTCTCTCCTCCGTATTATTGAGAAAGAGAGGCATTTCACAGGCGTGTGTGTGTGTGTGTGTGTGTGTGTGGGGGGGGGGGGGGTAACTGAATTGCCTTCTAGGGGAAACAAGCTTCTTCACATTCTTGTTTGGTACATTTTGAAGAAATTGTTAATTATTTTTAAGCTTGTGATAAAAATTAATTATTATTAATTTATATTAATTAATTATTATTAATTTATATTAATTATTTTTTATTAATTTACAGAAAATATTTAATTAAACATAATTAATAATATTTTCAAAATAAGAAATGTATGAAAAAGAAAACTGAAATTTTCGATTTTGAACCCCCCCCCCCCCCCCCCAAAAAAAAAAAAAAAAAAAAAAAATCTGGCTGCGCCACTGTTATTGTGTCCATAAAAAAGTGACATAGATAGATAGATAGATGTATAAAGTTTTGAACTGGGGGTGGTTTTCGGTTCTGCGAGTCATGATCTGTGTAGATCTGCAAAAATTTTTCAGAAATTTCAACATAGGGGAGAATGTAATAGGTAGTATTTCTTACGAAATCTACCTAAAACTCTGTGGATGTATCAATAAGATTAGTATTTTTAACGGTGAAAAAAATATATATCAAAACAGCTTTTATATATATTTATACTTAAAAAATGTATTATTCTATGATAATGTTCTCCGTTTAGAGGGGGTCATGACTCCCATGGCCTCTCCCTTGGATCCGCGCTTGTTTTCTTGTCTTAGAAAAAAGCATGTGATAAGTTCGATAGTTTTGCATTTTACTGACGTCCGTCGTAGGCTGTGCGGCAGTGTATTACTGCTTATTTTACTGTTTATTACTGTTAATTTTACGGTATATACTGGCAGATGGGGTGTCAGTATTATATGGTAAAATCAACAATTTTTCATTTTTTTTTTTTTTTTTTTTTTTTTTTTTTTTTTTTTTTTTTTGCAGTATACCTTTTTATAACACAAAATTTTCATCTTTTGTCTTGGAGTCTTGGTATTCGTAATTACTTATGTTTAAAGGGATATTTATACAATCGAAAACATGCTTAATTAACTTCCGTGCTATCTGTCAGTAAATTAAGAAGTCACGTTCAACAACGACCATTTTTATGATTATTATTACTATTATTAAAATGCAGTTCTACTGTCACCGTCACACACATCTCAATACTTAAAGGACACGGGACATGGCAGAGTAAATGTCATTTTTTCGGGAAATTTTTTGTGTCATTAAATGTGTGAAGCAGCGATGGAATTGTTTTACATAAAATAGAATAATATGTGGAACAATAAGATGTTTCGTTTCCTCCAGGCGTATAATTTAACCGCCAGATGTCTGAATATGGGGACCACCCTCAAAAGCAGGTATAGAGTAAACGCAACTTCAAAAGCAATTACGCATGAGCAAAGAAAAGAATAAACCGGAAAGTGAATTCTAATAAAAAATATATCTGAACTATGAACTTGGATTTGTGATTAGGATTAAATGCTCCTTATTTCTCGAATAAAAGTCCAAAATGGTGGTGGTGTTTTTTTCTTTCTTTCTTTTTCCTTTCTTTTCTTGTGTTGACACTTTTTAAAAATAATTTTTATAACTCAGCTTGATCGCTTCAGAGTGAAACACATTTTATTATTATTATTATTGATGAGATCAAGAAAAATTATACACTTCTACAAAAAAAAAAAAAAAAAAAAAAAAAAAAAAAAAAACGTAATTTCTGTTTTAAAAAATCACGCCATCTTTCTCTTGTAACTGTTAATTCCTTCAAGTTAACATAAATGGAGTTTATTTTTTTTATTGACTTTTTATTATTTAATTCGATGTTCTCAAATGGGAGTATTGGCCTACAAAAGGTTAATTAATTTTTCAATAATGATGTTTGAGTTGCAGTGGCGTAGTCGATGGGGTACGCGGGAGGACGGCGTCCCCCGACTTTTTTTTTATTTTATTTCAAACGTCCCCCTACTTTTTATTTTCAGGGGAACGCTAGAGGCACGGGAGGACGTAAACTTTTGAAACGTATTAATATTTTTTAAAGGATAAGCAGCTAAAAAATAACAATTTTAACAAACAAATCACTGATTTTTATTAATACTTTCCAAGGAAGTTAAAAAGTGTTTGGGATTCCGGATCGTCTGTCTATCGCTTCTTACTCTAGCTGACGTAAATTTTAAAACAAATTTTAACGAAAATCTCGTTGTGTGAATTAGCGTTACTGAATTCTGAATTTTATTGTTCTACTATTCAGACCCTACGTTCGGGACTATGAGTGTCCCCCCACTTTTTTTCATAACACTACACCACTGTTGTGTTGAATGATTATTCTTTATTATACTACACTTATAATTTATTATTATTACAAAAACTAATACCTTTTCTTTAAAAAAAATTACTCTACCATTTACATTAGTTCAAAAGAAAACGCTTACAGAAATTTATAAGATCGGAACAGACTACGTTTATGGACCACCTGATTTCATACGTATACGCATATAACTGTATATGAAATTGGCCCCTAACGGCAGCAGGATCTATTATTTTTTTTCATGAGCTTGATATTTCATACTCTTTCTCTAAGATTAAGTGTGAAATAATTTTTTTTATTTGTTATTCTATTTTAGCATTTCTTTTCATTCTATTTTACATTTATTTATTTTGTTCGATTCCCGAAAAAGTATTTTTCTCCGCTCAACAAGGCGAAACTTTTTGACGCATTTATGATTTTACTTATAAACATAAAAGTATATAATACTTGCAGGCATGAGTACTGAAATGATTTGTAATCGATTTTTTTTTTTCAATTTTATATACATCTTGCGTTATAAATGATTTTTGTCTCAGGTGGACAGTTATTTTTCTTTTCCGGGTGCTGTCGCATACGGTAATTTTGGTTCAAAACGTGCACTTTGGCAGCATTTCTAAAAAAGCTTCGGCCTTTACCGAAAAACGGATAAAAACAATCCAATTACATAGTTTCTTAATAAGGGCACCAGCCAATTTGATGCGTTTGCGAAAAAAATTAATAAACAAGTGGGTAAGTGTGATCGAGGATCGCACAAAGGGTTTCGTTTAATATTCCTTTCAAAACACTTTATCCTTTCTTTAATAAATCCAATTAAATTTTATTTAGCAAAAAAAAAAAGGTCATGTTTTTTTATAAAGTAAAAATTTACCGGTCTATTTTTTCGATTTTTCGAATATCTGAAACGGCCCAATAGCGGGCAAAGCCCGCTATTATACTCTGTCATAATAATATCTGTCATGTGGACTAAATACGATATTTAAAAAAAAAATAGTTTATATAAAATAGATATTTAAACCTATTGCGTAGTCCTCTGTAATCCAGGTCCTACTGCCAAATTGCCTATTTTAGAAAGTGAGACTTTTTGTGACAGTTCTTTAAAAGTATTTACATTGATTTTAAACTATATTGTTGCTAGTGTGGTAGCGTGAGACGTTGTATATATAATTAATAAATTCCATTTATCGTTTTAAACGAAAAAAACTTTATTTTAAATTCACACATTAAAAAATAAAAAAACAAAAGTAAAAATGAAAAATTATGATAAGCATCCATGCTGTAAATTTCCATGGTCAGCCAAACTCTGAGTCTGACGTCCGCTCAAAGTGGAACCTCACTCTCGAGTCTTCCAAATCCAACTGATTCAACATTCAACTCCTTCCACCATCAACTGCCGTCTGCAATTTCACTTCCCAGAGGCTTTCCTTGCATTCCAGGAATTTCCGAGAAAACATTGCATGTCGTAGGGGCCCAGTTCTTTGTATCCACAAGAACAATACTTTACAATTCTTATCTACTCATTCAGATAACATACCATTCAATACAAAGCATGTATTGCAGCTTGGCTTATCTCAAAATGAAAATGAAATTCACACTATTGATAGAATTTTTGTCAATAGAGATCAATCTGTCATATTATTTTCATTCCAGAGAGATTATCCTTTTTCCACAAATAAGGGAGGAGTTGAAACATGTCAACTCATCACAACACCTCCCCCTAAGAAAAAATTTCTAGAAGAAATTTGGCATACATATTAATAGAATAAGCTCCTTCAATCAATTTCTAAAGAGGTCAACAAAGCACAAAGGAATTTTGAATAACACATGAAAAATCCCTATAGAAAACAAACACATTCCCATACTCAGTATTTGATAGACCACACTGTCAACAGGATTTACTATAATCCCATAACTACAATACCTAAGTATAATTCCAAGAATAATTTATACAATTGATGCCCTAAGAAACAATTTTGAAATATTTCACATACATATAATACCAAATACAGATTACACTTTACATGATTCTAACAAAAAAATAATACCAAAAAGAAAGAATAGATCCATATATAACACAATGCCTAACACAATTCTTTTAAAAACTTGCTTAAAAGCCTAAATTTAGACGCTTCTGCAAACAAAAAGAACGCATACTAAATTATGCAATTATTAAATTAATGAAGTTTTACCATTGCGAAACTATTAAGCATTAAATGATAAATAAACACATTACAGATATTACAATAATGAGTACTCCCAAATTTAGAATAAAACTTAATTTAGAGAATTCTCCCAAAAACCAATATCTAATTACCTTTATCATAAAATCTTTTCAACAATAAATTTCGCTTTACAACTTCATGATCATAATTTTCCCTTTCAAAATCTTGTTTGACTTTAATGAATCTTTCTTTGTGATTCGTTTTAAAAACAGAATGCTCCATTCTTTTTAACTTTGAATTTCCATATCCATTTTCTTGGCATTTAGCCCCCCAATTTTCTCTATCATTATCTTTCATCCCAAAGTTAATTTTTCTGGCCACAGTCATAAGTGAACTCAATTTCTTTCTAATTCTATTTCTAACACGCTCAACTCCCATACTACCAACAAAATACCTGGGTATATTTACATCATGCTCAGAATTCTTTTCCCGAAATTGACCTCCTTTACCTGACCTTTTATCACTGTCCGTTCGAGACGCATCATCATTTAGATCGATCAATTTAGAGCCTTTTTCCAAATTCTTATCAGTCACGTCTCCCGGTGAATTTACCTCTATCTCATTAACAGACTTATTATCCCTTTCACAGATTTCATTCACAACCGTTTTTCTAACAACCCTTTGCTCATGATCGCTAGATAATCTGAGGGTTCCCTGCCCATTTAATTCTCTTTGATTCCCCACTTGTTTACACCCTGAATTTTGCTTATCTGTACTTCCAAATTTTAACAAGTTATAAACAGCGGGTGTTATCAGCGGAGGAGAATTCAGTTTTCTCACAACTGCAACCACCACATTCTTTTTAACATACTCTTTTTCATCTTCTATCAAAGCAATAGACACATACATTAATTCCGCTTTTTGTTTATCTCCCAGGGCCGGAATAAGAAAAACCTTTCCCACCTTTTTTACCCTCCAGGGAACATCGCATCTATCAAAAACAGCAATTTGCGCCCCTGTGTCCTTAATCGCTTTTAACTTCTTACCATTTACGCATAAATCAATCATAGGTAAATCAGTTTCCACACCTTCCGTATTATTTAAACTTTTCCCATCATTTGTAACAATCCAACCTAGATTTCTACTCTCATAATTAGATTTATCTTTTAACCATTCCGCACAATTTTGTTTCACGTGACCTGGTTTTAAACAAAAAAAACATGTAATTTGCCTTTGTTTTTCAAAAGCCTGGTCCTTCTTAAATTTATCATTTTTCACAATATCTTTTCTATTTACAAAGTCCAATTTAGATTTAATTTTATTCTTAATATTAGAATTAAAGTCATCCCCATGAGTTTCTTGAAAAGATTTCTTTTCCCAAGGTTTTCTTTCCAATCTCTCAAATTCCCTTCTAACACGTTCAAACCTATCTGATTTCTCCGCGAGTTTAGAAGCAATCTTCATTTCCTCCCAATCATCCATAAATTTTTCTTTTATCTCAAAAGGGACGCGTTTTTTCAGTTGTTCCGTGAGCATTAGTTCTTTTAAGGATTCAAAATCCCTCACTTCTAACGAATCTAACCAATTATCAAGATAACCCCTTAACTCGTAAATCAGATCCACCCATAATTCATCAGATTTTCTTTGATGATTTTCAAATTTTTGCCTCAAGGCGCCTGTACTCAGCTTAAACCTATTTAACAAAACTTTCTTTATATACTGAAAATCATCCCACTTGTCTACAGGTTGCTTAACTACAATTTGAGCAATGTCCGAAGGTAATAAAGGAATTAATTGACTAACCCAATCTTCCTGAGAAATTTTAGCTTTCTTAGCTTGCCTTTCAAAAATCATAAAGAAAAGAGTGATATTGATTAATTTGGAATCAAAACGCGGAACTAAATCTTTTAAATTTACTCTAGAAGTTCTATGCAAATCAACATTCGACGAAACTCTAACAATATCCATAGAATTTTGAATACGCAATTTTTCTAATTCAAATTGTTGCTTAAGTTTATCTAATTCAAGTTGTTTATCAAGTTTATTTAATTCAAATTGTTTTTCTGATTCAAATTGTTTAAGTTTTACTTCTTGCGCTATCCGATCTAATTCAATTTGCCTCTCTCTTTCTTTACAATCTAATTCAATTTGTTTTTCCTGTACTTTCCGCTCCGCCTCTTGCTCAAGAATACACTGCAAGCGAATTTTAGCGAAACTCTCATCATAATCCACTGCCTCAACAATACCCTGGATTATAGCTCTAGTTTTACACGTATTCGACACACTGGTCTCAAAATCATCTGCTAATAACAGCAAGACGCTTTTATTATATTTTGCTAAATACTCTACCATATTTTCCCCCAAAATATAATAAATTTCAAAATATCAGATATATTCAATTTACAATAATACAATAAATACAGAAATAGAATTTTCTTCACTATACGTATAATAATGTATTCAAAAACGACACAATTTCAATATAGCAAATTCTCATGCAACAGTGACGTCTTTCAAACTGAGTATATCCCCCAAAATAAATTTTATACCCAACAGTACAGTATAACATCAATTTATTTTGAAACATTAATCATAATCATCCACAGTATACCCATAAAATTAAGCTATAACTTTATTACTGTAATAAATAAAATGTATATAAACAAAACTCTTATTTCCAAAAGTTTTATACAAAATTATGATTAAAATACCCTGATTAATAATCTCAATTAATCAATAACAATTTACTATACCCCAAGTAAATTTTAACATATACATAAGTATATAATTTTCTTAACCCAATATAATACCAAACAGATACCAGAAAATCAACAAACATAAAAATTTAACTAAAAATTTAAGTACCAAATTAATAGCTTCCCTAGAATTCTTAAATTTCTCATAGAGTTTTGTTCCCCAAAATTAAAATTTATACACAAAATTTAATTTAAAACAGACCTCTATAGAAGATATCATAAAAGAGCTTACCTCCAGATGCAGATATTTCCTCCACACTGATACCAGGCTTCCAAGCACTTTTAAAGATGGCACACACAGATGTTTGAAGATTTGAAGACACTAAATTTTGCTGATGAGGCACTAATTGCACCTTAGATCCGTATGTAGACAACTTAGACGGTACGCCGCATATCTTCATTCCACTGGATATATTAAGAAGCACAAACACGTATCACCAAATCTATAGTTGACTGTCCATACACTACACAGCTTTTGTCGATAAAGTTCTTTTACCAGTTCTCTGCTTGCTAGAACTCCGAGAAAAAACCACGACTCCAATTAGACTTCACGAATCCACAACTCTACTTGTCCGTTTTCCACTGGCTCATCATCTGTTTAATCAGGTTAACATAGATCCGTAATCTAATTTATTCTAGATTACATATCCCATTTGCTGCCACCAATTAATTATATATACTATTGCTGTGGTAGCGTGAGACGTTGTATATATAATTAATAAATTCCATTTATCGTTTTAAACGAAAAAAACTTTATTTTAAATTCACACATTAAAAAATAAAAAAACAAAAGTAAAAATGAAAAATTATGATAAGCATCCATGCTGTAAATTTCCATGGTCAGCCAAACTCTGAGTCTGACGTCCGCTCAAAGTGGAACCTCACTCTCGAGTCTTCCAAATCCAACTGATTCAACATTCAACTCCTTCCACCATCAACTGCCGTCTGCAATTTCACTTCCCAGAGGCTTTCCTTGCATTCCAGGAATTTCCGAGAAAACATTGCATGTCGTAGGGGCCCAGTTCTTTGTATCCACAAGAACAATACTTTACAATTCTTATCTACTCATTCAGATAACATACCATTCAATACAAAGCATGTATTGCAGCTTGGCTTATCTCAAAATGAAAATGAAATTCACACTATTGATAGAATTTTTGTCAATAGAGATCAATCTGTCATATTATTTTCATTCCAGAGAGATTATCCTTTTTCCACAAATAAGGGAGGAGTTGAAACATGTCAACTCATCACACTAGCAAACGCCCATGTTTGGAGCTAACCTTGCCCACAGATTACGGAAGATTAGTTATTTCATATTTTACTAGCCGTTACCCGTGACGTCGTTCACGTAACATTAAAAGAAAAATAAATGCATTAATTAAGGAAAAACTTTCACTCCCCCGATAATTAAAAACATATGTACTCTTTATAACAAACTCCGTTTTTTCGCATATCTGAATAGATCCGATAGCGGGCGAAGCGAGCTATTATACTCTGTCATAATAATATCTGTCATGTGGACTAAATGCGATATTTAAAAAAAAAAAAAAAAAAAAAATTAATTTCAAAATTCACCTTCAAAATGTTAAAATATGCGAATATTTCCAAAAGCTGCGGTTTTTACCATGATTCAATACGTTCCTCAAACTCATATTTACTATTCTCTATTACTCATTATATTGATACTCGGTTTGTATTATTCTCAAACATTTGAAAAATCCGTTAAACTTCCTATATAACGTTAGATTAATTTTCTTTTTAATTCTCTAATGACGTGATATTAATCTGCTTTCTGTACATACACATACTCCTTGTATTATTGAGAAATCTTTAAAAATTTCCGTTTTATTACCATTATGACGTCATGTGAATTTTTTTTTCAATTGGTGAAACTTTTTATTTCATTTTTCACGTGGAAATCTTTCAATAGAAAAATAATTATTGTAGAAATAATTTTATTGTGGATTTTTAATTGCTGGCAACTGCTATAACAAAAAATGTTTTAATTTAATAGGAGAAGGCTGTTAGAATTTTGGTTTTTTATCTCTATTTATTAAAATAATACAATTTTTCAAAATTTAATATTTTGAGCTTCATAGTAGCTATTTAGCTATAACTCCACAGATTTTCATGCCTGTAAGTTATATAGTTTCTGAGAATGGCTCTGTGACGGACAGACAACGGAGCGGGAGTAATAGGGTTTCGTGAGATGAACGAAACCCTAAAAAATGTGTCAGAAAATAGCCAGTTTGGATTTGAGTTGGCAGAATTGTCAACTTTGTAATCGTATCTCCCTAGCATTGCTTCGGCCCTTAATAAAATTCTATTTAAAAATATTGAACTTATAACACTATTTTACATTATTTACATTATTACACTATTAATTTTTATATAACTATTATGCTATCATGTCCCGGCTAACACTAGATGGGGTCCTGGGGGCAAAGATTCAATTGGGGGTCCTTACAACATTCCACAGTTTGTTACTCCTTTTAAGAAAATATATCTAATTTTTGGCTTTGGGAGCCCTGAGATAATCAGGCCATGATTGCTATTAAAAAACAAACGGTACAACATTAATATTGAATTCGTCCTAATATTAAAATACTTTTTTCTGTTAAATTAACTAAGGTTTTTTTAAATATTGTATATGTTTCATAATTATTATTATTTATTTTCTCTACTTTAAAAAAAAAAAAAAAAAAAAAAAAAAGAGAGAGAGAGAGAGAGAGATGTGGAAATTAGGAGAAAAAGGGAAAGGGAAGTGTCGCAGTAAAAATCGAGATTTATTTCAACATGTGAAAACTTTCAATTAATTTGCAAAGAGTAATAAAAGTGTCAAGTGTAGACACGTGGGTAGCCGAAGCTTCGGAAAAATGCTTTAAAAATTTCTCTGGTTATTATAAAAACCGACAATTGCACGTTATTTTCAATTTTTAACAAAATAAATTTTCAGTTTTCTTTCCTTCGAACAATTGCATGTTGTCCACCTATCTAAATTAATCCCTTTGAGAGTGCACCAAATACGGATTTTATAACATTGGTTACTTTTATAAAATTATTTATGTTGACCGCGGAAAACCGGCACCAGTTGCGGTCAACTTGAGCAGTTATCACTCCCTGTATATTATATGTACTATAAGCTGTTACCCGTGACTTCGTTCACGTAACATTTAACGAAAATTATTGCATTAATTAAGCGACATGTACAATTAACAAACTCTTTATTACATTTTATAGTAAGAAAATATTTCTCATAATCCCAATTTGCATATTTTTTGTATATATAGGATCATTTAATTTTTTTTCATGAGCTTGAAATTTAATATAAGATTAAGTTTGAAGTAAATTTATTTCTTTGTTATTCTATTTTAGCATTTTTTAAAATTCTATTTTACATTTATTCCGTTCATGGAAATTGATTTAATCTATGTTTTCGTGATGAAGAATATTGTTTAAAGTGACTATATTATTAAATAAGTTTGAGAAAAATTTTTAATCAATAAATCTGTGTCAATAAATCTGTGAAAATATCGTTAACTCTCATATATTTATTTTATTTTTATTTCACAGTGCCGCACTTTTAACAGATGTGCCTCTATCAAAAATATCAAAATGTTTATCACCATGCTCCAGAAATTTTCAAAGCCTAAATGCTTATTTTTTAAGCCTATGCTTCAATAAACAAAAAAAAAAAAAAAAAAAAAAATCCTGAAAAACGCACTCCAATTATGGATAACATTGTCATATTGATTATTGTGCTGTAGTTTAGGATTATGGGAGTTTCGAAATTTGACAGGAATATATTCTATGAGGGACAAAAATTACCCTGCATATATATTTTTAACTATAGATTTAGATATTTAAAAATTTAAAGGAATTATATAAGTATCAGAAAAGGATAACTGATAATACCTCGATTTTTTTATTGGCTTTTCTCCTGCGCTTTTCCATAATCATGGTGCCTCTAAAAATAGGAGGGGATTTTCTTGTTTAATTAGTGGCATCAGCCCTTCTTTGAATTTCACGTGAACGAAGTCAAGGGCAAATCCTTTTCTCCGATAAAAATTGCATATGCTAACAACTTTTGCATCGACTTTAATATATTTATTAAATTTTATCGAAATTTAATATTCTGGAAAATTGTACCGTAAAAGGATGTTAAATTTACGTTTTAGCGAGCAATAATAAATTCTGTGGAAATTACGCCACTTTGTGTAATTGCTACAAAACGCTAATATTTTCTGAATGAAAACCGGCACATGATTTAAAATATGACGATACTTTTACCGGGGATAGTTTTTCCTATGGACTAATGCTTGTCTAGATAAAAAAAAAAAAAAAAAAAAAAATCCTTTTACTCCATGAATCGTGTTACAAACATGCATTTCTACTTATTTAAAACATGAAAGCGCTTAAAGAAATCCAATTTTATTGTACACATAGAATAAAATTAAACATTAATATTATTAAATACTAAATTTATCTAAGAAATTATATTTACAATGTAAATTAAACTGAATTTGGTTAAATTGCGTTTTTTAAATTATGTGATTTTTGATGCAAAACATTATTTCTTAAAAATATTTTTTTTCTTTTAAGGGTGCATTCAAATCCAAACTGCTTATTATGAGACACATTTGTAAATTCATTTTTGCTCTAAAATGCATCCAATTGGCAGGTTCTCTTATTCAGAAACTTTATAATGTCCGTATTGTCTCGATTTTTTGATAAAGGCAGAATATATTTCAAAAAATACTGTCAAAGTGGACATTTTGAACCGAATTTCCCGAAGCGATAGCGCTGGGAAAAAAAAAAAAAAAAAAAAAAAAAATATCATACAGTGACAATAATTGTCTGCAAATCATTTTCTAATTAACTGAACGAAAAATAAAAACATGGGCCCTTTTAAATGTCTTTATAAATCACGCCGCCAAGTTTCCTGTTGTTACTTTTAATAAAACTGCCCAGTTAAACTGAGGGCATTGAGCTCACAGGCTATTCACACTAATTGTAATATTACACTCTTATTTCAAAGAATTTGAAATATGCCCCTCGAAAAATAAAGAAATTAACAATATATTAAGGGGGGGGGGTCATCCCCGGTTACCCCTCTCATAGTTAACTAATGAACCCCTTAAACTAATCAGGGAAGTCTCTAATTACAATGAATATATATACAAAATTTGAAGAAAATCGGATAATTCTGCATGAAAAACCCATTTATCTAAATTAAGGGGGGGGGGTTAGCCCCCCCTTTCCCCCTTTATACTTAACCAATGAACCCCCAAAACTATTCAGAGAAGCGCATTATCACAATGAACCTATATACAAAATTTGAAGAAAATCGGATAATTCTGCATGAAAAACCCATTTATCTAAATTAAGGGGGATTAGCCCCCCTTTCCCCCTTTATACTTAACCAATGAACCCCCAAAACTATTCAGAGAAGCGCATTATCACAATGAACCTATATACAAATTTTGAAGAAAATCGGATAATTCTGCATGAAAAACCCATTTATCTAAATTATAGGAGGTTATCCCCCCTTTCCCCCTTTATACTTAACCAATGAACCCCCAAAACTATTCAGAGAAGCGCATTATCACAATGAACCTATATACAAAATTTGAAGAAAATCGGATAATTCTGCATGAAAAACCCATTTATCTAAATTAAGGGGGATTAGCCCCCCCTTTCCCCCTTTATACTTAACCAATGAACCCTCAAAACTATTCAGAGAAGCGCATTATCACAATGAACCTATATAAAAATTTTGAAGAAAATCGCATAATTCTGCATGAAAAACCCATTTATCTAAACTAGAGGGGGGTTATCCCCCCCCTTTCCCCCTTTATACTTAACCAATGAACCCCCAAAACTATTGGCAGAAGCGCATTATCAAAATGAACCTATATACAAAATTTGAAGAAAATGGGATAATTCTGCATGAAAAACCCATTTATCTAAATTAGAGGGGGGTTATCCCCCCTTTCCCCCTTTATACTTAACCAATGAACCCCCAAAACTATTGATAGAAGCGCATTATCACAATGAACCTATATACAAAATTTGAAGAAAATCGGATAATTCTGCATGAAAAACCCATTTATCTAAATTAGGGGGTTTTTAGCCCCCCCCTTTCCCCCTTTATACTTAACCAATGAACCCCCAAAACTATTCAGAGAAGCGCATTATCACAATGAACCTATATACAAAATTTGAAGAAAATCGGATAATTCTGCATGAAAAACCCATTTATCTAAATTAGGGGGGGGGGTTATCCCCCTCCTTTCCACCTTTATACTTAACCAGTGAACTCCCAAAACTATTGACAGAAGCACATTATCAAATTGAACCTATATACAAAATTTGAAGAAAATGCGGTAATTCTGCATGAAAAACCCATTTATCTAAAATATGGGGGGTTACCCCCCCGTTTCCCCCCCTTTATGCTTAACCAATGAACCTCCAAAACTAATCAGGGAAGCGCCTTATCACAAGGAACCTATAAACAAAATTTAAAGTAAAACGGTTAGTTCTATCAAGAGTTATCGCGTTACGTACATACATACATACGTACGTACATACAGAACCGGCGGGCACATAAGCTTTATAACACTTTGATAGCCTGTGAGCTAAAAATGAGTCTGAAAATGTGTCTCAAAATTTTGAGTTGTTGAGCGTGGAAAAATATTTTTTTGGAATACCGCCTTAAGCATTATTCTAATTTCGAAGCTGGTGAAATGAAAATAGCACCACTTTATCGAGCTTATAAAAAATAAAGTTTTAAAATTAAAATGAATGCTTTACATGAAAAAAAAAATTGTCATTGTTTTCCGATAAAACATTTTTAGCCACACACAGGGTGGCTTATTCTTTCAATCTCTATCATTTTTCATGTTTATGAAAAGTCACAGCAATCCATCGTTGCCACAGATTAATCTCGGAAAATGAAACATTTGAAGTTACTTAAAAAATTAATAACTCGAAAAGTATTTGTCACAAAATTGTTTTACAAACTGCGTTAGAATGGTAAAAAATTGTATTTTTCTTGATATAAATTTCAAATCTAATGATTATGTCGTTTTTCAAATATTAGATTTTAAAAATTACAAAACTTCACAATGGAGTGCCGTAGCGAAACTTTTACGCGTAGAAAGATAATGAGTGTATACTGGCCATAGCATGAGTAACAAATTATAGTAAACTTATTATTCTGTTAAAATATAAAAGTGAATTATGTATATACATTTTTAAAAAATAAAGAAAAACATTTTATCACAAACATCAACAATTTTTTTTTCTTCTATTTATTCCCTTATTCCAAAGATATCGTTTTATCGTCTGCTGCCATAGCAACATGAATTAAATTTCATTAAAAAAAATTGCTCAGTGGTAGAAAAATATTTTTCTAAATCGAATGGTTATTGAACAACTCAACACTTTAACAGGGGAATTTTTATTTGTTATTTAGATATTTTAAAATTGTTTGTTGTCATTGCGTTTTTATTCTGAATTACAGCTAGTTTATTTATTTTTTAAATAAAAGCCGTGTGTGGCAATCTATATTCGGCCTTATAGCAGAATTTTCCCCTCTTGTATTTTTAATTAATCCCTTTTGTTTTAACAGAGGGACTTACTTTAAAGAATAATTAATGGAAAATACTCTATATATTTCTTTAAATCCAATTTTTATTAAAAGTAGGCAATTATTACATGTCCACATAAATGCAAAGAGCTTAAATGGGCCTCCTTCGTTAAATCTCAAGCTGAAAAAAGTTATGATATAATGATTTCTAAATGTCAATCAATGAGCTCCATGTATAACAAGAGTTCTGAGTCGGTGGTCAGAAACATGCAAGGAAAATGAAGCTTGCAAGGCAAAGGGATAAAATAATCCGCGATGCTAATGTTTAAATATGCAAAAATAGGTTTTTATTTCTTTGAAAATGTAACTTTAATATTAACAAATATTTGAAATTATTTGTTTTTTCAGTTCAAAAAGAATGTCATATTCATCTTCTTTTTAATTCTTAATTTTTTTTTTTTTTTCGCTTTCATTTTTCATGTGGAAATTTTTCATTTGAAAATTAGTTGTCGAGGAAAACATATCATTTCAGGTTTTTATTTATTGGCAAAGATAAAGTAAAATGGTTAAATTTTATGGGGAAAATGTTCATTTATTCTCTATGAAAATAATGAAATTTTGAATTATTAGGAAAAATATTTGAAAAAAAAAAATAAAAATCTTGCCTATGTTCATTTCGGATTATAATCCATATATATGGAAATATACAGAGCCATTATAAATAATCCGTTTTGACGTTTACTTCAGCCAAACATTCGGACAGACTTTCACATTTATTAGGATCATGTTTGCACTTTACTACACCTATTATGTCAATAAAGCAATTACCGTGCTGCATGCGGTCTCTAGTTAGAGGCTTGAAATAAAATTAAACTCCGTATATGTCGATTAGTCTTGTTCTCTGAAGTTCTTTTAGATTCAAAACACTCGTGCCATTTCTATACTGGTGATATGCGGAAACTGTATCTATCGTTTATACGAATAACAAATTCAACACGGGTATGTGCAGCGATGTATCAATATAGCATATTTCATTTGAAAAAATAAAACGAATAAAGAGGACTAATTCATTTTGAATGTTTAGAGAATCACACGACACAATAAGAATATCTCCAGGATTCCAATCGAGATTTTTATCAACAGTTATATTCACATAGTATTTATTATCTATTGTGATGAATATTTACTAAAATTTACGTAATTGTTATTAAATTAAATATTAAATATTAAAAGAATTTTTAAAAATATATAGAATTTATGCATTTATGCAATATACAGTCGGACCTCTATGTATAACTTTACTTTGTCCCAAAGAGCATTTTACGAATTTCAATATAGCAAAATGACCTCTAAATATAATGAAGTGCGTTTTCTATTTAATGAACTTTTTTTCTTGATTCCAAAAATTACTTATTATACCCCTTTCTCAAAACATTTCTGCACATTTGATATTTAGTCTTTCTTATTTTTACACATTTTATGATGGATGTTCATTGAACACGAACTGGCTTTTAGAGGTTTTTTAGAGCCTTGTAAAAATGCGAGACGTATTCTGTGAGAATTTTTTTTTTTTTTTAACAAACGAGTCAGACAGAATCAACAGACTTTTCAATAATAATTAAATTGGAAAACGCATGCACTAATCTAGGCTTAAAACTATTCTGCTACAATAAATACGGTAAAAAAAAAAAAAAAAAAAATATTGATTTTAAAATAAAAAAGTTTGTCCTAAATTATAAAAATACGGTATATTTTTGGACAGTAATGTTGTTTTATTTTTTTTTTCTACAATTTTTTTTTATTAATAAAATACCGAAAACAAATGAATATAACTTATAAAAAAACCAAATAATCACTCTTTTATATTATATTTAATTTAATGTGTGTGAATTTAAAATTTATCTTTATGTAGTTTAAAGTGTTTTAAAGGCTAAATCTCTATTTAACAATTTTTCCATATAACAAACTTTTTCTCAAGATTTAGTGAGAGGTCGGCCTGTATTATTTACTATGCTTCTAGTTCCCTCATCTCGGATCCTGGGGGGGGGGGGGGGGGGGGACAGGTGTGAAAAATTAAAAGCTGTAAGTCTTAAATTTTAAAAAATATATAAATATAACGTAAAAAAAAAGCATAAAGTTTAAAAGCTATAAATTTTAAACCTGTGGAAACTTTAAATTTGTGTTATAGTTGTGTTATAAAATTTGGTCGCCTTAATTTTAAGTTCTTAATTTTTTTTTTAAGTTCTTAATCCTTAATTTTAAGTGTTATGCAACTGAACAGCGGAAAATAAATTAAATATAAATAAACTAGATTAAGATGCTATTACCATTCTGGTGTTTTCTTTTCTTTCATTACGGTTTACATGTGTCGAATAAAGCCACACACTGCGTCGTGGTCCGCACCCAGGGTGGCACATATTATATACCTCATCATTTTTTCTTGCAATCTAAAATGACAAACCCGAGCTATTTAGAATCGCGCGCGCACATATCTATTTCTTATTCTTCCAGAACGAGAAACAACTCGATTTCGATCCCCCCCCCTCCTTTCCAAACACAAGAACACACGCGGTGTGTAAATGCGGCCTGTCATTATAGGAGATGCCGCCACGCAATTTGCGGGCCTAGGTCCCCGCCCCGCTTGTTCTTGGCACACAGGTAGCAAATGAATTTATTATGGAATTATTCGTAATTATCGTCTGCATTCGAGGTGTGGTGGTACAACTCGTACACTTCGATGTTGGTCGCGTACGTTTCTTTTTGCTTAATGGTATTTAGAATTTTTTACCCTGCATTTAGAGACGGGTATTAGTTGATTGCTATTAGTTTCTCGCGCCGAAAACAATGCACAATAGATGTTAATTCGAGATGTTCTTTTCCTTTTGTTATGTTTTTTTTTTTTCCTATAAATTTAATTTTGCATTGGAATTGAGAAAAATTGGCAGTTATTATTTTTATTTTTTTCTGCATAATCTTCCGTGGTAAATTACATAAAAAAGAGATTCTAATAATATACGTAAATGAAAAAGTTATGGTTGGAACATGTAATTATACAGCACATTCGTGTAATTATACAGCTATTTATTTTAATATATTTGTCCCTCGAATTAGTATTATAATTTTAAGACCAAAAATATTTTTTTTCTTTACTTTTTATTTTTTTATTATTATCCAGATGTCTGTTATGGATGTAATGAAGTTATCCAAAGATTATTATAAGTATTAAATCATGAATAATTAAGTGTTCCTTTGTATCAAATCTCGGTGCACAATCGACAATAACCGACGTGTTACAAATATAGAATTTTAAATTTTAGAGCTAAGCGAAACTACACTGCAAAAAATAACTGTCGATTTTACAGTATAAAACTGGCGCATGCGCGGTAGCGTATTACTGCTTGCGCGGCAGCGTATTACTGCTTATTTTACGGTTTAATACTGTTAATTTTACGGTATAATACTGGCAGTTGGGGTGCCAGTTTTATACTGTATAATCGATAATTATTTTTTGCAGTGTACTTACTGTATCAGCTGCTTAGCACTGATAATGACACTTTTTTTTGTTGTTGTCTTTATTGCATGAAAATGTACAGCCATGTGTCTGTTTTAATCTGCATGCATTTTTATCCTGTAATATCGGTTTCAAAGCTGAAGAAATCATTATTATTTTGTTTTGCATAATAAAAATATACACATGATTACACACAATGCAAACAAATTTGAAAATTTCAAGTTCTTGCCATCACGCTCGGGATAAAAAAAATGTTCATTGTCCGAACAAATTCTAATGACCGCTTCTAAAGAACTATTAAGTAATATTTCGTTATTTTCTTCCCCTCTACTTTAGACCACCGAGCAGTCAGGCTCGTCCCTCTAAAGTTGTCTTTGAATTTAACATTCACCGCCAAAAAACTAAAAAACATATTAGTTCTTAAATTTTATGTATCTTAACCCTTTGTACCCAATGAGACTTTAAAATACCATTTTATTATTAAACTAGAGGCCCGTCCCGGCTTTGCACGGGTAGACAATGTAATTTTTTTAGTACATTTGTTTTCCTGAATTTCGCGCTCCTACCAAAAACTGTTGCTGAGATATGGCGAAATGACCTAAAACTTTCGAATCCCCCTTTAACCAACTTCGGGGGAGGGGGGGATTTCTAAATTCACTGAAATACGTGTTTAATCATTTGTTTAGTAGATTTGTTTTCCTGAATTTCGCGCATCTACATAAAACAGCTGCTGTGATATAGCGAAATGTCCTAAAATTTTCGAAACCACCCCCTTTAAAACCATTCGGGGGGAATTTCTAAAATCACTGAAAAGCGTGTTTATCCATTTTTTAGTAGATGTGTTTTCCTGAATTTCACGCTGCTACCTAAATCTGCTGCTGAGATATAGCGAAAGGACCCAAAACTTTTGAATGCCCCTTTAACCACCTTCTGGGGGCAATTTCCAAAATCGCCAAAATACGTGTTTAACCAATTTTTTAGTAGATTTGTTTTAATTAATTTCGCCCTCTTACATAAAAGCTGAGATATGGCGAAATGACCTAACAAATTCACCCCCCCCCCCATTTAATCATTTTCTGGGGGAATTTCCAAAATTGCTGAAATACGTGTTTTAATAATTTTTGAGTAGATTTGTTTTCTTGATTTTCGCGCTCCTAACTAAAACTGCTGCTGAGATATGATGAACTGATCTAAAACATTCGACCCCCCCCTTTTAACCCCCTTTGGGGGAAATTTCTAAATTCGCTGAAATACGTGTTTAACCATTTTTTTAGTAGATTTGTTTTGCTTAATTTCGTGCTCCTACATATAACTGCTGCTGAGATATGGCGAAATGACCTAAAATATTCGACCATCCCTTTTAACCACCTTCAGGGGGGAATTTCTGAAATCGTTGAGATACGTGTTGAATCATATTTTTAGTAGATATGTTTTCCTGATTTTCGCGCTCCTACCTATAACTGCTGCTGAGATATGGCGAAATGACCTAAAACATTCGACCACCACCCTTTAACCCTCTCCGGGAGGGGAATTTCTAAAATCGCTGAAATACATGTTTAATCATGTTTTTAGTATATTTCTTTTCCTGATTTTTGTGCTCTTAACTGAAATTGCTGCTGAGATATGGCAAAATGACCTAAAACATCCGACCCCCCTTTAACCCCCTCCGGGAGAGGAATTTCTAAAATTACTGAAATACATGTTTAATAATATTTTTAGTAGATTTGTTTTCCTGATTTTCGTGCTCCTACCTATAACTGCTGCTGAGACATGGCGAAATGACCTAAGACATTAGACCACCCCCCTTTAACCCCTCGGGCGGGGAATTTCTAAAATCGTTGAAATATATGTATAATCATTTTTTTAGTAGATTTATTTTCCTGATTTACGGGCTCCTACCTATAACTGCAGCTGAGATATGGCGAAATGACCTAAAACATTCGACGACCCCCCTTTAACCCCCTTCGGGGGGGGGGGGGATTTCTGAAATCGCTGAAATACGTGTTTAATAATTTTTTTAGTAGATTTGTTTTCCTGATTTTCGCGTTCCTACTAACTGCTGCTGAGATATGGCGAAATGATCTAAAACATTCGAACCCCCCTTTAACCCGCTTCGGGTGGAATTTTCAAAAATCCCTTCTTATTGCTTGCCTAGGCCATAACAGCAATCCACAGTCCAAATTTCGTGACCCTGACTTTAGTAGTTTCGGCTGGGTGTTGATGAGTCAGTCAGTCAGTCAGTCACCGTTTTCTCTTCATATAATAGTATAGATAAATAAATAAATAAAAAGAAAAAAAAAGAAAAACTAAATAATTTGATAAATTCATTAGAAGTTTTTTATAATTAAAATGTATGTTATATATTCAAATATATATCTTGAAAAAATATATATCTAGCATTGGCATATCTACAAAGAAATTTTTTCTAATTGGTGAATTTTGTCTAGAGGAGTCGTATAAAAAATTAAAAAGTGCAACTTTTTCAAAAATAATTGCGTGGACTATTTCATCAACATAATCTTATTTCATACCTTATTTTGAACATTTTTGTCATTTATATTGTCTACATATCTGCAAAAAGTAAACAATTAAAGAATGTTTCAGTCTTTTGGGGCATCCTATATATTTATTTATAGTATATATATATATATACAGTATGTCCGAAAAATCTCGAAACGGTTGAATAACTCGAGAAATGCACTTCGGATTGAAAAACGGAAAAATTGGTGTTCAATATTTTTGAAAAAAATCAAATTCCCCCCCCCCCCCAAACACACACACACGTGGTGGGGGGAGGCAAAATCTAAAATGACAACCCCTATTTTTTATTGCAGAAAAAAATACGTAATTTTTGTATTTGACAATTTTTTTTTTTTCGGATCATCGTAGATGGCGTTGTAATCGAGCAAAATGCGGCGTTATACAAGCACCACGAATCGTGAAAGGCAATAGAAGAACTTGGTCATTCACCAAAATTTGGGAAGAACTTCGTTTTGGCACTAGAAATGAAGATCCGAAGAGTTCACCCCCCCCCCGCCCCCAAAAAGTTGTTTTACCATGTTTTTTTTTCGGGGGAGGGGGGGGGGGCAAAAGCGGGAAATGAGGGTCGGGCGAAAAACTCATATTTTATTAAGTAGGTTAAGTGGGGTATCTTTATTATGTATTTTTTAATTCTGAATCGAATGACACAATCCTCAAGTCGATACGATGATTTGTTACAAAGTTAAGACAGGTTTTATGATTTAAAAATCGAACATTCTACTTCAATACATGTTAATTTAGTACATGATTATTAGTATTGTGGGGACATTTAATAAGTCAATATAGTAATAAAAATAATTCAATATGATATAAAGAACATGTTTTGAATGCAAAATAAGTGTAACAAAGTTGTTCTATCTCATAAAGTGTAATTTTGGACTTTTAATTCGTTAAACTAGCCGTAACTTTGTAGCAAGTGATTGTATCTTGCAAATGGTGTCATTCGATTCAGAATTTAAAAAATACATACTAAACGAAACTTGATCTACTTAAGAAAAGTTTAATTTTTCAACCCCCCCCATGAGATAAAATTATTCTCTTTTGCTTCCCCCTTCCACTCCTCCGCCTAAAAAAAAAAAAAAAAAAAAAAAAAAAAAACATTGTAAAGCAACTTTAGGTTTTCTACATTTTGTTCGATTACAGCGCCACGTACAATAATCCGAAAAAAATGTTAAATGCAAAAATTACATATTTTCCCATGTAGAATCCGAATATGCAATAAAGAAATAGGGGTTCGCATTTAAGATTTCAATGTTGCCCCCTCTACCCCCCAGAGAAGTAGGAGGTATGTGGAAACTTTGATATCACTGAATAGATTTTTCCAAAATATTGAACACTTATTTTTCCGTTTTTCAATTCGATGTGTATTTATCGAGTATTTATACTAATAATAGAAATTTTCGATCTCTTTCTGTGTGTGTGTGGTCGTAGTGTAACTGTCTGCGATGGCTAGGAAAATCTAGCGCACCCTGAAGTCTGAAAATGTGAGGATATTCCAAGGCCTCTCCTGATGCATATGAATCTCTGCATTTTAAAAATTTTATGATTAGCCAAGATATTAGTTAAAAACGCATCAATAACTCATCTCTTTCTTTGTGAGCCGGCTTTCAGCACTCGCGCATGCCCAGAACCCGATTTACGCATCGGGAAGAAATGGGCAGGTTTGCGTGTGTTTGTGTTATTTCGTAGTTTTAAATCAGCTTAAATCACCCAAACCACTCGGTAAAGTTAAAATTGGAAGACATATTCAGAAAGATTGCACTCTTACGTCTGAAATTCCGCGATTAATTTGAAAATATATCGTTGTTAAACCTTTGCCCCCCCCCCCCCAAAAAAAAAATAAATAAATAAATAAATAAAAAATAAAATCTAAAAGTGTCGTTTTTCCCCTTATGGCAACGTCCCTCCATGGTGCAATTTTAGAGCTACCGACAAACCAAAAATATGTATTTAAAGCTCAAGACTTCTTTTACTTGACGGGGCAACCGGTTTAAAAAAAAATACGAATTTTAACCCTTTCAGAAACACCAGGGAAAGCAGACCATTTCGTGACAATCGGACACGACTTTTTCTACGCTAGAAGTAACTAAACGCCCGTATTTCGATACAAACCTTTTAGAGCATCTCGGTTGACCAGATTTACATCACCTACAAGATTTTAGAAGCAATCTCGGCGTGCCATCGCTCTGCTTCGACTGATGTTTCCACTTCTAAATATGGATATTTTTTCACGAAATTTTAAAGAGATTTTGGATACAAGTATTTAAATTGATTAAAATTTCAGAGCGTTCGGAAGATGAGAACTATTTTTTTATTGTTATGTTAAAGGAGCCGACGCGAAAACAAACAAAAAAGCGAGATGGAAACATTTTTCTTTTACAACTACATAACAATAATTATTTTCACGAAATTTTTACACGGTCTGTAAAAACAGTTATGTTTATAACAGATAAAAATTTCAAAGAGTTCGGGGAACAAGAACTTTTTTTTTTAAACTATGAAACGACCCTACGTGAAAAAACAAGAGAATGTCTACTTACGAGCGCTTTTATCAATAAATATCAATTATTTTTTCGCGAATTTTTCTTAAAAAAAAAAAAAAAAAAAAAAAAAAAAAAAAAAGGTTTAAAGATATAAAATCATGCAAACCTAAGGTTTGTTTTAATTTATTATCAGGGGCCTGGGTAACGCCTCAGGCGGGTCAGCTAGTATACGTATAAAGCCAGTCTATATGTATGTTATTTTATAAGATTTTAGAAACAATATAAAAAATATATAATATGGGTAATATTTTAAATATTTCATAAAACACTGGTTAAGGATTAATTTAATTAATTAACTATATAACTAATTAAATTTTTTTAAAAATTGTGTAATAGTTTTAAAAATCTTTTAACATGTTTTCTAAAACCAAGGAAAAGGTCTATTGGATAATGAAAATTTTTATTCATTCATAATTTATAACATAAAGGTTTGATGTGTATATAAAATATTTTTCAGGGACATGCGACTGATCTCTAAGGCACTTCCTGTAATTTTTTTCACATTTAGATCCAGGTGAAGCGGATTAGAAATCGAATTTCACGAATTTCACGGAAATTCATTTTGGAAACGAATGTTTCCTCATCTTGCCCAATATCCTAGCAATGGCATCTTTAAATGGCGTATCAAATACATTTCTTCAGGTGATGTGACTACTTACTCATGTTTTACCTTGTCTTCAATTAATATTCTTGACCATCAACCAGTTCCACAACTGTTTTAATATTCTTCGCGCAGAGCGAATCGTCAAGTAGCCTAACAAATCGTGTGTGTACATATTGTAATTGCAGCGGCACTTTTCAGCACAGAAAGAAGATCATATCGTATAAGTTAATCTTAATAAATAAACATGACTGCTTTTTAAATATATACGAATGGACTTTTTAAAATATTCATGGATTTCCTCTTCAGACTCTAGGAGTTGAGAGTGTCCAAAGGACTAAGGTTGATAAGGCTTTATAAGAAGGCCCCTGCCACATTTATGTAAATTTTAAAGTATATCACAAAAGGATTATTATCTAATAATACTCAATAAAAAGTTATTTTAAAAAAATTAAGAATGTGATACGTAATGGGTATTAAAATTACTTAATATACATTGTTATTATAGTAATACAATTCATTTATTGATGTTACAGAAATATAGTTTTATCTACAAAAACAACTTTTCAAAAGTAAAAAAAAAAAAAAAAAAAAAGTTGTGGCTAAAAAATGGTGTGATATCAAATTTCCAAGCTATTATATTACTTTTTTAACTTTTTTCCATTAAATAAGTTATCACATACATAAGTCGAGTGCCTACGTATATGTTAATAGAAATCGTTTTCTCCTGTACTAAATACATCCTAACGAGTTTCTGAAAATTCAATTTTTTTCAAATTATGCATGATGGGCTTGGCGGCCATCTTTGCATATTATTCACAAAATTCTAAGCATCCAAATCCGTAGTTAAAATCCGAAGTTCAAAATTGTTATTTAAGCAAATATTTTAAGCGTTTCATTTATAGATTTGTATGCTCTGAAAATTGTGTCTTAAGATAATGATGACTTATCTTAAAGATTCATCTTATGATTTATTTTTTAGAGTAATTAATAATTTCAAACTAGTATAAATCACTTTCTCAAAATATCAGTCTTATCTAATTTATCTGTCCGTAGTTAAAATCTGAAGTTCGAAATTGTTATAAACATATTACATTGCAAACATATTACGCTTTTACTTTAGAAATTTGGGGGCTTAGAAATATGGAAAGATGGCCGCCAAGCCCATCATGCATAATTTGAAAAAAATTGAATTTTCAGAAACTCGTTAGGATGTATTTAGTACAGGAGAAAACGATTTCTATTAACATATACGTAGGCACTCGACTTATATATATGATAACTTATTTAATGGAAAAAAGTTAAAAAAGTAATATAATAGATTGGAAATTTGATATCACACCATTTTTTAGCCACAACTTTTTTTTTTTTTTTTTTTTTTTTTTTTTTTACGCTTGGCTTTTTTATACTTTTGAAAAGTTGTTTTTGTAGATATCATTTCTTTTTTTTAAAACAGAATAAACATAATTTAAATAATCTAAACATAAGAAATAATTTAAAATTACATTTTACTTTCAGTCATTGTTTAAAAGGTTAACTAGAAATACCAGTAGATTTTTCAATTAAACTAATAACAACATACTAAATGTGGCTTGTTATAATACTTGTTATCCCCCGTTAAAAAATATCACTGACTTATCGATGAAATGAATAAAAATGGAATACGTACATAACGTGTCAGCGCTGCATTTGAAATCAAACGTGATATCACGCTCTTTTTTCATTAGCACTAGCTGGCTTCGGCCCTTAATTTACTAGGGCCCCTAATTTACATTGGGGCCTCGAATCTTGTAAAACCTCGAACCGAACGAACCTCCGACCTGGTTCCCCGCTGCCTTCGGAATCGGATAATCCCTTAATTTGCACATTGAATAGTATAAACCTCTAACCAAACTAACTTCCGACACGGGTACCCGCTGCCTTCGGCACTGTATAGCAGTCGTGCTGTGCACGCTCAAGTTCCATCTTCCACCACCAGGTAGCGCAATCTGTTCTGTATGAACCTCAGGCACTGAAATCGTTAAGGCTATAGATGTCGAGTCGAATGAGCTATACCCCGTCGTGATCTAGCCCATAGAACCAGTGATAGAAAAGTGCCCCCTGGTGGTGAAAAAACGAACTAAAATCGGAAAGCTCTATCGATTTCGAGTCGAATGAGCCATACCCCGTCGTGATCCGACCCATAGAAACAGAGATAGGAAAGCGTCCCCTGGTGGTGAAAGCTAATCGCGTTTGGGGAGCAAAAGGGGGAATGAACACCGGAGATGCATAATAGGATTAAGCGGTCACAGACATTTCCAACGATGTATCACATGAGAGGTATGTGCAAAATTTATAAAATACCGCCCTCCCCTACATATTATGATTAAGCGTTCACAGACCTTTCCAACGATATATCACATGAGAGGTGTCGACAAAATTTAGAAAAGTGCCCCCTGTGGGGGGGGGGATAAGCGGTCACAGGCCTTTCGAACAATATATCACATGAGTAGTGTCGGGGGGAGCGCAAAATGTGGGGGTGACACCTGTGGTGCATAACACGAATAAGTGGTCACAGCCCTTTGTAACGATATGAGACATGACGGATATCGTTAAAATTTAGAAAAGTGCCCCCCCCCCCTTGTGTAGGCAAAACCCGCTTCGCCCCTCCCTATAATTTTTGACGCGGCTTTATTTTTAAAATTTATGTTATATGTTATAAAATATCGGAAAGTTTCAAACAGATAGCCTTATTATACTTCCTAATTTTGTTCACGCCCCTCCCCATCCCCTCTCTGAAATGTGACGCGCCATTCTTTTTTATAATTTTTTTATCATGTGTTATAAACTATCTTTAAGTTTAAAGCAGATCGCATTGGAATTTAATATATTTGCTGAAATTACTATTATATATATATAATAATATAGAAATAAACCCTCCTTTAGCTTGTAATTAAGATATACGAACAATTTTTAGAATTTCTGAAAGCTGATTTTTATTTATTTATTTATTTATTTATCTATTTATTTATTTTTTGTTTAATATTATTATTATTATTTTGCGTTGCCCTGTGCATGTTTGGAATTTCTTAGCAATTTCTCAGATTTACATTATTTTATTCAATTAAACATTGTACTGTTACAATAAATTTAAATGGAAACTTCACTTCTAAAACAAAAATAATTTAACAACTGGATTTCATTAATTTATAGGAAAATGACGTGATAGGTATTCCTGCGAACGAAATACCTGTCCTTTACCGTGTTTTTTTTTTTATTATTTTTAGAAATAAATTAATCACATTTAATTCATTTCAAAAATTTTGTTTACGTTTGGAAAGAAATTTTAAATGGCGATAACTCTTAATGTATACATTTTAGAAGGTACATCTTCCCTCAAAAACTAATTTATTTTTAAAGATCTTTCTAAAAACGTAAATTATATATTTAAAATATTTTTTAAAGCAACAACACTACGTCTGATTACTTTATTTTACAATATTTATAAGAACACGCAATTTATCAGACAATTAAATACACTAAACAAACATGAGTGAAAAATTGACCTGGACCTGGACTCGAACCTGGGACCTTATGCGTACCATGCCGACGCTCTGCGACTGAGCTACCCATGTCCATATCCATGACCGGCAATTTCTCATACTTATTCATGTTAGAAACAATCATCTGCCACAGTTTGCAGTCATATTTAATAGTTTGATAAAATGTGTGTTCTTATAATTGTGAAGTTTTATTTAAAAAAAAATATATATATCTTCAGAAGAAAATGGCTGACTTGCAGATGAAATTTGATGTGGTTATAACCTGTAACTGATTTGTGCTATTATAATCAGGCCCTGACTATCGCACGGGCACCCAGGGCCCATGCCCTGGGCACGAAATTTCAGAGGGGCACGAAATTTTTCATAATTTCATCTAAATATCCATTAAAAAAATCATAATTGTGCCAACGTTTTTATTTCTTTTAGGACTTTTGTTTGTACTCAGTATCAGTTTGGTTTTATCATTTAATATCAATAACATCATTAATAAGTAGACTTTTATCATTATTTTTTAGTAATTGATGTACTGTTTTTGTCAAGTCATTCAATTTTATCATATTGTACATTTATTTGAAAAGTGACACAACTGAAAAAATGTGATATTTGATATATTAATACGATAAAATGACGAAAATATATCTCAATCTATGGTTAAAAGCACATTTTAATAAATAATAGGAAAAATATTTTATTTTTAGTGTTGGAACTTTTTTTCAATTTTCCGGAAAAACATAATTTTTTGAGTTGACACTTTTCGAATAAGGGTGCAATATGTAAAAAAACAAACAAAAAAAAAACAACAACCTAGTATCAGTAAATTAACCAATATAAGGGGGCACGAAAAATTGAAAGTGCCCTGGGCACAGAAACTTGCTAGTCGGGCCCTGATTATAATACAGATGGTACATGGTCGTTGTCGGGTTTTATCTCTGTTTTGGCATAATTTTTTACTCGCCAAGTTAATTAACAGTTTTTTGCTAATTATGGATAGAAAGTAATATTTTTTTACACTGGATTTTATAAAAGCACATAGATTACATAATTACTTGTCTAAAAATGCAATCCTTTTTTTATTCTGCCGAATATTAAGGTCTGTAGGTTGTTTGAAAAAAAAAAGTTTGACGAAGAAAAAAGTGATCATTTCAAGTAAATCGACGTTTTTAAAAAAAATCTATATCTCTGTTTATAAATCACTTATGAAGATGGGTTTGGTCTTAAATTGAAGTAATTCTTCATTAGATTCTTCCAGTTTTCGTTTTTTTTTTTCTGCGACGCTTGGCAGAGCGACCGCCCTGCTTGATATCCGTATATAACAATTTATATAATAAATATGTAAAAACAAAATATTGTTATAAATTGTATTCACCTTGCAAGGGTAAACGTTTTTTTTTTCAATATATATAAGCCATACAGAGGTATATTATTTTTCAATGCTTTATAAGTAAAAATAAACATATATCAAAATCAGAAAATTATTCTTCATTCGCTCTGTGTAGAATAGCCAAATTTGGCCACCAAAAATGTTCTCCTTAACAATTGCAGTGAACTTAAATATTAAATAATATTGACAAATCGCCAGAGCCTCCATCTGTATTTAGCACCTCTAAAGTTAAAAGTGAGGATTTTTTTTCTTAAAATGAATACAAACTGTGGTTGCAAAAATGTTATGCCCCCTCCCCCCCCTAAATGGATCTTTGCTCCAGTGCCCCGAATATTGAATAGACATAATAATCGCAATTAAAAAATTATAAAACAATTTTTTAAGAAAGAACTTTAAGATTCACCATTTAAAGAAGCCCTTTCAATAGTCTTGTAGAAATGAAATCATTTTCTATTTCCCCACCACTAAAAAAAAAGGGCGTCTTTAAATGGTGAATCTTAAAGTTCTTTCTTAAAAATTTGTTTTATAATTTTTTAATTGCGATTATTATGTCTATTCAATATTCGGGGTACTGGAGCAAAGATCCATTTGGGGGGAGGGGGGGGGCATAACATTTTTTGCAACCACAGTTTGTATTCATTTTAAGAAAAAATTCCTCACTTTTAACTTTAGAGGGGCTACCTACAGATGGAGGCTCTGGCGATTTGTCAATATTATTTAATATTTAAGTTCACTGCAATTGTTAAGGAGAACATTTTTGGTGGCCAAATTTAGCTATTCCACTCAGAGCGAATGAAGAATAATTTTCTGATTTTGATATATGTTCATTTTTACTTATAAAGCATTGAAAAATAATATACCTCTATATGGCTTATATATATTGAAAAAAAAAAAAAAAAACGTTTACCCTTGCAAGGTAAATACAATTTATAACAATATTTTGTTTTTACATATTTATTATATAAATTGTTATATATCTATACTAGGGGGCTCTGCCCCCTACGAGCTACGCTTGCCAACCCCCGTTCTGACACCACAAACTGTAAAAACACTCTGATTTGATCAACATTTAAATGATTGCGGTAGATTGAATTATAATTAAACGACCTGCTGTAATCGGCTGCTATAATCGGCCTTGTGTAATCGGCTGTTCGCTGTAATATCTGCTATAATCGGGTTTCCATTCATTTTCCTTAGACCAAGGGATTTTAAAGCCGAATCAACTGCTGTCGAGACAGCTAACAACTGTTGATAAAATAAGGTTAATTAAACATTTGAAAATCAACTCGTGCAAAATGGTTAAGTAAGCAATGTCATGGCATCGGGAAATTTTATAACGATGCTATAGAAATTTGGGTATTACTCCATTATCCCGACTACTACTTTCTATAAAAGAAATGAACTGTCGCCAAAATATAGGATTTAAAGCCAAAAGTGCATATCTGTGGCGTCGCATTCAATTGATACCAGATGCGTTACGCGTGGTAGTTATGTCATCGAGTGATCTTTAATTCAACGTTTATCTGTATTTTTAATTATATTTTACCAATTTATTAGTTATTTCGTTGATTTAAACGTAATTATTAAACGTAAAAATATAGCTTTTAATTGAAGGGAAATATTATTAATTACGCTGTTTTAAAATTCGCAATAATAGATAAAATATTTCGTCGAAATAAATTAATCTTACTCTACTTAATGCTTTGAAAACGCGGAATAATTTAATTATTTATCTTTTTAATATTCACGCGCAAGTATATTTTTTATTCCGTTATTTTCTACATTTATTGCTTTTAACACGTGATCATTTAATTATTATTTTAAAGTTTTATTTCTGTTTTTAATAGTCACGTGTTAATACATTTCTTAATTGAAAGGGGATATTATTACGTGCGCTATTTTACAAATTGGCAACGATTCAAATAATGGAATTTATGAAATATGAAATAAATCTTCGTCAAAATAATGAAAATTTTGAATAAAAAACTGAAATATAACCTCAAAAAATGAGTCAAATTGAAAAAATAATTGCAGTCTGCACACCCCAACCTTGTCAACTATACCCTTACAAATTATGTTTAAATTCCTGTGCATAGTTTTCGTTTCTATAAAACTTTTATAAGAAAACTGTTTTGACCAACTTTGATTTTAAATATCTCTTAAAATAATTCTTCGATTTCAAAACTGTCTACTTCAGCGTGTTTATCGAACATTTCTTTATAAAACCACTAATTTTTAAATTTTTATTTGCAATAGTTTTCTGGATATTAGTCCAGAAAGACTTCAAGGCACAAAATCTTAATTGACAGCGGCGGCCGCGGCGGTGGTTACTTTTTTTTAATATAGAGAGATAAAACTATATTTCTGTGACATCAATAAATGAATTGTATTACTATAATAACAATGTATATTGAGTAATTTTAATACCCATTACGTATCACATTCTTAAATTTTTTAAAATAACTTTTTATTGAGTATTATTAGATAATAGTCCTTTTATGGTATACGTTAAAATTTACATAAATGTGGCTTCTTATAAAACCTTATCAACCTTAGTCCTTTGGACACTCTCAACTCCTAGAGTATGAAGAGGAAACCCATGAATATTTTAAAAAGTCCATTCCTATATTCAATAGTCTTGTAGAACTTAAATCATTTTCTATTTCCCCACCACTAAAAAAAAAGGTCGATGTTACGGTATAATACTGGCACCCCACCTGCCAGTATTATACCGGTAGCGTATTACTGCGGCAGGTGGGGAGCAAATTTTATATTGTAATATTTTTTTTTTTTTTTTTTTTTTTTTTTTTTTAGTGCAATAACGCGAATTTTTATTGACACATTCACAAACTTATTTCCAGACCTTTTTGCTTCACAATTTCTGGTATAAACATTCAGTTAGACTAAGAATGGAATAGCGACGCCAATTTTGACGCCAATTTCTGAAAGTGTTCTTACTGTTATGATGAAATTGGAAAACGCTATTCGGTTTCTTAGAACGTGAATAAGAATGTTTGCAAATGTGATGCTTATACAGATTAAGAAAACAATATATATTGTGAATGTGTCAGGAAGTAGTGTTAGTTTATATTTGAGAGCGGCCTTAATAGATTTCATTACATAATCATTCATTAGCGCGTCTCAGTGATGTATATCAATTTCAATATGTTTGAATAGTGTAATATTATTAAAATACGCTACAAACGATTTTTTCTCATAGACTATAATGTCACGGAACGTGAGTGCCCCTGTAAACGAACTGCAAATACTACACATTTCATTTTCAATATACCGAACATGCCATATAGTAAACCTCAATAACATATATCAGTTATACGACAATCCGAGTGTCTATACCCGAGTTAGAGCACAGCGAGACAGACAGAAGTCACAAACACGTTTCAGTTATGTTGGAGTGTCTTAAAAATACATAACGCAATAAATGTCCATTTTCAGAAATTGCTATCCATAATTACCGTATATACTCGTGTATAAGTCGCCCCCCCCCTCCCCCCCAATTCTTACGCAAAATTTTGAAAAAAAATGAATTTTCGTGTATAAGTCGAACCACATTTCTGGTAGTATGTTGAAAAATGATTTGTAATCGAGGATTAAAAATAATAATAAAAAATGCTGCATTAGCAACGATATGGACGGATCAGACGATTTTTTTTTTCAGATACCGATGAGTCGTTGATAAGCATGGAATCCGAATCTGAGGATATGTACAATGAAATATCGGATTCCCAATTACCTGAGCTGTATGCATATTCAGATTCTGAACAATAACTTACATTTTCATAAGTTTCATTGAAAAAATTTAATTTTTAAATGAAAACAATAAAGGTTTTTAGATTCATGATTCCTAGATATGTATTATTTTCTGTCTTTAAATATCCTGAATATCGGCAATTGGGTATTTATTTATTTATTTATTTTTACTAACTCGTGTATAAGTCGACCCCCCCCCCCCCCCCCCATTTTCAACTCTCAAATTTTGTCTAAAATTCTTCGACTTATACACGAGTATAATATACGGTAATTCATTCTTGCAGTCTTGTACGCGATATATAGAATATACACACACCATGCAATACACTAAAAATTAGTTAAGTTGAAAAATGCATAACATAGCTGAAAAATCACCCAGCAATAATCGCTCATAGTCAGCCATGTATTATTTTGTGTGACTCTGTAAATGAACGGTAAATGCTATCCACTGCATTTTCTGTATAGGGACCATGTTGTAGTCCTCTTCCTCAGTAATACATATCAAGCCCATTATATTTGAAGTACATCATGACATCATTAAAATTCACCTCAAACCATTTCCCCTCATAGAATATAATGTAGCGGAATTATTTTGTGTGTTCCTGTAAACAAAAACTGTAAATACTACATGCACACTTCATTTTCAATAACGGACATAATCTTCAATAATATATCACTTACATGACAATCAGAGTACATTTACTGAGAGTTAGACCATGGACAGACAGACGGCAGACAAACTGAAGTCATAAACACATTTAAACTATGTTGGAAAATGATAAAATAATTGCAAATGCATTCATAGAAACAAATGCAGAGACGATCAAACATGCATTCCAAAATAACTTTTGCAAGCTAGACTGGCGGGATATATTTGTATTATGTTTTAACGTTTTATACTTTCAAAATTTATTTTCTAATAACTTTACGACAATGCTCTTAAAGTATGCTTGCACTGTGGTTTATTTTGTGTTGGTCTTAAACTCATTAATTGCCTTAAAATTACGACGACAGCACAAATGACAAGCAATAAATCATCATGTTGTCATAATTACTCTCGGATGTCACAAGATTTAAAACAAAATAACCCTAATTTAAAAGTTTGATTATAATATACCGTTTTCTGAAAACTAAAGCAATTCAACATAATTAAGTTTAATTCGCCATTATTTAAAGAACTAATACCCATCGAAATCTTTATTATATATAATTTATCACTTTCTTTTTTTACATTACATTTACCAAAAAATTTCTGCGAAGATATTTTTCTCTTAATGAACCATTTTTTGTAAAATCGATCTAAATAAATTATATATTTGAATCTTATAAATTAGAGAAATCAATGAAATATAATCCTATATATTAAAACGAAAAGGGATATCTGTAAGATTCGCTGAAAATCGCCTTATTTGCGCATGCGTGAAATTTAATCTAGAACGTATTCGGATTTAGAGAAAACCAGAACGTAGTCACGGTGGATGAGTGGTCTAAGAAAGACACTGGGTTTAAGCTGTGAGATCGTCGGTTCGATACCCACTACGGACAGAATGATTTCTGTTATTTTATTGCGATAAGATAATTCATTTCAATAATGTCATATGTTACTTAACCCCTTGGGGACGAGCGACTTGACGCATAAGATGCTCAGAGTCCTCGATTATTCCCACTAGTTACTTTTTATTGTAACCTTTGCCTTATTTAATGATAGTATTTCTGCGATTCAATTAGGCGATGATTTCTGTTTTGAAAAAGCGGTGGTAAAAGATTAAAAATTCTGTAAAGGACGCTCGTCGCGAAGGGGTTAAGGAGGAGAAGTTATATAATTTGTATTTTTTTAAAAATTAGAATGCTTTATAATTAAGTATATATATATATATATATATATATATATATATATATATATATATATATATATATATATATATATATATATATATATATATATATAATGATTCTACTGATCTTAGCATTATGCCAGTAGAATTATGAAACACTGAATTATTATTTAAAACACATGTGGGTGCATCCAGGCTGATGAGTACATGTGCATGTGTTTTTCCATATCCAATTCATATTTAATTCTCATGTGGTCCAATTTTCCAATGTATATGGTTCATATTTAATTTATTAATCCATTTGTATTTACTTAATTGCAACTCCAATTTATAATTTTTTTTTTTTCCCTTTCTCTCTATTTCTTTTTTCAATATTCTTTAGGTATGAGTAAAATTTGGCCAATTACCATTGAAGCATAAGCTATGGTAATATTATGTTTGCACATGTTAATTATTAGCTATGTGGTATTCTGTATACACAATATCATTAATTATCTCTTTGGAGATTTAAGCAGAATAGAATTTGATATGTTTTTTGAAATTCATAGATATTATAATTATATATATATATATATATATGTATGTATGTATGTATGTATATATAAAAACTTAATATTCTAAGATATCATATATGTATATATATTAAGAAAAGTCTGTGATTATTTTTCGTAAAAAATTAAAAATAAAAGGAGAGAAAACAGAAAGAAGGAAAAAATATTAATACAGGAATTCTAAAGGAAATTACCTTGATATCCATGATTTAATGATTAAATAATGTATGAAAAGTAAAATAAAATTCAAGTAATTAAAAAATAAGTATTATCGTTAGCAGCAAACAGCAAATTTTATGTTCAGGGTTTTGGAGTCAGACTGATAAAAATAAATTAATGAAAAAGTTTAAAGGTCGCGTAATTTAAAAAAATTCAGAAGATACTAAATATTGTTATTTTTTCAAAATATTGGGACTGCGGAAACTAAAATTATCACCCGACAATATATTTTTTAAATTACTAATTTTATATTAAAAATATTTAAATTAAAAGATTTTTCATGTAGTTATCGATTAAATAAATTGATCTAAACTTTTATCTATATTTTGTATGGCCATTATCAAGAAGATATATTTAAATACTAAGAAAAATATGTCATTATTTTTCGTAAAAAGAAAAAAATAAAAAATAAAAAATAAAGGAAAAATATTAATATAAGAACTATAAAAGAAATCACCTTGGTATCCATGGTTTAATATATATATATATAATCATAGTTTCCAACCTCCCGATTTTTTTAATACCAGTAAAATCATACAAAATTTTTCGCTTTATTAAAAAGCAGAAATTGCACGATTACACAAAACAAATATTTTTTCATAACAATACTGGTATGAAAAAAATCGGGAGGTTGTCAACTATGTATAATGTATGAAAATGTAAGTTAAACTACTGCTTAAAAGCAAATAAGCAAGTTATACATTACAAGCTTAAATTCTTTCTGTTCATTAGTTGAGTACGTTGGACTCACAGTGACATCTATCGACTTATATGTATAGGAATCGCTTACACTATATAACAATTTATCCACTTTTGAATATTTAATAAATTTAAAAGCAACTAATGAAAAATTGAAACATATTTTTAACGGAACTTTCAAATTGTTTACCGTCAAATCTTGACGGGTACTAGCTAGTTTATATTATTTTTTATTATCTCTCTCTCTCTCTCTCTCTTTTTCTTTTTCTTTTTATATGGCTAGGTGATAAAATCTCATGTCCGTTTTTGAAATTATCTGTATTAGTTCTGTAAATGAATATCAAGATTGATGAATCAGGAATGGAGAAGATTTAATTGAATTGAACGAGAACAGGGATAAAAGCGTTAAAGTTGTCAAAAAAGAAAAAGAAGAAGAAGAAGAAGGGGTGTAAATACACAGCGGAGTAACGAATAACTGAATTCCGGACAATACTAACCATGAACCTCTATACCAGGACTTCTAACGCCGTTCATGATACTAACACTGAACCACCTTCATCCATGTGGGTGAACCTTTTATAGAAATTTCAGACGATACGTTGGGACAGAATTTTATGTATCATCCTTTTCTTAACTAAAAGCAGTGCTTTCTATATAACAAGCATAAAATACGTCGTATATTTTGCAATTGCTTACTTTCATGGATGATTTAATAAAGAGTAGGTCAAAACTAATTATAGTATTCTAAAATATCTTCATAAATATTCATTTTTGAAGAATTAAAATAGTTTGATTCAACTATTCTATTCTTTAACGCTTTTATCTCCCTGTTCTCGCTCAACTCAATTAAATCTTCTCCATTCTCGATTTATCAATCTTGTTATTCAATTACATAACTAATACAAAAAATTTCAAAAACGGACATGACATTTTATCACCTAGCCACATAAAAAGAAAAAGAAAGAGAGACAATATGAAACAAATCAATTGTTATTTTTTTAGAAATAAACGTAAAAACAGTCATAAAATGCTTGAAAGAGCGGAAAATAGCGGATCCGCGCAGGATTTTCATCCCTGATTGAGAGGTCCTCGAACTACCCGGGATGTTGTAAAATGTATTTTCTGATAATGTGCACGTCACGTCATTGTAGACAGATTTGTAAGTAAGTGTAAGCAGAATGTTGGCCTACAAAGAATCCGCAGAGGACAGAAAAAAAAAGACTTAAACTTGCCCATTATCTATTTTTACAAACAGTATTTCTGAAAAAGTATTTCTCTTCTGTAATACATTGTTAAAGTAAAAAAAAAAATACTGAAGCAAAATGTAACAAAAACAGAACAATAAACCGCATCACGAAAGCATCATTGCGACAGTATTAACTTTTTTTTTAAGCGCTAAAGCAGTATATTTTTAGTGTTGAATTCAGACCATTTTTCTCTGAATAAATCTCTGCAGCTTTTTTTTTTTTTTTTTTTTTTTTTTTTTTAATATTTCTTTTTAATATTTCGGGGGGGGGGGGGGGGACATATAGACTACTATTAGTAATCCTAAAATCCAAAATCTTTCGAGGATTCTTTCTAAGATTCCACAGAGTCATAAAGATCTAGCAAACGCTGTCCAGTTGTGATTTTCATAATTGGTATATAAGATGGATGCAAATTTTTGCCGTTGTCTCTCTTTTTTCGTCTCCATGTCCCACTTTTTGTGACACTAGACTGGCAACACTAGGTGCGAGGTGTGAAAATACGGCCGATTCATCGCAGGTTTGTTCCTGCGTGACAAGATTTTGCTCCTTGGAATTTTTTTTATTTATTTTATTTATTTTTTATTAGTTTAGTTCAGGGATAACGTGAAAACATGGTTTCTCCAAAAAGCCTATTGCAGAGTGAAATATCCCCCCCCCCCCCTATTCAACAGAGCGATTTTTTCTGACACATTTTCTGACTTATTTTTAAACTTAAAGCACGAATGATAATTAAAGTGATTTGTAATTGAACAGTTTTTTTTATTATTTCCGATAAATGAATTACATATTGAGTTATATAAGCGATTATCGTCTCAGAACAACACTCTTTTTCCTTTCGTGCGCTGTCGCGTTCGGAAATTTGGTTCAATATGTCATCTTTGACAGCATTTTCTGAACAATCTTGTGATTTTAAGCGAAAAACGGAAAACACAGTTCAATAAAACGTTAATTGATAAGGGGACATGTCAAAAGCATACAAAACGATTGATACGTTTACGAACAAAAATAAATGGATTAAAAAATGTGTCAGAAATAATGCAGTTTGGATCATTGTTATCTACCAGATTTCGGAATCCTCAAAGGAATTTAAATCTTTAGGGTCAAGTTTTTTAATTCAGTCATAACAACAACAACAGTAACAGCAAAAACAATGTTTTAATACGTATGTATGTATGTGGGGTGTGTGTGTGCGCGCATTTATTTACCTTATTGTGATGATTTTGTAATTTTGATACCCATTTTCTTATTAGGCAAATTTGTAAAAATAGTGTAGTTTCGCAACTGACTTTGTTGTTATTTTTTTAGTAATAAAAGAAAATGGTGCGAGACGCCTTGTACTTTTGACTATATATGAATACGTTGCGACCCTGGTTTCCTATAATACAAAAATTGTTTATTGTAAGTTTCTATATTTTTCTTATATTTTTCTATATATTTCCCTATTTGCCATTTCCTCTTAAAATTTGTAACATCCGATAGTGAGAAACACTGTGTATGTGTTACTGAAAAAGCTGAAATGTTTTTAAATACTAATTTTGCCATTAAATGTTACTAGCAAGTTTTTTTACTTCAACGGTTACGAATAGATAAACTCTATTAAATTTGCACAATGTAAATAAGACTAAGAGTGTAAGAAAATCTATAAAATTTAACACATCGCTGCCGTTAATACCTTAGTATTTATCAATCTTTGGGTTTTTGCAGTAATGTGTGTGTGTATGTGCGTGTGTGTGTGATTACCAAGTGACACAAAGTGGATGACATATCGATGCGTTTTTACAGCTGAAGTCGCAGTCTTCTCATTAAAAATACTTCGATTGGTGATATCCGCTTTTGACTTCTTCAAGATGTCCATCTTGCTTCTACAAATCAAAAGTGATGGTGAAATGGCGTGACTTGAGAACCGGAAACTGTCATATTCAAAAAGATCCCAAATCAAACGCCCTTCTAATCTCTGTGCATAATATGACATAATATAACGTGCCCGTCAATGAGGGCTTTCATACTTTTGGTGACAGAAGACTCGCCGGATAGAATTGATGGAAGACTTCGACTCGTGAATAGAAGACTTTTGATAAGGACTGTGGGATATTTTGTTAATAAAATAAATTGTTCAAAAAGAGAAAATATCATGTATATTCTTCATTTTTTTCCATATTTCATACTTTGGTTAACCAATAATCCATATCAAAATTCAGTCGCAAAATCTTTGGTGAAGGTGAAAAAAACTGCATATTCAGATATGAATACATATTTTGTATAATACACAACTTTTGTAGAATAATGTTTACCTAGGTTTTTTTTAAAATTTCGTTGTACCTTTAAAGCAAGGGTAAGGCATTTCAAAAAATTCTTAGTTCATTATTAATATCTATATATATACATACGTAGGAAAATCGAGCGATGTCTAAATGGGCACAAACTTAATGGAGTAAAAAGATTCGTGAGTTAAGATGATGATACATGATGTGATTATAGGAGTGAAATCGTCTCGAGTGGAAAAGGGAAAATGGTACTTTTACAAAAGTCTCAGCATAAGTTGGCTGATTATATTTGATGTAAATAAGCAGAAGTGCTTTCAATTTTATATTACTAATGTAAAATGGGCATATATATGGTTGTGCTGTTTAAGTGTTGATACGCTATTCAACCATTTATTGTTTATTTCTCCATGCAATGTGTGCTAATTAAACGTATGTGTTCATCTTCATCCAAGTGTAATCATATGAAAGATTGTGGATAAGTAAGCACACTATTTACTAACGCCCCAACCCCCATATACATTAATTATATATATTCTATTTCGAACATTGTTTTAAAAATCTAAATATATATATATATCGTAATAATACAACCAAGATTAGCCCTTTTCTTAGTATTTATGAGAAACTCTAATAGGTTCAAACTCTAAAAAACTATCACAGAGGTTTTTGAAAATTACTTCATTTATATGTAATAAGTATTCAATAAAACTCAAACATTTAAAAATGATTGTGGCAAATGAAGTCTTTATCTCGGAAGCCTTGATTGGTTCCAGTGATTCAAATGACATCATTCCTAAAAGAAAAGATAGATTTTCATTCATGAAGACTAAAATATTTTACTATTATTTTGGCTGTATGACGTCATATTTCACTGAACTTTATTTATGCACGTAAATAGACTGATCCCCCTATCATTTATCGATATGCATACTTTTATCTGTAGAAAACTAATCCATTCATTTCAATCAACTTAATATTTTCCACTCAAAGTAAAATAAAGAAAGAAGGAAAATGTTGAAACACACAAAAAAACCAACGATAATTTTTCTCTCATCTCTTCAAAACAAGTGACCTAATTTATGACTCTTAAGTTTCAAGTTTATCAAGCAATAGATATTTATTACCTCGTTATAATCGTTCTCTTCTAATAATGTGAAGTATGTTTATAATTTGTTATTTGTGATTATGCTATTATAAACTTATTACAGAACTAAAACATTTAAAAGGACAATTATTCATCATTAAATGTATCTTTTGAACTAACAGTTGTGCAACAAAATTCTTCAGAAAAAACCCTTAATTATTTGTGAAATATATATGATAGTGACGTCAATTTGTTTCAAAGAAATGATGCAACTTTACTCGTAACTTTCCAAGCTTTATGAAAATGAGTCAGTGTATTACTATCCTTCATTCTGTAAAGTCACAGGAAAAAATGTTTCCTGATGTTAAAATTAATCTAAATGTAAACCTTTTAAAATTTTAAATAATGTAGAATATAATTTTTAAAATCAATCCAAACGTGAACCTATTTATTCAGTGTGAATTGTGCATTAATATTATTTTTTACAAGTTTTATTTCAGCGATGGTGCATCTAAATAGAATTATTCAAGAAGTGTTTATAAGTTATCAAATAGTTGATATATATAAACCAGTGGATATTTCATAAATTGGATATACCATAGAAAAGGTAAGCAATTCCTTTTCTTTCTGTATGTTGAAAACCAGAGTTAATTTTAATTCGAAGATTTTAATATTCTGATGTTTAGCGCTTACCTAGTTGGCCTCGCCCCTTCAACATTATCAACATCGATATGCCCGCAATCTTTGATATGCATATACACGGTAAGTGGAATCAGAAAAAGTAAAGCTTAATAGTGTATAGTGCAAAAGAAAATTATTTGATTAGTATAATAGAAACTAATTAAAAGCAAATTTTCTGTGATGTGTACCATTAATTTGAATTTTACACCAATGCTTAAAGCATGTTTCAAGGTTGTCGGAGAGCATTTGCGAGGAGAGTACACCACTGAGCTCCACAATAGATAGATTATTATAGAGCTCAGTGGAGTACACAGACTGTTAATAGAATTTTTTTTTTATATCTGGGATAATGATTTACTTATGTTGAAGGATAATTTTCTTTGTATTAAAAAATGTTGTTCTATGCTCATCGTCATCATAAAATCGCATTTTAAGATGATTAATTAAAATTAAATCTGATGTTTTAGATATGAAAGGTTTACAAAATATTACTATTGTAAATGCATGTGATTTTTTATAAAAGATACTACTTAAAATCAATGTTATATAATATATATATATATATATATAAATATATAGGTGCGTGTGGGATTTTATGTCAAACAGAAAAACTATACACAGTTCCTGTCACTCAGATGTGCCTTTTCATCTGTAAAAGATTAGTTGACATGCATGAAGATGTCTGTTAATTTTTGATAAAAATCAATAAAATGCATACAAAAAAGTTTATGACGATTGTGATACATTTTAATCATGATATGCATTATATATTTCACTCACCGCGCTAAAATTGGTGTCTAATAATCAGTATCATTATTATTCAATGTGTAAATCATAATATTAAAAAAAAGAGAATTTTACGTAAATAACCACCATATTTCAATTTAAATAGATACTTAAATTTAAAAATTACAGTTTTCATTTAAAATCTCTATAAATTATGACTGGTATTAAACAAACATTTTATGTATGCATATAGCATGTTTTGAAGCGAATTTAGATAAATTTTCTGTGTACGAAAAAGGTTTCTTTAACGAAAATAATGTGCATAAGAAATTAATATCTAAAAAAGCACCTTGCGATTTCTAAATGATTGAAAGTTTTTAAACTTACACATAAATTGCGAATTCTTTTTATATTATATATACAATCAATTATTACTAAAATTATAGAATTTTTTTCACATATTGGACAAAGTTTCTCGATTTATCCCTTTATTATTATTATTATTTTTAATTATATAGCTTTGCTAATTGTTTACGTTATATATATTTATAGGAAAAATAAAACCATTAACGTGCTTGAGAAATTAGAAAGCACAACAAGAAAAATAGCTCGCATTTTTCTTGAAAAATTTCGCAAGAAATTTCGCAAGAAAAATAGCTCGCATTAAAGTGTCGTATACGACACTTTAATCATTGGTTAGGCGAAATTTTAAACCTCTTATATAAAACTAGTTAATAACTTAATCGAATTTAAATAGCACTCAGACTGATTTAAGTTGAATTCAGATAACTTATCACAGAAAATATTTAAACAGACATTGATTTTTGTTGGTTTTTTATTTAATTAGAACAAATTAAATTTTGCCAATAGTCCACCATTCCCTCAAACATGTTCTCAAGTTTTCCTCTCCCCTGCTCATCAACGCGAAACTTTCTGACAAGTTCATTAAGTCATTTTTATCTGTGTAAATACATTAAATTTCTCATTATTTTAATATGAGTGCCATTAGAATTGAACAACGTTTTTTATTTTCCCATAAATGTGGTTACGTTTTGATTCATATTTGATTGCGCGCCAATGACGATCTTTCTGTTTCTGTCGTGTCCCAAAAATCGATTTTAACTCTTTATGTACCAAATTATGAATTAATGAAAATTTCGCCTTCCAAAGCATTTTATCTGAATATTTGAAAAATTGTTAGTAGATTTCTGGCATCATTAAATAAATTTTAGAAATTTTTCATTTGTAAAAATGTAATTAACTAAATCAGTATTTACAGGGATTTTGTTGACTATTTACAACTGTACCTAAATAATTTCTTAAGGATATTGTCTTTAGCATTTTATAGAACTAGGATATGTACAAAAGTACAGTGCCTTACTTATTAACATGCAAATTTTTCAAAATTGAAATTTTCAACGAATGTCTTTCAGCATCAAAAAAGCTGAGAAGTTAAAAAGAAAAATATCCATTTACAAATATTTTTGGTTTGTACAGAAACAGTATAATCTTTGTACAGTAATCTTTGAAAATATGATAAAGTAAAGTGTCTAGAACTCATGCTAGCTTGAATTATTGACAATAGAAATGAATTTTGTAACAAGTTTCTTTCAATGATACTTTAAAGTACCGTCAATGCATAAAGGGTTAACCTATAGCTTTGTCAGCATCTTCTGAAAAGTTATTTTATATGAAAATAAAAAACGATATTTGATTTCTTGACATATGAATAAGAATAGCTGCAAATTTTATGCAGTTGTAATTTAAAATGATTCCACGAATGTGTCAGAGAGTAGCGATTTTGATTTCAGTACAGTCATAAAAGAGAGAGGGAGTGGGGTGCAAATGAAAATCGGCCAGTTGATTAAAAAAAAAAAAAAAAAAATCTAAAAACCGTTTATTTTACTGAAAAACATATTAAAATATAACATGTTATTTTAGCATGTTAAAATAACAGAAAGTTCGTAATAAATACAGATTTTTTCCTAAAATAAACAGTTTTTTATATTTTGTGCACTGAGAAACAGACCATTTATTTACTTTCTTTTTTTTACCTGTGGAGAAAATTTGTAAGTAATGCTTTACAAAATAAATCTAACAGTCGGAAAATCATGAAAGATTCGTAAAATATTTTTCAGGACGTTTAAGGTTCAATTATATTTTAAATATTGGCATCCTGGCTATCAGTTTTTGTAAAATCAACAGATTTTTTTTATTGAAATTATTTTATTTATTTATTTATTTATTTATTTATTTTCAGTGATAGTGCTATTCGTTTCAGTGTTTCTGAAATTTCTGTGAAAGACATCTCTGTAAGTAATGTATTCTTCCTTAGCACTGAATGAAATTGAAACCTTACCGCTATCAAATTAAAAAATGAATCTGTGTAAATTTTTTCCTGAATTTTTATAACACTTTAATTGTTATAACGTTAAAATTTTTGTATTATTGTAGTTTATTTTTTAATAGCGGAAAAGTTTATTAGACTCTAAAAGGGGGGGGGGTATCCTTGAAATATTTAAAAAACCCAACGCACCGCATTGGCACAGAAATAATTAAAATGTTAATGATTCAAAATATATCACATTTCTGGGAAAATGCAAAACTCGTTTGATTTTTTTTTTCGCTTAAATTATAATATCTACCAATATCGTGCACATCCATATAAAAACGACTTCGTAAATGTGTCTGAAAAATTCGTGTTGTTAAAGAATGTAAATAAAAAGATTTTAAGAACACCCTTTATAATCCAACTATCCGATCTTTAATAATTCAAGTACTCGATAATTCTAACAAATATCCAAAGGACTAAATTTTCATTTCTTTACGCGATCTGAGAAAACACAGAAAGATAATCCATCACTTTATGTTAATTTTAACAATATAAAGCTGATTTCAAGACTAAATGAAACAACTCAACTAGCAACATTCTTTTATTTTATCATGGGAAAACAGCTTCTGGTTTGTATAACCAACTCGTTTTTCATTTGTTCTGTTCTGTTTTGGCTCCAAATCTTAACTGCCTCGTAAAAAAGAGTACCACAACAGATTTACAATGACTAGGCTCCTGTAATGGAGTCAAGAATTCTCGCTAAAAGATAGCCTAATAGTAAGAAACAACAAACAAGCCACTGGCCACTTTCTACCACATTCATGAAATCATTATTGTCCATAAATATATGAAACTATACAAGCATTCTCATTCGATACTAAGACAACTGATGTCAATAAAGCATTTCCCATTTTTCTATAAAGGTAAAGCATCTTTCAAAAACTGGCGTCAATTTTAGCTTTTTAAGCCGATTTTCGAGAAATGACAGTCTGAGAAATGTCTTCGCAGAGTAACCTAATGCTATACAGGGTTAGTAAATGTAATTTAAAAAATACCCCATATTTTGGTAATCCGATATTTTTATATTTATATATCAGATATTTTTAAAATAGTCAACTTATTGATAATTATAAATATTTTCAAATTTAATACAAATTAAGAAATTAAAACATATTGCACTTAGAATGAAAAATTAATAATACTACATTCTAAATGTTTTTTTTTTCACTCACATACCAAAATTGAAGATCAACCAATTGAAAACAGACACTCATAGAAAACAAAGTATAGAATTTAGTATATCAAGTATCAAGAAATGTTTAAATACAAAATAATTCGTTTTTATTGAAAAATTTAAACATAAATGTAAACTTGTCTGCTTTTTTTCATTCATTAACCTGATTTGCAGTTCAAACTGAACTAAACCAAAACTAGAAAATATTCTTTCTAAAGAGGATGTAAATAACTTATTATCTAAATTAGACAGTTACTTTATTTCAATGAATGTTCTCAAATATTGTCCCACATAACTATTTGTCGTAAATTTAAATATTCAGCTTCATAAGTAAAGCTTGGAAAACACTTTTTTTTGGCTAAAAATGTCACTGCGGTGCCGGAACAAAAGTTTTTTTTATATATACAGAACGCCACAGTCAATAACAGATGAAAAATTCATTTACACTTGTTTTGACGGGAAATATCGAATATATGAAAATATCGAAAATATCAAATATCATGATATTTTGAAAATAAATATCGGATGTATATCATGATATATATCAAGATACATCCAATCCATTATGATAAATATCACCGAACCCTACTATTTATAATCCAGTATTAGTATAGAAAACTGAAAATGGCATTCGATTCTTTGAATTACTTTAAAAGTAATATCTTTAAATATCATATATCTTCTATATTAATAAAAGAACGTTTCACTCTGTGTGTGTGTTTGTCTGTCTGCGATGGCTAGCAAAATCTAGCCCGCCTAGAAGTCTGAAAATTTAGGTGTGGATAGTCCAAGGTCTGGCCATGTGCACCTGAGTCTCAGAATTTTAATATTTTGATAATTACCTAAGATATTAATTAGATTATCATTAACCATCGTTTCTAAAATGACATCTTTTAAATCAAAATGGCGAAAGAAACGAACAGGCGCATTGGATTTGCAAGCGGAAATGAACGAATTCGAAATTATTTTACTAATTAGCGAATTTAAAGAAAACTAATTGAGATATCAATTTGAAAATTTCTGAGCATATGTAAAAAAAAAAAATTCTGCATCTGACTATGTGATTTTTGAAAAATTCGGTCGGTAATTTTTCTTAATTTATGCAAAAATCTGCCGGCGCCAGTGAAAACAATCCGAGAAAGTTTCAGACAGGGATCTGCTTTCATTAAAAGCTGAACTACAAAGAGATCTGTTTCTCTGTCCGATCCCTCCATTTAGTTTGCGAAAATGAAAGGAAATAATTGCCAATTTTTACTATTGAACAAAAATTTAGGTAACTAATTAAGATATAGATTTGAAATTGAGGTCGGGAAGGGATGTCATCTGCCGGCTATTTTAGCTTAGCGTCTTCGCTATGTTCTAATTATCAGAAAAATGAAATTCTTTTTTTAATGATCGCGTTAATGTAGGTGACGATGGTTCTCTTGAACAAATTATTCATTATATTTGCGGGTATGGGGAGGGAGGGGGTTAACGCCTTTCTCTGATATTGCAATTATCTCGGGCCCGGGCAACGCCGGGCGGGTTAGTTAGTTTATGTATAAAACTTGCTTATGTGAAAGAAAGATTCGCGTTGTTGCGTGATGATAATATAGAAAATTTGGGATAAATTGTAATAACCCAAATACCCGATAATTAAAAAGAAAAATCCAAAGGTTTTTTTTTTGTGATTAAAGAAAATTTTTAAGAAAAATAATCTCAATTTTTCGCTTAGTTTATGCAGTTCTTATATCAGATTCCAAATCAGTTTCAAGTCGAATTCAAACTTCCGATTTAACAAACTTCGAGATGTAGCAACACTGTTTCATTTGATCGGGAAGATAGCTTCTGCTTTTAACCAAATCATTTTTCATTCTCAAGACATAAATCTCGTAAAAAGAGTTGACAAGACAAAACATTTATAATGTCCTATGGCTCCTATATATGGAGCCAAGAATCCTACTAAAAGATAAAATTATCCTAATGGTAAGAGACAACAAACAATCATCGATGTTAATGACTTTGTTGATGCTTATCTCACCGACAAACATCTGTTGATTCCAATGGTAGCAAAGGCTTATATCTTGAGATGCGGAGGACCTGTGATGATCGTCCCATCTTTTTTGCGAATGATTTAATGAGTTCTCTTTTGCTGAAGACATCTTCTGATGGCTGCCGTGACAGACTGAGTGTAGCGGATGCGTTCTAGCGTGAAGGTTAAACACTGATAGGCGTATCTGCACTCCATTAACAATCAAATGAGATGCAGAGCAGCATCAAAACTCAGCTTATTGGCGGCTAAACTCAATTAATTCAATCTTTTGAGACGGAGAAGAATACAAACGAAAGTATATGTATGTTATTCTTATACGATAACAGTGATACAAACTGATTTTATTCAGTTAACTATCATTAAATACAATTATTGATTAAGAGTGTTCTTAATTTTTTTTCTTTTTTCATTTTCCGACAATACTCACATTTTCTTTCCTGTTTGCTTGACAATTTCACAGCCTAAGAATTGAATAGGGTTTTTAATTTTCCCGAGTAACAATATCTGCAAGTTTCATACATCTGTCGGTAAAAATGGTTTCGTGAATGTGTCAGAAAGGGACTAAGTAATATAGATGTGAGCAGATATCTCTCGGAGACCAGCATTTTCTTCTTAAATGCATAAAATTTTATTGTATTTTTATTCAGATACCAAAGAATTTTTTATTTTCTTATGAAGGCATATGATATTTTAGAAAAAAAAAATGTCAAGTTGGCATTTAAGTCAATTTTTTGGGATAGACAATTCAGGAATGATCGTCACGAGGGATAAATCAATTATAAATCACGATGAAATACGATAATTTATTATTTTCCTCTATTTACGAGAAAAGGTAAAATGCTATTTGATTCTTAGGCACTTCAATAGTAACGTGTTAAAATTTCATACATTTCAGTGAAAGATTGCCTTAGTGAACTAACAGAAAGTTTCTCGTTGCTTAGTGGGGAAATAAGAAGAAATTAAGAACGCTCTTAACAATGAAATGATATGTAAGAGCAAGTCCAGTGAGATATGAAATGAGATGAGAGTAGTCATCAAAACTCAGAATTTAAAGTTTGTTTAATGTATAACATTAAAAAATGAAATTAATGGATATATATAAACAATGGACCTTAGAATTTCCTTTAACTTAGTTTTTTCATATTACTCACTCTTACATTTAGCCTTTTTTTTTATCCATTCTACAATAAAATGTTTTCACTGCATTACTTTTCACAGACATAGAATCTACAATTCTAAAAGAATCTCCTTCCGTCAAGCACACAAGTCACAAGAGAACTGCAAGAAGTGTTACTCGCCCATTCTGACAAGAGTGGTATCGTTGGAAAGATCTCGTCGTGGGGAGTAAAAAACTCAATAAAACTACCCGTCGGAAATGAGCCGTTTTCGAGATATCCATCAATTTGTCACACAATTTGTTTATTTATTTATTACAATGTATTTATACTAAAATTTGTTATGTCATTAAATTTGTAATTTTTGCTGTTAAATGACTTCCTGAAACTTTAATTATGTTATTTATGTTTGGAAATTAGGTTTGCACATCGAGTGGTTGCAAGTACTTTGTCGTATTGAGATGAAAAAACATGGGCTCTAAATTCATCTCTCTCTTTGTCCTGACCATTGATCCAAAAGCAGGAGTACGTCGTTGCATAATGGCCTCCTTTCATTTCATAGGACCGAGCAAGGACTTAGTTCATGATATTACAGACATTCTACCAATTATTCTATATGACCAACGACTTTTAACTTGCTTCTCTTTTATTGTTTCTCATAAATACCGGCAAAAATAAACAAATTATGTGACATAAATTATCGGATATCTCGAAAACAGCTCATTTCCAACGGGTAATTTCATTGAGTTTTTTACTCCCCACCAACTTTACCCCCATGTACTTTCCAACGATACCACTTTCGTCATAATCGGCGACTAACATTTCTTGCAATTTTGTTGTTGTTGTTGTTTGTTTGTTTGTTTATTTGCCACCACGACTGATAGATGGTGAAATAATTAGGCAAACTTTACGTAAGTAATTTTATTTTTAAAAATATACTGTAATAGAAGAAATACTTAAAATAATTATTTTTAAATTTATGTACTTTTTTTTAAAACCCGAAGCTGTTCAAATAAATAAATAAATAAATAAATAAATAAATAAATCCTCATTCAACAACACAAAACTCTCTGGCACATTCGCGGATTCGTTTTAAACGTAAAAGCACGGAACTGTAAGAAGTCATTTGGAATCGAATAACGTTTCATTTTTTTTATTTACTTCTGAACTTACGTTAACTATTTTAGTTAATATTCACGTAAGTAGTTGTCTATGTAATCATTAATATTATTACACGTATCCTGCATTCCGTGGCTTGCGAACATTATAATGTGAAAAATGCTGCATGTTAATTTTTTCGCACAAATTAGACATATATACAATGTTCTTTTAAAAGAATTTTAATTGTAGGATAATGTTAAAAAGAAGTATCGGCATTTTTTGTTAAAATTCAATCAGGTTGGGCCGCGTCGGGTCTGATTTCATTTATTTTAGCACTAACCGAACCAAGATAGCTTTCATTCATTGCTAAGCCCGAAAATATTGGTCCTTTCTTATTTACAACCTCAGCACAATCGGATGGTTAGATTAGAGGTTTCTCAGTGAAATGTTCCTTGAAAAATTATATTAATGCTTTCCCAGACATATAAAGAGCATTCAAAGGGAGCAATTCACATGGGGTAGTTTTTCTCAGAGCCCGATTAAGGTTGTCTTGGACCCAAGGTCCAGCATGAGGAGGACCGTGAGGAGGACTCATAAAAGGTGCATCTTTTATGGGTCCTCCTCACGCCAAGAAGCTAAGAATTATTTTTGGGGGGTTAGATTAGATGTTAGGAAACAGTTGAAAAGTTAACCAAATTTTGTTTTTTGTTTTTGAGAAAATAATTACAGAAAACTGCAATTTTAAGAATTTGTTTCTAAATCCCCTTTTATTCATTTTGGGGCCCCCTGCAGCAGTGGCCCCAAGGCCGTGGCCTAATTAGCCTGTGCGGTAATCAGGCTCTGATTTTTCTGACCATAGCCAACCGGCCATAAATATTTGCTTTTTTTTTTCTTTTTTTTTTCTTAATCCTATATATATATGTATTATTTATACGATTTCATATATATATTCCTCACATCCCCCCCCCCCCCAATTTTTTTTATTACAATTTTTTTTCTATTTTTTTTTTCCCAACATTTTATACAAGAATTGTTTTCTCTCTTCTTTGTTCATATTCAGTTGGTCATTACCATTTTTTCAGGAGCTTAATACCCAGAAAACTTGCTTAAACGTCATAATTTTGGTAATGTCTCATTAATTATACATTATTTTTTATAGGTAAATAAAGATAGAGACCATTTGTTTAAAATTTTAATTAAAATATCCGAAAACTTAATACACGGATAGTATTTCTCCTATCCTTTGGCATTATGCTTCTCTTTAACCGTTATCCGTTTTCCCTACATACTACACTGCAAAATAAATAAATAAATAAATAAATAAATAAATAAATAAAGTGTTGATTGCTCGGCAGCGTATTACTGCTTATTTTGCTGTTTATCACTGTTAATTTTACAGTATAATACTGGCAGCTGGGATGCCAGTATTATATTGTAAAATCAACACTTTTTTTTTTTTTTAACAGTGTACATGGCTTCCACATTTTTTCATGTACTCTCTTAATAGTTAAAAATTAAATAATAAATATCCATTGTAAAACTTAAGTCTGTTATTTTCTTCAGTTAAGTTTATTTTATTCTATGCATTTTGAAGAAACACAATATCTTGAAAAGGATTTATATATTTTTTAACATTATCAAGTAATTTTTATTGAAGCAAAAGTATAAACCTTTTTATCTGTCGAAATTTCAAAGTTAAATATTCAAAAATTTAAAAGTTGTCATTGTTGTTGCAAAGTAACACGAAAGTACGTCTCTTTAAAAAATCCAAGTAATTATCGTATAATTATATTTTTTAATTGCTGATGAATACGGGTGGAGTGAAGAAATGATATATGCTTTAGTTTTTGGCAGCTTTCATGTGTTCAAAAAGTGTCTATTTATTTTCTTTCTACCTTTATATTTTCGTTTACTATTTATTAGCAGAGTTTTCAGTATTAAATATATATATATATATATATAGTAAATTTTGAAAAACGAACTTCTCGGAATATATATATTTTTTTAATTGCTATAAAACATGTATTTTTAATTAGTAATTTTTTATGTTATGCTATAATGTATTGAAAATTTCAGCATATTGCAAAACACTTAAGGTTCTTCGTCAGTGAACTTCCCGATTCCCCTTGCTAATGTCAACCCTAGGGGCATAGGATGCATTCGTATATTTAAATCCTCGGGAAATTAATATTTTTAACTTCTGTTTTATTTGTTTTCTACTTAAAAGATGTCTTTTTTTTTTCTTAGTTATCAAAATATTTCTAAAATATGTGCTTAATTTATAATTTTATGTGTTAAAATCTTAGCGAAATTGAATAAAATTTTAACCCTTCACATAAAATTAAGTAATAATAATATTTTAGAAAAATTTTGTCAGTTCAGAAAAAATGAGACATCCTTTAAGAAATGTAACTCAGAAAACAGAAGTTAAAAATATTGATTTCCTGATGAGATATTTTAAATATACGAATGCATCCTACGCTCATAGGTTTGACATTAGCGAGGGGAATCAGGAAGTTCACTGATGAACAGCCTTAAGGATGCAATCAATTTTACTTGAGTTTTTCAAACCCGCAAATTAACATTTCTTTCTTTGCGATTATGTAAGGAGGTAAAACGTTTCCATTACTTACTTACTTTTAAAAATAATAATAAAATTAAATTAAATTAAATTAAATTAATAAATAAAAAAATCACAACTCTTTAATTTAAACAATTTTTTCTCTTCAATTTTATTATTCGTTTCTTCGTTAGATCCATTTTAGTCTTTTTTTAGTTATCAAATTAATCTCTCCAAATGGCTATTAGGTACAGCTTTAAATATACTACAAAGTGAAAAAAAAAAAAAAAAAAAAAAACTTTGTTGATTGCCACTGCAATTTTCATATTCTTACGGGATATTTTTCTTCGATCAAATGATTTCGTGAATGTGTCAGAAATTAGCGAATATGGATTTAAGAATATCTTTTCAGACTGATAATTAGCGCTAAAAGTCTAGTTAATTTGTCGTTTTCGCTAAAGTTTTAGGATTTTTTATATTTTTACACTCTAAAAAGAATTTCCGTATTTTGTCAGTTACAATTTCTGTACTTTTACGGATTCTTTTCTTTTGCAGTGTAATAAGAAAAATAAATCCCACAGCCTTAAGAGAAAAGGAAAATTTATCATTATCTAGCAGAGATATTCTCAAATATCCATGCTTTTTAACACATTCACAAAATCACTTTCATCAGACAAAAAAAAAAAAAAAATTAAATTAAATTAAAAAATAAAAAATCCGTCAGAAATACGGAAATTATACTGCCAATCAACAGTTTCTTTTCTTTTTACATGTATATTTTTAAACATTATGAGTAACATAATAATTTATCTGTTTTAATGTACACTGCAAAAAAATAAATTGATTTTAAAATAATGTATATATATATATTCCCCGCTCAGCAGTGCGAAATTTTCTGACTCATTTCACCACTTGCAGACAATATTATTGAAGTGATTTCTAATCAAACAGTTTTTTTTTTCAACAAATGAATCACATTTGGGTTATATGTCATTATTGTCTCACGACATCAGTCTTTTCCCTTTCTGTTTCGTCGCGTCTGGAAAATTATATTCAAAATGCCAGCTTTGGCAGCATTTTCTGAACCTTTACCAAAAAAAACGGAAAAACAGTTCGATTACAAAGTTTCTGAATAAGAGCAATAGGCAACTTCATGCGTTTGAGAACAAAAATGAATTTAAAAATATATCAGAAAGCAGTCCATTTGAATGTTTTCATTTTAATTTAAGTTTCTTAGCTCATCAACGTGACACTTTTTGACACAATCGTAAAGTCATTTTTATACGTAAATGCATGAAATTTGCATGGATTACTATTTAAATCCCACAAAATCAAGATATCCTATAAATAAGATACTTCTTAAATTATAGACGATTTTTCCATGATCAGGATCTTTCTGGGACAATCGCATCTAATTTGGATTTAGCAAACACGCTCTCAAGCTATAATGTTAAATCAAATGGCAGCGTTCTTTTAATTTTTTTCATTTTCATTTTAATATTTTTTAATTAGGATATCTGAAGTCCATGCACCCAGAAAAAAGTTTTGTTGAATCAACAAAAATTTGGTTGACCCAACAAAACTTTTTGTTTAAATATAGGTCAATGGAAATTTTGTTTGAATCAACAAAAAAATTTTTTTTTGCAATTCTAAAAAAATTTTTTGTATCGTCAGCAGAAAATGTTTTGTTAATTCAAGTAAAATGGTTCAATTTTACTTGAATTTTGCTAAAACAGCCAAAATGTACTCAACAAAACATGTTTTGCAGTTTTAATCAATTCCTTTTTCTGGGTGTGTCTAACCAGATATGCTCGTACTTTTTCAATCTTGGTTTCAGGGATGTTTTTTGAGTTTCTTTAGAGGAGAAAAGAAAAATAGAAAAAAAAATAAAAGAAACCAAAATCGAAAAAGTACAAAAGTACCTGGTTAGCCGTCTCATTCAGATATTCTATGATAAAAGAAAAAAAAAAAACATTAAAAATATAAAAAAGCAAACGGGAAATTTGAAAAGAACGCTGCCATTTGATTTAACATCTAGGTTTCAGGGTTTTTTTATTTTTAAGTTCCTTTAGAAAAAAAAAATGAAAAGAAAAGAAAAAAAATTAAAAGAAACCAAAATCGAAAAAGTACAAAAGTACCCGGTTAGACATTTCCTTCAGATATTCTATGATAAAAAAAAAAAAAAAAAAAAAAAAAAAAAAACATTAAAAATATTAAAATGCAAACGGGAAATTTGAAAAGAACGCTGCCATTTGATTTAACATCTTTGTTTCAGTGTTTTTTATTTTTAAGTTCCTTTAGAAAAAAAAAATGAAAAGAAAAGAAACAAAATTAAAAGAAACCAAAATCGAAAAAGTACAAAAGTACCCGGTTAGACATTTCCTTCAGATATTCTGTGATAAAAGAAAAAAAAAACATTAAAAATATTAAAATGCAAACGGGAAATTTGAAAAGAACGCTGCCATTTGATTTAACATTAGCTTGCGAGTATCTTAGCGTTAGCGTAGGCTTTGAATTGTGTTGTGAAGATTCACAAAAGTTCTCTATAAGATCATTGTAACCAAATTTTGTAAATTACTAAACAATCTTCTCTGTAAAGAGAAAAAAAAAGAGGGGGTGGCGTTGGGGGCGAATTAAAAGATCTGAACACTAAAAGTTTAGAAATAAATTAATAAATGTTTTTAACTCTTAAACGATTTATTAAACATTGAAATTTATTTAAACAGTAAATTTTAATATGTTTTAATTAATGATATATAATTATCATGATATAAAAAAGAAGTTTTTATCTTGCTTTGTTACTTGCTCAATGGAATTTTTTATTTAAAATATTTTTCTGTTCATATGGAAGTATATACAAACACGCGAAAAGCGTAAATATAATTTCTCTCATTATCAGAATACAAAAATTATGTAACTAAATAAAATTGTGGAAATTCTGAATATATTTAGAGAATGCTGACTGCATTTCATTTCACTGATTTTCTTTTCAATTAATTTACAGAAGTGTCAATGCGTGCGAACAATAATATATTTAAATTACAATTTAAAATATCCTGTATCTCATTTAATTAACAATTCGTTTACAAGATTTTTTTTTTTAAGTTTTCGAATAGTAATATATAATTATCTACAGGGTGCCCCAAAAAGATTTAGAAGCGTTTAATTTTTTACCTGTTGGAGATACGTAGCCAAATTGCAAAAGTGTTCAAAATAAGGTAGGAGTTAAGAACACTTTTAACTTTTCATACGGTCCCTATAAGTTATATTTAGAAAATTTTTCTCCATGCTCTGGCAAGTCCAACAGTAAAAAATCTGTTCTTCTACGACCAAAATTCACTGAGTTATGATACTTTGAATTTTATGTATTTTCGGAGCTCACCGGCGCGAGAAAATTGCCTATCCGTTTTTAGTGTAGGAAAATTCAATTTTTATAAAATTCAAAGTATTATAACTCGGTGAGTTTTAGTTGTAGAAGAAGTAATTTTTACTGTTATACTTGTCAGAGCAAGGAGGGAAAAAAAAATCTAAATTTAACTTATACACTGAAAAAAAAAAAAAAAAAAAAAAAAAAAAAAAAAAAAATATATATATATATATATATATATATATATATTTTACAGTATAATACTGGCATCCAGGCTGCCAGTATTATACCGTAAAATTAACAGTAATCAGCAGTAAAATAAGCAGTAATACGCTGCCGCGCACAGCTGGGGTATTATACTGTAAAATCAACTTTTTTTTTCAGTGTAAGGATCCAGAGAATTAATAGAAATTTAAAAAGTGTAACTTTTTGAAAATTAATGGTAAGGACTATTTCATAAACATAATCTTAATTCCTTACCTTATTTTGGATACTTTTGCAATTTACATTGCCTCTACGTAATATCACCAACAGGTAAAAAATTAAAGCGCTAATAATTATCATTTTTGGGGGGACAGACACCCTGTATATCACAGAACAAGAAAAATTATATTATTATTTTATTTTTTTGTCGCAGTTATATTATTATTTTTTTTTTATTCATAGACTTGATGTCCGGATTAAAGCGTATGCATACCAGAGTAACTAACCCAGCGGGGCCATCAAAATCTGCAACAGTATTAGTTTTATATGTTGAATAAAAGTAGAAATATTAAACATCAATTTTACTTTCAACATTATCTCAAGCAGTTATTAGATTTTTGTAATTTTATAATCTTTAGCAATATAAAAAATTGTACGTCACTAATTTCATAGTGGACGGCGGGGCTCACGTTGTGCAATATGCCTAGTGCCTCCCGAAAAGTTTGTTGGGTTCTGTTTGATTTTAAAAATGTTTTTCTGTCGATATGTAAGAATAATTATGACATTGAATGTCTGTAGGGTTGCTGTCATCAAAAAACATATATTTGTATAATATTTGAATCTCCCAGAATCACAGTATCAGAAAGTTGTGGAGCGCACAATGCCCTCCCTATACAATAAAATCGTGCTAAAGATTGACAGCCACAACAAATGCCAGTTTTATACCGTAAGATTAACAGCAATAAACATAGTAAAATGAGCAGTAATACGCTAACCCGCATGTGCGGCAGTGTATTGTTGCTTATTACTGTTAATTTTACGGTATAATATACTAGCAGCTGGGGTGCTAGTATTATACCGTATAATCAACTTTTTTTTTTTTTTTTTTTTTTTTTTTTTTTTTGTGTGTGTGTGTGTGTGTGTGTGTGTGTATAATCCTTATATAAAGGATTGCTCATATAACATTTTATAGTGTTAGCGTTTTATATGAATAACATAATTAAATACCTTCTTAAAATCATTTGACACGATATTATTACAAAGTTACTATGTTTTATTTGTGAAAAATAAGCAAACATCTTTATAGAGAAGTTTGAATTTGAATTTTGAAAGATAATTTTCCTTTAAAATTACACATGATCCAGCTGATACGGATAAAATTTTATTCGACCCATTTGATGATTACATTATTTCGGGAATTAAAAAGATAAAAAAAGAAGGAAAATGCCCCTTTAGAAAGATACTTTGTATTCTACTTCGCTGCATTTAATAGATGAGTTATATCCGATTTCGATATCTTTACAGTAGTGTAATTTTATCTGCAGTGGCCACTTAAGAGAAAGTGACGACTCTCTTTGGTTTTAAGGATTGAAGTTAACTATAATAATATCATAATACACTGAAAAAAAAACTATTGCGTATTAATCCTTATTTTACTGTTTATTATTGTTAATTTTACGGTATAATACTGGCAGCTGGGATGCTAGTATTATACTGTAAATTCAGCAATTTTTTTTTTTTTTTTGCGATATATATGCTTTAAAGTTACCTGTACAAACAATTTCGCCTAATTTAAGAAAAATATTAATTGATATGAAATAATCTTATCATAGGCGACGCAGGGTAGGGACGGGAGGGGGGGGGGTCACCCTTTCCTTTATTTTGAAATTTTAACTAACTAAATTTTCTTTCTCTGTCATGCATTTGGAAATAAAAAAAAGGTAACAATTATTCATCCCAAGTGACTTGAAATAATTAAACAGTAAAAGAAAAATGAATTAAAAATTTTCGTCTGGGGGACAGAACCTTACATGTTTACATTAAACTTATTACATACTTTTATGTTATATATAAACTATTAAACCTTTATGTAATTAAACATATTATATACCCTTACATAAAACTTATTTAAATACCTTTACATTAAACTTATTTTACAGTCTTAAATTAAATTTATTATATACTTTTTTTCGTTAGAAAAGAAAGGTATACATAATAAGTTTAATATGTTAAACATTAAATATATCATTAAATATAATTAGTTTTATATGTTTAATGTTAAACTTCTGTATTGTTTGTTATGGAACATCAGCAAATGTGTTTTGCAATCTCGTCCCACCCTGGATTTCTTTCTGCCGGCCCCACTGAATGTTATATATGTATGAAAACATTTATTTCTACAATAAATTAAAAAAAAATAATAATAATACGTCTGACAATAAAGCGTTAAATATTTTAATAGTTACAATTAAAAAGTCATTTATATCATTAATTGACAACTGGTTATCTGATTTAAAGCAATCCGGGACACAAAAATCTCGGAAAATTTACATTTTTACATTTTTGGTTTAAAAAAAATCCTCAGGAGATTTTGGAATGAAATGACGCTATAACAACACCATGCAAATTACGACAAGTAGATCAAAAATGCATACAGCAGTATTTTACGTTCTGCTGTCTGTAAGTAAGCTGCGCGCTCTTCTAGCATTTATCTCATAATGCATTTCTTTAAGATTTATTATATTTAAATTGATACAAATAAATTTCTTAACATATAAAGCTTTTTGAAACTTTATGCATTGTTTTCAGTAATACATCTTTTGAAATGAGATTAAAAATTCTTGTTTTGAGCGAAAATTTTTTTAATATGATATGATTCTCGTAATAGTAAAATATACTCTTTAGAAAAAGCATTTTCTTCTTTTAAAAACTATTATTATTTTAAACATAAGTAATATTTGTTAATTCTAAGGACAAATTAATATTTATATTTTTCTTTATTCAAAAATAAGAAAAGTATATGCAAAGTTTCTTTGAGATGATATATCAATTTTTAAATATGACTAAAATTAAAGTAATAATAATAATAACTTGTCTTTGTCTCGGATCACCTTAAATGTGAAAATACAACTACAAATTTCAAAGCGATTTATTTCTATTACAAATATATCTCAAAAACTTTTAAAACACTTTTATTTTGCTTAAAAGACGTCAAAATATCAATAAAAACATTAAAAATGTTAAAATTTACATGTTTCGATTTGTTCACCAAATCATCATCAGAATGTCACGTGTCAATGATGATCACCAAATCATCAGATGTAGAGTTAAAGAGAGAGGGAAATGTGTTTGTTCGTTCTGTTTACAGGAAACCAATAGCTAATTTAAATATCATACCTTTTGATGCGTGCACTCCATATTCTTATAAGTTATCTACTTTCAGATTCCTGATTAATAGAGCATCCAGAGTTTCTTCTGCAGAAAATTTGAGGGGTGAATTAGATAAAATTAGACTTATCGCTATTGACAACGGGTATCGTGTGAATTTGGTTAATAAATTAATTCAGAACTTTATTATTAAAAGGAACAAAAGTATTGGTGAAAATAAAGCGGATAGTGAAGTTAAGTTGAAAAGAGTGGTTATGAGTTATTATCAGGGTTTCTTTGAGTTTATAAAATTTCCTTTAAAAGCGTTTGGTTTGAGTTTAGTCGCGAGGTCTCTCCCGAAGTTAAAGACGGTTTTGAGCACGAGAATTGATCCTGTCGATGAGGATGACCTTTCGGGTGTTTATGTTATTCCATTTATTAGGGGGGGGGGGGGGGGGTTAGGAATTATTATGTTGGTATGACACAGAGGAAATTCAATGTTAGATGTGAGGAACATATTGCAGATATTAAGTATGGGAAAGGGAATACTGCCTTATCAAGATTAAGTAATAAAGAGAGCACCAACATCCTATTTAATGAAGCTAAATTGATTTGTAGTTCCAGTTTTTATTTACAACTTTTTGTGAGGGAATCTATTGAAATTTATTTAAGAGGTTCGAAAGCATGTAATCATATGTTGTCATTTAACATTCCGAAGATGTGGGTTGAGTGGTTGAATAATAGTGGGAAGCGGTTTGTAGATGGAGCTAAGAGAGGTGTTAAAATTAAAATTATAGAGGGCATCTTTCATATAGGGACTGTTCAGGCACGCCGTTTTTATATACATTGTGTTTGTGGTTTGTGTATATATTCTGATGATGATTTGGTGAACAAATCGAAACATGTAAATTTTAACATTTTTAATGTTTTTATTGATATTTTGACGTCTTTTAAGCAAAATAAAAGTTTTTTAGTATATATTTTAAAAGTTTTTTGAGATATATTTGTAATATTAATTTTAATGGACGTATTTTGACTCTTCACTTTATATGTAAATATAATAACATTTGAAGCGATTTATTTCACTTTAATTCAAGATTATTTTCTACTGAACCTCATAGGGTTCTTACTAAAAGAAAAAAGAGAAAGGTGGACAGAAGATTAAAAGACAAGCACCCCTCCCTCTTCGGATGCGAATTCAGTTTTTCGTGGAAAAAATGAATTTGAATGATAAACTGTATTTTATAAAAAAATTTATTGCATATTTAATCAATCGTATGTTAATGAAAAAGCTTAAAGTAGTTTAACTGGCCTTAAATTGTTGATAAACTAATATATATTTTTAAAAGATTGAATTAAAAATATATATATATTATTTTTTCTTTTTTTCCAATTTGGTTTTTTTCAATTAGATTTTTTTTCAATCTTATACTTAGGGTGCTTTTACAAACCTAAGTATCGGATTTTTGATACAAAGATTAGATGAGAAAAATAACAATAATAATTGGATGTATATCGAATAAACCTAATGAAAATCGCATATATTTAAGTTCAGGTTATTTTTTAAACACAAATTTCAAAGATATAAAAAAAAAATCAATACTTATTTCTCATAGAATCTAAAGATACATTAAAATTAAAAAATATTAATAAAAATAAAAATTAGACATATTGCTCAATTATTGTGGAAGTCTTAGCTTCGATTACATTAGAGAATATGAAAAAATAATACGAACTGAGAAAAATGAGTTTAAACATTTCATTTGCAAAGAAAAGAGATATTAAAGAGAGATGAGTAAAAATAACCATATATCTCCTTTACTATTTATCAGGTAGTCAAGAAATTTGGGCACAATGTTCTAGAGATATTAAGGTTCATATTAGGATAATAAATCTGAATTTGACATTTTTGACATTTTTTGTCAAAATGAGAGGTATACTGAGCCCCTTTAAGTATAGCTTCAAAGTTTCTTTTGGGCAACCAAAATGTGCCATTTCTTAAACGATGATTTTGCAGAAGCGTCGTAACCACACATTTTTCCTGACATTCTTGTTAGAAGATTTTTATTGAGGTATCTCCATTGAGGTATTTTACCTCATTGATCATATGTCTCGTATAAACTCGATAAAAATTGCTCAATATTGTGGAAAGTCTTAGCATTTTGATTACATACAGAATATGAAAAAATACGAACTGAGAAAAATGAGTTTAAACATTTCATTTGCAAATTAAAGAGAGATGAGTAAAATTAACCATATCTCCTTTACTATTTATCAGGCAGTTATGAAATTTGGGCACAATGTTCTAGAGATATTAAGGTTCATTTTAGGATAATAAATCTGAATTTGACATTTTTGGTTAAAATGAGAGGTATACTGAGTCCCTTTAAGCACGGCCTAACTCGATCGTTCTCCTTCCTCTTATACGGCCGTAACAAAAAGTCATTTTCCCTTTGTTCAAGAGGAATAACATTTTCTCCCCGGAGAAAGTAGGGGGCGCTATTACTTACCATGGCTAATGGAGTATTTCCTTATTCTCGCCTTTCACTCTTGTATTTTCTTAGATATAACGTAAATGAAATTGCGTGTTCTTATTTTTCTTTTGTTGAAAATGGTTCATTGCTGTGTTCCACATTGTGCTTCAAATTCAGAGAAAACAATACCTGGAATTTCTTTTCATGAATAGGCGCTTTTATTACCGATACACCAGCAATCAGTAGAAGTACAGAGCAAAATTTTCGAAATATGTGCCTTATAAAATTGCTGCGGCTCTCAATTTATTTGTATATTTAAACTGAATTTTAATGATCGAAATTATAAACCACTTAATTAATTTCTTTTTAATTGCTAGCACCACCAAGAGTTAATCTGAAGTTTGCAAGTATTGCCATTGTTAGCGGATAAGTAATCTTGTAAGAGTAATTCAAGAAAATTTTGAATGAGAATCCTGCTTATCAAACATAGAAACAGATCAATGTGATGCAACCATACTTCAGTTAATTGCCAATCAGGATAGAGGTGGGTTGTCTTATCCTAAACTACAATTCATCAGTCTAATTTCCACAATTTTAGATTGAATTTTACTAGAATTTTAGGATTGTACCAATCCTAAATTCAAACGGAATCGTCGAAACTATTTATGAATTGATATATCCGAGACTAATAAAAAACACTATATGGGAATGTGACTTAAACGAGCATAAAATAAATATATGCTCATTAATATGTGCAAGATTTTTGCCCATCATTTAAAAAAAATGTGGCAAGGAATTTTACAAATGAAGCCAGTTCATCTGCATATACGATCTCTTTATCAAGAAAAATTTTAAAGTTTAGTTAATTTTAGTTATATAATATTTACTGTATATTTCGCTGTAAAAATTATCAATGTTTAAAGTCTAATCAAGAAATGGAATCTGCATATACCTATAGACACATTTATATATACAAGCATGGTGAATAGATTTATGCATTAATATTTTAAAATTCTGAAAAAATATTCTATAATTTCTGTTGCCCAATATTCTAAAATTTCCACGAAAACTATTCTCTCATAAATGGAGTACATGATGTTACAGCAAAAAAACTTGTTCATTGTCTAAAATAACGAAACCTCTAAAAATTATTATTATTTTGTTTACCTCTATTTTATGATCATGACCTACAGTATTTAAATTTACTGAAAATGTCCGCAATGTACAGACATATATATATATATATATATATATATATATATATATATATATATATATTCTAAATAATTAACAATCATTTTTAAATAATCCATGTTTTGAGAGAAAAAAATCGATATGAGTTGATTGCCGGATATTGGCGAAATAGGTTTTCTTATTCTGTTGATATTATAAAACATGTAAATATATTTTTATTTTTATCATATACATACTTTTATACCATGAGTTTCCAGAATTGGAATATAATATTTAATTTTATATGTAATTCTATTATATTTCTATACGCTTATATATTTCAGATCAGCACCTATAATGGTTAAATTTATTGAAAATTGTTTTGAATGTACGTATATATACATATTTTAAATAATTAAGAATCGTGTAAAAATAATCCATGTTTTGAGAAAAAAAATTCGATATGAGTAGATTGCCGGATATTGGCGAACTTGCTTAATTTTCTTACTATTATGAAACTAGTAAATGTTTTAAAAATTTTTACTGTGTATTTTACGCTCAGAATTATCAATGTTTCAAGTAATCAAGAATTTAAACGTGTATAAATATAGAAATTTACTTATAAAGTTTGTTTTGCATTTATAGTAGCGTGTTATTTAAACTATTTTTAATTACTTAAAGCATTGTATTTATTTATTTTATCTCTAAATCTTATTTTTTCTTGTTTGTAGTGAAGATAAAGCTCAAGCTAAAGTTACATATGATATATATATACCTTTTATAATGAATACATTGCAAAGATTTTTGTATTTTTATGTATAGAAGTAACCTTTATTAAGCATTATTTATGGTAAGTATATCGCGCCATCTGCCGGCGAAAGTAACCCTTTAAGGATTCCGAAACTAGGCGTGATTGTGAAGGCCGTATGAGGGAAGGAGAAAGATCGAGTTTGGCCGTGCTTTAAGTTATACACTGTAAAAAAAAAGTGTTGATTTTACAGTATAATACTGGCATATATTTTTCCTGACATTCTTGTTAGAAGATTTTTATTGAGGTATCTCCACTATGAGGTATTATACCTCATTGATCATATCTCGTATAAACTCGATACAAATTGCTCAATTATAGGTGGAAAGTCTTAGAATTTTGATTACATAGAGAATATGAAAAAATACGAACTGAGAAAAATGAGTTTAAACATTTCATTTGCAAATTAAAGAGAGATGAGTAAAATTAACCATATCTCCTTTACTATTTATCAGGCAGTTATGAAATTTGGGCACAATGTTCTAGAGATATTAAGGTTCATTTTAGGATAATAAATCTGAATTTGACATTTTTGGTTAAAATGAGAGGTATACTGAGTCCCTTTAAGTTACACTGTAAAAAAAAGTGTTGATTTTACAGTATAATACTGACATATATTTTTCCTGACATTCTTGTTAGAAGATTTTTATTGAGGTATCTCCACTGAGGTATTATACCTCATTGATCATATCTCGTATAAACTTGATACAAATTGCTCAATTATTGGTGGAAAGTCTTAGAATTTTGATTACATAGAGAATATGAAAAAATACGAACTGAGAAAAATGAGTTTAAACATTTCATTTGCAAATTAAAGAGATATGAGTAAAATTATCCATATCTCCAAGTTGTAAATTTCCAACTGGACGAAAAATGTCCGGGCCAGGATTCGAACCTGGGATCGCTTGGCTGAAGCCGCCACGCTCTACCACTGAGCTATCCCGGTCGAATCTGGAGGGCATAATTCATCCAGTTAACCTTATTGATCAAAGCATCTGGTCTGATATTTTAATCAGCTCAACAGAAAAGATCGCAGGTAATGGAACTCCAGTAAACGCTGGATACGTGAATACACTAGATTTTTTTTTTTTTTTTTTTTTTTTTTTTTAACACAATTGTGTTAAAAAATAATCTAGTGTAACCATATCTCCTTTACTATTTATCAGGCAGTTATGAAATTTAGGCACAATGTTCTAGAGATATTAAGGTTCATTTTAGGATAATAAATCTGAATTTGACATTTTTGGTTAAAATGAGAGGTATACTGAGTCCCTTTAAGTTACACTGTAAAAAAAAAAAGTGTTGATTTTACAGTATAATACTGGCATATATTTTTTCTGACATTCTTGTTAGAAGATTTTTATTGAGGTATCTCCACTGAGGTATTATACCTCATTGATCATATCTCGTATAAACTCGATACAAATTGCTCAATTATTGGTGGAAAGTCTTAGAATTTTGATTACATAGAGAATATGAAAAAATACGAACTGAGAAAAATGAGTTTAAACATTACATTTGCAAATTAAAGAGAGATGAGTAAAATTAACCATATCTCCTTTACTATTTATCAGGTAGTCATGCAATTTGGGCACAATGTTCTAGAGATATTAAGGTTCATTTTAAGATAATAAATCTGAATTTGACACTTTGGTTAAAATGAGAGGTATACTGAGTCCCTTTAAGTACACTGTAAAAGAAAAGTGTTGATTTTACAGTATAATACTGGCATCCCAGCTGCCAGAATTATGCTGTAAAATTAGCAGTAATAAACAGTAAAATAAGCAGTAATATGCTGCCACGGTAGCGTATTATTGCTTATTTTGCAGTATTATACTGTAAAATCAACACTTTTTTTGGCAGTGTATTAGCTTCAAAGTTTCTTGGGACAACCAAAATGTGTCATTTCTTAGACGGTGATTTTGCAGAATTGTTGTACCCATATATATTTTCCTGACATTCTTGTTAGACGATTTTTATTAAGGCTTAATTATAAGCTTAATAGATTTATTTTCATTTTTTATTTCATGATGCAAATAATAAAACGCTTATTTATTTACTTTTCATACATAAATGTTTAACCTTTCTTCTTCATTCCATCTGAACTCCCATGGCCCCATATGAAATCCCCCATATAAACATCTTGTTTCAGTTTATATATATAGTTTTCTATTGTAAACCACATAATATTATGCTATTGAAGGTAGAGAAAAAAAAATATTTTCTGAAATGCTATTCGAAAATATATCACATATTTGAAAATACATCAAATTATAATTAAATTAAATCCGACACTTTTCAACACCTACATCATTCTCTAAGTCTATACAGTAATATCTAGTAAGATGGAGTCGAAAGGGACCAGAAAAAAATCCATAAATGTATTCCCTCTGTTATAATTTTATTAGATATTCTTTTCGCTGATACCATGACTTTCCATTTCAGGAGAAACTCAATTATAAAGAAAGTTTCGTTTTCACGAGTTTTACGAATTAATTTTTTTATTGTATTATAACTTTTTAAAGATAACTTAACAACTACTCTGAGAGAAAAGTTAAAATATTTTATACTATATATTAATGTATATACATTGTAATACACATTATATAAATTTAATGCAATAAAAAATATGTATTTATACACATTTTATAGACTTTTCATATTTTTTTTTTTACTATTAATTCAATGGTTCATATTTCATATATAAAATTATGAAAATTGCAATATATTTTTAGGTCATAATGAGCTCATTCAAAAAATTACAATGATATAACGCCATAATTTTAGAAAATATGAACAAAAATATTACAAATTTAATATGACAGAGTCAAAGGTTAGATAAATTTTAAATTAAAAACTTTTGGTGAAATGACTTGACATTCGGTATCGGGCAAAATTAGAATTTTAAATTTATTCTTAGAAGTATATTTCTATATTAAAATTAACACAAGGTTTAAAATTTTCAATAATAATCTCCTATATTCGAAAAAAAATCCTTAATAACTTAATAATAATAATAAAAAAAATCCTTATTAACCTAAATATTTGGCGTTTCCTATACGATTGGTTTTAGAGTTTTATAAGCGTTTTATAAACAGCTGACACTATGTACTATAATAAACTGTTTCTATTTCAAATTCCGCAACATTTTTATACGTTTTTTTGCAAATGGAATGAAAGGAAAATGTTATCTGTATTTTAAAATAATTTAAATATTAATTAAATCAAATATCTCACTTTTTCAACTCCTTCTCCAAACCCTAATTTTATTATTATTTAATATATTTAATAACATAATTTAATATGATACTCAAGTTGGTACCGCTATCTTTTTTATGTGCTTGTTTGCTGCAGAATTAAACTGGAAAAAAAAAAAAAAAAACTTTTTTGCAGTGATCGAGGAGAGTGGAGTTCACCTTTTTTTTTTTCACCCTTAAGATTGTACAGGGCATGTTAATTTTAGGGACAAATTCTGAAGGAGAACTATCTTTTTAAACTTAATATCGCATTAAAAGGCATTTTAGATTCAATTAGATTCAAACAAAATTATTATATCTATCCGTACTTTATACCGAAAGTGAAATGTTAAAAAGAGGGGGACATTGCTAAAAATTTTACTAAAAGTGCCGAAATGTGTACACAAAATAAATTGACAGAGCAAAATGTTTATTTTATTCCATATGTCTAATATGTCTTATTTATTAGAGGACATTATTAAGGATTTTGCAGAAAATACAGAGATATGTGCATTAACAGAACAAATTTTTTTTTATTTTATTTCACATACATGCCTTATTTATTAGAGAAAATTATTAAAGATTTTGGAGAAAGTGCAGAAATATGTGCATAAGGTAAATTAACAGGGCAATTTTTTTTTTATTTTATTAACATGTTTTTTATTTCTCCACATCATATTTCGTAGTTTTTTTTAATAGATTTTAGGCATATTGCGCATACCAATACCATAATTTATAGGAAAGCCTGCGGGGCACGGGCGTAGAGCGGTACCCAATTAGGGGTCTTGGATTATAATAATCAGGATTGTATTCATATTATAATATTATCTCTCTTAAAAGAAAAGAAAGAAAGAAAGAAAGACTTAAAAAAAATCACATTGGACAATATGTAACAAAAATCTATTATTTTTAGTATTATATTTACTAATAATTGTAAGAAATTACTCCTAGGATTTTTTTAAGTAGTACTTTCTATATAACATATTAACTAAAATGTGTGTCTTTAGATATAATTATGCTACATATGTCGACCAGAGCATGAAAGGCAATGTTTCATTTTAACAACACGATAGTTTATATCTTTTCCTACAGCTGAATATGATATTATATTATTTTAGGAAAATAAATAAGTGGCTTAGGTTTATTTGTAAAGGGGTACCAGAATCATACGGCCTTGGGCTACTCGAATTAATTTATTAGACGGCTTGTATGTTTGTGCTTATAGTGCCTTATAAGACAAATATGATAATTAAAGGGAACATTTCGTTTAGTCCATTTAATACTTTTTAATTTGCATGTCTGGATTCACATATTTTGCAGCAACATTCAGTCACATTAAGTACGTTTTATTCAAATGTTTCAGAGATAATCTTTTATGTTTTCTCAAAGAAGAAAATGGAAATTTTTTATCCTTGATATTTATGTTCAAGGGTCGATCCAGGCAAAATTTGGGGCCAGACTGAAAAAAAAAACTTTCTTTCTTTCTTCTTTTTGTCATCTAAGTGGGCGCCGGAAGTTTAACTACAGGGTTTCAACTGTGTCATAAAATGAAAAAGGGTGGGCACTGGGAGAACACTGATATAGATTAAAACACATAAAAAAAAATTAAATAATCGGTATTGATGTTATACATTATCCAATAACATCAAGATATTTTATCTACTTCGAAGGAAAATGACCACTGTCCATTTTTGGAATTATGATAAAATGTTAGTTTTATATTATTAATTATTATTGAAAAATTATTTATTTATTTATTTATTGGTATAAATTAAAGGGAATTCATAAAATTTCTTTTAATAAAATAGGTCCTTTAACAAAATTCTATTCCATAAAAACTTACTATTTATTAACTTATTATTTTGTGATGTTTTAAAATGTGTAATTTGTAAACAAACAAATTCACCATCAGAGAGGAAAACTTCAGCAAAGAGATTTTTAAAAGTTTTTGTTAATAAATGCTTGGTTCGAATTTGAGTAACTGGATTTCAACTTTTGTTACAAAATGTTATTTTTCACAAAAAATATAATAAATTTTACAAAAATAACTTTTACTTTTCACAAAATGGGCCCCAAGGAAAAAAACCTGCATCGACCCCTGATGTTATTGGGTAATGTATAATTTTGATCAATTCCGATTATTTAATTTTCTTTGATGTGTTTTAATCTAGATCAGTGTTCTGTCTCCCAGTTCTCCCAGTTCAACAGTGTTCTGTCCACCCTTTTTCATTTTATGGCACAATTGAAACTCTGTAGTTAAACTTCCGGCGCCCACATAAGATGGCAAAAAGAAGAAAGAAAGAAAATTCCTCTGTTTCTAATTAAAAATTTGTATCTACTTCTAAGGAAAATGACCGGTGTCCATTTTTGGAATTATGATAAAAGATAATTTTTATTATTGTTATTTATTGTCATTATTATTATTGAAAAAAATATTTATTTATTTATTTATTTATTGGAAAATTTAAAGGGAAGGCATTTACATTTATTTTTGTTATACTTATGTATATGGTTATTGTGAAGTGGTTGGTGGAAATAGCAAAGGTAATTATTAAAGATCAGTGATTTTTAAAGAAATGATTATTATGGGAGGGCATGGACATTTTTTCTATTCTACTTATAACTATTTTGAAATTTGTGGATATGCATTGTGATATGCGCGGGGCGAGTTTTTCACGCTCAGGACAATTTAAAATATTGCGCCCTTTTCTCAGAGGATACTATTAATTTTATGCTATAGATAGTTCTTTATGCACCAATTTTTGGCCCCTTAAAAAATTAACTCTCTGGCAATAGCCCCCCCCCCCCCCCTGGACCCCTATATTCTAGGCCATTGTCCAGGTGCATTGCACCCCTGCATCCCACTTATGGCCGATCTTGGGTTCAAGATCACTGATATAGATACTTCAGATATACATTTATTTCGAATTATTGAAGTGCAATCGTAATACACTGAATTTAGAAAATTAAGGCATCACTTACCTTGAAAAGGATAGGATGCAGGGTATAAGGCCGGTCTAAGTCCTGAAATGCAGTCCGTAGCCCATCGAAAGCAAGGGGCCATATCAGTCCCCTGGAACTGTTCGACGCCCCTCGAATCCAGAATTAAAATTTCACTTTTAAAATGTTAGTTATGGTTTCGAAAACGATCAACAGCGTAATTTCCGAATCCACGGCGCAAGATGTCAACACAGCCGACCCAGCTGCCTAAACGATCTGAGCTAACACCGATCCTAAACGATCCGCTTGTTGGTAGGCGTTACCCTGCTGTACAGAACTGTTGTTTGATTGGGTTGCGGCGAGATGAAAGGGATTTTTCGCCCGCCTACGGCTTGTTTTCCTGCCGCGGGAGTCGTGGTTGTCAACTGTCAATAACACTTTGAAAAGATGGGGGAATATTTTCAAGCTCCCCCTCCTCATAAGGGGCGTGTTGAGGATGTCATTGTGCTGTCAACCATTGAGAAATAATCCTGGGAATAATAGATTGTAATCCATCGGGGAGGTTTTTTTTACTGTTTTTCGTAAATATTCCATGTCTAAACGGGACATGCCTTTTAAAGGCGTTAATGGCACAATGATTGCCGTAGATGAAAAAATTTTTAGGGTTCTGCTTCTTTACGATTCTTATTGTAAGGATACATAAAAATGAAGAGTTTGTCAATTTTTATTTCCCGTTTTCTCTCTCTCTCTCTTTTTTTTTTTTTTTTTTTATCACCCAAGCGAGTCATGGATATTGTCACAGAATTGCCATGAAAGTGAACGGAAAATCGAAACGAAAGGGATTAATCAATAGTTTCCACTGAATTTTCCATGCAAGAAACAGTTTTCTCCGTTTACTCTTTGGTAAATATGAATGACACCATAACAAAATCGACGGGAAAACTAACTAATGTTTTCCTTCTTTTATTGTTATTTTCAGATAATTATAATTTCTGATGTGCAATACTCCTAAACAACAGTTTTCTTTGTTGGTTTTACAATAGAGGGAAGGATTAAATTTAGAAACAGTTTAAACAAAATTGTTAAAAAAAAAATGCGTTTTCAAAATGGACTTTTTTTAAATAAAATTTATAGCGTTTAAAGAATGACTGGAGTAAAAGAATCCAGGATAATTTAAAAAAATTAAACTGGATTAAAAATTTAATAAAGAACTGGGAAGAACAACAGTCAAGCACATTTATACTATGCGTGGAGTGTTGTACAAATTCGCAAATAAAGGAATTAATCCAAAATCACTCATTCACTAAAATAAGGAAAAAAAAAAAATTAAAAAAAATCACGCTTAAAAATTCGCATCTTACCATTTGAATCCACCCAAAAGAAAAATCATGCATCAAGCATAGATTATGAAACACTTTCTAACACTAACAGAATAATTTAACAAACCTTCGTTGTTTAATAAGGTAACTAAAACACCTAAGTAAACATTTTAGAAAATGCAAAACCCATTTGAAAACCAGATTTCAGCAATTACAGGCCATAGCCAGAAATGTACTACCGTTCTTTTGTGCAGCATTGTGTATAATCTATAGATTTGTATATACTCCACATAGTATGCTGCAATTTAGTTCAGTGTAAAGAAACTCATAACACAGTTGAAAATTCACCTTCAACAGTTTCTACCAATAGATGGAAACATATTTGAATTCTTTTGCACAACGCTGTATACTACCGTAAGATTTTTACACACTCCACAGATATTAAGGCAAAGTTTAATTCAGGCAAAAACACGCTGAAAACTATTGAAATCATCAGAAATTATCATACAGAGACGGCCATGTATTCAGTTTTTTGCGTGGCCCTGGATATGATTTTATTAATATTCAACAAACATCTCTCAGTATACTAAATATACTTCACGTTCAACATACGCATAGCGCGATTAAAAAACCCTTTAAGCGATTTATTCAAATACACAGTAATGCTTACGAATTCTTTTGTGTAACTCTGTATATGATGTATTAGTATTTACACATTACCACATACCACATAGTATGCAAAAATTTAGTTAAGCGCATACCTATAATTGAAACCGCACTTTCTGCAATTATCGTTTATTAGATAATACTTCGGATACAGTACTGCATCCGAAATCTTTTGTGAGTCCCTGTAAATGAACGATAAATGCTATGCACATCATATTATACAACAAGTATCTTGAATTAAATCGCAGTAATGTATATAAATTTCGTTATATTTCAAATAGTGTAGCATTATTAAATTACACTTGCAAGCGCAGTTTTCCCTCGAAAATAGCCATTATGTAAATGGATACTTTTTGTGTGTCCCTGTAAATGAATGATAAATGCTTTACACTCCATATACTTAAACAGAAAGCAGGTTTTAGTGCACCTAAGAAGATTATATCAATTTCCACATGTTTGTAATAAATAGTGTACACTGTAAAAAAAAATTCGGAAAAGTTTCCGGTAGGAATAGGATTTTCAGTTGCCCGTATAGGACAGGAAACTTTTCCGAACCAACACGGAAAAAAAAACGAAAAAAAACGAAAGTTTTTTCTTTCCGTCAGGAAACTTTTCCTGTTTGATTCAGAAACTAATCTTTAGACACAGAATAAATTCCTGGATCTTACGGAAATCTTTCCATTCACATAAAGAAACGTTTTGGTAGAACGGTAGAATAGACAGAAAGTATTCCGTTTTAAAAAGGAAAACTTTCCATTCACACTAAGAAATGTCTTGGTAGAACGGTAGAATAGACAGAAAGTATTCCGTTTTAAAAAGGAAACTTTTCCGAATCAGTCAGTAAACTAATCATAAAAAAATTAAAAATTCCTGTGTAGAATAGAAACTTTTTCTTTGCTTTACGGATTTTTCGGATTATGATCGGAAAATTTTCTGCATTGTAAAGAAACTTTTGTTTTAAAGAGTAGGAACATTAACAGATGAAAATATTGCTTTTGGACACTGTTTTGATATCCTTTTCTCTCAATTAAATATTATTAAGAACTTTTTTGAATACATACACACATTTTTAAGTATTTGTTATCATAAAATGCATTACATGTAATGCATTTTATGATAACAAAATACTTAAAATGTATGTATGTATTCAAAAAAGTTCTTAATAATATTTAACTGAGATAAAAGGAAATCAAAATAGTGTCCAAAAGCAATATTTTCATCTGTTATTGGTCCTACTCTTTATAACAAAAGTTTCTTTACAATACAGAATCAGCTTGAAATTTTATTTATTTGTTACAAGTATACTGATACGTTTAGCTCATGGGTATTTACATTTTTTTTAAATAAGTATTTTATACAAGGAATGCTAGAGAAGTATCTTTATAAACAAGGAGAAGTAATTCTCGTAAAAGAAAAGTGTATAAATAAATAAAAAGTACACAATGAAATGGATTTTATGCTCATAAAATACATAATATACTTTTATTTTCTTTAGAATATGTGTATATGTTTCCTAGGAAAAAAAAAAAACTTAATATATTTTAAGCGATATAAAAGAAAATCCAAATAGTGTCCAAAACAAACCTTTTCATCTGTTGTCTGTATAGCAAAGTGGACTGTACAGAGATGCCAGCTTATTAGTGCCAGAATATACATAGGTGTAGCCAGTGGTGAAGTGTGTGTGGGAGATAATTGCCCCAGGCACTAAATATTTAGGTGATGCCAAAAAACTGTTAAATAAGATATTAAAAACGGAACAAAATATTTTCAATTTGGGCTGGATATTTAAAACCCACACTTATGTCATTGGGTGTAGCACAAGTGTATGACATGTTGCATGCGTATGAAGTGTATGCAACTAACATTGAAGTTTTATTGGTACTGGAAAGACTTTCTATTGCTGTATATCCAAAACAAAGGACATACAAAACATTTTTTAATCACAATAGTGACCGCCCCTCCTTAAAAAACTAGAACTTCTTTTAATTTACGCCTCAAAAAAAAAAAAAAAAAAAACAAGCTTATGGGGTCCGTCTTCGTTCTTAAGTTGCACAGAATTCCAAACTTTTCAATATGTACATCTAACTTTGACATTATATTTGCCTCTTTCGGTAACTTTTTCTCAAAGATACCAAAAGGGAAGTCACTTGGTCAAAATGTTTAAGAATTATGAAGTTTAAAGTTTGGAACTCCTAATGTTAAACAACTGGTGGAGTTTTTTTTATATAATTCAATACTTGACGTAATAATTTTATATTCGTATATTTTATTTGAAGCTTTTCGAAATCTATTTCGGTTAAAAAATTATAGATTATGGTTTATTTTATGGTTTAATTTATAAAAAAAATGTATTTTTAAATTAATTAAAAAATTAATTTTAATAGAAATAGATTTCTAAAAACTTCAAATATGCAAATCAAAAATCACAGCTGATTCCGCTAAGTAGTTTTTAAGTTATGCTTAAAACACTACCCACATTACAGTCTGATTTGCAACGATTACAGATTAGGAGTTACAAACTTTAAATTTTCATAATTTCAAAACTACTTGACTGAGTGAATTCCAGTTTGTTATCATAGGGCAACATTTACTGAAAAAGACAAACATGATGCCCAATTAGATGTATCTATTGAATTTGCTACAATTTCGGCATGAATATGACCCTCTAAGTTTATTTTTTTCAACATTAAATTAAAAAAGACAGTTTCCAGAAGAATAACTTTGTTTTTTACTGTGACAGTTTGGAGATTAAATGTTCTTTTTTGTCCCCAAATACACCCTGCGCATATGATAGTAGATAAGAAAGGCCGGTTCTACATCAGCTGTGGGTGCTGTGGTGACCTTCTGTGCTCTGTGAAGGTCACCGGAAGGAACAGGTGTGGACACCGGAAGTCGCAGGTGTGGATAACAGGCATGTTGAGACAGGAAAGCGGAAGGAATTTGGAGATAAGGACAGGATGAGACGTATTTTTTATGGGTTTTGAACAGGTTATTTCGTGACAGGGAAAATTTTTCTACACCAGATGTGCTAAACTCTCAAAGGTTAGCGGAAGGGACAGGTGGTGATAACAGACATGTTTATACAGGAAGTGATTCCGTAAGTAAGGCCGGAAGGTAATTGGAGATAACGTTTGGATGTTCTACATTAGATGTGCTAACCTCGCAAGGTCATAGGAAATGACAGATGTTGATAACACACAGGTTGGAACAGATATATTTAGACTTTAGACAGGAAGTAATTCCGTAAGTAAGACCGGAAGGGATCAAGAAGTGAAATGTGATAAGACTTTCTGACTTTATAAAAGTTTAACATGATTTTTTTTTTCTATAAAAAGGGTTTTAATTAGATTCTTTCTTGAGAGGGAAAAAAATTTAGTTTTTTTTTTTAAATTTTATAAAAGTTTTTTTTTTTTTTTTTTTTTTTTTTTAAATATTATTAGCAAAATGATGAATTTTTTTTTCTTATTTAAACATTAACTTAAATTTGAATGAGATTAAAATAGATGTGAGGGCTAAATTTTTAGAGATTTAAGAAAATTCACTGTGAGTTATGTTAGGGTTGTTAAAGAAAAGGAGGTGATCGACTTTGACAGTATTTGATAAGGGAGAGAGGAGGAAGGCTTAATTTTTTCGTACATGTGAGGGAAAAACGGTATCGCCCTCTATCGTTGGGAAAAAGAAGTGTGAAAAGAAAAATGAAGATTGAAAAGAAGGTTACCTTTGAGTTTCGAACCCGGGATCAAAATAGTCTCATGGTTTGATCATTGACGAGGGGTTTAATGATCAAGCCATGGGACTACATCGTTGAAAGGCGATGTAAGCTATTTGTGAAAAAGAAATTACCTGATCTTGGTCGTGTCTTAAGAATCATGTGACATTTTTAAAAAAATAAATGAAGCGTAGTTTGAATCGAGCTTGATATAGCTACATGAGAATGTTTATTAATGAAAAAAAAATTAATTCAAGTCTTTGAGACTAATCTTTCATAGGAAAAAAAGATTTGTTATACTTTCTGTTACATTATATCTTCCGTTTTTTAAGTTTACAAATTTGTGGAATAACTTAAATAATCGTTTTTATGATACTTAAACAAGATATTTTTTAATTATATATATATTTTTTTTAATTAGCTTGTAATATAGCTTTTTTTTTTTTCTTAAAAGGGTACTGTAGAATAATTTATGTCACAAATACTACATACTTCTTTAGTAACATATGTTTCACTTAAGACATGACAAAGTGTCTTAGAAACATTTCATTTTGGAGTTAAGTGATTAAACAAGAAAAATATTATTTATAAAAACACAACACATAAGACCAGTGACTGAGAGGTTCTACTCTCAAAGATGATAGATGGAAGGTGTTAGGTTTAAACCTCTCTCGAGGTCGTCGACTTAACCGTTCGAAACTCGTTTTCTTCGAAACTTGTCAATATGGGTTAGAACACATTAGAAAGACCCCACGGAGGCCTATATCCCAAACGTAGGTAATCGGTTTTAACACTGAAGACATTTTAGATTATTACATTTAGTTAATATGTGATTTAACATGCAAAATATTATTTATAGAAACATACAATATGATATATACAACACACTAAACATTCAATTTTAAAGATTCTTTCCCTTTCATATGAACAATTTTTAGCGACTATTTAACTTGTTGAAGAAGGCGATTATTTTGTTTATAGTTATACGATTAAAATAAATGTTCAATAGATTTGATTTTATACAACCAACCTTTTTAAAAAAGAGAATGGAATCTAATTTTTATAAATTAACATATTTCAATTTTACAAATACTTTACACCCCGTCTTTTTTCCCCTCTTTTGGTAGACTTTATACACATAAGACATAAAAAGCGTTTTAGAATACATCATTTAGAAACTAAGCAATTTGATAAGTAAAATATTATTTATAAAAGCAATAGATACAAAAGTAATAAAGATTTTTACTTACAAATGTACGAACTTCTGATAGGTAAGACTTTCTAAATCATTGTGCAAGAATTAAGTCGTTATTGAACTTATAACATTATAGGATGAAATAATCACGTGACGTATTTTTAAACCAATAAAATGTCAGTATTTTTAAACCAATAAAAAGTTAGTATTTTTTTACACGAGCGCCCTCTATTACTATATAAATTTCAATGAAACGAGTTCATAACATTCTACTGTGACCTGGTATCGTTGTAATAGGTTGTATTTTTCGTTAAGTTAGTTTTCATTTAAGTTATTATGGAACGAGTTACGAATTCTTATGTTGGTGACGTAACCAACTTGGAGTGTCAACACTCATCACCAAAGTTAAATAATCAAGAGATGGATTCTACACTTTTATCCAAAGAAGGACTCGTTTCGAATTATGAAGTGAAACCCACCTCATCAGGACTAAAGAAACAGAAGTTACCCCATGTGTGTAAGACGTGTAACAAAGCATTTCCTCGAAAAGTTAACTTAATGTTTCACATGAAATGTCATTTAAAGGAAAAGTCTTTTCGTTGTGAGGTGTGTGCTGAAGTTTTTTCACAAAAGAGTGATTTACGTAATCATCAAAAGATTCACAAATAGCCCAAACAATACAAGTGTAGTGATTGCAACGAGATATTTTCAAGAATGGCTGACTTATTGAAACATAAGAAGACTCACTTGATTGTGACTCAGATTTAGTACAACATTGTGATACTTTACATAAAGTTTTACCTAATGTGAAGAAGTCACCTGATTTGTTATTTGGAAAAGTGAAACATTTTAAAAGACAACATGATGTGCGAAATATTTGTACTAAAACTATCATTGTGTCCAATGAGATGAATCAAAAAGACTTTCGTTCGTTTTTTAACAGTGTTCGATCGGATGTTTTAAACGAATTAAATTACCAATTACAAATGAAAAAGTCAATAAAATGGATATTACAATGGACATTACAAAAAATTTTGAAATTAGAATTGATTACAGCTCAATATGACAGGCTTATTTGATTTGTATTATTTTAAATGATTAATAAATAGTTTGATTGCGAAAAAAAGTGTTTTCTTTAGCATACACTGTGTGACTTTTAAACTAATGTTGTGTATTTTGAATGTGTCAGACAAAACAGGAGTGTGTTGACATTTAAAAAAAAAAAAAAAGATTTTACATAATATAAAAGTTTTACAATAAAAATTGACTTACCTAAAATTTTTTCAAGATAGTCACGATATCCTTTCCATTACAATTATTTTAAGGAAATAGAATTTAATTTTGTTGTGAATAACACTTTGTTGTTAACATCACGTGGTTTGTCTTATCATAAGTATGAAAGACTAAGATCACTTCCTATTAACATGATAACGAGGAGTAAAAAAAATGACTAATGCAAACCGATTTTCCTGCCTAAACTTGTTATCAGCTTGCATGGGTGACTCATCTTTACATGTGTGGATTTGTATGTTGAAAAAATGATTGCTATGTTTAACCCGTGTAGACGATTTTTATCCGGAAGCTGTTTGAACTACCAAATTTCAGATATCACACATTTTACTAGAACATTTAATTATTTTAATGTCTTTTCGCCCGCAAATTGGAAACTTAGGATTATCACCTTCACATCGAGACATGGAAGGTAGAAAAATAATAACTTTACACTTAGACAATATTTTAATTTAAGAAAAATAGTAACTTTACACTTATATAATATTTTCAACTAAGGAAAATTAATAACTTTAAAAATCAGACTTAACACATTGTTAAAGTTTTTTTAAAACAACACAACATTTTCAAAGCAGTGGAAATAGTATACCTGAAAAAAATTCAACTTAGTGGAATTTAATAGTGAAATTTTTTAACCTCACTCATTTAAAAAATAAAACTTTGTAAATTTTTTCCATTTTTAAAATAAAACTTATTTAAAAAATAAATAAGCAACTATTAAACATTTTGAATGTCTTAGACAAAGTGTGAATAAATTTGTTGAAATTATATAAAACATGAAAAATTTCATTACTTTTAAAAGAAATTTTATTTTTGGTGAAATAAACTCGAGGTATTTATTATATGTTACTTAAACTACATGAGAATTGATTGAAAATGTGTTACTTTTAATCACTCACAAGATAAGACATGATGTTACAATATACACATAGGAATGACATAGGAATTTCAGATAGGTTTTTCTCCCACACATGACGTCACTAATAGCATATTTACTGATCAAGTCATAAAATCATAGTTTAGGGTAGGTTTTTAAGCACGAAGTTTAGTTGAGATTTAAGATATTTGAGAAATATAAACTACAACTTTGGCTACTTTTTGAAATTTCCCCCTACATAAGAAAAAGAACATAGAAAAATAAAATGAAAAGTCGTATTTGAATGGAATCAAATTATTATCCTTTCACTTAACAGCTGAATGCGTCGGTAATTACATCACAAAGGCACTGATAACAACTGATTGAATATATTGTGTTTCTTTTTTAAGGTTAAATTGATTTAATATTCAAGTTATTTCTTAATGATACACTTAAAAACAATAAACTTAATTAGCATTCAAAAAGCAAACGATCACATTATTGTGTAAAACAATCAAATGTTTTAAAAGTCACGAGTTAAAATTTGAAATGACTTAGAGTTTAAGTAGAATTTAGATGTGAACCTTTTAAAATGAAATAATAGTTTTTTGTATCGCCCTCTATCGGTGGGTAATAGAATTAAGAGATAATTAAAAGTTTTAACTTGAATTCGAGCCCACAACAAAAATTATTTTTCGGTTTTATAATTTAGGGTAGGTTTAACTGAGCAAGCCATGATATTTCAGTATTTATAGACGATTTAAGATATTCGATAAAGGAAATCATCTGAATTTTTAATTTAATTGAAGGGTTTACTGCTTAAAGTACTACAAAATGAGTACAACACGATGCATAGTTTTTTAATTAATTATATTTTTCGAAAGGTTAAATTGACTTATTGATAAACTTAGGATTTATGTTTAAAGTGAATAAATTTGACATGTTAGGTTCACTTAATAACAGAGGGTTGAATAAGTTATTTTTGATAAAAATAAAGTTTACTAAAAGTTTTTAAAGTTAAAAAAATATAGTTTTAAAAAATTTAAAGTTTACAAAAAGTTTAAAAATCTTTAAGTAAATCAAAATTAACTTTTTAATTTTAACTATTGAGAGACTATAATCTAACTGTTTATCCTTGTAACCAACTGGTGCATATCAACTATATACTCTGTATCTGCATATGCGCAGAAAAACATAGACATTTAATCTAACTTGAGTTCGACTTTAAATTATTTGCCAACTTTTAAGTTTAATTACTATACACAACTCGATTACCTTTCCCACAAAACACCTTTCAGACACAAAACAGAAATTAACACTTACCGAAAAACACGTCCACTTTGGGTGTTAGTCTTCACTCAACTAACGTTTCTCCCTTATCTTTGCTAGGGGGCGCTGCAATCGCCGCTAGAGGCGTTAGTAGTCTTCAGGTGTGTTATAAGAATAAACTTTAAATCCAACTTACACTCGCTCAGTCATTCTTGCTTCTCTCTACCTTGCTAAGGGAGAAACGTTAGTTGAGTGAAGACTAACACCCAAAGTGGACGTGTTTTTCGGTAAGTGTTAATTTCTGTTTTGTTTCTGAAAGGTGTTTGTGGGAAAGGTAATCGAGTTGTGTATAGTAATTAAACTTAAAAGTTGGCAAATAATTTAAAGTCGAACTCAAGTTAGATTAAATGTCTATGTTTTTCTGCGCATATGCAGATACAGAGTATATAGTTGATATGCACCAGTTGGTTACAAGGATAAACAGTTAGATTATAGTCTCTCAATAGTTAAAATTAAAAAGTTAATTTTGATTTACTTAAAGATTTTTAAACTTTTTGTAAACTTTAAATTTTTTAAAACTATATTTTTTTAACTTTAAAAACTTTTAGTAAACTTTATTTTTATTAAAAATAACTTATTCAACCCTCTGTTATTAAGTGAACCTAACATGTCAAATTTATTCACTTTAAACATAAATCCTAAGTTTATCAATAAGTCAATTTAACCTTTCGAAAAATATAATTAATTAAAAAACTATGCATCGTGTTGTACTCATTTTGTAGTACTTTAAGCAGTAAACCCTTCAATTAAATTAAAAATTCAGATGATTTCCTTTATCGAATATCTTAAATCATCTATAAATACTGAAATATCATGGCTTGCTCAGTTAAACCTACCCTAAATTATAAAACCGAAAAATAATTTTTGTTGTGGGCTCGAATTCAAGTTAAAACTTTTAATTATCTCTTAATTCTATTACCCACCGATAGAGGGCGATACAAAAAACTATTATTTCATTTTAAAAGGTTCACATCTAAATTCTACTTAAACTCTAAGTCATTTCAAATTTTAACTCGTGACTTTTAAAACATTTGATTGTTTTACACAATAATGTGATCGTTTGCTTTTTGAATGCTAATTAAGTTTATTGTTTTTAAGTGTATCATTAAGAAATAACTTGAATATTAAATCAATTTAACCTTAAAAAAGAAACACAATATATTCAATCAGTTGTTATCAGTGCCTTTGTGATGTAATTACCGACGCATTCAGCTGTTAAGTGAAAGGATAATAATTTGATTCCATTCAAATACGACTTTTCATTTTATTTTTCTATGTTCTTTTTCTTATGTAGGGGGAAATTTCAAAAAGTAGCCAAAGTTGTAGTTTATATTTCTCAAATATCTTAAATCTCAACTAAACTTCGTGCTTAAAAACCTACCCTAAACTATGATTTTATGACTTGATCAGTAAATATGCTATTAGTGACGTCATGTGTGGGAGAAAAACCTATCTGAAATTCCTATGTCATTCCTATGTGTATATTGTAACATCATGTCTTATCTTGTGAGTGATTAAAAGTAACACATTTTCAATCAATTCTCATGTAGTTTAAGTAACATATAATAAATACCTCGAGTTTATTTCACCAAAAATAAAATTTCTTTTAAAAGTAATGAAATTTTTCATGTTTTATATAATTTCAACAAATTTATTCACACTTTGTCTAAGACATTCAAAATGTTTAATAGTTGCTTATTTATTTTTTAAATAAGTTTTATTTTAAAAATGGAAAAAATTTACAAAGTTTTATTTTTTAAATGAGTGAGGTTAAAAAATTTCACTATTAAATTCCACTAAGTTGAATTTTTTTCAGGTATACTATTTCCACTGCTTTGAAAATGTTGTGTTGTTTTAAAAAAACTTTAACAATGTGTTAAGTCTGATTTTTAAAGTTATTAATTTTCCTTAGTTGAAAATATTATATAAGTGTAAAGTTATTATTTTTCTTAAATTAAAATATTGTCTAAGTGTAAAGTTATTATTTTTCTACCTTCCATGTCTCGATGTGAAGGTGATAATCCTAAGTTTCCAATTTGCGGGCGAAAAGACATTAAAATAATTAAATGTTCTAGTAAAATGTGTGATATCTGAAATTTGGTAGTTCAAACAGCTTCCGGATAAAAATCGTCTACACGGGTTAAACATAGCAATCATTTTTTCAACATACAAATCCACACATGTAAAGATGAGTCACTCATGCAAGCTGATAACAAGTTTAGGCAGGAAAATCGGTTTGCATTAGTCATTTTTTTACTCCTCGTTATCATGTTAATAGGAAGTGATCTTAGGATTTCATACTTATGATAAGACAAACCACGTGATGTTAACAACAAAGTGTTATTCACAACAAAATTAAATTCTATTTCCTTAAAATAATTGTAATGGAAAGGATATCGTGACTATCTTGAAAAAATTTTAGGTAAGTCAATTTTTATTGTAAAACTTTTATATTATGTAAAATCTTTTTTTTTTTTTTTAAATGTCAACACACTCCTGTTTTGTCTGACACATTCAAAATACACAACATTAGTTTAAAAGTCACACAGTGTATGCTAAAGAAAACACTTTTTTTCGCAATCAAACTATTTATTAATCATTTAAAATAATACAAATCAAATAAGCCTGTCATATTGAGCTGTAATCAATTCTAATTTCAAAATTTTTTGTAATGTCCAATTAAACACACGTTCTGTGAAATCTTCAAAGCCATTGTACAGCTTTAGAAAGGCATTCTCAACATGTACATGTATGTTTTGTTCTGTTAATTCCAGTTCACTTTTGGAAAGGAAAAAGGGGGGTTGCTCTCTCTAAGTCACCATCCTGTGATTCACGGTAGACATCCACTTTAACGGCTGCATACCATTTTATTGACTTTTTCATTTGTAATTGGTAATTTAATTCGTTTAAAACATCCGATCGAACACTGTTAAAAAACGAACGAAAGTCTTTTTGATTCATCTCATTGGACACAATGATAGTTTTAGTACAAATATGTCGCACATCATGTTGTCTTTTAAAATGTTTCACTTTTTCAAATAACAAATCAGGTGACTTCTTCACATTAGGTAAAACTTTATGTAAAGTATCACAATGTTGTACTAAATCTGAATCACAATCAAACATTTCGCTACACTTTGTACATGAATGTTGTTTTCCTGACTTGTGAGTCTTCTTATGTTTCAATAAGTCAGCCATTCTTGAAAATATCTCGTTGCAATCACTACACTTATATTGTTTGGGCTATTTGTGAATCTGTTGATGATTACGTAAATCACTCTTTTGTGAAAAAACTTCAGCACACATCTCACAACGAAAAGACTTTTCCTTTAAATGACATTTCATGTGAAACATTAAGTTAACTTTTCGAGGAAATGCTTTGTTACACGTCTTACACACATGGGGTAACTTCTGTTTCTTTAGTCCTGATGAGGTGGGTTTCACTTCATAATTCGAAACGAGTCCTTCTTTGGATAAAAGTGTAGAATCCATCTCTTGATTATTTAACTTTGGTGATGAGTGTTGACACTCCAAGTTGGTTACGTCACCAACATAAGAATTCGTAACTCGTTCCATAATAACTTAAATGAAAACTAACTTAACGAAAAATACAACCTATTACAACGATACCAGGTCACAGTAGAATGTTATGAACTCGTTTCATTGAAATTTATATAGTAATAGAGGGCGCTCGTGTAAAAAAATACTAATTTTTTATTGGTTTAAAAATACTGACATTTTATTGGTTTAAAAATACGTCACGTGATTATTTCATCCTATAATGTTATAAGTTCAATAACCACTTAATTCTTGCACAATGATTTAAAAAGTCTTACCTATCAGAAGTTCGTACATTTGTAAGTAAAAATCTTTATTACTTTTGTATCTATTGCTTTTATAAATAATATTTTACTTATCAAATTGCTTAGTTTCTAAATGATGTATTCTAAAACGCTTTTTATGTCTTATGTGTATAAAGTCTACCAAAAGAGGGGGAAAAAGACGGGGTGTGAAGTATTTGTAAAATTGAAATATGTTAATTTATAAAAATTAGATTCCATTCTCTTTTTTAAAAAGGTTGGTTGTATAAAATCAAATCTATTGAACATTTATTTTAATCGTATAACTATAAACAAAATAATCGCCTTCTTCAACAAGTTAAATAGTCGCTAAAAATTGTTCATATGAAAGGGAAAGAATCTTTAAAATTGAATGTTTAGTGTGTTGTATATAAGTAGATAATAATTGACAGTTCTGCATCAGCGGTGGGTGCGGTGGTGACCTTCTGTGCTCTGTGAAGGTCACCGGAAGTGGCAGGTGTTGACACCGGAAGTGGCAGGTGTGGATAACAGGCATGTTGAGACAGGAAGTGAACAGGAAGTGTAGACAGGAAGTTTAACCGGAAATGTGACAGGATGTGAATGCGATAAGGGAGAGAGGGGGGAGGGCTTATTTTTGTGGGGGGCTTAATTTTTTTTGTTGGTTTTAATCCTTCTAGTCGAGTGGAGTTGAGTTGTAGGAATCCTGCTATCAGAATGAATTTAGTTTGAAAGTAATATTAGCAAAATGTTCGATTTTTTTTTTTTTTTTTTTTTTTTTTTTTTCACCTGAAATAAAAATTTTATTTGCTAACTAACACCTAATATAAAAATGGAAATCTTTCTGACTTTGTTTTACTTTATAAAAGTTTAACGTGAAATTTATTTTTAGACTGGAAACGCGACAGGAAATAAGATCGGAAACGGGATTAGACATGCTTTTTCCAAAAAGGGTTTTCAGGAAGCAGTAAACATGTTTTAGGAACATGTTTGGGAGCTTGTTGGAACAGGACAGGTGGTTTGTGAGACCGGAAGTAATTAAGATGAGAGAGATAAAGAAGGTGCATGATTAGACATATAGATTTTGTTCTTTGTAGAGGGTGAAATTTTGTTTTATTTTTTATTTAAAGTGTTTTCATTTTTTTTTAATTTATTTAAAGCGTTTCAAATTATTTTTTATATTATTTTTTTTTGTAGTGTTTTACGTATTATTTTAATTTTTAGTGACATTAGAACCTGCAATTTCTGTATCACACATGTCTTATCTTAGCTTACCAAGGATGTGTGTGTGTTGTTATCTCTTTAAATGCGAGAGATGGTTACTTCAGACCTGCGTTGAGATATCTTTATCATAGTTTTAATGAACTGCAGGAAATTGTCTTTAGCTATTGAGTAATTCGCGAGTTTTGGTTTAATATGAATGCTATTACATCTGTTTGTTTAATTTACAAGCACATTTCTCTTACAACATTCTGTCAACAGATCATTTCCATATTCGAAATAATAATTTAGAAGGAAAATTTTTATATGAAAGTACTATGAAATGTCATTTATAGAGATTGACAAAAATAGCATGCTTGTTTCTTTCTCGTATTAACCTTATAATCATTTATTTTAGAAATATAGATTTATAGTTTTGTTACGAAAAATAACGTGTTTACATATTTTAAAAACGAAAGCAAAGTGATTTTTACAAATGTAACTATAAGCTATACACCCACGCATTTGTGTTAGTGAATTAAATTACAATGCTTAAAATTGTATTCACCGTACTATTTTCCTGCAAAAGCCGTTTCGCAAACTTGTGTACTGAAATTAATGTGGCATTTTTAGGGAAAAAGTTAATTCAAGTCTTTGAGACTAATCTTTCAAAGGAAAAAAAGATTTGTCATACTTTCCCTTACATTATATCTTCCGTTTTTTAAGTTTACAAATTTGTGGAGTAACTTAAATAATCGTTTTTATGCTAATTAAACAATATATTTTTTTAATTATATGTTTTTTTTTAATTAACTTGTAATAGCTTCTTTTTTTTTTTTTTTTTTTTTTTTCTTTTTCTTAAAAGGGTACTGTAGAATAACTTATGTCACAAATACTACATCCTTCTTTAGTTAAATATGTTTCACTTAAGACATGACAAAGTGTCTTAGAAACATTTCATTTTGGAGTTAAGTGATTAAACAAGAAAAATATTATTTATAAAAACACAACACATAAGACTAGCGGCTGAGAGGTTCTACTCTCAAAGTTGATAGATGGAAGGTGTTAGGTTTAAACCTCTCTCAAGGTCGTCGACCTAACCGTTCGGAGTTTTCTTCGAACCTTGTCAATATGAGTTAGGAGCCCTTAGAATGACCCCTAGAGTGACCTATATCCCTAACGCAGATAATCAACCCTATATTTAACCAACCAGTCACAACACATAAGACATTTTAGATCATTACATAAGACATTTTAGATTATTACATTTAGTTAAGAAGTGATTTGACGTGCAAAATATTATTTATAAAAACATACAATAAGAGAATTTTAAAGATTTTTTCCTTTTAAATGAACAATTTTTAGCAACTATTTAACTTATTAAAGAGAGCGGGTATTTTGTTTAGAGTTATACGATTAAAATAAATTTTCAATAGATTTGACTTTATACAACCAACCTTTTTAAAAAAGAGAATGGAATCTAGTTTTTATAAATTAACATATTTCAATTTTACAAATACTTCACACCCCGTCTTTTTTCCACTCTTTTGGTAGACTTTATACACATAAGACATAAAAAGTGTTTTAGAATATATCATTTAGAAATTAAGCAATTTTATAAGTAAAATATTATTTATAAAAGCAATAGATACAAAAGTAATAAAGATTTTTACTTACAAATGTACGAACTTCTGATAGGTAAGACTTTCTAAATCATTGTGCAAGAATTAAGTGGTTATTGAATTTATAACATTATAGGATGAAATAATCACGTGACGTATTTTTAAACCAATAAAATGTCAGTATTTTTAAACCAATAAAAAGTTAGTATTTTTTACACGAGCGCCCTCTATTACTATATAAATTTCAATGAAACGAGTTCATAACACTCTACTGTGACCTGGTATCGTTGTAATAGGTTGTATTTTTCGTTAAGTTAGTTTTCATTTAAGTTATTATGGAACGAGTTATGAATTCTTATGTTGGTGACGTAACCAACTTGGAGTGTCAACACTCATCACCAAAGTTAAATAATCAAGAGATGGATTCTACACTTTTATCCAAAGAAGGACTCGTTTCGAATTATGAAGTGAAACCCACCTCATCAGGACTAAAGAAACAGAAGTTACCCCATGTGTGTAAGACGTGTAACCAAGCATTTCCTCGAAAAGTTAACTTAATGTTTCACATGAAATGTCATTTAAACGAAAAGTCTTTTCGTTGTGAGGTGTGTGCTGAAGTTTTTTTACAAAAGAGTGATTTACGTAATCATCAAAAGATTCACAAATCGCCCAAACAATACAAGTGTAGTGATTGCAACGAGATATTTTCAAGAATGGCTGACTTATTGAAACATAAGAATACTCATAAGATTCGTAAACAACAGTCATGTACAAAGTGTAGCAAAATGTTTGATTGTGAATCAGATTTAGTACAACATTGTGATACTTTTCATAAAGTTGTGAAATCACCCTATTCAAAAGATTTGTTATTTGAAAAAGTGAAGCATTTTAAAAGACAAAAGGATGTGCGAAATATTTATACTAAAACTATCATTGTGTCCAATGAGATGAATCAAAAAGACTTTCGTTCATTTTTTAACAGTGTTCGATCAGATGTTTTAAACGAATTAAATTATCAATTGCAAATGAAAAAGTCAATAAAATGGTATGCAGCCGTTAAAGTGGATGTATATCGTGAATCACAGGATGGTGACTTAGAGAGAGCAACCCCCTTTTTCCTTTCCAAAAGTGAACTGGAATTAACAGAACAAAACATACATGTACATGTTGAGAATGCCTTTCTAAAGCTGTACAACGGCTTTGAAGATTTCACAGAACGTGTGTTTAATTGGACATTACAAAAAATTTTGAAATTAGAATTGATTACAGCTCAATATGACAGGCTTATTTGATTTGTATTATTTTAAATGATTAATAAATAGTTTGATTGCGAAAAAAGTGTTTTCTTTAGCATACACTGTGTGACTTTTAAACTAATGTTGTGTATTTTGAATGTGTCAGAGAAAACAGGAGTGTGTTGACATTTAAAAAAAAAGATTTCACATAATATAAAAGTTTTACAATAAAAATTGACTTACCTAAAGTTTTTTCAAGATAGTCACGATATCCTTTCCATTACAATTATTTTAAGGAAATAGAATTTAATTTTGTTGTGAATAACACTTTGTTGTTAACATCACGTGGTTTGTCTTATCATAACTATGAGATCCTAAGATCACTTCCTATTAACATGATAACGAAGAGTAAAAAAATGACTAATGCAAACCGATTTTCCTGCCTAAACTTGTTATCAGCTTGCATGAGTGACTCATCTTTACATGTGTGGATTTGTATGTTGAAAAAATGATTGCTATGTTTAACCCGTGTAGACGATTTTTATCCGGAAGCTGTTTGAACTACCAAATTTCAGATATCACACATTTTACTAGAACATTTAAATATTTTAATGTCTTTTCGCCCGCAAATTGGAAACTTAGGATTATCACCTTTACATCGAGACATGGAAGGTAGAAAAATAATAACTTTACACTTAGACAATATTTTAATTTAAGAAGAATTAGACTTAACACATTGTTAGAGTTTCTTTGAAAAATATCTAGTTGGTTGTAAATTTTAGAAAATTCGACCTAACGAAATTAACACACTTAAAAATATCTAGTTGGTTATACATTTTATAAAATAAGCAACAAATAAACATTTCGATACATTGACAAAAGAAAATAATTAAGTTTAAGTAAACTTTACACTTAGACAATATTTCAAACTAAGAAAAATAATAACTTTACACTTATATAATATTTTCAACTAAGGAAAATTAATAACTTTAAAAATCAGACTTAACACATTGTTAAAGTTTTTTTAAAACAACACAACATTTTCAAAGCAGTGGAAATAGTATACCTGAAAAAAATTCAACTTAGTGGAATTTAATAGTGAAATTTTTTAACCTCACTCATTTAAAAAATAAAACTTTGTAAATTTTTTCCATTTTTAAAATAAAACTTATTTAAAAAAATAAATAAGCAACTATTAAACATTTTGAATGTCTTAGACAAAGTGTGAATAAATTTGTTGAAATTATATAAAACATGAAAAATTTCATTACTTTTAAAAGAAATTTTATTTTTGATGAAATAAACTCGAGGTATTTATTATATGTTACTTAAACTACATGAGAATTGATTGAAAATGTGTTACTTTTAATCACTCACAAGATAAGACATGATGTTACAATATACACATAGGAATGACATAGGAATTTCAGATGGGTTTTTCTCCCACACATGACGTCACTGATAACATATTTACTGATCAAGTCATAAAATCATAGTTTAGGGTAGGTTTTTAAGCACGAAGTTTAGTTGAGATTTAAGATATTTGAGAAATATAAACTACAACTTTGGCTACTTTTTGAAATTTCCCCCTACATAAGAAAAAGAACATAGAAAAATAAAATGAAAAGTCGTATTTGAATGGAATCAAATTATTATCCTTTCACTTAACAGCTGAATGCGTCGGTAATTACATCACAAAGGCACTGATAACAACTGATTGAATATATTGTGTTTCTTTTTTAAGGTTAAATTGATTTAATAGTCAAGTTATTTCTTAATGATACACTTAAAAACAATAAACTTAATTAGCATTCAAAAAGCAAACGATCACATTATTGTGTAAAACAATCAAATGTTTTAAAAGTCACGAGTTAAAATTTGAAATGACTTAGAGTTTAAGTAGAATTTAGATGTGAACCTTTTAAAATGAAATAATAGTTTTTTGTATCGCCCTCTATCGGTGGGTAATAGAATTAAGAGATAATTAAGAGTTTTAACTTGAATTCGAGCCCACAACAAAAATTATTTTTCGGTTTTATAATTTAGGGTAGGTTTAACTGAGCAAGCCATGATATTTCTGTATTTATAGACGATTTAAGATATTCGATAAAGGAAATCATCTGAATTTTTAATTTAATTGAAGGGTTTACTGCTTAAAGTACTACAAAATGAGTACAACACGATGCATAGTTTTTTAATTAATTATATTTTTCGAAAGATTAAATTGACTTATTGATAAACTTAGGATTTATGTTTAAAGTGAATAAATTTGACATGTTAGGTTCACTTAATAACAGAGGGTTGAATAAGTTATTTTTAATAAAAATAAAGTTTACTAAAAGTTTTTAAAGTTAAAAAAATATAGTTTTAAAAAATTTAAAGTTTACAAAAAGTTTAAAAATCTTTAAGTAAATCAAAATTAACTTTTTAATTTTAACTATTGAGAGACTATAATCTAACTGTTTATCCTTGTAACCAACTGGTGCATATCAACTATATACTCTGTATCTGCATATGCGCAGAAAAACATAGACATTTAATCTAACTTGAGTTCGACTTTAAATTATTTGCCAACTTTTAAGTTTAATTACTATACACAACTCGATTACCTTTCCCACAAAACACCTTTCAGAAACAAAACAGAAATTAACACTTACCGAAAAACACGTCCACTTTGGGTGTTAGTCTTCACTCAACTAACGTTTCTCCCTTATCTTTGCTAGGGGGCGCTGCAATCGCCGCTAGAGGCGTTAGTAGTCTTCAGGTGTGTGATAAGAATAAACTTTAAATCCAACTTACACTCGCTCAGTCATTCTTGCTTCTCTCTACCTTGCTAACAACCGTTTGCTGCTGGCTCATTGTTTGGTTGTTTAAACTTGTTGAATGACGTCATCATGTGTTTGTCTAAACTTGTCCAGCCTTGTTTTTATGCAGTACGTCTATTTAGATGAGTCATCACTCGCTTATCTTGGTTGACTTGTCCAAACTTGTTTTTGTGTGGCACGTCTATTTGGGTGAGTCATCGTTCGCTTATCTTGCTTTACTTGTTTGAACTTGTCTAGTATCCACCACCTCATGTCTTTTGTCATAGCTTGAATATACTTTACACCAATCACTTAAATATAAAAGTCTTGTCACAACTTACTTAAACTTTGATAAAAATATTAATTATTTATAAATTTCATCAAATTCTTATTTTTCTGATACATTTACTATGTAATTTTCGTTCAAAAATATGGTAAAGCCCGATTTTAAATCGAAGTCTAAGATAAATTCCCCAAATTTGTAACATTTTAACACTAATAATAAATATTGTAAGCACCCAGTACATACAAGTTTTGTAAAAATAATATTACTTATAGCTAACTCGTTATGTCCCATGATACAAAACTTCAATATAACTAAAATCAGTGTTAAACAAAAATCAAATCACGTGTCTTTATATATTATTTTGAAATGCAAAGCATTATATCTAAACGAATGATATAAGGAGTAGTTAGAATAGTTCTTATATTTTTGTTAGTAAAAAATTTATACACATTATCTCACAAGGTTGCAATATTCAACACACGGTTCACCATATTTAAAAACGATTCACCATGATTTAAAAACTTAGTAACATATTTTAAATTTATAAATTTAAAATCTGATCATTTAAAATCATCAATTATAAATACTTAAGTATTTATAATTGTTTATTTATAAAAATATGTTTTAATTTAAATTTATAAATTTAAAATATGTTACTAAGTTTTTAAATCATGGTGAATCGTTTTTAAATATGGTGAACCGTGTGTTGAATATTGCAACCTTGTAAGATAATGTGTATAAATTTTTTACTAACAAAAATATAAGAACTATTCTAACTACTCCTTATATCATTCGTTTAGATATAATGCTTTGCATTTCAAAATAATATATAAAGACACGTGATTTGATTTTTGTTTAACACTGATTTTAGTTATATTGAAGTTTTGTATCATGGGACATAACGAGTTAGCTATAAGTAATATTATTTTTACAAAACTTGTATGTACTGGTGCTTACAATATTTATTATTAGTGTTAAAATGTTACAAATTTGGGGAATTTATCTTAGACTTCGATTTAAAATCGGGCTTTACCATATTTTTGAACGAAAATTACATAGTAAATGTATCAGAAAAATAAGAATTTGATGAAATTTATAAATAATTAATATTTTTATCAAAGTTTAAGTAAGTTGTGACAAGACTTTTATATTTAAGTGATTGGTGTAAAGTATATTCAAGCTATGACAAAAGACATGAGGTGGTGGATACTAGACAAGTTCAAACAAGTAAAGCAAGATAAGCGAACGATGACTCACCCAAATAGACGTGCCACACAAAAACAAGTTTGGACAAGTCAACCAAGATAAGCGAGTGATGACTCATCTAAATAGACGTACTGCATAAAAACAAGACTGGACAAGTTTAGACAAACACATGATGACGTCATTCAACAAGTTTAAACAACCAAACAATGAGCCAGCAGCAAACGGTTGTTAGCAAGGTAGAGAGAAGCAAGAATGACTGAGCGAGTGTAAGTTGGATTTAAAGTTTATTCTTATCACACACCTGAAGACTACTAACGCCTCTAGCGGCGATTGCAGCGCCCCCTAGCAAAGATAAGGGAGAAACGTTAGTTGAGTGAAGACTAACACCCAAAGTGGACGTGTTTTTCGGTAAGTGTTAATTTCTGTTTTGTTTCTGAAAGGTGTTTTGTGGGAAAGGTAATCGAGTTGTGTATAGTAATTAAACTTAAAAGTTGGCAAATAATTTAAAGTCGAACTCAAGTTAGATTAAATGTCTATGTTTTTCTGCGCATATGCAGATACAGAGTATATAGTTGATATGCACCAGTTGGTTACAAGGATAAACAGTTAGATTATAGTCTCTCAATAGTTAAAATTAAAAAGTTAATTTTGATTTACTTAAAGATTTTTAAACTTTTTGTAAACTTTAAATTTTTTAAAACTATATTTTTTTAACTTTAAAAACTTTTAGTAAACTTTATTTTTATTAAAAATAACTTATTCAACCCTCTGTTATTAAGTGAACCTAACATGTCAAATTTATTCACTTTAAACATAAATCCTAAGTTTATCAATAAGTCAATTTAATCTTTCGAAAAATATAATTAATTAAAAAACTATGCATCGTGTTGTACTCATTTTGTAGTACTTTAAGCAGTAAACCCTTCAATTAAATTAAAAATTCAGATGATTTCCTTTATCGAATATCTTAAATCGTCTATAAATACTGAAATATCATGGCTTGCTCAGTTAAACCTACCCTAAATTATAAAACCGAAAAATAATTTTTGTTGTGGGCTCGAATTCAAGTTAAAACTCTTAATTATCTCTTAATTCTATTACCCACCGATAGAGGGCGATACAAAAAACTATTATTTCATTTTAAAAGGTTCACATCTAAATTCTACTTAAACTCTAAGTCATTTCAAATTTTAACTCGTGACTTTTAAAACATTTGATTGTTTTACACAATAATGTGATCGTTTGCTTTTTGAATGCTAATTAAGTTTATTGTTTTTAAGTGTATCATTAAGAAATAACTTGACTATTAAATCAATTTAACCTTAAAAAAGAAACACAATATATTCAATCAGTTGTTATCAGTGCCTTTGTGATGTAATTACCGACGCATTCAGCTGTTAAGTGAAAGGATAATAATTTGATTCCATTCAAATACGACTTTTCATTTTATTTTTCTATGTTCTTTTTCTTATGTAGGGGGAAATTTCAAAAAGTAGCCAAAGTTGTAGTTTATATTTCTCAAATATCTTAAATCTCAACTAAACTTCGTGCTTAAAAACCTACCCTAAACTATGATTTTATGACTTGATCAGTAAATATGTTATCAGTGACGTCATGTGTGGGAGAAAAACCCATCTGAAATTCCTATGTCATTCCTATGTGTATATTGTAACATCATGTCTTATCTTGTGAGTGATTAAAAGTAACACATTTTCAATCAATTCTCATGTAGTTTAAGTAACATATAATAAATACCTCGAGTTTATTTCATCAAAAATAAAATTTCTTTTAAAAGTAATGAAATTTTTCATGTTTTATATAATTTCAACAAATTTATTCACACTTTGTCTAAGACATTCAAAATGTTTAATAGTTGCTTATTTATTTTTTAAATAAGTTTTATTTTAAAAATGGAAAAAATTTACAAAGTTTTATTTTTTAAATGAGTGAGGTTAAAAAATTTCACTATTAAATTCCACTAAGTTGAATTTTTTTCAGGTATACTATTTCCACTGCTTTGAAAATGTTGTGTTGTTTTAAAAAAACTTTAACAATGTGTTAAGTCTGATTTTTAAAGTTATTAATTTTCCTTAGTTGAAAATATTATATAAGTGTAAAGTTATTATTTTTCTTAGTTTGAAATATTGTCTAAGTGTAAAGTTTACTTAAACTTAATTATTTTCTTTTGTCAATGTATCGAAATGTTTATTTGTTGCTTATTTTATAAAATGTATAACCAACTAGATATTTTTAAGTGTGTTAATTTCGTTAGGTCGAATTTTCTAAAATTTACAACCAACTAGATATTTTTCAAAGAAACTCTAACAATGTGTTAAGTCTAATTCTTCTTAAATTAAAATATTGTCTAAGTGTAAAGTTATTATTTTTCTACCTTCCATGTCTCGATGTAAAGGTGATAATCCTAAGTTTCCAATTTGCGGGCGAAAAGACATTAAAATATTTAAATGTTCTAGTAAAATGTGTGATATCTGAAATTTGGTAGTTCAAACAGCTTCCGGATAAAAATCGTCTACACGGGTTAAACATAGCAATCATTTTTTCAACATACAAATCCACACATGTAAAGATGAGTCACTCATGCAAGCTGATAACAAGTTTAGGCAGGAAAATCGGTTTGCATTAGTCATTTTTTTACTCTTCGTTATCATGTTAATAGGAAGTGATCTTAGGATCTCATAGTTATGATAAGACAAACCACGTGATGTTAACAACAAAGTGTTATTCACAACAAAATTAAATTCTATTTCCTTAAAATAATTGTAATGGAAAGGATATCGTGACTATCTTGAAAAAACTTTAGGTAAGTCAATTTTTATTGTAAAACTTTTATATTATGTGAAATCTTTTTTTTTAAATGTCAACACACTCCTGTTTTCTCTGACACATTCAAAATACACAACATTAGTTTAAAAGTCACACAGTGTATGCTAAAGAAAACACTTTTTTCGCAATCAAACTATTTATTAATCATTTAAAATAATACAAATCAAATAAGCCTGTCATATTGAGCTGTAATCAATTCTAATTTCAAAATTTTTTGTAATGTCCAATTAAACACACGTTCTGTGAAATCTTCAAAGCCGTTGTACAGCTTTAGAAAGGCATTCTCAACATGTACATGTATGTTTTGTTCTGTTAATTCCAGTTCACTTTTGGAAAGGAAAAAGGGGGTTGCTCTCTCTAAGTCACCATCCTGTGATTCACGATATACATCCACTTTAACGGCTGCATACCATTTTATTGACTTTTTCATTTGCAATTGATAATTTAATTCGTTTAAAACATCTGATCGAACACTGTTAAAAAATGAACGAAAGTCTTTTTGATTCATCTCATTGGACACAATGATAGTTTTAGTATAAATATTTCGCACATCCTTTTGTCTTTTAAAATGCTTCACTTTTTCAAATAACAAATCTTTTGAATAGGGTGATTTCACAACTTTATGAAAAGTATCACAATGTTGTACTAAATCTGATTCACAATCAAACATTTTGCTACACTTTGTACATGACTGTTGTTTACGAATCTTATGAGTATTCTTATGTTTCAATAAGTCAGCCATTCTTGAAAATATCTCGTTGCAATCACTACACTTGTATTGTTTGGGCGATTTGTGAATCTTTTGATGATTACGTAAATCACTCTTTTGTAAAAAAACTTCAGCACACACCTCACAACGAAAAGACTTTTCGTTTAAATGACATTTCATGTGAAACATTAAGTTAACTTTTCGAGGAAATGCTTGGTTACACGTCTTACACACATGGGGTAACTTCTGTTTCTTTAGTCCTGATGAGGTGGGTTTCACTTCATAATTCGAAACGAGTCCTTCTTTGGATAAAAGTGTAGAATTCATCTCTTGATTATTTAACTTTGGTGATGAGTGTTGACACTCCAAGTTGGTTACGTCACCAACATAAGAATTCATAACTCGTTCCATAATAACTTAAATGAAAACTAACTTAACGAAAAATACAACCTATTACAACGATACCAGGTCACAGTAGAGTGTTATGAACTCGTTTCATTGAAATTTATATAGTAATAGAGGGCGCTCGTGTAAAAAATACTAACTTTTTATTGGTTTAAAAATACTGACATTTTATTGGTTTAAAAATACGTCACGTGATTATTTCATCCTATAATGTTATAAATTCAATAACCACTTAATTCTTGCACAATGATTTAGAAAGTCTTACCTATCAGAAGTTCGTACATTTGTAAGTAAAAATCTTTATTACTTTTGTATCTATTGCTTTTATAAATAATATTTTACTTATCAAATTGCTTAATTTCTAAATGATATATTCTAAAACACTTTTTATGTCTTATGTGTATAAAGTCTACCACAAGAGTGGAAAAAAGACGGGGTGTGAAGTATTTGTAAAATTGAAATATGTTAATTTATAAAAACTAGATTCCATTCTCTTTTTTAAAAAGGTTGGTTGTATAAAGTCAAATCTATTGAAAATTTATTTTAATCGTATAACTCTAAACAAAATACCCGCTCTCTTTAATAAGTTAAATAGTTGCTAAAAATTGTTCATTTAAAAGGAAAAAATCTTTAAAATTCTCTTATTGTATGTTTTTATAAATAATATTTTGCACGTCAAATCACTTCTTAACTAAATGTAATAATCTAAAATGTCTTATGTAATGATCTAAAATGTCTTATGTGTTGTGACTGGTTGGTTAAATATAGGGTTGATTATCTGCGTTAGGGATATAGGTCACTCTAGGGGTCATTCTAAGGGCTCCTAACTCATATTGACAAGGTTCGAAGAAAACTCCGAACGGTTAGGTCGACGACCTTGAGAGAGGTTTAAACCTAACACCTTCCATCTATCAACTTTGAGAGTAGAACCTCTCAGCCGCTAGTCTTATGTGTTGTGTTTTTATAAATAATATTTTTCTTGTTTAATCACTTAACTCCAAAATGAAATGTTTCTAAGACACTTTGTCATGTCTTAAGTGAAACATATTTAACTAAAGAAGGATGTAGTATTTGTGACATAAGTTATTCTACAGTACCCTTTTAAGAAAAAGAAAAAAAAAAAAAAAAAAAAAAGAAGCTATTACAAGTTAATTAAAAAAAAACATATAATTAAAAAAATATATTGTTTAATTAGCATAAAAACGATTATTTAAGTTACTCCACAAATTTGTAAACTTAAAAAACGGAAGATATAATGTAAGGGAAAGTATGACAAATCTTTTTTTCCTTTGAAAGATTAGTCTCAAAGACTTGAATTAACTTTTTCCCTAAAAATGCCACATTAATTTCAGTACACAAGTTTGCGAAACGGCTTTTGCAGGAAAATAGTACGGTGAATACAATTTTAAGCATTGTAATTTAATTCACTAACACAAATGCGTGGGTGTATAGCTTATAGTTACATTTGTAAAAATCACTTTGCTTTCGTTTTTAAAATATGTAAACACGTTATTTTTCGTAACAAAACTATAAATCTATATTTCTAAAATAAATGATTATAAGGTTAATACGAGAAAGAAACAAGCATGCTATTTTTGTCAATCTCTATAAATGACATTTCATAGTACTTTCATATAAAAATTTTCCTTCTAAATTATTATTTCGAATATGGAAATGATCTGTTGACAGAATGTTGTAAGAGAAATGTGCTTGTAAATTAAACAAACAGATGTAATAGCATTCATATTAAACCAAAACTCGCGAATTACTCAATAGCTAAAGACAATTTCCTGCAGTTCATTAAAACTATGATAAAGATATCTCAACGCAGGTCTGAAGTAACCATCTCTCGCATTTAAAGAGATAACAACACACACACATCCTTGGTAAGCTAAGATAAGACATGTGTGATACAGAAATTGCAGGTTCTAATGTCACTAAAAATTAAAATAATACGTAAAACACTACAAAAAAAAAATAATATAAAAAATAATTTGAAACGCTTTAAATAAATTAAAAAAAAAATGAAAACACTTTAAATAAAAAATAAAACAAAATTTCACCCTCTACAAAGAACAAAATCTATATGTCTAATCATGCACCTTCTTTATCTCTCTCATCTTAATTACTTCCGGTCTCACAAACCACCTGTCCTGTTCCAACAAGCTCCCAAACATGTTCCTAAAACATGTTTACTGCTTCCTGAAAACCCTTTTTGGAAAAAGCATGTCTAATCCCGTTTCCGATCTTATTTCCTGTCGCGTTTCCAGTCTAAAAATAAATTTCACGTTAAACTTTTATAAAGTAAAACAAAGTCAGAAAGATTTCCATTTTTATATTAGGTGTTAGTTAGCAAATAAAATTTTTATTTCAGGTGAAAAAAAAAAAAAAAAAAAAAAAAAAAAATCGAACATTTTGCTAATATTACTTTCAAACTAAATTCATTCTGATAGCAGGATTCCTACAACTCAACTCCACTCGACTAGAAGGATTAAAACCAACAAAAAAAATTAAGCCCCCCACAAAAATAAGCCCTCCCCCCTCTCTCCCTTATCGCATTCACATCCTGTCACATTTCCGGTTAAACTTCCTGTCTACACTTCCTGTTCACTTCCTGTCTCAACATGCCTGTTATCCACACCTGCCACTTCCGGTGTCAACACCTGCCACTTCCGGTGACCTTCACAGAGCACAGAAGGTCACCACCGCACCCACCGCTGATGCAGAACTGTCAATTATTATCTACTTATATATCATATTGTATGTTTCTATAAATAATATTTTGCATGTTAAATCACATATTAACTAAATGTAATAATCTAAAATGTCTTAAGTGTTAAAACCGATTACCTACGTTTGGGATATAGGCCTCCGTGGGGTCTTTCTAATGTGTTCTAACCCATATTGACAAGTTTCGAAGAAAACGAGTTTCGAACGGTTAGGTCGACGACCTCGAGAGAGGTTTAAACCTAACACCTTCCATCTATCAGCTTTGAGAGTAGAACCTCTCAGTCACTGGTCTTATGTGTTGTGTTTTTATAAATAATATTTTTCTTGTTTAATCACTTAACTCCAAAATGAAATGTTTCTAAGACACTTTGTCATGTCTTAAGTGAAACATATGTTACTAAAGAAGTATGTAGTATTTGTGACATAAATTATTCTACAGTACCCTTTTAAGAAAAAAAAAAGCTATATTACAAGCTAATTAAAAAAAATATATATATAATTAAAAAATATCTTGTTTAAGTATCATAAAAACGATTATTTAAGTTACTCCACAAATTTGTAAAACTTAAAAAACGGAAGATATAATGTAACAGAAAGTATAACAAATCTTTTTTTCCTATGAAAGATTAGTCTCAAAGACTTGAATTAATTTTTTTTTCATTAATAAACATTCTCATGTAGCTATATCAAGCTCGATTCAAACTACGCTTCATTTATTTTTTTTTAAATGTCACATGATTCTTAAGACACGACCAAGATCAGGTAATTTCTTTTTCACAAATAGCTTACATCGCCTTTCAACGATGTAGTCCCATGGCTTGATCATTAAACCCCTCGCCAATGATCAAACCATGAGACTATTTTGATCCCAGGTTCGAAACACAAAGGTAACCTTCTTTTCAATCTTCATTTTTCTTTTCACACTTCTTTTTCCCAACGATAGAGGGCGATACCGTTTTTCCCTCACATGTACGAAAAAATTAAGCCTTCCCCCTCTCTCCCTTATCAAATACTGTCAAAGTCGATCACCTCCTTTTCTTTAACAACCCTAACATAACTCACAGTGAATTTTCTTAAATCTCTAAAAATTTAGCCCTCACATCTATTTTAATCTCATTCACATTTAAGTTAATGTTTAAATAAGACAAAAAATTTCATCATTTTGCTAATAATATTTTTATAGCAGGATTCCTACAACTCAACTCTACTTGACTAAAACAACTGTTGGTATTGTGCTAATATTATTTCCATTTTATGGTACAATTTGTATTACATCAAAGCACCTATTATATCATTAAGATCTATTATTTACAAACTTTAAAAAAAAAAAAAAAAAAAAAAAAAAAAAAAAAAAAAACTTTTATAAAATTTAAAAAAAAAAACTAAATTTTTTTCCCTCTCAAGAAAGAATCTAATTAAAACCCTTTTTATAGAAAAAAAAATCATATTAAACTTTTATAAAGTCAGAAAGTCTTATCACATTTCACTTCCTGATCCCTTCCGGTCTTACTTACGGAATTACTTCCTGTCTAAAGTCTAAATATATCTGTTCCAACCTGTGTGTTATCAACATCTGTCATTTCCTATGACCTTGCGAGGTTAGCACATCTAATGTAGAACATCCAAACGTTATCTCCAATTACCTTCCGGCCTTACTTACGGAATCACTTCCTGTATAAACATGTCTGTTATCACCACCTGTCCCTTCCGCTAACCTTGAGAGTTTAGCACATCTGGTGTAGAAAAATTTTCCCTGTCACGAAATAACCTGTTCAAAACCCATAAAAAATACGTCTCATCCTGTCCTTATCTCCAAATTCCTTCCGCTTTCCTGTCTCAACATGCCTGTTATCCACACCTGCGACTTCCGGTGTCCACACCTGTTCCTTCCGGTGACCTTCACAGAGCACAGAAGGTCACCACAGCACCCACAGCTGATGTAGAACCGGCCTTTCTTATCTACTTATGATATTTCAAATTTGTCGCTTTTTATACCCAATTTGTGTCACAGAGACACTTTCCAATTAGGAACATTGCTGCACCTAACTATTATAACCCAATTTGGGTGCTTTTCTGCTCTATTACACACACACACACACACACACACACACAAAAAAAAAAAAAAAAAAATCCAGAAACTATTTTATAAATTTTGAAAATTTATATAGAGCAGCATTGAAACTTTAATTTTTTATCTTTTATGTGGAAGGTAATTTTTTTCTCCTGTCTAAATTAAAAACGCCATAAAATAATAATAATAATAAAGTAAATCTAAAAACTTTTGAAGTCATGTAAATTATAAGAATATACAGAATTCAGCTAACTCTAATAAATACGTTGATGATAAACAATTTTCAGAAGCCATACAATTTGAAAATGTACAAGACTTTGAACTTGAAGCTCAACTGAAAATTACATAACAAAAAGGCTCAGTAAATGAAAATCATTTTTTGTTAAAATTTAAATCAGCTATTTTTTTTTAATTCAAAATACAATTTTAAAATTACGCGTTTTAAAGTAAAATAACCTTTACTAAATCATTAAAATTAATAATTAGAAAAGCTCATTTAAATTTATTTGAAATTAAAAATGTATAGAGAAACTCATTCACTTGTTTAATTTGAAATATTTTAATCATATAAACAGTTAAAAAATATAGTTAAAAAATGGAGCAACAGAAAATGATATAATTTGAAAATGTGAATTCTCTTTTACTTTTGAAAACATGAAATAAAGTAAACAAATTGTCTTGTGTTATATATCACTTATTTACACTAACTGCAATTTAACAATATACTTTTTATTGACCTATTCTGTATAAAATATATACCACCTTAAATTACACCTTTGATAAAAGAAAAAGCATATAAACTCTTCATTACTAAAAGCTAAATCTTTTTGTTTTGACCAAATTTCTCGATTAAAAATCTTAAAATATAAAAGATAATGTAAGAATTTTATTCAAAAAAAAAAAAAAAAAAAAATGAAATTTTAAGCATTCTATTCTAGATCTGGATTATATACAGTATTCCTTTAAACATACCTATTCCAGATTATATACACTACTCTGAAATACATACACTAATTCATTTAATGAAGTTGGAGCATATGTTAAAAATACTTAAGATAATTATGATTATCTGGGTATAAATTTCAATGGATCTGAAAAAATTATTCTTTGTTATTAAAATGTTTGAAAAGAAACACCAATTTTCCAGCTTTATGAGTTCTTTGTAAGCGATTACAGAGTTTGCAGTGAATTAAAGTTTGATTTTTTTAAAATTTAAAATAAAAGATACTTTTAAATCAGGTGTTTGATATTTTAAAGATTTTAAAACTTTAGTTGTTTATTAGTTTACATTTATAAGTAATTAAAATTATATTAAAAAATATATATAAATATTTCAGAGTATTACTAACCATGGAATCTTTATTTTCCGAGTCTTTCCATAAATAAATTACATTGGAATATCGAACCATTTGTTATTTACATGTGCACAATGAAGTCATGAGATATCAACATAAATAACAATAAATATACTTTTGATTGACCTATATTTATTTATTCTAACGTTTTACAAATCCTCGCAGAAACTCTCCATGTTTTTGTATTAAAAAATTCACATAAGATTTGTACATATTTTTTAAACAAATAAATTTATGCTTTAATCTTTTAACATTTCTCAGCTGAGATTCTCTATTTTTAAATTAGAATTTTTATTTTTAAGTGTGATATTTGATTTAAATAAAATTCAAAAAGCAAGGATTTTGAGTGTTGTCTCCCCCAGTCCTTAAATTTACAATGTATTGTTGTCAAAAATAATATTTATAATGAAATATCTTAACCTAAATTTGAAAAAAAAAGTGTATTTAAATAAATCAGTTGATTTAAATCAGGATTGAAATCCAGTTGATTTAAATCAATGAACTCTGATTAAAAATTGTTAGACTACACAAGTGTTATTTAGCAATTATTTAATTTAAATTGAGATTATAGTGCTGAAATATAATTTTAATTATTGATCTAAATATTTTAAGATTTCTGAACTTTCTGTATTATAACTGATTAGATAACGTTGAAGAAATTGGCAATGAAACTATGCTTAGATTTCAAAAGATACCAAAATTTACCAATTGCTGTAAAAAAAAGTAATTAAAAAAAATTTCTTTACAAAATCATGTACTTGCATACAATATTTTAAGAAAAGATTATATTGAAGTAAAAGTTATAACACCAATCTGGTGAATCAGCTAAATAAACTTATCAAAAGCCAATTTGATAACTTAAAACCTGCATTTTATTTTGAAGAAATAAAATAAGGACTTGTGAATAATACTTATAAACTCTTTACAAATGAAAAAAGCAAAAATATGGAATATATAAGCACTTACTTACAGGGAAGTCCAGTTGCCAGTAAATATATATATATATATATATATATATATATATATATATATATATATTAAATATAAATTAAAGTAAAGATACTTTAAAAAAATATTTAAAAATTAAGGAAATTTTAAAAAATGTACACTAACATTATTGGACATCTGTTTCCTGCTGGTGAAAGCTATATTTTGATAATTGTATAAGGGAATTTATCACCTCTTTAAAATTTCCGTAGGTTACCATGGGATTTCACAATCAGCATTAAAGGGGAAAAAATGATGCCACAGGAATACAGTAGAAAAACGTGATAATTTTACAAAATGTAACAAATAGAAATTTAGCAGACTATCAAATATTCGGCTGAGTACTAACTTTTTAAAAAGTATATTGATTACAAATTTTTTTTATCATGATTAATAACAAAGAAATAAATGTTTGTGAGTCTTTTATTCCTCAATGGCAGATCACTTAATAGCAGAATATTAAAAATTGCAAATAATTCAGAAAAAATATCTATAAAATAAGAGTGAATTCAATAAAAAATCGGTCTTAGCAAATATGTATGTGCTATTTTTTTTTTTTTTTTACTTAAACTTATTAAAATAAATCAAGTGCATTTAATTTACACAAACATTAAATTGCACGTATACCATTTAAAAAAATATATATACTCGATTTTTTTTCTGGCTAACAACAAAAGACAGAAAAAATAAAACAAACATTTATACTGAAAAATAAAATTTATTTTCAACAAAACTATAAATCAAAATGTTTTAATAAAACAAATTACAGCACTGTATTTATGCTATGTATGCTATTGGCTTTTATTCCTTTAGAATTGATGCAGTTAGTAAAAAAGCCTGCCTAGATTCCGGCCTGATAACAGTCTTAATTAAACACCCAGTAGGATGCTACAGCAACGAAATTGACTCAGTTGAACATTTCTCCGAAAAAAGTGTCACACCATCAACATACGAAAACACCTTGACGTCCTTTCTAACATCCTCATTCTCTATTACGCAAGGATGATCTGTTCTAGCTGTAAGGCGACATTGATCACTGCAGTATTATCCTGTAATAATAACAGTAATAATATTAATTTTTTTTATTGTACTAATTGCTAGTGACCATGTATATTTAAAAAGATATAAAACAGCACAAGAGCAAAGAATGATTAAGGGGACACTTCGTCTTCAGCGATAAGTATTTTTAAGAAAAAAATATTTGAAAATTTTCCTTTGAATAAAGAATTCAAAATTCATAAAATTTTTAAAAAATTTAAAAATTAAGGAAATTTTTAAAAATGTACTCTACCAGCATTGGACATCTGTTTCCTGCTGGTGAAAGCTATATTTTGATAATTGTATAACGGAATTTATCATTTCTTTAAAATTTACATAGGTTACTATGGGATTTCACAATCAGCATTAAAAGAAAAAAAAATGGTGCCACAGGAATATAGTAGAAAAACATAACAATAATTTTACGATATGTAAAAAATAGTGATTTAGCAGATTATCAAATATTCGGCTGGATACTAACTTTTTAAAAAGTATATTAATTAAAAAAAATTATATATATTAAATTGGAAATAAAATAATAAAAAGAAAAGTGCTCAGTCAAACTGATGGCATTGAGCTCACAGGCTATTCACACTATTTGCATATTATACTCTTATTTCAAAGAAAAAACACATTTATATAAATTAGAAGGGGGGGGTCATTAGCTCCCCTATTTACATCCTTTATACTTAACCAATAAACGTCCAAATCTAATCAGGGAAGCGCCTTATCAAAATAAACCGTTATACAACATTTGCATCAAATTGGATAATTCGGCATGAAAAAACTATTTATCTAAATTAAAATGGACAATTAGTCCCTGTTCCCCCTTTATACTTAACCAAATGACCCCCCCCCCCTCCCCCCCCCAAAAAAAAAAAACGAATCAGGGAAGCATCTTATCAGAATAAACCTATATAAAAAATTTGAAGCAAATCGGTTAATTCTGCATGAAAAACCCATTTATCTAAATTAAGGGGAGGGAATTCGTCCCCTTTCCCTCCTTTATACTTAACAAATGAACCCCCAAAACTAATGCGGGAAACGCCTTATCACAATGAATCAATATACAAAATTTGAAGCAAACTAGATAATTTTGCATAAAAAACCCATTTATCTAACTTAAGGTGGATTAGCCCCTCGTTCCACCCTTTATTCTTAACCAATAAACCCCCAAAATTAATCAGGGAAGTGCCTTATCACAATGAAAATATATACCAAATTTGAAGAAAATCGGATAATTCTGCACGAAAAACCCATTTATCTAAATTAGGGGGAGCATCAACCCCTTTTTCCCCCTTTTATACTTAACCAAAGAACCCCCAAAGCTATTCAGGGAAGCGCCTAATCAGAATGAACTTATATACCAAATTTGAAGCAAATCGGATAATTCTGCATGAAAAACCCATTTATCTAAATTAAGGAGGGGGGATTAGCCTCCAGTCCCCCCCCCCCCCTTATACTTAACCGATGAACCCTCAAAACTAATCAGGAAAGAGCCTTATCACAATGAACCTCATACAATATCTGAAGAAAATTCGATAATTCTGCATGAAAAAACCATTTATCTAAGTTAGGGGGGATTAGCCCCCATTCCCCCTTCATACTTAACCAATGAACCCCCAAAACTAATCAGGGAAGCGCCTTATCAGAATGAACCTATATTCAAAATTTGAAGCAAATTGGATAATTCTGCATGAAAAACACATTTATCTAAATTAAGGGGGGATCAGCCCCCGTTCCACCCCTTTTATACTTAGCAATTGGAGCCTCAAAACTAATCAGGGAAGCGCCTTATCACAATGAACCTATATGCAAAATTTGAAGCAAATTGTATAATTCAGCATGAAAAATCAATTTATCCAAATTACGGGGGATTGGACCACGTCCCCCCCTTTATATTTAACCAATGAACCCCCAAAACTGATCCGGGGAAGCGCCTTATCACATCGAACCTATATATAAAAATTGAAACAAATCTGATAATTCTGAATAAAAAAGTCATTTATCTAAAGTAAGGGGGGGGGGGGTTAATCACCGTCCCCCTCTTTATACTTAACCAATGAACAACCAAAACTAATGAAGGAAGCGCCTTATCACAATGAAGCTAACACATGGGCTGATAAGTTCCCGGTCTAATAAAGAAAACACAACTTTTTAACAAAACATTATGACTTTATAACTTTAATAAATAACATAACTTTAATAATAAATAATAATAATTTAATAATAATAATTTAATAAATAAATAAATAATAATAATAATTTAATAATAATAATTTAATAAATAAATAAATAATAATAATAATTTAATAATAATAATTTAATAAATAAATAAATAATAATAATAATTTAATAATAATAATTTAATAAATAAATAAATAATAATAATAATTTAATAAATAAATAATAATAATAGTTTAATAATAAATAACATAATTTTATAACGAAAAAGCTCCAAACAGTGTTCTAAATCATTGACTCGTTGTTTTTGGTCAAAAGTCAACACGCGCGGCAGCCACTTTGACAACAGCTTTTTCATAGACAAATGTTCATTCAAAATAAAACCTACACGTTTCTTGGATATCTTCAGAGTCTGAGCTATCGCCTGCAACTTCACTTTACGGTTCCCCAAAACGATTTTTTGGACTATTTTTATGTTTTCCGGAGTAACCACCTCTTTTGCGTGGTGCATCACTGGTGTCCGTACGACCACGTTTAAATTCAGCAAACCAGTCAATAATGTTTGATTTACCTGGTGCAGTGTCCGGATAATGCTTATCAAGCCAAGCTTTTGTTTGAAAGGTGTTTTTTCCCATCAAAATACAATTCTTGAAATTCTTGTTTATCCATTTTATTTGTTTATCAACAAAGTTGTTCAAATAAAACCACTCTAACATTTTATCCACACGGCGAATCATCATGACATCTTTTCTGCTGCCTTTTAAAGGTTAGTATTTACTAAAAAAAAGCATCGGTTCGGCAATTGCAACGCTATCTGTGTGCCAGACCGGGAACTTATCAGCCCATGTGTTATATACAAAATTTGAAGGAAAGTGGGTAATTTTGCATGAAAAACCCATTTATTTAATTTAGGGGGATTAGCCCTTGTCCCGCCTATATATTTAACCATTGAACCCCCCAAAACTGATCAGGGAAGCGTCTTATCAGAAACAATCTATATACAAAATTTTAAGCAAATCGGATAATTCTGCATGAAAAACCCATTTATGTAAATTAAGGGGGAGGGGAGGATTAATCACCGTTCCCCTCTTTATACTTTACCATTGAACTCCCAAAACTAATCAGGGAAACGACTTATCACAATGAACTTATGTACAAAATATGAAGCAAATTGGTAATTTTGCATGTAAAACCCACTTATTTAATTTAGGGGGACTAGCCCCTGTTCCCCCTTTATATTTAACCATTGAACCCCCAAAACTGATCAGGGAAGCGCCTTATCAGAAACAACCTAATGCAAAATTTTAAGCAAATCGGATAATTCTGCATGAAAAACCCATTACATAAATTAAGGGGGGATTAGTCCCATTTCGCTCCCTTTATACTTTAACATTGAACCCCCAAAACTAATCAAGGAAGCACCTTATCAGAATGAACCTTTTATAAAAAAATTTGAAACAATTGGATAATTCCGCTTTAAAAAATCATTTTTCTCAATTGAGAGGGGGGGGGGGGAATTAGTCCCTGTTCTCCCTGTAAAGAATTGAGCTTCGACATCCAGCTGCACTATGTGTCATTCTAGCATTTCCTGTGAGTACACTTAACTGCATACCTTCCCTCGCTATTTTTGCCTTGAAGACTAGCAGACGCCGAATTCTATTGTACTGTGAGCGGAAAGTTCGGACAGTGATGAAGTGGTAAGGCGTTACCCAAAGAGGAGTCTTATGCTTTGATCCTTGCCGAGTTCGTGGGAAAGAGTTCATCTGCGAGAGAAGCGATCTCTGCACACGATTTTTAGGTTTGCGCCCGAAACTTTGCCCTTTGTCTTAGAACGTCCAATGACGGACTTAGTGAAAACGAAACAGAGGGATCTCAAGGCTGCTAAGAGGCTGGAGAGTTTCGAGGGGCCCGCCACGACAAGACCCCGCCCTTAGAAGAAGGTCCCCTGCGAGAATGAAGAAGAGAGAGGACAGTTTTTGGAGAGATCGAAAAGGAGAGTGTTGACTCTCTGGAGAAGGGAAAAGGAAACGTCAGTTTCGAACTCAGCGTGGTGTAAGCGCTAGTGAGGTCCGACCTCTAGAATTGATACAGCAGGTATCCGGTGAAACTCCCAGAGAAAAGAAAAGCACACCAAGTGCGGGAGTGAGTTTTCTTAGACTCAGAATTAACGAGTATTAGTAGATCTTCCGAAGAGAAGGAACGGACGAGCCTTGGTCCGAATGAACTTTATTTTGTAGTCACGACTGACTGTAATGTTTAGAGACTTTTGTTTGTTTCAGTTACACTTGGAGTCAAGAGGTCATTGATTTATAAGCGATTGACTCACGAAAAATAATTAAATGCTGTAATTAACTTTCTTGTACATATTTTAATTAGAATTAATATCGGTATGCAATAAATTCTATTTTTTAATTTATGCAAGATAATTCTCTTTACCAATGATCTGATCTCGCTACCACTCACCATCTTTAATCGGGTCGGTATAGAGGAGTTACTACAACTGGTGGCTTGCGGTGATGGATTAATTAGCAAAAATTAATGACATTCTCTAAAGACAAAGAGTGGACTCCGAAATTTAAATCATCAAAGTGCTCCAAGAAAGAGTCTCCTTGTGACTTGTGACCTGAGTCTCCTTAGACGCCCCTGTGGATCAACACAGCATCAGAAAGAGAAATCTTCCAAGAATTCTGGAGAGTGTTCCCCCATCCGGAAGAGTCCCCATCCGAAAAGTGTGACAGAGAACCCCGTCTGTGCTCCTGAGAATCTCTGAAGTCTGTGCTTCTGACGCCCTGAAAGACTCTTAGTAATGGAGGTAAGCTCTTTTTATACTCAGAGTGGCTTTAATTGTTATTAGTGTTTGTATAGGTGTTGTAGGCTTTAAAAGAAAGTTGTATGTTTATTTTTGTGAGAGTAAATATTTTGAGAAATTTTTCCGGTAAAAAAAAAAGTATTATGAGATATTTCCGATATAACTGTAACTCATTTAATAGACAAATTTTGTAGTTAAAAATTAAATTATTGTTGAATTAATTTAATGCAAACTGAGAGTTGTGCAGTGTTACAAAATTTTAGCTGAATCTATAAATGAGAGTTCATTGAAAAAAAAAAGTATTGAACGCATTTCATATTTTACGATAACAGAGTTGATTTTATATGTTTTTTGTGAATTATTCTAAATTTTTTTAAGAGTGGATGCAGAGATTAAGACCACCATTGATTTAAAAAAAAAAAAGGAATTGAATGAGACTTTTGCAATTTAAAATATTTTTACTGTACTTTTTGAATTTGAAATTGTTGTTTTGTGTCAAATTGATCCCATATGTATTTTATAACCAAATACCAAGGTGAATGTGGACGTTAGGATAGAGTTGCTTATCTTTATATGTTGCATATTTCCTATATTATTGCTAAGCGTACTTTTTTTATGAGCGTATATTTTGGTAATATTTTGACGCACTTGGTAGGATTTGATTTAATCTTATTGTATTGTTTTATATTTGTGGGAAAGATAATTTCTAATTTTAAACTTTAAAAATGTCGGAGCTTAAATATTTTAGGAAAGCTGATTTGCAAACGTTAGCTTGCGAATTTGAGGTCATTTTAGAGGAAAATGATACTGTACCGAAAATTATAAAAAAAATAGAGTCGTCAGAGGGATTTGATAAAGAGCTAGCCTTAGCGCAAATTAAACTGTTAGAAAAAGACAGGGAAAATAAGTTTTTGGCGGAGAAGGAAGAGAATGATAGACTTCAGTTAGAGAAAGAAAGATTGTGGGAGAAAGCAGAAAAAGAAAAAGAACGCGAACATGAGTTAGCTAGGTTAAAAGCGACACAAGAGTCAGATGACCGGAGTACCGCATCCAGTAGCATCTCAGTTAGAACGAATCATTTACCCCTAAAAACAATTATGCATCGCTTGGTGAAAAGAATTCGGATATTTCGTTGTTTTTGAATTTATTCGAGAGACAGGCAAAAAAATGTAATCTAAATTCGGATGAGTTGGTGACGAACTTACTATCATTATTACCTGTGGGAATGGCCGAGTTAATTTTGAGAGAACCCGAAGACAAAATTGATGATTTTCAATATGTGAAAGAAAAACTGTTAGAACGATATCGTTTGAATGCAGAGACATACCGACAAAAATTTAGTCAACATCCACGAAATCCTAATTCAGTTTGGAAGGATCTGATATTCGAGCTTAATAGTTTTTTAGAAGGTTGGCTGTCATGCTTACAAGTTTCGGATTTTGAGGGTTTGAAAAATTTGCTTGTCACGGACCAAATCAAACGGAGAGCGTCTCCAGAAATGCGCGAACATTTTATAGATAAATGGGCAGAGATTAAAAACCCGGAAGAATTAGTAAGGCTTTTAGATGCGTACGAGGCAATCAAGCGCCCCTCTAAAAAGACGTGGAATCCGAAACTCCCTTTAGAGAAGAAATTTGAAAGACCCAAGACTTTTGAAAATGGGCGAAACGGTAACAGAAATCCGGAGACTAACTTTAACTGGAGGGATCGCGATGATCATAAAGAAAGGGAAAGGGTTTACGAAAAAAGGCGAGAAGTTAAGTGTCATGCGTGTTTTCGAAGCGGGCACTACAAAGTAGATTGTCCGGAGATTAAAAAGAGAGATGTTGCGCGGGTCAGTCACTTAATAAGTAAGCCGACACTTGAAGAAACCTTCTCCCCTTATTTGAGCAAAATATTAGTGAATGGAATTCAGGCAACTGCCTTAACGGACAGTGGGAGCCAGATAGATTTGGTCCCGCACCATTTAGTCAGTCAAGATAATTTGAATGGAGATCATGTTTGGATTAAAACCCCGGTGGACAGGAAATTGTACTGCTTACCTATAGCAGAAGTCACTTTAGAAATTGAAGGTGTAGGAATCATTGAAACCAAGGCAGGAGTAAATAATAGCTATTCAGACATGGATTATTATTTGTTGGGTAATCAATCTCAAAAGTTATTAGAGCAGGCGAATATAAAACCCGAGTTAGTAAATGCAGTTTTGACGCGGGCTCAAAAGAAAAAAATTGACCATACTCCAAAGCTGGAAGATAAGCGGATTATGTTTTCCGATAAGGAAGGGGAGAATGTTCACCGACGCGATGAAGCGGAAACTTTGAATCCGGTAAATAAACAAATTATGATTTCCGAGGGGGAAAAAGAAATTTCTAGCGGGAATGTTGAAGCGGAAACTTTGAATTCCGAGGAAGAAAAAGAAGAGGACATTTCTAGCAAGAATGTTGAAGCGGAAACTTTGATTTCCGAGGAAGAAAAAGAAGAGTATATTTCTAGCGGGAATGTTGAAAGGGAAACTTTGAATTCAGTAAAAGAAAGAGAAGGGGGAATTTTTCGCGAGTGCAGTAAAGCGGAAGCGTTGAATTCAAAACTAGAGGGTGAAAATCTAGAAAGCCCTATTGAATTCGTTAGTGTGGATAAGGGATTATCGCCTTCGTCGATATATGAGAACTCTTCGATCTTAGCAAACATTGAAAGAGGGGTTAGTAAAATGGAACATGACAGGTATCCATCATTCGAAGAGATTAGAGGAAAAGGGGAATTTGAAGAAACGCGTTGTAATGCGGGAGATTCTGTAATAGTGGAAAAAGCCAGAGACCAACGCATAAGTGGAAGGGCGCGAGTGCTGGTCCCATTGCATTGTCAGGTGGATATTTTTGGCGCGTGCCTAGAAAAAGTGTCATTACACTTAGGGAAAGGGAAAGTTAGAGGAAATGTGTCAGAATACTTGGACCTTGGGAGAAGTTTGATAAACGATTTAGCTACCGCATTTCTAAAAAGGTTCGGTGTTAAGTTGAGAAATCCGAGAGTGTGTCGCACAATAAGCGATAGTATTGCGTGTCGGCATCGAAAAGTTAGGAAGCTTTTGAAAGCGTTAGTATTTGGAGAATGGATAAGAGAAACGGAGGAAAATAAATTCGTGAAGGGATGTGTGTTTAATCTCACGAACAGGTTAAAAAGAGGTCGAGTTTTAGCCGTTGAAAATGTGTCAGAAAAACGAGATAAGAGGAAATTTTGGTTTGACAGAAAGGCGGTAAAACGGAAGCTTAATGTGAAAGATGAGGTTTTAGTTTTAACTACCAGAAAGCCAATTAAAATGTCAGATAGTCGGATAGGGCCGGGAAGAAAGGAGTCAATAATTACGGAAACAATTGATATTGTGAATGTTCCTGCGAGGCGACAGAAATCTCAGACTTCTCACGTGAGTTTAGTAAAGCCTTACAGAAAACGGGTGGAGTTAGCAGATATCTTAACGCGGGAAATAAACGCACTTAAGAATTTCTGTTTACCGTATCTAGATGATATGGCGATTTTTTCAGATAGTTGGGAGGACAATATGCGTCATCTAGAAATAGTATTAAAAAGGGTTAATGACGCGAAACTAAAAATCAAATTGGCGAAATGCAAGTTCGCTCAGAAAACCGTAAAATATCTTGGGCATATTGTAGGGGAGGGCAGACGGAGGCCAGCTGAGGCGAAAGTAAGGGCAATTAAGGAATTACCGGTTCCGAAATCGAAAACTGAAATTCGTAGATGTTTGGGAATGGCTGGATATTATTCCCGGTACATAAAAGATTATGCAGTGATTGTAGAACCATTAACGAGGGCGCTTAAAGGGAAAAATAAAAAAGAAAAGATTGCATGGAGCGACGAAATGGGAAAAGCCTTTGAGACTTTGAAAATGAAACTTACTGAAGAACCGGTGCTTTACGCTCCTAATTTTCAGAAAGAATTCATAGTACAAACTGATGCTAGTGACTTAGGTATTGGCGTGGTTTTGGCTCAAAGAGAGGGATCGGAAGAGCACCCCATAATATATTTAAGTCGAAAATTTACTGATAGTGAGAAAAGTTTCTGCGCCACTGAAAGAGAGTGTGCAGGGATTATTTTTGCGATAAAAAAGTTAAGGCATTATATTGATGGACAAAACTTTTCTATCGAAACCGATCACAATCCTTTGGTGTTTCTAAAAAGAAATTCTGGAAATAATCCCAAATTATTAAGGTGGTCCTTAGCTCTGCAACCTTATAATTATGCCATTTCTCATCGCGCAGGCAAAGACATTCCGCATGTTGATTGTCTGAGTCGAGTTTAATGAGATTTCTTGATAAACTTTTGTATATAATTACTTTAAGATTTTTTATTTTTTATTTCACTGTGTTTTATTTCATTATATGTTCATGATTTCTTATCAGAGCGCGCAAAAAAAAAAGGAAGGTAGTATTATCTTATTCATGTATGTTTTATTTCTTGCCACTCTGATGTAATTTGAGCTTGCAATTCTTTATCCGACTCTTAGAGATTCTTGGTGTTTCACCCTTAAGAATCGTTTGAGGAGGGGGTGCTGTAAAGAATTGAGCTTCGACATCCAGCTGCACTATGTGTCATTCTAGCATTTCCTGTGAGTACACTTAACTGCATACCTTCCCTCGCTATTTTTGCCTTGAAGACTAGCAGACGCCGAATTCTATTGTACTGTGAGCGGAAAGTTCGGACAGTGATGAAGTGGTAAGGCGTTACCCAAAGAGGGGTCTTATGCTTTGATCCTTGCCGAGTTCGTGGGAAAGAGTTCATCTGCGAGAGAAGCGATCTCTGCACACGATTTTTAGGTTTGCGCCCGAAACTTTGCCCTTTGTCTTAGAACGTCCAATGACGGACTTAGTGAAAACGAAACAGAGGGATCTCAAGGCTGCTAAGAGGCTGGAGAGTTTCGAGGGGCCCGCCACGACAAGACCCCGCCCTTAGAAGAAGGTCCCCTGCGAGAATGAAGAAGAGAGAGGACAGTTTTTGGAGAGATCGAAAAGGAGAGTGTTGACTCTCTGGAGAAGGGAAAAGGAAACGTCAGTTTCGAACTCAGCGTGGTGTAAGCGCTAGTGAGGTCCGACCTCTAGAATTGATACAGCAGGTATCCGGTGAAACTCCCAGAGAAAAGAAAAGCACACCAAGTGCGGGAGTGAGTTTTCTTAGACTCAGAATTAACGAGTATTAGTAGATCTTCCGAAGAGAAGGAACGGACGAGCCTTGGTCCGAATGAACTTTATTTTGTAGTCACGACTGACTGTAATGTTTAGAGACTTTTGTTTGTTTCAGTTACACTTGGAGTCAAGAGGTCATTGATTTATAAGCGATTGACTCACGAAAAATAATTAAATGCTGTAATTAACTTTCTTGTACATATTTTAATTAGAATTAATATCGGTATGCAATAAATTCTATTTTTTAATTTATGCAAGATAATTCTCTTTACCAATGATCTGATCTCGCTACCACTCACCATCTTTAATCGGGTCGGTATAGAGGAGTTACTACATCCCCTTTATACTTCACCAATGTACCTACATACAAAATTTGAAGCAAGTTAGATAATTCTGCATGAAAAACCCATTTATCTAAATTAAGGGTAGGATTGGCCCCCGTTCCCCTCGTTTATACTTTACTATTGAACTCCCAAAACTAATCAGGGAAGCGACTTATCACAATGAACTTATGTACAAAATACGAAGCAAATTGGGTAATTTTGCATGAAAAAACCATTTCTTTATTTTAGAGGGGGGGGGGGGATTAGCCCCTGTTCCCCCTTTATATTTAACCATTGAACCCCCAAAACTGATCCGGGGAAGCGCCTTATCACAATGAACCTATATACAAAATTTGAAGCAAATCGGATAATTCTGCATAAAAAACTTATTTATCTAAATTAAGGGGGAGGAATAATCACCGTTCCCCTCTTTATACTTAACCAATGAACCCCCAAAACTAATAAAGGAAGCGCCTTATCACAATGTAGCTCTATAAAAAATATGAAGAAAATTGGGAAATTTTGCATGAAAAACCCATTTATTTAATTTAGGGGGAGATTAGCCCCTGTTCCTCTTTTATATTTAACCATTGAACCACCAAAACTGATCAGGGAAGCGCCTTATCGGAATGAACCTATATACAAAATTTGAAACAAATCGGATATTTCTGCATGAAAAACACATTATCTAAATTAAGGGGGGGGGGATTAGCCCCAGTTCCCTCCTGTAAACTTAACAAATGAACCCCCAAAACTGATCAGGGAAGCGCCTTATCAGTATGAACCTATATAGAATATTTGAAACAAATCGGATAATTCTGCATGAAAAACCCATTATCTAAATTAAGGGGGGATTAGCCCCCCAGTTCCGCCCTGTATACTTAACCAATGAACCCCAAAGATAATCAGGGAAGCGCCTTATCAGAATGAACCTATATACAATATTTGAAACAAATCGGATAATTCTGCATGAAAAACCCATTTACCTAAATTAAGGGGGTGGGGGGATTAATGACCGTTGCCGTCTTTATACTTAACCAATGAACCCCCAAAACTAATGAAGGAAACGCCTTATCACAATGAAGCTATATACAAAATTTGAAGCAAATTGTGTAATTCTGCATGAAAACCCCATTTATTTAATTTAGGGAGGGGATTCGCCCCTGTTCCCCCTTTATATTTAACCATTGAACCCCCAAAGCTGATCAGAGAAGCGCCTTATTGGAATGAACCTATATACAAAATTTGAAACAAATCGGATATTTCTGCATGAAAAACACATTATCTAAATTAAGGGGGGGGGATTAGCCCCCAGTTCCCTCATGTAAACTTAACAAATGAACCCCCAAAACTGATCAGGGAAGCGCCTTATCAGAATGAACCTATGTATAAAATTTGAAACAAAACGGATAATTCTGCATGAAAAACCCATTTATATAAATTAAGTGGGGATCAGCCCCCGTTCCCCCTCCCCCTTTTATACTTAGCAATTTAACCCCCAAAACTAATCAAGGAATCGGATTATCAGAATGAACATATATATAAAATTTGAAAATTTAAAATCGAATAATTCTGCATGAAAAACCTATTTATGAAAATTAAGGGGGGGGGGGGGTGTTCCGGCTTTGATAACCTGTGAGCTAAAAAAAATTCTATTACAATGATATTTCGGGTTCTGTGAACTCCAAAAATAGCAGAATTTTCAGAACATTTATGATTTATATGTTGACATAATTATGACTCATTTGAACATTTTTTTATTTCTTGAAATTTGCACAGTATTAACACGTGCATTTAAATACATGACAAGATTTAGTTAAAGGAAAGCACAAATATGAAATAAAATCAAATTAGATTTTTTTTTTTTTTTTGTTAGAAACCCACATACAAGATAATTTTTATATAAATTAGGATGAAAAACAATACAGAAATGTAACAAAAGCTATTACAGGTTTTCTTTTTCTTTCTTTTTTTTAATTTTTAAATGAAGAATTGAAGCTTTATATTTTTAAAATAAATCCCCCCCCCCCCCCCGCACCTCTACTGACAAAAATTCCCTGTTTGCTTTTTTTATTCTGTTTATTTTAAATTATTAGAAAAGATTAAAAGTCATTTTTTATTTTCAAAATAATGTGAGAAAAATAAAATTTAATCAATTAAATTTGAATATACAGGGTGGGGCAGTTGAAAGCTTCTGTATGCAAGCTTTTACAGCATGAATATAGGTAAAATCAACCTCAAGGTATTAAGCATATTCTACTTTACGTTTTTCATACATTTCATACATACGACATACATTTCTCAATTTTTTAATCAACATTATAGAATTTAATGGACATTCCTTTTTAATTGAATTTTAATACACTACAAATAATAAAATGTTAAATTGATTCTATAATAATGTAGTACCTGAAAAAAACGACAATATATGATTCTGATATGGCATCGAACACAGAAAAATCTCATGAATTTATTTTAAGATCATAGGTATGTTATTGATATCTTCAGTGTTGAATTCAGGCATTTTTCTCCGAGAAGGATTTCTGTGGCTCCTGGGGGCATATTATAGAGTTCCGAGGGGGGGGGGGGGGAGAATTGCACTTTTTGACCATTAAATCATAAAATCCGAAATCTTCAGAGGGGGTGGCCATTTCAATGCTCGGGGAGAGAGGGGAATGTCCCCCCCTCATCCGGCTATCTCCTGAATTCAACACTGGATGCCTTACAGAATTAAACAAATAAACAAGTACCTGAATTTAGAATAAGTTAAAAACTACTTAAAAAGCAGTCTACAAAAATTGAGTTTTCATTAAGATAATATCTAAGTTAGAAATTTCTGGCACATCAAAATATTTTTTTGATTGGGGATATTTTTCTCATAAAAAATAAACTGAGCGAGAAATAAGATAATATGCATTTTATTTCAGGCTACGCAGCTCCTTAAACATGTTATTCGGTTTGATAATCATGCACTGTAAATATATGGACATATCAAATCCCAAATATTAAAAATCACATAAATTTTAGTACTTACCATTGCGAAGTTAGAACTACGTAGAACAATTGTCCAATATTTAACAACATGGCGTACATCTTCTTCATCGAAAATCTCGATTCTGTTCTGTTATCAATCACGTGACGCCACGCCTTTCATACGTCAGCAGAGAGCGAGACTGCGCAGTAAGTCCGGTGAATGCTATTTTCTATCCACTCGGAAACTAGTACGATATAAAAAGATTATTTTTATGACTGTAGGAAAACTTTCTGTTGTGATTCGGAAAAAATATTTTATCGGTTGTTTTCCGTATCGTAAAGGAAATTTATCTTTTACGAAACGGAAAAGGGGTGGAAATTTTTTACAGTGTAACATGATTAAAATGCACCGCAAACGATTTTCTCCCATATAATGGAATTATTTTAAGTTACCCTGTAAACTAATTATAAGTGCTACACGTGCTATATTCGATCGTAAAGCATCTTGTTGTGCACTTCAGCGATGTATATCAATTTCAATATATTTGAAGTATGTAACATCATTAAAATACACTGCAAAGAATTTTCTCCCACAGTCCATAATGTAACGGCATGCTTTTAAGTGCCCATGTACAGGTACACGAAGTATAAGTGCTACATACTTCATTTTCAATACCGAACATGCCATAAGTAAACCTCAATAACATATATCAATTGCATGACAATCCGAGTATATTTATGCGAGTTAGAACACGGGCAGACGACAGACAGGCAGACAAACGGAATTCATAAACACTTTTCAACTATGTTGAAAAGTGTTAAAAGAAGAACATAATTTAATTGAATACTAATTTTTTCCTTCTTGAAGGGGAAAAAAATCTATGTATAATAGTAGAGGGAGATTGACAGTTCTGTGGCGTCAGGATCAATGATGTGGTGGTGGTGGTGTGTGGAAGTGGAATTATACTAAAGTACGATGTGAAAATAACACCTTAAAACGTAAAGTGGATCTTAAGGGTGTAGGAGGAGGGTATAAATGTGAAGGAGCTTATTTTTTTAAGGGGGCTTATTTTTGAGGGGGGCTTAATTTTTTCTTTTTAGGATCAAATTTAAATGTCAGATTGAAGTCTGCTATAGAAGGGGGTATTTTTGAAGGGGCGGCTAACTTTTTTTGAGGGGGGGGGGGTTATTTTTTTTTTATTAATTATTAGTTTTTTATTATTGACTTTCAGTTTGAAGGTGAAACGGAGATAAAAAAATTTTGGTGGCGCCCTCTGTCGGAAGGGAATGTCATAACGGATATTTAAAATAGGTTTTCTTGAAAAGATTTCACTGGGGTTTGAACCTGCAAAATAGCTCCTTGACTTGATAGTTTGTGGTAGGTTTAACTGATCAAGCCAAAAAGCTATATCTGTAGGTCGAGATTTTAAGTGTTCAAAGAGAGCTATCGCGAGAGTGACGTATCATTTGTTAAAATGACTTCGAGAGAGGAAGTGATTAGCGTCGGTCTACATTGTGTTTTCGCTCATTTATGTATTTACCGGAAGTGAAAAGTTTAAGATTGATTTTATACTGAATTTAAATGAAACCGAAAATTTATCTTTTTCGACACGATGCGATTGAATATTAACATATTTTTTCTAAAATGTATAGTGGAAGCAATGGTAAAAAGAAGACATGTTTAGGAGTAAGTACTGTTTTTAGTGTGTTTGGTGTAGAAAACATAGGAAAGAGGTGTAGTTTAAAAAAACAAATTCAATTTTATTAATAATTTTCCCAATGCTATACATGTGGACTCACTTTTCGTTTTTTAGTGGGTTTTGACAAATCTAATGCAGAATCTTTTTTAATGTTTGTTGACAAATACTTATTTTTAATAAAATTTCGCGGGACATTCATTTCGTTTAATGTTTCTAATAACTCGTTCTGTGCCTTGATCGGTTTTCTTTTATTCGCAGAAAACAAAAGATTAAATAAATCTGCCAAGTTCGATTAGGGGGATAGGTTTTCATTCGAAACTGACAGTCAAATTTTTATCCCATCGAAATTTTCTTGGACGTGCCATGACAAACTGAACTAATGCTTTGATAATTTAGGATAGCTTTATCTGTTCAAGTTATGATATGATGGTTGTTAGATTACAGATATTTGTGTTTGGAATAACGTGATTTTTTAATTTTGCCTGTTCAGTTTCAATTATATTGTGAAATGAGGGTTTGTTTTTGGAAGATAATGTTAACTTTTTGTGATTATCTTGTAACAGACTGCTTTCATTAAAGTGTATTTTAGAATTGTAAACTACAATTTTCGTCTGTTTAGAAAAAAAGCAATAGGAAAAAAAAAGTATTAAAAAATAATAAGAACAACTGTCCAAAAATATAATAACAACTGAAAACTGTTCAAATAATAATAACAACTGCTCAAAAACTGTTTAAAAAATAATAACTGTTAAAAAATAATAAACGATTGACTTTATACAACCAATATTTTAGAAAAAGATAATCGAATCTAGTTTTTTCTAACGTGGCTTATTTGAATTATTCACTTTTTTCTAGTTAGATTTCTAAGACATAACTGATTTATAACACATAAGTGACACATAAGTAAAATATTATTTATAAATCAGTAAATACGAGATTAATAAGAATTTTTAACTTACAAATGTATGAACTTCTGATACACAAGTGATTCGACCAGTAAACTATTATTTATAAAAGCATTAAATACGAGAATTTTTTACTTACAATTGTAAGAACTTCTGATACGTAACCCTTTCTGAATCAATGTGTAAGAATTAACTGACTATTGAACTTATAACAGAGTATGATAAAATAATCACGTGACTTTTTAAACCAATAAAATGTTAATATTTTTAAACAAGCGCCCTCTATCATTTTATGAACTTCCAAGAAACGAGTTAATATGATCATATTGTTTCCGGTTACCGCTGTGAAAGGTTGTGTTTTTTCGTTTTAAGTTAGTTTACATTTAAATGATTATGGATTCTGCTTTGTTAAGTGTTAATGATATGTCTAACTTAACCCTTTAAGACCTGAAGAGTTTTGGTAGAAATTAAAAGCATATAAAAATTCTATTTGATTGAAAAGAAATATTTTTAAAAAATTACGTTGTCAGGTTATGTCAAGGAGGATCTACACAATTGCGTGGTGCAGGCTAAGCTTTAAATCACAGGGAAAGAGGAAATTGTTTTTTTCTCCTTAGGATCACCTACACAATTGTGTAGGTTAGGTCTTAAAGGGATAAAGAGTGAACCCCCATCACCAGGATTAAATAACCATGACATGGAATTTTTAATACAGCCTAAAGAAGAACCCGTTTCGAATTGTGAAATGAAACCCACCTCATCACGATTAAAGAAACATAAGTTACCCTTTATGTGTTCTCTTGCAACAAAGCTTTTCCCCGAAAGGTTAACTTAACGTTTCATATGAAATGTCATCAGGAGAAAATACCTCTTGTGTGTGTAATCTGTGAAAAAACATTTGCTAGAAAGTATCATTTATTAAATTATATGAAGATTCATTCAAAGACCCCTGTGATTCATAATTGTAATCTATGTGGAGAAGTATTTTTACAAAAGAGTGATTTATTAAAGTATGGGAAAATTCATAACACTTTCAAGCCAAAACAAAGGAAAAGTAGACAGTCTCCCAATCACTGTAAATGTGACGATTGTTTTGAAACATTTAATAATAGATCTGACTTAGTGAAACATAGAAAAATTCATCTTTCACCTAAAGAACTTAACCCATCTGATCGACTTTCCTTGGGAAACAATTCGAAATATGAAATTTCAGACATCACTCAGTTTAGTAAAATATTTAAGTTTTTCGATGTGTTTACTCCTGCTCATTGGAATTTAGGTGAGGAAATGATTGTTGAAGTACAAATGAATAAGAACTATGAGCTTTATGTTCACATACAGAAATATGAAGAATTTGAAAAGAACGGTCGTGAACTTACCCCCACAAATGAAGGCATTACATTATCATGTGCAACATTCGACAAATTTGAATCGAGATTGGATAAATTTAATTTTGTTTCTGAAAAAGATACATTCGTCTGAAATAATGACTTACTAATTGCTTTTGTAAATAAGGAATCATGCATACTGCAAAAATTATTCAAATCGAAAAAGTTTGGGTTTTCTTTGAAGTCTTATTTTTTACTGCTTACAAAAGATCAATATTTGAAACTAGTGAAAAATCGCTTTAAAATTACTGAATGTCTCATTGAGATGCTTTTAACTAAGCTTATTCCTGTTTCGGTTTTAGAAAACTTAAACAAATGTAAATCACACCACAATCGCAGAGACTTTGAACTATTTCTTAACATGTTTCGATGACGAGTTAAAGTCATCCGTTTCTCGCGTGTTTGATTGCTATCAATGTTCAATCGGAGAACCAATTAATATGAAACACGAGTGTGATAGTTATAATTTGCGTAGACAATATAATTGGTGTAGCGACAGTCACTGCTAAATTTCAACGTGACTGAATTTGTAAAAAAACCTGTTCAAGCAATGTTCATGTAATTATACTCATTTATTTTTTGAAACTATGAATATGGACTTTTATAATAACCATTTAAATAATGTATTTATAAATTAACATAGCAATGTATTTATTTAATAAATATTTGTTTTTATATCACATATCTGTTTTTATTTCACATGTGTATTTATTTTTTTATTTATTTTTATTTATGAAATCAATCTTTGAAGTTTTATTTTCTAGAAAAAAAGTGAACATATATTTATGAGTAGGCAGTTTTTTTTTTTTAAATTGTAGTCTTTAAAGTTAACCCTTTTTAATCAAGTGAAATCTCTTTTTAAGAAAAATTGATTATTTTTATTTGAATAGGTATTAATCTTATTTATTGATAAGAAAGTTTAATTTTTCTCTCCGTTTAAACAATAACATTGCATGTTTTGTTAATTTCCACCCCACAGTTAACATTACAGTATTTAATTTAAAAAATGTTTAACTTAAACTGTCACTGTATTTATTCTAGATAAGTAAACATTTTATCTTTAACCTATATGTAATTTAAATGAATAACTATAACTGTGACTGATTTTAATCTAGATAAGTAAATGTTTCCAGGAAACACAATCAGTTTACTGTAGACTTTTATCGAAATTATACCAGTTAGTGGAATGCTGATTAAAAATATTTTATGACATTAATATGCAGAAAAGATCTCACGAAGAAGTACTTTCACCTTCAAAACGTCTACGTTTAGAAAAACCCATGGAATATTCAAATACCTATGAGAAGAAGTTAAAAGACCCAAGATTAAAGCTTTCTAAAATGGGTAATAACTGCGTATAACTATTGATGACTTACAAGATGTGAAACCAGAGATCGCTATGAATTTTTCAACCTTTGCCTATGGGAATAATACAACATCTTTCGAGAATCCCGGTCGAAAGCCAAATTCTGTCACGAACTATTTGAATACATTTTTCGAAGACATAAGTTTTGAAAATTTAGATTGTTCTACTACCTTAACGTTTCAAGAACCTACAAATAATATTTTACAGACTACTGTTAAACGCGAGGTCAACGAGCTACAAGCAAGCAACTTTTCGCAAACAAGTGGTGAATTACAAACCACCATCTCACCTACAAATGACATTAAAAGTGATAAAATAAGCAATTCATATGTGTTTCACAAAGAACTATAAGTGACTGTTTCTATTTAACTTTGAAGTTAAGAACTAAACAATATTGTATACTTATACGAGAATTTAAACGCAATGTATCTACTAATGAAGAAATCCCAACAAACCGCGTGGTTAATATGGATATTCCTAGCTGGTTTGAGTTTCGATATAAACTTATTGCATTTAATTTAAGAGACAAAAGTACGTCTTTTGTTTCTAATAACATGATTTTAGTGTTAAATCAAAATTCTACGATGCGAATTAAAAATTTAAAGAATTATTCTTATATTGACCTAAACGAACATCAACTTGAAAAATTAAAAGAAAGTACCTCTCATTTAAATAGTGCACTTTTACAACATATGTATACAAAACTTTTACCATCTCTAATTAAAAAGAAATGTATGGTTAGTAATACATCTACAGAAAATGAACACGTGTTAAAGTATACACTTAACACGTGTATCGAGAATAATATGTTATCAATACTTAACCAACTGTATGAATGTCGTGCATGTGCACTACGACATTCGAGTAAAAGCCTTCACTCCTGTTTCGCATTTAATATTAGGGAAAAATTTAATCAATTAGGGGAAGCTTTGTTAATGGTCGTAGATTTCGATTATGTAACTTCAACGTTTCTAAACGGGGTTTATAATGTTAGTGAGCACTTTTTATGTAAGATTAATGAACAAACTATTTGTAATGAATTGTTTAAGACCTGAAAATAAAATGTTTTTGATTAAGTTCTGTGTGTTTATTTTTGCAAAGTGTCTATGAGTGAATTTTTTAGTTTATAATTTAGTAGAACTTTTAAGTGAAGTAATGTAATCCAATAAAAAAAAAATCATCTATTACAAATAATTTATTAAAATAAAAATATTCACGTTTAAAAAAAAAAGGGGGGGGGGGTTAAAAATTTTAGAAGTTAATGAAATTAAAACTTATCAAAATTAAAATTTAACAAAAAATAAATAAATAATGGTTAACAAAAATATAGTTTAAAAAAAGTAAAAAAAAAAAGTTATAAAGTAAATGTTAGCAAAAAAAAAAAAATAAATAAAAATAAAATAAAATAAAGTAAAATAAAATTTAACAAAATAAAGTTTATAAAATGTTAAAAAAGCAAAAGAAGGTATGTGTTATAAAGAGAGGGGTTTCCGTGTGGAAGTAACTTACAAAATGTATGTGTGTGTATTTATTAGTTTATCATTTAGTAGAACTTTTAAGTGAACAGTTAGAATTTATGTTTTTATATAACTTAACACAAAATAAAAATTTTAACTATTGCAAAAAGATTAAAATATTGAATGGAAATATGCATATTAGTAAAAAAAGTCACAAGTTAATAAAATGAAAGATTTTAAATTTCATACAATTTAACAAATATATATACGAAACCATTACGATTTAAATATTATAAGAAATGTTTAATGGAAATTTTTAAGACAGATTTAATTATTGGTCCTGCCATATATAGTTTGAACTTATTTTAGAAGATAGTTTTTAACAGTCTTGTGGGCCCGCGGAAGAAGAGACTAGTGGCTTGTTCTTCCATACATTTCATGATCGGACTCCGCGGGAAAGCAAGGGCCGTAGGGATGCCGGACATCAGGTGGATGACCCGACTCCCTTTTGGGTGCTCGGCGATGAAGCCGCCCGACAGTCTCTACGGTTCATCAGGTGTCGCGTGGGGAAGTCTCCTTTGATGGTGGGAACTTCCGCCGAATCGTAACGACCTCTGTCGTCGACTCTGGGGCATGATGAGGAGGCGTCGCTGGAACGCGAACCCTCTAAATCGATCGTAGCGACCTGGCGAGACAAAGCCATGGTCAGCATTAAAAGTTCCTCAGCACCACCGATATGAATACGTGATATCGGGCACGATATTTGATGTATATTCAATAAAAACCTAACTCTTTCAATTAAAGTTAAAGTAACAATTTATTAACACTATTTACACTTAAACTCGGATGTAAATTATCCGGTTTAACACTAAATCAAAACAATTACAGAAAACGCTCTACGTGTACCGTCAGACTACGTTCATTCACTCAGCACCGAGATTTCTATTAATCTCACACACGCTCTCAGCGCTCATTCCCCGAGCAACCTTCACACTTCGCTGCTCCGTCCGAACTCAACACTGGTCTCAGAGCTCCAACTCTGAACGACCTTACACCTTCGCTTCCTACGTTAGAACTAACTTCACCTCTGGTCATTCCCCAGCGCACCCGCTATCTCTCTCTACGGGGCTGCTCTTTTATTTTCAAGGGTCGCTGACAACACTTCCTTCCTCTTGACGCATCTGTCTTCCTAAACAAAAGAGGGCCATAGCTTTCTTATCTATGAAAGACCACATTGCAATGGAAATACTTCTTTCATTCTGTTCCACCTTCCTACTCTTCGGATTAAGAATTTTCTAAAGAAAGCCTTTAACGGTACACAATAGATACATATACAATACATACAATATGCTAATCCCTTAAGAATAGCTTTCAACTCTTGCAGCTGATTCTAAGAAACCTGACACCCCCCACCTTAGCGGAAAATATGCCTTTTAGGGGCTAATTTTCCTCAAACTATGTAATGTCTGAGAAGAGTTCAACAGTTCCTTGATAGGTTTCTTCCTTACTACAATTACATAAATATTTTAAGGTGTCTGAAAATTTAACTACTGACATCTCTAATGAACCATATACTAATGTGATAAATACAGAAAAAAATTACACAATATGCTAATACACTGTTATAAACACAAGATGCAAATACAATTATAAATACCCAAAAAAGAATAAAGTTACACTAGTATTATGTCATTTCAATGTCAGTCCTTAGGCTGAGATTGCTGGAGGCGGTACTACCTTTTCCCTCCAGTCCTTCCTCGTTAACTTAATTGGTACATCCCTTTTCATAATGCACCCGCTTGAATGGCTAACTTCTGCCTCTGATGCCCCAATTAAATCTTCCTCTAACCAATCAGGCACTTGCCTTTCCAGGTCCTCTTTGTACGTGATAAAGACATTGTACAATTTCTGCCTTATCTTACCCCTCTCCGGTTTACTACCAATCCGATTCTTCTCCATTTCTACCAGTTCGATAGGACCCATAAATAATTCCTTATTTTTCCTTAAGATTGATTTTATGTCCCCAACTTGAATATTTGTTAACCCTTTTATCTCAAATCTCTTCCTGTCTTTATTTTCCGGTTGTTCTCGGTCTAACAACAGATATTTCCTACAGTCTTCAAACTCCCCGTCACTATCCAAGACAATATCGACTACTTTATTTTTAGCCATAAATGCTCTCATTTCATCTTGATACACCAGTTTCTTACTCCCGTCCCCTAACTCAACTATAACTGCAGGTCGACATATTTCCTCTTTCTCCTTATTGCTCACATTCATTTCTCTCGTTAATCGACATTCTACACATGATTCGCAATATATTTTAGCTTCCTTCGCCATATTTTCCCAATAAAATGAATGCTTTATTCTTTCTAACATTTTCTTAACCGCGTGATGTTCTCCATATAAGGAGGTATGCGCTAGTTTTAGAATTTCCTCCCTTCTAATTTTAGGTATTACTAATTGAGCTACCGTTTCATCTACCAATTTCTCTTTATGATATAATATCCCATTCACAATATAATAAGACTCTCTCTCATTTTCAGCCAATTCCCAAGCTTTCTCTAAATCCTTACAATTCATTTGGGATTTCTGAAATACATTTGAACTACTTTCCGTAACTTGATTAATCTTACTTTTCTCTATCTCGTCTTTTTCCTTCTCATGACTTTGCAAATTTACCGACCTCGTTTCTACGACATAACGGTTATTATTATCATTTCTAATCCTTTCCCCTTCCTTCACTTTGTTCCTACTATCTTCCTTACATTCCCTTTCTACCGATTCTCTTAATGATTTCTCGTTGTTTAACCCTGACAATTCATTAGCCACGTCAGGATGTAAAATTACCTGTTCCTTACTATTGTCAATTATCGCACACAGTACATCCTGATGAATTACATTAGTTTCTCCGCGTTTTGGAATAGCTAAAGGTAACTGAATTAATGGCGATTTCACTGCCTTACCAAATATCCCTTGTAAATATATGCTACCAGCCCCTCTTAATTTTTCTGCTGGTACTAAATCTTTATGAACGACGCTAATTTGGCAACCAGAATCCACCAATCCTTTTGTTATCTTCCCATTTACACTAACTTCCACTTTCTCGAGATTATTTAACTTCTCTCCAATAACTTTAGCTCTCCAATTCCCTCTTGCTCCGATTCTTGCCATACTCGCTCCCCTTGGTAATTCTTTAATTCCTCGCACTGAGACATTATTGATACTAGCCCTTGGTTCTTGTCGGTTATTAATTTGATTACTTCCCTCATTATTTCCTTTTGTACAATATCGCTGAACATGTCCTCGTTGAGAACACTTGAAACAGATAGGCGTCGTATCATTAGGTTTCTTATATTCCGGTTTTCTACCCAAAAATGGACTAACTTCATTATTCCCATTTTGTCTCCAATTACTACAAACTCCCTCATCTTTTTCTCTTCTAGAATTTCCATTATTTACATACCTTTCTTTGTCTTTATAACCCTTATAAGTTACCGCATAAGATTTTTGTTTAGCATCAAAGAAATTATCACATTCCTTAGCAATTTTCGAAACTTCTAACCAATTACTGTGCTGAGTTAATCCAATATGCGTCGCGGTTTCCTCATCTAAAGTAGCTAACAACTTATCCGTGACAATTAACTGATTAACCTTCTCATACGTATCTGCACCTCTAATCTTACAATAATTTTCCCACGTTGCTATTAAACGTGACACAAATAATACATGAGTTTCATTTTGATTCCTCAGGGGTCGATCCAGGAAAAATTTGGGGCCTGTTTAGGGCCCCTTCACAAAAATCTATTTAATAAAATGGGCCCTTTCACAAAAATCAATTTGATAAAATGGGCCCCTTCACAAAAATCAATTTCATAAAATGGGTCCCCTTCACAAAATTCTATTCCATAAAAACTTACTATTTATTATTTATTTATTATTTTGTGATGTTTTAAAATGTGTAATTTGTAAATAAACAAGTTCACCAGAGCAGAAAACTTCAGCAAAAGGATTTAAAAAAGTTTTTATTTATAAATGCTTGGTTCGAATTTGATTAACTGGATTTCAACTTTCGTTGTAAAATGTTATTTTTCACAAAAATAACCTTTACTTTTCACAAAATGGGCCCCAAGAAAAAAAACCTGCATCAACCCCTGTTCCTTCTAGCCTTCTTGAAATTTTCCAAACACGCCTTCGGTGTCGGCTCGTGTTCCCTTAGAACTAATTCCTTTAACTTCTCATAACTCTCAATTTGTTCTCTAGTCGTGTATATTAGCAAATTATCGGCCTTATCTCCTGCTGGATAGAACCTAAGATATTGGTATATCCCGCATCCCACGTTAAAATAATCAAAACAACGGCATCGATATGGGTGGCAGTGTTTACGAGGGCAGAAAGCAGACAGGCGCCGAAACTGATAGTTCAGCAATGCTGAACAAACAGAGATTTATGACAGACAATCCAGAGGGGTCATAAAATGTGCTAAGATATACATCGAACCGGCGATTCCAGGAAAACAAGGAGAGGAGTGATACATAGGAGTCCCTAAGAGACGGAATATGGCTGGAGCGAATCAGAAACATCGTGCTGATCAGATAAACGCGGCGACCAGTAGAAGTGATTCGAGAGAGCAGGGAAATTGACCGCCAACATCAACATTGGATAAAAAATCCTTAAGAGGAGGTAAATACTTTTTACACCCCTCTGAAGGAAAAAAATAACGAAAACTTCACTAGAACTCAAAAAATCACTTCCATCAGAAAATCCTTAAGAGGAGGACATCTTTTTCAGTAGCTTGCTACCAACATGAAAGTTGGCTTTTCTATGTAGGCTGCAGTGCTATAGGCAACAGCCTACAATTATAATTAAGTCATTCAAACCTTTTTTTAAATATGTGCCCATGGAAGCAAGAACTACTGGTGAACTACTCTATGACTGCTATTCTCTTGAGAGGTACAGGTAGATATTATTCACCCAGATACTGTGTAAATATTTTTAAATTAATTAATTAACGTTAAGAAGATTATGCTTCTCTTGCCATCCCCAGGATCAAGGATGTATGTAAAGGTTAAATTATTATCATAAACTTATTCAGCACTTACTTAAATTTAAATAATTAAAATAAGAAATTAATAACTCAATTGATTAATATATTATATTGTTAAAATGAAGTCTCGTGAATATAATGTGTATTACCTTTTTGTATGATTATTTTACTCTTTGCTTTGTTTTATGTTTTATATCTATCTTCTGTAAATAAAACCCTTTTTATTTTACCCTTAATTTAGACTCCAGCATTTATTTAGTGTATAGTGTGATGTTTAATCTAGAGGAATATATATGTTGGTTTAAACTACTGCTTTCAGTAAGATTTTACAGCGGGCTTGAGGGGTCAACCTTAAGGATAAGTTTCTTCAAAAAATAACACAACGCCGTACATCCTTTTTTATTTAATACAAAAAAGCTATCCCAGGTTGCACGATCACAATTTCCCCTCAAATTGCCGCTAAGATAATTGGTGTGTCTCTGACAGAAGGAGTTGATTATTATGGGTTTGAGTAACGCCCTGCAAGTTTTATATATATGTTTTAAATCTCTCCAACAGATAGAAACCCCAATTATTACTGGTGCATGTGACACAGGAATTTCTCTGGTGTTCAGCTTTCTTCATATCCAGCCCTTTTAATTATTCAATTTATAGCTTATTTTAGATAATTAAATATTTTGTACTGGATTAAGAACTTATATCTTAGATCTAATGAAATAACTTAAATAGTAATAATAATGATGGACATTTAAAGAAACTAAATTTATTTATATTCAATATTCTCTTTTAGAATTGATAAATTTACTCAATAAATGTATAGAAGTTATTATTTACATAAATTTTTATAATTAGTTACTCTAAACATATCCATTTAAAAAAAATAATAATAATAAGATATATTTTTTTTTTTTACTTCTCATATTATTCTGCTAGTAGTATTTAATATTTTTTTTGTAAGCTAACATCACACTACTTAATATAATTTATTTCGGTAATTGCATGAATAATAAGAATAATTACAATTATAACAATAATAATACAAAATAAATGATAAATAATATCAGCTGTAAAGTGTAAAATCCTGATCCTAGGGTATGGGTTATACATAAAAAAAATAATAAAAAGGTATTGGCACTCAATTGCATTTGCATAATTAAAATTGTCTTTTATATTGTATATTTATATGTCGCGATTGTAATTACAAGCAAATAATCTTCATATGAAAACAAAGGTTTCAAAGGTCAATTCCTAAGAATTAGACCATTTTTGTTGAAAGATTGCATATTATTTTTATCTCTGAAATATTTATTTGACTTATTCATGCAAATATATTTGAAAGTGATAAAAAAATGAACTATTATTTGTTCTAATCCTTGAAAAAAAAAAAGATATATATATATACATACATATAAAGAAAAATAAAAGATAAAATTAATGATAATACCAGTGATAAGCTGATAAACTTTTATTATCTATTTATTTTATGTGTATTTCTTGCATACTTATAAGTGAACAATTGAAAAAAAAAAAAAAAAAAAAAGTTCATTTTTGAGTTGTTTTTTTTTTCACTAAACTGCTGATTAATAATAAAAAAAAAAAATAATAATAATAATAAAGGAAAGAATAAGTGTAGGAATTATTAGATTTTTAAATAATTATTAATACTTATATCAGCAGAATTAACGTAAAATTAAAAATAACTAAAATTGAACAAGTTTTGTAGTAATCTGATCTCTTGTTAAAATGCCTTACAAATTTTATTTTGCGTTGGGGTATGGCAAATAATAAAAGAAAATTTAAGAGAAAAAGTGGAAATCTCAACGATTCATCTATACAAACAAACAACTCAGGAAAAAAAAACAAAAATAAACGGGGACAAACTGATATTTTGTCACCAAAAACAAGAAATCAACATAAAAACAAACGAAATCAGGCAGAAAAATCTATACTAAACGCAACAATGGCGGAATCTACACCAAGTGTAGACACTATTTTGTCGTTGATTCCAACTTTTGACGGAAAAAAGGGAAATAGAGTGGAATTCTACCTGCAAGAATTCGAGAAATTAATAGCACAAACTTCGCTAAAAGATGATTGTAAATTAATCATTCTGAAAGCAAAATTAATTGCAAACGCAAGGGAAAAATTGGCGACAAACATCAAATTAAACAGTGAAACAGATTACGGAGAATTTAAAAAGCAACTAATAGAATGCTTTCAATCCAAAGCGAAATTTTCCGAAATCCAAAACAAATTTTTTACGCTTAAGCAGAAACCATCGCAAACTGTAGAGGAATTCATCACCGAATTCAACGAAATAGCAAAAGAGTACATCAGTAAAAACAACGAAGAAGATCAAAATGGGTCCACCAAATTTATTGATTTGATTAAATTGACACGATTTCTGGATAGTTTAAGAGCGGATTTCAGTTTAGATGTTCGCAAAAACTCCCCGAAAGATTTTACAGAAGCATGCAATTTAGCACTCAAAATGGAAGAAGCTTACAACGCGTGCAACTTAGAGGAGATTAACGTGGTAAAGAAACAAAATGAATCCGATTTAGTGGAAAGCCTGATAAAATTAAATGCAAACAGCGCCGAACAGATTCAGACTTTAATGACTGAATTAAATAATTTAAAAATTCACGCTAAAGATACAATAGGAGCCAAATCTAAATGGTGCGAGCTGTGTAAGCGCAACAATCACGAAACGGAACATTGTTGGTTTAATCAAAGGAATAATAGTAACCAGACAAATTATAAAATAGAAAAAAAACCACAATACAAAAATTTCAGATTTTCCAAAATAATAAATTTTCTAACAACACCAAACAAAATTCAAATTTACATCGTCCGGAGTATCCCATGCAAAGCATTAATTGGCAAGGGGGGCATTTTGGACAAAATTTTGCACAAAACACAGGCCTTAATTCTGGACAGAATTTTGGGCAACACTCAGGTCATTTTGGACTGAATTTTGGGCAACACTCAGGTCATTTTGGACAGAATTTTGGGCAAAGCTCAGGTAATAATTCTGAACAGAGTTTTGAGCAGTACCCGGGCTTTGGCCAAGCTCAAAATATGGATTTCGGGCAGATGCATAGTAACAATTATGGGCCAAATCATGGTAATAATTTTGGGCAAAGTTATGCAAACAATTGTGGGCAAAATTATGGCAACAATTTTGGACAAGGTTATGCAAACAATTGTGGGCAAAATTATGAAAACACAAATGCACAGAGGGGTAATTTTGATAGGCCTAGAGGTAAACCAGGATCAAAATACTACAATAAAAAATACAACTATAAAAACTCAAGCAACACAAACCGAAACTCAGATGACAAAGATAGAAAAGAACCAAAAAACTGAGTGGGGGACTTACTAACATTAATAAAACGCACCCGCGTGAGTCACCCCACAGCGGGACTTTTAAAACACCAAACGAACAATTTGATACACTTTTCGACTCTCATGCTCACAGTTATCCTCAGGGATTTGGATTTCTTATGGATATAAATGCACAAGGAAGTGCAATTAACAGTGATACTAAGGACAAAACACAACAGGATGGAATATTTTTAAATAAAACTATTGCCAGTGTCAATAATTCTAAAGATAATCAATTACCCATAATTGACATGAGCATTGATAATATTAAATTAAAAGGATTATGTGACACGGGAGCAGCTGTGTCGCTGCTGTCCCCAGGTATATTTGACAAAATAAAGCAAGAAAACATAAAATTTAAATACCTAGGTACCCAAATTAAAATTAAAACCCTAACAAACTCAACTATTTTTTTTAAACACTGTATAAAAATTGCTTTTCGCTTAGAGGGCATTTGCACCACTGGTACATTTTATGTGACAAACAAAGAATTTGATAGGGATTATCAGATCCTACTTGGGTATGATTTTTTAAGGGGCAACAACATCACATTAGACTTTTCACAAAATGTTCTTAAACTAAAAAACAAAGTCATTAAACTTAACACTTACATGACAGAACAGAATGACGAAATTAATAATCTAGCAACTGAAAATCAACAAAACACAGCTCAACACGATGATGTCATTCATAACAACCCAAAAAAAAACAATTAAAAAAAACAATTAAAAAAAAGGGGGGAGCACACAATAAAAAAAATAAATTGTATGCAAGGAACAAGCGCAGAATATTTCTAACCCCACACTCTAAAAAAATCATTACACTTACTTGTGATGAACAAATTAATGAAAAAGACATAATTCTAGCAGAGCCAGTTAGAGACAATACCGAGTATAATATACAAACATCAATTCATGAGGTGCAACGCAACAACTTAATAAATATTATAATACATAACAATACGGATAAAAAAATTTACTTAAAACAAAACACTAACATAGTCAAAATCACCACAGACATAGAATGCAAAGAAGATGACTCAGACATTGATATTGATCAGGGAAAAATTCACCAGATCAATCAACTAAACATTCAGGAAGTCAGACAACTTCGGGAGGCAGAACTTAGCATCAATGACTTTGATTTAGAGCATCTCACAGAGGACTTACAAGAAACATTCAAAGAATTATTAATGAGCAAAGCTCACGCTTTCTCTAAAACATATGACACGTTAGGTCAGAGTTCACTTGTATGTCCCAAATTCACATTAAATCACGATTTCCCTATACAAACAAGACCATATAGACTGCCCCAAACCTTAAAGGAAACAGCATGGAAGGAAATACAAACATTACTAAAAGCAAACATAATTGAAAAATCAGATTCAAACTACTCTTTTCCTGTCGTATTTGTTAAGAAAAAACAAACACAAAAAGATAAACAAGAGCAAAAATACAGAATGGCAATTGACTATAGACTCCTAAATGAAATACTACAGACTTACAACTATCCAATACCAGATATCAAAGACATTTTATATAATATCAGTGGGAAACAATTTTATACTGTGCTTGATCTACACAGTGCCTTTTTCCAGATAAACCTCAGACCAGAAGACAGAAAAAAGTTAGCATTCATAACAGAGTTTGGTAAATTTAACCCACTAAGGCTTAGTTTTGGCACAAAAATTAGTAGCGCTTATTTCGCCGAATTGATTGACAAAGTCCTAGGACACTTTGACAAATCTAAAGTCGCTTATTTTATGGACGATGTTATTATTGCAACAAATAATATTCAAGAAATGCTACAACTTATAAAGGAAGTACTCGAGGCATTAATTAACCACAACCTTACAATTGAGCCAGCCAAAATGCAAATTTGTAAACAGGAAATAGACTTCCTAGGATTCCAACTAAATCAGGAGGGATATTCTCCGGCTAAAAAGAATATTGATAAAATACAGAACTTCATCAGACCAAAATCAAAAAAAGGAGTTAGATCACTTTTAGGACTGGCGAATTACTTTAGATCACTGATTCACAGATACACTGACATAGTTCATCCTTTAATTGAGCTTACAAAAGAGAAAGTGAAATTCAAGTGGAATGAAAATGCAGAAAAAGCATTCTGTAACATACAGCAAAATATCATGCAAAAACCAACTCTTAAACCACCTGACTACTCAAAAGAGTTCGTATTAATTTGTGATGCTTCAAAAGTAGCTATATCAGCCATTTTGGCTCAAAGACATCAGGACAATTTGGTACCCATTGAATTTTTTGGGCGCAAACTCAAAGAACCTGAGAAAAGCTACCCGAGTGTGAAATTCGAGCTATTAGCCATACATGAAGCAGTAAAACACTTCAACCACATTCTATGGGGCAGAAAATTTACAATACAAACTGATTCGCAATCAAACACAAGACATTTAAACCTTGAAACGCAATCAGACATAGTCAAAAGATGGTTAACTGACTTAGCCGAATATAATTACTCGTTTGAATATATAGAGGGCAAAAACAACCCAGCTGACTATGTTTCCAGGAATATCAATAACATAATTGCAGATAACAATTTACAAAATAACTTATTCAAAATGAATTCTGCACTTTCAAATGAAAATATTAAAATGAACAATACAGAGATGAAAAACTAAAGAAAATTATTGACAAAATTATTACGGGTAGAAACAACAAAACCACAAATAGATACACACTTAACACGAACAGGATGCTCATTCTAAAACCGGGACAGAACAACAAAGAATTGTTAATTGCCCCAGACACTCTTAAAATTGCTATCATGGAAGATGCACATGCTCCGCACTTTGGTTTTCAAAAAACTTACGAGTTGATAAAGGATAGACTCTATTGGTACCGTATGTATACGGATATTAAAACTTTTTGTGCTAACTGTACTGCATGCCAGACAGCTAAACAGCACAGAACCATCAAGGTTCCTATAAAGAGGGTAGTAAAAGACCACGAAATTGGGAGTAGGCTGCATATAGATATATGCGGAAAACTGCCAGTAACATTTCGAAAGAACGCATTTATACTAACTATAACTGACTCCACATCAAGATTCTTAGAAGCGGTTGCACTAAGGAATGTGGAATCACAAACAATTTTGAACGTGTTAAATAAATACTTCGGGATGTTTGGTCTAGCAAAAGAGGTCTATTTAGACAACGCACGTTATTTTCGCAGTGATGTATTCACGGAATACATGAAGGCTCTAGGGATAGAACCACATTTCTCAAGCCCGTTCAGGCCAAAAGCGAATGGACTGGCAGAAATCACCAATAAAATTTTGAAGAGTTCACTCACTGCCATGAGTAATAATACCCTCGAGTGGGATATCCGACTTGAGTTCTTTAAATTAATGTACAACACATCTAAACACAGAGCAACAGGTTTCCCACCTTCATTATTATTCTTTGCTAGAAATCTAAGAACTCCTTTCACAACGCATATTCCCTCGGAGGATATTGCAACCAAACAATATGTTAAAAATCGAATGGAGCATCTTAAACAAATCAGGATTGAAGCACTGGCAAATCAGGAAAAATTAATGAAAGAGTATGTTCGCGATGAGGACTTACAAACGGTGAAGGATTTAAAAATTGGCCAAATTGTTTACCTCAAATGCATCAACCCACACGCTTTAGCAAAAAAGTGGGACGGCCCAATGAAAGTAATCAGAAAACTGCGAAATCACAATTACTTAATGTCCGATTTATCAGGGGTATATAAAAGCAACATTAAAAGACACATTGATTTGCTATTCGTACCCAAGCATGCAACACCATGTAACGAGGACATAGACAATCAGTCTACACAATCACTTTCTGATACAGAATCTACGGAGGAAACATAACAAATTGTATAATATAGGAAAAATTTGTAAATAATTTTTTTTTATTCTCTCCAAAAATTTAGTCAAGAATTTATTTTGAAGCTCAAAAAAAATTTTTTTTTAGCTCATACTGTTATAATTATGTTTCAAAAATAAGTGTATACTGGGACACTATCAAGTCAAAGATACAAGTCACCCTTGACTAACATTGAGCCAAATTTGTATTGAGTTAAAATGTACAGATAATCGGTAACAAAAATAAATATATATGTATAAAAAAATATCCCCATAGACTTCACAAAATAGTGCGAGAAGAGGTCGCATTATTTATACTAGCAAAATACAAAAAATATACATATACGAAACTCCACAAAATAATTAAAATAAATAAATAAATAAAATAAAAAGGAAAAACAAGTATCATACTTTTTTTACAGGGAAATTAAGGATTGATTCTGTTACAAGGGGCAACTTATGTTTTATATTTAGCATTAAATACTACACCTATATTTGTTTCATAGGACAGTACACTGTTTAGCTACATTATAAACAAATTCAAAAGGGTTTTCGGTATTTAAACAAAAAACATTTTTGCCATTTTAAATTATTCATTCCTACTTCTCACAAAAAAAAGATAATAATCATGAATATATAACAAAACTATGCAGACAAAAACTTTATAAGTTGCCTAGGTCAACGGGATAATATATTCATTGATTAGTAATAATTAAAAATGATCAGGAAACAAACTATTGCATACTCAGCTAAAGTTAACAAAAAAAAAAAAAAATTAACAAATAATTAACTACAAAAAAAAATTATATATATATATATATCCATATATTAAGGATAAATTTAAAATAAATATATAAAAAGTTTGATATATATTAAGAATAATAAAAAAAAAAAAAGAAATAAATAATAAAAACGAAGGGAAACTTTTAATATCAGGATTATACGAAGTTGTTGAACAACAAAGCCATCGTAACCAAGGTTACAATCGTTCGCGGAGATTCGATTCAGCACTCGAATGGAGGGGGAGCAATCGAAGTTTTTGCACTCCCTTTTCTACTCGCCTTCTCTGCCGTACAACACAGGGGACCACCCACAAATATCGGGTCGTAAAGCATCTTATCTCAAGGGGAGATACTAACGCTACAGTCACGGAACGAAAACTTTACATAACATGCAAGACAAGTAAACCACATAAAATATCACTAAAAACATTTAACGACTAAACAAAACATAATAATGTCATATAATTAAGATTTAATTTGAGGATGTTTATTTTTTTTTCCGTTTATATCTCTGCAGATATTCTTCGCAAGAAACTGTGTAAGCCGGCATAAAATACACAGGGATGGAGATAGGAAAAAAAAGATTAATCACATAAAATTGTTAGATTTCAATTTAATTTAATTCAATTTAATTTTCTCATCAGGGCAGGTCGCATAGGGCAGGAAATAAAATGAAAATCAACCTCACTTATTAAAAATAATAACGAATAAACAAATAAATAAATAAACTTACTAGGTGGATGTCTTCGTCGCAATGGTGCACTCTTGAGGTGTGTGTCTATTCCATGGGGGATAATCCACAGGCGTCCCAGACAAACACACCAAACACAGTGGTGGAATCCACAGTTTCACAAAAAAAAAAAATATATATATAAAACACACACACACACACACCGGGGGGGTTCCTCCTTTTGCGTCCCCCGGTCTTCTCACGGATGGATGTTTAGAACCACATTTAAAAAAAAAAAAAATCTGTTCTTCAAGGAACGTGGGACGACGACGATGGTTTCTGGCTCGTCCACTTCATCATCAGGTTGGCAAGGATTCCATCATGAAATAAAGAAACGGAATCAATAAATAAATAAATAATATTAAAATAATAATAATAATAATAATAATAATAATAACAAGTTACATTATTCATTTTTTTTAATTTAAATAAACAATTTGGATTTAAAACTTAATCTCGTTAGCTAATTATTAAGCGGAGATTTAAAATGATAATACTAATAATAATAATTAAGTAAATAAATAAATTTTGATTAACGTAAATAACAGAGATAAGTAACAATGAAATATAATACAGGAGTGTCGGTTAACTAGAAAGGAATTTTACAGGACATCAAAGCTAAGTATAAAATTTAAATAAAAATAAATGTATTACATTTTGATTTAATCAGATTTTAAGCATAAAGTTCGCGATCTTAATATATAAATAGAGTGATTCCTCTTCTAAATATTTAACATTTTAAAATTTCAAAAAAAAAAAAATTAAATATATAATAATAATGATTTAAAATACATAAATAAATAAATAAATAAATAAATAAATAAATAAAATAAAATAAATTGTATAGATAATTAAAAATAACGTTCATTTTAAGAATCCTCTAAATAAAGTAAGATATAGATAAAGATTTTCATATATTATAAACTTTATTTAATTTAAAGTATTCTCTTAAATAAGCATTGCGACTTAATCCGTTCTGACTCTTTTAAATGGAAGATATTCGCGGGCGAATAAAATCCTAACTGCAGTATTTAGTTGAGATCGGCGGGTATGAGTCACACTTTTTTTTTCTCAAATATAAGAATACATAAATAAAATAAAAAATAATTGATCTTACTTTAAATAAATAATTTAGTTTAATTTAAACAAATAATTTAGTTTGGTCTAAATAAATAATTTAGTTCGGTCTAAATAAATAAATTGACCAGTTTTTATTTAAATGATTAAATAAACTATTGTTTTACCATGCGTTATAGCCACGACACCGCTATTTCACATTCTTGATATTCAACCTCATTAACTTTTAAGATTAACGATTATATTAAGAAATAAAAGAAAATTTTAATTACATATATTTTAAATTATTATTAATTAATGTTGACAGACATGAATATTGCTTTTGGGAAAGTAGTTATGCATTTGACATACACGTGCGTTCAGGTATATTTCATGTTTTAGGCTTCGTGTTAAAAAAAAAAAAAAAAAAAAAAAAAAAAAAAAAACATCAGTTCAAACTGGTTTTTGATAAATAAAGGTAATTAAATTTATCTTTCAGATTATTAATGAGATTTTAAAATCTTATGCTTAGTCTCTAGTGGGAAGTTGGATTTTTAAGCACATAATGCAAAAGTTTCATGGTTTGAAACACGTGCTAACGCGCGCAGTATGTCTTAAATTATTTACATCTTAAAGTTAACTCTATAAGAAATTAAAACTAGTTTCTTGTGTACAAACACAACACAATATGATCACAATATGTTATAGGACTAAATAAATAAATAATTCTTATAATAACTCGAAAACTTACTTTATAATTAGCGGCATATTCCACGTGACGGTTTTAAACAGGCAACACACCAGTCTACCTGCTTCTGATTGAACAAAGGTGAAAGGTTAAGGTTACGGAAGAAAGATCGCATCGCAAATCCCGATGCACCTGCAGGGACAAAAAAAAGGGGTTCGTTCCGTGGGCGTGTTCCAAAAAAAAAAAGGGTGACGAAGATTCTCCGGTGTAGTGTACCAAACGCACCTGGTACAATCGATTTTTACGATCTACGCGGGGAGAATTTGTAAGGGAGATAGCGCGACGTATTACAGGGTCAGATGAGGATGCTCAAAGGTAGAGGAAAAGGGCAAGGGACTTGCTCTCCATCATCTTTTCAGCTAAGAGAAATTCGTTTATCCCTGGTTAGATTAAAAGGCAAGGGTTGCTTTTGATATTTTTTTCTTCAGTCACGATGCTCATTTTATAAACAAGGGAGATTGCATCATCCAGTTTTTATTTTGTTTATTGTAATAATAATAAAAATTGACGAAAATTATAGAAATGTTTTTGGATTAGGAATTTATTTTTTTTTCTTTTGTTTTTGATATCAACCTTATATGGAGGATAAATTACACTGAACCTTTTTTAGGAAACATACAAAACTTGGGCAAGTTTAAAAAAAAAAAAAAGAGGAAATAATAATAGAAATAAATATTATCAAATGAAGACGAATAATTTATCTTTTTGCCTTTTCTCTTCTATTTCAATTCATTATCTGTTAATTAATAATTCGACGGAATTGTATATATAATGCGAAAAATAAATTGTTTCTTTACATAAATTTATTAAAAGATCAATGCTAGAACTGTTTTCATTTTATAAAATTGAGAATATTTTATTAAACGATTTTTTTTTCTTCAATAAAAAGAAAAGAAGGAAAGATGAGAAAATTTTGACTACATTGATATGTTTTTTTTTTTTTCTCTATCCCAACAAATCAATATAAATGAAAACATGTATATTTATGTATATTTTTCTGGTTCATGAGTTAAAGTATGTTATTTCTTAATGCAAAATCAAAAGAAACAGTAATATGTTATTTATGAGATTACATTCTTATGTATATATAAGAAAAGTTTGCATTATATTTTTGTACTCGCTCACATATAGTATATGTAATGGGCCAAATGGAATTGTAATCCTCACATATTATTTTTTATATTGTATTAATGTGTTATTTACAGTGTCTAAAATGCAAATGACTGCCAATCTTTTTTTTATATGCTTATGTATGCTAATTTATATTACTTTCCTGTGAAATTGTATACAAAATTATGCTATATTTCATAGCATTGCGCATAATTTGGCACGTTTTGGCGTTTTGGTTATATATTTTGGCGGTTCAGTACTGGGTCAGTAAATGACAATATTGGATTTACAATTAATATGGTCACAACACTTCAAAGTTAAATGACGCAATGGCAAGTTTCTCATCATTGTGTGTGAACTTTTCACAGTGTTCGCCTCATCGTACTTTCCCATTGTCTGTGAACTTTTCACAGTCTGCACCACATCACACTTTCTCATTCTTTGTGAACTTTCTACAGTGTTCTATATCGAACTTTCACATTTTCTGTGGACTTTGTACAGACATTCACATTTAACCTCCAGTTCTCAGGACTCATGTGTTATGTCAACTTTATACGAGTTTGTCATTGAATCTTCTAGAATCAGCTTGGACACTCTACATGAGCAGTGATTTCCGGAAACAAATTTACACAAAAATGTCCTCTCCGATTACATTTTTTTTTCAAGAGGGGAGATAATGCTGGATAGAACCTAAGATATTGGTATATCCCGCATCCCACGTTAAAATAATCAAAACAACGGCAACGATATGGGTGGCCGTGTTTACGAGGGCAGAAAGCAGACAGGCGCCGAAACTGATAGTTCAGCAATGCTGAACAAACAGAGATTTATGACAGACAATCCAGAGGGGTCATAAAATGTGCTAAGATATACATCAAACCGGCGATTCCAGGAAAACAAGGAGAGGAGTGATACATAGGAGTCCCTAAGAGACGGAATATGGCTGGAACGAATCAAAAACATCGTGATGATCAGATAAACGCGGCGACCAGTAAAAGTGATTCGAGAGAGCAGGGAAATTGACCGCCAACATCAACATTGGATAAAAAATCCTTAAGAGGAGGTAAATACTTTTTACACCCCTCTGAAGGAAAAAAATAACGAAAACTTCACTAGAACTCAAAAAATCACTTCCATCAGAAAATCCTTAAGAGGAGGACATCTTTTTCAGCAGCTTGCTACCAACATGAAAGTTGGCTTTTCTATATAGGCTGCAGTGCTATAGGCAACAGCCTACAATTATAATTAAGTCATTCAAACCTTTTTTTAAATATGTGCCCATGGAAGCAAGAACTACTGGTGAACTACTCTATGACTGCTATTCTCTTGAGAGGTACAGGTAGATATTATTCACCCAGATACTGTGTAAATATTTTTAAATTAATTAATTAACGTTAAGAAGATTATGCTTCTCTTGCCATCCCCAGGATCAAGGATGTATGTAAAGGTTAAATTATTATCATAAACTTATTCAGCACTTACTTAAATTTAAATAATTAAAATAAGAAATTAATAACTCAATTGATTAATATATTATATTGTTAAAATGAAGTCTCGTGAATATAATGTGTATTACCTTTTTGTATGATTATTTTACTCTTTGCTTTGTTTTATGTTTTATATCTATCTTCTGTAAATAAAACCCTTTTTATTTTACCCTTAATTTAGACTCCAGCATTTATTTAGTGTATAGTGTGATGTTTAATCTAGAGGAATATATATGTTGGTTTAAACTACTGCTTTCAGTAAGATTTTACAGCGGGCTTGAGGGGTCAACCTTAAGGATAAGTTTCTTCAAAAAATAACACAACGCCGTACATCCTTTTTTATTTAATACAAAAAAGCTATCCCAGGTTGCACGATCACAATTTCCCCTCAAATTGCCGCTAAGATAATTGGTGTGTCTCTGACAGAAGGAGTTAATTATTATGGGTTTGAGTAACGCCCTGCAAGTTTTATATATATGTTTTAAATCTCTCCAACATCTCCTAACATATTTAGCAGAATTTCGGCCTGCTGGGTTTCCGGTACATTTTTTGTTTGGAATGCCCGTTTTAAACTGCTAAAAAACAGATTCCATCCCTCAGTCCCTTCTGGAACCTTGATAGACAAAGTTTTAACACTTTTAATCAATTTCTCTAGGCTACTCTCATGACTAGATTCTCTATTCCCATTAGAATTATTAGCCGAACTCTGAATTTTTATCCTTTCCAACTCTAATTCATGTTCCAATCTCAATTTTTCAGCCCTTTCTTCTCTATCTAACTTCTCACGGTCTAACCTTTCCTCCTTTTCTAACTTTTCTCGTTGCAACTTTTCTTGTTCTAACCGTTCCGTAACAATAGTACTAGATAATTCCATAACGGCCCCCTCTTCATATTCGCCGCTCTCCACTATCTTTTTCTTAAGCTTAAACCTGGTATCATCTTCCGAGACTTCAATCCCTAACTCTTCACACATCGCCTGCAGATCCACCCTTTTTAATTTTAATAAGAAAGCCATACCTTCTACTGATAATTATTACCACCCTACAATAATACTTAAGCACAATATCAAATTAATATTTCCTCAAATCCTACCCTCATAAGTTACCTCCACATATTATACTATTTAACATATTTCAAATAAGTAATAATACAATAATAAATTTCCTTAGACAATGATACCCCACAATTTGCTTCCAATAACAAAGTAACAATAATCTCAATTTGACTATTATGCAATACAGATTTTAAATTTATACCATTAAATAATAAAATACAATTTACACAATAATACTGATACGTTGCAATTTGAATAAAACACTGATGCTAATCACTACATAAAAATATCCACCTAACAAAAATTTGCATGAAATACACATAAATCTCAATAAAATATTTCAATTTCAAAATTAGTTCTCACCTTAAAAAGTAAATCACAGCACTTTTTTTTTTCTCTGGGCCTTCAGTTCTTCCTTGAAGGTTATTTCAATTTAATTTAAATTCTACACAGATTTCCTTTCCTCATTTACTATCAATATTTCAAACTTAAAGCAAACAATATCACTTAATTTAAATATTACTTTAATAATAATTTAAATTTAAGAAATTTCAATTATTCCTTCCAACTATTAACACAATGCATTAATTTTAATCATTAATCTTATCCGTTTAAAACAATTAGAAGATCACTTCTAGTAATTAATATAAGATCCTTTTCTTAAAACAATAGTGTAAAATGGTTGTTAATATCTCATTTGATTTAGACCAATTATTATAATGCACATAAATTATTATAAATTAACCACAACATTAACCCAAATTACCATCAATTATACACAATAAAATAAAAAAATAGGTTCGAGAATGTCAGTAGAGTAAAATGATCAAAACACCTTACCTCGTACTTCATTCGCTGGGGCAATTCTCTACTCACTTTTCCACAGGGTAAATCTTGCACTCTCGGGCCACAATCACTGCACCTTGCTTCACGATGCACAAAAAACACTACGCACAACACTACACTAACACCACCACTAATTCCCTTCACTGTAATGACGATAGGCTAGCTGGCACTGGTTGTCTACGACGATAGGGCACAAACACTTCCGCTGGGCGATCCGGCACAAACTCTCTGTAACACGGCTATCTGGCACTAGTCTACAACGATAGGGCACGAACACTTCCGCTAGACGATCCGGCACAAACTCTCTGTAACACGGCTATCTGGCACTAGTCTACAACGATAGGGCACGAACACTTCCGCTAGACGATCCGGCACGAACTCTCAGTAACACGGCTAACTGGCACTGGTCTTCGGTGATTCAATCCCGTCGCTGCCAACATTGTCGGATTCCACTTCTCCGTCCACACAACTTCGAAATAAATCCGGTCTTTTGATATGCTGCCACCACCGATATGAATACGTGATATCGGGCACGATATTTGATGTATATTCAATAAAAACCTAACTCTTTCAATTAAAGTTAAAGTAACAATTTATTAACACTATTTACACTTAAACTCGGATGTAAATTATCCGGTTTAACACTAAATCAAAACAATTACAGAAAACGCTCTACGTGTACCGTCAGACTACGTTCATTCACTCAGCACCGAGATTTCTATTCATCTCACACCCGCTCTCAGCGCTCATTACCCGAGCAACCTTCACACTTCGCTGCTCCGTCCGAACTCAACACTGGTCTCAGAGCTCCAACTCTGAACGACCTTACACCTTCGCTTCCTACGTTAGAACTAACTTCACCTCTGGTCATTCCCCAGCGCACCCGCTATCTCTCTCTACGGGGCTGCTCTTTTATTTTCAAGGGTCGCTGACAACACTTCCTTCCTCTTGACGCATCTGTCTTCCTAAACAAAAGAGGGCCATAGCTTTCTTATCTATGAAAGACCACATTGCAATGGAAATACTTCTTTCATTCTGTTCCACCTTCCTACTCTTCGGATTAAGAATTTTCTAAAGAAAGCCTTTAACGGTACACAATAGATACATATACAATACATACAATATGCTAATCCCTTAAGAATAGCTTTCAACTCTTGCAGCTGATTCTAAGAAACCTGACAAAGTATATTTTGTGATAATTACAATTAGCTACGTGAACTAAACATCACTAGTAATGTGAAGCTTATGGTCGCGCAGTCACATGATTAACCTCTGGTGGATGACGTCCCTTAGTAACGTCATCATATCACGTGAGATTAACTGATATACGCTTGTACTATCTTTCAAATATCTACAAGTCGTCGCAAAAGCCAGAATTTTGATTTAACACTAAAATCATGTTATTAGAAACAAAGGACGTACTTTTGTATCTTAAATTAAATGCAATATGTTTATATTGAAACTCAAACCAGCTAGGAATATCCATATTAACCACGCGGTTTGTCGGGATTTCTTCATTAGTAGATACATTGCATTTAAATTCTCGTATAAGTATACAATATTGTTTAGTTCTTAAAATCAAAGTTAAATAGAAACAGTCACTTAGTTCTTTGTGAAACACATATAAATTGCTTAATTGATCACTTTTAATATTATTTGTAGGGGAGATGGTGGTTTTGCGATAGGTTACTTATGCTTGTAGCTCGTTGACCTCGTGTTTAACAGTAGTCTGTAAAATATTATTTGTAGGTTCTTGAAACGTTAAGGTAGTAGAACAATCTAAATTTTCAAAACTTATGTTTTCGAAAAATGTATTCAAATAGTCCATGGCAGAATTTGGCTTTCGACCGGGATTCTCGAAATATGTTGTATCATTCCCATAGGCAAAGGTTGAAAAATTCATAGCGATCTCGGGATTCACTTCTTGTAAGTCCTCTGTAGTTATACAGTTATTACCCATTGTAGAAAGTTATAATCTTGGGTCTTTTAACTCCTTCTCATAGGTATTTGAATTTTCCATGGGTTTTTCTAAACGTAGACGTTTTGAAGGTGAAAGTACTTCTTCGTGAGATCTTTTCTGCATATTAATGTCATAAAATATTTCTAATCAGCATTCCACTAACTGGTGTAATCTCGATAAAAGTCTACATGAAACTGATTGTGTTTCCTGGAAACATTTACTTATGTAGATTAAAAGCAGTCACAGTTATAGTTAATCATTTAAATTACATATAGGTTAAAGATAAAATGTTTACTTATCTAGAATAAATACAGTGACGGTTTAAGTTAAACATTTTTTTAAATTAAATACAGTAATGTTAACTGTGGGGTGGAAATTAACAAAACATGCAATGTCATTGTTTAAACGGAGAGAAAAATTAAACTTTCTTATCAATAAATAAGATTAATACCTATTCAAATAAAAATAATCAATTTTTCTTAAAAAGAGATTTCACTTGATTAAAAAGAGTTAACTTTAAAGGCTACAATTAAAAAAAAAATGCCTACTCATAAATATATGCTCACTTTTTTTCTAGAAAATAAAACTTCAAAAATTGATTTCATAAATAAATAAAATAAAAAAATAAATAGACATGTGAAATAAAAACAGATATGTGTTAAAAAAAATATATATATTTATTAAATAAATACTTTTCTATGCTAATTTATAAATACATTGTTTAAATGGTTATTTTAAAAGTCCATATTCATAGTTTCAAAAAATAAATGAGTATAATTACATGAACATTGCTTGAACAGGTTTTTTACAAATTCAGTCACGTTGAAATTTAGCAGTGCACTGTCGCTACACCAATTATATTGTTTACGCAAATTATGACTATCACACTCGTGTTTCATATTAATTGGTTCTCCGATTGAACATTGATAGCAATCAAACACGCGAGAAACGGATGACTTTAACTCGTCATCGAAACATGTTAAGAAATAGTTCAAAGTCTCTTCGATTGTGAGGTGGGTACTTTTACATTTGTTTAAGTTTTCTAAAACCGAAACGGGAATAAGCTTAGTTAAAAGCATCTCAATGAGACATTCAGTAATTTTAAAGCGATTTTTCACTAGTTTCAAATATTGATCTTTTGTAAGCAGTAAAAAATCAGACTTCAAACAAAACACAAACTTTTTCGATTTGAATAATTTTTGCAGTATGCATGATTCCTTATTTACATAAGCAATTAGTAAGTCATTATTACAAACGAATGTATCTTTTTCAGAAACAAAATTAAATTTATCCAATCTCGATTCAAATTTGTCGAATGTTGCACATGATAATGTAATGCCTTCATTTGTGGGGGGTAAGTTCACGACCGTTCTTATCAAATTCTTCATATTTCTGTATGTGAACATAGAGCTCATAGTTCTTATTCATTTGTACTTCAACAATCATTTCCTCACCTAAATTCCAATGAGCAGGAGTAAAAACATCGAAAAATTTAAATATTTTACTAAACTGAGTGATTACACTAGATTAATTTTAACACAATTATTTCAAATTGGTAAATAAATCATACGAGAAGTAATTTTCCAACTGGACGAAAAATGTCCGGGCCAGGATTCGAACCTGGGATTGCTTGGCTGAAGCCGCACTTGGCTGAAGCTATAATCACGTATACAGCGTTTACTGGAGTTCCTTTACCTGCGATCTTTTCTGTTGAGCTGATTAAAATATCAGACCAGATTCTCTGATCAATAAGATTAACTGGATGAATTATGCCCTCCAGATTCGACCGGGATAGCTCAGTGGTAGAGCGTGGCGGCTTCAGCCAAGCGATCCCAGGTTCGAATCCTGGCCCGGACATTTTTCGTCCAGTTGGAAAATTACTTCTCGTATAAACTGAGTGATGTCTGAAATTTCATATTTCGAACTGTTTCCCAAGGAAAGTCGATCAGATGGGTTAAGTTCTTTAGGTGAAAGATGAATTTTTCTATGTTTCACTAAGTCAGATCTATTATATTAAATGTTTCAAAACAATCGTCACATTTACAGTGATTGGGTGACTGTCTACTTTTCCTTTGTTTTGGATTGAAAGTGTTATGAATTTTCCCATGCTTTAATAAATCACTCTTTTGTGAAAATACATCTCCACATAGATTACGATTATGAATCACAGGGGTCTTTGAATGAATCTTCATATGATTTAATAAATGATACTTTCTAGCAAATGTTTTTTCACAGATTACACACACAAGAGGTGTTTTCTCCAGATGACATTTCATATGTAACGTTAAGTTAACCTTTCGGGGAAAAGCTTTGTTGCAAGTAGAACACATAAAGGGTAACTTCTGTTTCTTTAATCCTTGATGAGGTGGGTTTCATTTCACAATTCGAAACGGGTTCTTCTTTAGACTGTATTAAAAATTCCATGTCATGGTCATGTAATCCTGGTGATGGGGGTTCACTCTTCATGTTAGACATATCATTAACACTTAACAAAGCAGAGTCCATAATCACTTAAATGTAAACTAACTTAAAACGAAAAAACACAACATTTCACAGCGGTAACCGGAAACAATATAATCATATTAACTCGTTTCTTGGAAGTTCATAAAATGATAGAGGGCGCTTGTTTAAAAATATTAACATTTTATTGGTTTAAAAAGTCACGTGATTATTTTATCATACTCTGTTATAAGCTCAATAGTCAGTTAATTCTTACACATTGATTCAGAAAGGGTTACGTATCAGAAGTTCGTACAATTGTAAGTCAAAAATTCTCGTATTTAATGCTTTTATAAATAATAGTTTACTGGTCGAATCACTTGTGTATCAGAAGTTCATACATTTGTAAGTTAAAAATTCTTATTAATCTCGTATTTACTGCTTTTATAAATAATATTTCACTTATGTCTCACTTATGTATGTTATAAATCAGTTATGTGTTAGAAATCTAACTAGAAAAAAGTGAATAATTCAAATAAGCAACGTTAGAAAAAACTAGATTCAATTATCTTTTTCTATGTATAAAGTCAATAGTTTATTATTTTTTAACAGTTATTATTTTTTAAACAGTTTTTGAGCAGTTGTTATTATTATTTGAACAGTTTTCAGTTGTTATTTTATTTTTGAACAGTTGTTCTTATTATTTTTTAATACTTTTATTTTTTTTTCCTATGCTTTTTTTCTAAACAGATGAAAATTGTAGTTGACAATTCTAAAATACACTTTAATGAAAGCAGTCTGTTACAAGATAATAACAAAAAGTTTATCTTCCACAAACAAACCCTCATTTTACAATATAATTGAAACTGAACAGGCAAAATTAAAAATCACGTTATTCCAAAAACAAATATCTGTAATCTAACAACCACGATATCATAACTTAAACAGGTAAAGCTATCCTAAATTATCAAAGCATTAGTTCAGTTTGTCATGGCACGTCCAAGAAAATTTCGACAGGATAAAAATTTGACTGTAAGTTTCGAAGGAAAACCTATCCCCGAATCGAATTTGGCAGATTTATTTAATCTTTTGTTTTCTGTGAATAAAAGAAAACCGATCAAGGCACAGAACGAATTATTAGAAACATTAAACGAAATGAATGTCCCACGAAATTTTATTAAAAATAAATATTTGTCAACAAACATTAAACAAGATTCTGCATTAGATTTGTCAAAACCCACTAAAAAACGAAAAGTGGGTCCACATGTATTGCATTGGGAAAATTATTAATAAAATTGAATTTGTTTTTCAAACTACACCTCTTTCCTATTTTTTCTACACCAAACACAATAAAAACAGTACTTACTCCTAAACATGTCTTCTTTTTACCATTGCTTCCACTATACATTTTAGAAGAAATATGTTAATATTCAATCGCATCATATCGAAAAAGATAAATTTCCGGTTTCATTTAAATTCAGTATAAAATCAACCTTAAACTTTTCACTTCCGGTAAATACATAAATGAGCTAAAACACAATGTAGACCGTTATATACAGACACACGACGCTAATCACTTCCTCTCTCGAAGTCATTTCAACAAATGATACGTCACTCTCGCGATAGCTCTCTTTGAACACTTAAAATCTTGACCTACAGATATAGCTTCTTGGTTTGATCAGTTAAACCTACCACAAATTATCATGTCAAGAAGCTATTTTGCAGGTTCAAACCCCAGTGAAATCTTTTCAAGAAAACCTATTTAAATATCCTTTATTACATTCCCTTCCGATAGGGGGCACCACCGAAAAAAATTTTGATCTCCTTTCACCTTCAAACTGAAAGTCAATAAAAAAAAAGAAACCCCCCCCCTCAAAAAAAGTTAGCCGCCCCTTCAAAAATACCCCCTCCTATAGCAGACTTCAATCTGACATTTAAATTTGATCCTAAAAAAAATTAAGCCTCCCTCAAAAATAAGCCTTCTTAAACAAATAAGCTCCCTCACATTTATACCCTCCTCCTATAGTACATCCTTACGACCCACTCTACGTTTTAAGGTGTTATTTTCACATCGTACTATAGTATGATTCCACTTCCACACACCACCACCACATCACTGATCCTGACGCCGCAGAACTGTCAACTCCCTCTACTATTATGCATAGATTTTTCCCCCTTCAAGAAGGAAAAAATTAGTATTCAATTAAATTATGTTCTTTTTTTAACACTTTTCAACATAGTTGAAAAGTGTTTATGAATTCCGTTTGTCTGTCTGTCCGTCCGTCTGTTTGTCTGCCGTCTGTCTGTCTGCCGTCTGTCCGTGTTCTAACTCGCGTAAATATACTCGGATTGTCATGCAATTGATATATGTTATTGAGGTTTACTTATGGCATGTTCGGTATTGAAAATGAAGTATGTAGCACTTATACTTCGTGTACATGGGCACTCAAAAGCATGTCGTTACATTATGGACTGTGGGAGAAAATCCTTTGCAGTGTATTTTAATGATGTTACATACTTCAAATATATTGAAATTGATATACATCGCTGAAGTGCACAACAAGATGCTTTACGATCGAAGTTGGTACCAACTTTAAAAAATTGAATTTTGTAAACTAGTACTTTGTGAAATAACTTCATGGGAACTAAATTCACTAGTTTAGTTTTTCTAACAATAGTATTAAATGTAAGCGTTAATGCGTAAGGTACCGGTTACTATGAGAACATACTTTCATCATATATATATAGGGTTGGTGATGTCTTTGTTACAGAAATCCCGACAAGTTCGCATACATTTAGACAAAATGTATCAACACATATATAACTTACATACTTAACATATAACTTATTTGTATTACTTTCATAAAAAAAAATGTTTTGAGCAGTCGATTTGTCGTTATAGACTAAACATATGTATTCTAATAGATCACAGCATATGCTTATAACGACCGCTGAAATGCTTATAACGACCGCTCAATGCTTATAACGAACGCTCAAAAACTTATAACGACCGCTCAAAAACTTATAACGACCGCTCAAAAACTTATAACGACCGCTCAAAACATGTTTTGGGCAGTCGATTTGTCATTATAAACTAAACATATGTATTCTAATAGATCACATCATTGATACATAGGTTATATATGTTTTATACATATGTTACATATGTTAGATATGTTACATATGTTTTATACATATGTTAGATATGTTACATATGTTTTATACATATGTTAGATATGTTACATACATATGCTAGATATGTTACATACATATGTTACATATGTTTTATACATATGTTAGATATGTTACATACATATGTTAGATATGTTTCATACATATGTCAGATATGTTACATATGTTTTATGCATATGTTAGATATTGTTGTGAGCTCGGGGTTCGAAAGGACTGATGCCAATATATAAGAACAATAAAAAGGCTTTATTCACTATGAACAGTGCAATACGATCACAAATATCTTCTGAAAATTACAAGATATTCAGTAATCTTCAAATCCAATAAAAGCGCAGCAAAATTTCACACAGAAACAATGCGTTCAATACGACGTATCAACGACAAAATCGATCCGAGTAACACAGTTCTCAATGCAAAGCCTCTCGTATGAATTCAATCGCAGTTGACAGACAACTAACTAACTGAACTGGTGGAGGTCCCTTATATAGACTTCAGAGATCTTTCCAGATTATTCCAGGGCTTTCTAATGCTAGAAATTACCAGAAAGTGCTTTAACTCTCGATAGAGTACCCCAAACGAGAAAGGATCCCAATGTAAAGGTATAAGGGGGGGTTGCACAAAAAGTCGCCAAATCCGTCGCCAACTTGGCGACATTTGGCGACAAAAATAAGTCGCCAAAACCATCGCCAACTTGGCGATAAACCCATTCCTTGGCGATTTTCCAATAGAACTCCATTATAAAACCGATGCTGTAAGGTTGTTTTTCTTGCAAACTATCTGAGGCCTTTAGCATTGAGTTACATGATGCTCAATAGGAAATACATTAATAATACTGCAATTTTCACAATAATAAAATAAAATAAATTTAAACAAATGGAATATTTACAGATATATACAAAATTCATAACATTGCCCCCCTCTCAAGGACTGCACGTCCCGGGCAGTTCAACCCTTGATCGGAAAGCAAACCCGTTGCCAACAAATGCTATACTATTCAAAACACTTAATGCAAACATGCAAAATAACAATTAAACACATTCATAATGCTGAATTATATAAAATATACACTTATTTTAAAAAAAATTAAATTAAAGCATAGACATCATTACATACAAGTATTTAAATAATAATAACATTAATAATGATAATGCTAAGCAAAAGAAATTATTACAAGACCATGGTCATACTAATTTACATTATTTACATTACACTATTTATAATTAATGAACTAAGTACTATGGCCATAGTATGGAGCCAGCCTGTCGTAATGAACGACTCTAGGCTTCGAACTTGGTGACTTTCGGATCCGAATTGCGACATCGTTCAGTCTGTTTAGGACTGTATAAAGACCGTCCAAGTGCGATTGCAGTTTGGGAGAAAGTCCTTTACGTCGAGTCGGATTATAAAACCAAACCTTGTCACCTTTTTTGAATTGATGTCCCGTGGCTTTCGTGTCGTACCTGGTCTTCATCTTCTCCGTCTGTATATTGATCCGCTCTCGAGCCAAGTTGTGGACGTCTTCAAATCGTGCCTGGAGATTCTGCACGTATCCCTCTGGCGATGATGGCGCATCTGGAGGGCGACCAAAAATCAGATCACAAGGTAGACGAAGATCACGACCGAAAAGCATCTGAGACGGGGAATAGCCGGTTGTTTCGTGGACGGTGCTGCGATAGGCGAGAAGAAACAAGGGAAGTTTTTGGTCCCAGTCTTGTTGGTTTCTTGAGACTAGCAGTGAGAGGTTGTTGAGGATGGTACGATTAAACCTCTCAACCATGCCATCCGACTGTGGATGTAAAGGCGTCGTCATAGTTTTGTCCATTCCGAGAAGTTGACAGAGACCCTCAATCACAGCAGAGATGAAATTTCTCCCCTGGTCAGAATGCATTTGAAGGGGGACTCCATACCTTGATATCCACTGGTGTACCAAGGCATCCGCAACCGTAGAAGCTTCTTGATCAGGGGTGGCATAAACTTCAGGCCATTTCGTGAAGTAGTCCATGACAACAAGGAGGTATCTGTTGCCATCAGCACTTCTTGGCAGAGGGCCTAGGATGTCAAGGGCGATGCGTTCGAAAGGTGCTCCTACATTGTAGAGATGTAGTGTTCCTCGGCTACGTTTCTTTGGTCCTTTTCGAGCTGCACATGCATCGCAAGATTTGCACCATCGTTCGACGTCAGCTCTCGCTTTTCCCCAGAAGAAGCGCTCTTGGACTCTATGTAATGTTTTCATGACTCCAAAATGGCCACCAGTGGGACTGCCATGTAATTCCTTGAGGACCTAGGTATTCGGGATCGCGGAAGTACCAACTGCCACCGAGATGTCTTCCCATCTTCCGATTCGAATTTTCGGAACAGGACACCATTCCTGACATGGAGAGAGTTCCAAAGAGCCCAATATTGCTTCGTCGTAGGACTGTAAATCGAGATGTCTTTCCAACTGGGCTTCGTGCTAGAAGATTCTAATAACTCCAAGATTGGTTTGATCTCAGAGTCTGCCATTTGATCTTCTCGAATCTTCTCATCCCTCCAGGGATCTGGTGGCGCCAATAGTGAAGTCTTCGTCTGGCGTATGACATATTCGGGATTATACTTGCTCTTCGCTCTGGAACAATAGCGACAGCTCTCGGGACACGGTCTTCTTGATAGGGCATCGGCGTTTCCATGCGATGAGCTTTTGCGATGCCTGATGTCAAAGTCGTATTCCTGGAGCCGTTGTATCCATCTGGCTACTTGGCCCTCTGGGTTCTTAAAATTCATCAGCCATGTTAGGGATGCGTGATCAGTACGAAGGAGAAATTTCCTGCCATACAGATTGTGATGGAAGTGTTCTATGGCTTTCACTATAGCTAATAACTCCTTATGAGTGACGCAATAATTCCTCTCTGGTTTCGATAAACATTTGCTCCAGTATGCTACGACTCGTTCTTGGCCATCTATTTCTTGAGAAAGTACAGAGCCGACACTTTCGTGACTGGCATCCGTGTCCACAATGAATTGTTTGTCGGGGTCTGGATAGGTAAGGACTGGAGAGGATGTGAGAGCTTCTTTCAGCCGCTGGAAGGAATTGTCGCATTCTTGTGTCCATAGAAACTTCTGTTTGCTTTCAGTGAGCCTATGCAAGGGTCTTGCGATGTTGGAGAACCCCTGTACAAACTTTCTGTAATAAGTACATAGTCCCAGAAAGCTTCGCAACTGATGGACATTTTCCGGACGTTTCCAGTGCTTTACTGCAGACACTTTTTCAGGATCTGTTCGAACACCTTCAGCTGAGATGATGTGTCCTAAATAGTTTACTTCTCGTTGGAAGAACTTGCATTTCAAAGGGTTCAGCTTTAAATTCGCCGCTCTTAGTTTCGTTAACACTTTCCGAATATTCTCTAGATGTTCTTCAAACGTGCGGCCACCAATGATGACGTCATCTAGGTAGATGAGACAAGCTTCAAAAGTCAGACCTTTTAACACTGTCTCCATGAGGCGCTCGAACGTTGCTGGAGCATTGCAGAGCCCGAACGGCATAACTTTAAATTGCCAAAGTCCTTGTCCAGTAGTAAATGCGGTCTTCTCTTTGTCTTCAGGATGGATCTCTACTTGCCAATATCCACTCTTCAAATCTAGTGTGGAAAACCATTTATGTCCTGAAAGAGTATCTAGCGTGTCGTCTATTCTTGGTAGAGGATAGCTGTCCTTCTTCGTGATATCGTTAAGTTTACGATAATCCACACAAAATCTTGTGGAGCCATCTTTCTTTCGGACCAACACGATGGGAGAGGCCCACGGACTTGATGACGGTTCGATGATGTCACCATCCTGCACCTGCATCTCTCGTAAGAGCTTAGAAACCTCTTCTTGTTTTGCAAACGGCAAGCGTCTTGGATGCTGTTTAATCGGTGGATGGTTGGCAGTATCAATTCTATGACGTGTCAGTGAAGTGCGCCCTATATCACTCTCGTTTTGTGAAAACACATCCTTAAATTCCTGGAACAGTCGTTCTGCGGCATGTCTCTGTTCAGGAGATAAATTTTCATTTCGTCCAATTACAGGTGTTAAACTTGTAGGCGGCTCCTATAACGTCAAGCTCGGGTCTTTGCAAACACAGGTGACTGGAGCACAGGTTGCAAGCACTTCACCTTTCTGGATAATTCTCAGACTTTTCACTTACGTTCGCAATCCTCACAGGTATCACATCTCTCGACAGATCTACCAGCGCTGATGCTATTAGCACTCCCTTTGGGATCTTCTCAGGATATCCAGTCAAGCCATACTGGAAAATTCTTTCGTTTCCAGTTAATCCAGGTATCGTCATTTCAGACCGAGGTGGGATGATAACATCTGCCTTGGCTGTGATGCGTTGAATAGACCCGGACTCATTTCCAAGTTTGAAAATAGTGACATCTTCTTGAGCAGAGCGTAACTCATTATTCTTAAAATCCAGTGTAAATCCATGCTCTTTTAAAAAGTCCAATCCGAGTATGAAAGGGTCTGAAATATCGGCCACGTAGACTGTATGGCGATAAGCGGCGTTCCCAAACTTTATTTTCAATTTCATTCTTCCATGTATGTCAATCTTATCCCCGGTCACGGTTTGAAGGATAGCACGGGGCGGAGTCCAGAGGAGTTTTTCTTTTAGCCGCAGAGCTAGATCTTTCCGAACGATGGTCACATTGGCTCCTGTATCGATGATCATATTACAGGGCAAATCATTCACACGCCCGACTATAAAAACTCCGTTCTCGCCGTAACTTCTTGCAGAAATTTGACACACTTGATAATGGGGCTTCTCAAAATCTGGCAACCTCCGCCCCGCGAGATGGCCATTAAATAGTTTTCCTGCTCCGCCGTTCGTGCGGAGCTATTACCTTCTGTGCTGGGTCGTTTTAGGCAGTTTCTTTGAATATGACCTTCTCCACCGCATTTCCAGCACTTGATCTTTCTTCCAGGTTTGTTGTCCATCAAGGAGTTTATATGTCTCATCACGTCCTTCATCTGCTGCTGTAAACGCTCCACAGCTGTATCTGACGTCTCAGGCATGTTGGCTACTCGCACAAAGTGCCGATCTTTCCTTGTAGCTTGCTGGGCTGTCTCGAATTTTAGGGCATAAACTAAAGCCCCTTTTAAGTCATTGAGATCTGCAATCCGGAGTTGTTTCTGGATCTCAGAGTCACGCACACCATCGATAAAATGCTGTAGAGCTAAGCTTTCTCTAATTTCAGTCGGACAGTCAGGATAAGCAAGATGTGAAAGTCTCTCGACATCCGTAGCAAGCTCTTGCAGGGATTCAGTGGATTTCTGCTGTCGAGATTTGAGCTGGAGTCTTCTATATTCCTTCATGCATTTCTCGCCAAAGCGCAATTCTAAAGCACTGACGAGCGTTTCAAAATCCAGCGGTTCATTTGCAAGCAAAGTCTGTAGGACGTCGGCAGCATCAGCTCGTAGAGAAGCTGCTAACTGGCAAGCCTTTATCTGGGAATCCCATCCATTGGCGTCCGCTACGATCCCAAATTGTGTCTTAAAAACTGGCCATGAGGATTTTCCGTCATAGGTCGAGAGTTTAATAGAGGCCCGAGGAAGCATAGCTTGATACTTGACATCTTCGGGATAGTTTTCAGCAGTTATCTTTTGTTTCTTCACATTTTCCAACTCCTTTTCTACACTCTCAATCCTTTCTTCTACGGTTTTGGAGATCTTTTGAACTTTTTCTTCTACTCTTTCTTCTACGGTATTGGCTGTCTTTTGAACTTTTTCTTCTATTTCCTGAAATCTTCCTTCAAATTTGTTTTCCACGCTGTCAATTCTTTCATTTAAAGATGTAATTTTATTATCTATTAATTCTTTCAACTCACCAAGGTTGGTTGACATATCTTTCTTCATTTCTTCCGACATCTCCTTCATTTCAGCCTGGTTTGCAGTCATTTTCTCATCTATCGCTGACATTTCCTTCTTCATTTCTTCCGCCATTTTCTTCTTCATTTCTTCCGACATTTCCTTCATTACAGCCTGATTCTCAGTCATTTCCTTCTTCATTTCTTCTTTCAACTCAGCAAGGTTGGTTGACATCCTGATTCGCAGTCATTTTCTCATCCATCGCTGACATATCTTTCTTCATTTCTTCTTTCAACTCACCAAGGTTTGCAGCTAATTTCTCCAATAATTGTTTCAGTTCACCCTCCATTGCTCTGGTGATCGGCATTCAACCCCACTCCTGACACCAAATGTTGTGAGCTCGGGGTTCGAAAGGACTGATGCCAATATATAAGAACAATAAAAAGGCTTTATTCACTATAAACAGTGCAATACGATCACAAATATCTTCTGAAAATTACAAGATATTCAGTAATCTTCAAATCCAATAAAAGCGCAGCAAAATTTCACACAGAAACAATGCGTTCAATACGACGTATCAACGACAAAATCGATTCGAGTAACACAGTTCTCAATGCAAAGCCTCTCGTATGAATTCAATCGCAGTTGACAGACAACTAACTAACTGAACTGGTGGAGGTCCCTTATATAGACTTCAGAGATCTTTCCAGATTATTCCAGGGCTTTCTAATGCTAGAAATTACCAGAAAGTGCTTTAACTCTCGATAGAGTACCCCAAACGAGAAAGGATCCCAATGTAAAGGTATAAGGGGGGGTTGCACAAAAAGTCGCCAAATCCGTCGCCAACTTGGCGACATTTGGCGACAAAAATAAGTCGCCAAAACCATCGCCAACTTGGCGATAAACCCATTCCTTGGCGATTTTCCAATAGAACTCCATTATAAAACCGATGCTGTAAGGTTGTTTTTCTTGCAAACCATCTGAGGCCTTTAGCATTGAGTTACATGATGCTCAATAGGAAATACATTAATAATACTGCAATTTTCACAATAATAAAATAAAATAAATTTAAACAAATTGAATATTTACAGATATATACAAAATTCATTACAATATGTTATATATAACATATGTTATATACATATGTTAACAAGTCTTCAAAATTATCAAACTTTTTTATATGTAACAGAAAAAATATCAAACTATTTTAAAATGTAATAAAGAAATAACAAACTTTTTGTATGTAACAGATTTTTAGCAAGTGTTAAAGAAATATTTTGTCAAAAAAAAAATTATCAGTAGAAACTTTTTTATTTTCATTAAAAAAGATCAACAGAATTATTTTTTAAACGTTTAGAAACAGATTCAAAAAATGTTTTGAACGAATATTATAAGTTTAAAATATAAAAAAAAAATAAATACTAGATAACTTTTTAAAAATTATACATATGTTATATATGTATGTTAACAAGTCTTTAGAAAAAATATCAAACTTTTTTATATGTTTCAGAAAAAAAACATTAAGTATATGTTTTAAACAAATACCTAATCTTAAAAAAATATATATATCTAACTTTTTTTTAAATGTAACAAAAAATATTAAGCTTTTTTACATGTAACAGAAAAAAAAATTAGAGAAACAGATTTAAAAATTTTTTTGAACGAATATTATATAATTGCTAGATAACTGTTTAAATAATATACATATATTTTATATGTATGTTAACAAGTCCTTAGAAAAATATCAAACTGTTTTTTAAAATTTAACATAAATAAATGAATAAAGGTTGTATTGAGTGGTTGCTTTGTTATTTTAAGCGGTTGCTTTCTTGCTTTCTTGTTTATCTTCAACAGTAACCAATAAAATCTTTACATATAAAACAAGAAAGCAACAAACCAACCGCTCAATCCAAAAAAAGCAACCGCTCGTGAGCGGTTGCATTGCTATTTTGAGCGTTTGCTTTGTTATTTTGAGCGGTTGCTTTCTTGCTTTCTTGTTTATCTTCAACAGTAAGCAATGAAACTTTTACATATAAAACAAGAAAGCAACCGATCATTCGACGATATTTAAATAACTGGATGATAATTTAGCAAAAAAAACTCTAAAGTTTTTTTGTTATAACTGTATTCAACATATATTTTTTAACTTTGTTAGAATTTTTTTTTAATAACTTAAACTATCTTTTACATAAAAAGTTTAAAAGATAGTTTTTCTTGTGAATTTTTTTTTTATACTAGGATTTTTTCAATTTAGCAAAAAAAAAAAAAAAAAAAAAAAAAAAACTAAAGTTTTTTGTTACAATTGTATTCAATATATATATTTTTATCTTTGTTTTCATAAAATCTTTCATTATTATTTTTTTAAACATAATTTCATCTCCTCTGGAAAAGCTGTGTTACTTTCATAGCTTAGACAATCATAAGTTTTTTTTTTTTCTGCTTGCAGTTAGAAATAAAGAGAGATTCATTTCCAGTTAACAAAAAAATATGTTTATTGAAATAACATATCAAAGATTTACACAATTTTTAGCTGAACATGTTACTTTCAAAATATTCTTCATAGAATTGACTATCAAAACATTTAAAAAAATGTATTTGTAAATTGACATGTGCAATTTTGGCAAATGTTCTTAGATAACTCAAATGTATTCATATTTAGCAAAGTTGAATCTTTATGCATATAAAATTTTTCCTGAGTCTCAGTTAACATGCAAGCGTGGTCGAGTTGTGTGTTGGATCTATGTTTACACCCATCGCATTTAAACATTTTACAAGCAGTAGATCCGAACTCTTGTTTCAAACAAAATAAGAAATGTGACTTAGCAGCGTTGAAATCCATATGATTATAGCATACAGGTAACTTATTAAACACAGAATTTGGTAGAACATTAGTTAGAAGTATGTCAATCACCGTTTCAGTAATTTGTGGAACTAATTCTATCAAATTAAGTATCTGATCCTTACTCATACGAATTCCAGTATTTTTTAAATAAAAACCAAAGTTTTTCAAATTAAAGAGCTGTTGAAGAAAACAAGTATCTTCATCAAGACCCATTATAATAAGTTGATTATTTGCGATAAAAGAATCATCTTTCGAGTAAAAATGAAAATCTGATAATTTTTTACCATGTTGGGGCAGTCATAATAATCCCTTGTTTTGTAGGGTATTTATCTCCATTTTTTGTTTCCTTGAAATTTCTTATATGAATTCTTAAGGAAACATGATTTTTTGATCGAATCTGAAGAAATGTACCTGAACATATAGAAAATTCTGCAAGAAGTATATCACTACCATATAGAGTTGAAAAAGCTTGTTCTTGAAGGAGGAGTTCGATATCACCGATCGAGCGCTGTTTTTATCTCAAGAAGATTAAAAGGATAAGATAAATTTTCTTACCTTTTCTGAAGGTGTATCTGATGGCTAAATCCAATTAAAGAATAATCCAGTCGTTGAATCCATGGCATTGGTAAATATCGATCGCACTAATCGCTGGAAACTTAATAATTGTATTAGTAGTTGCACACAAAAATAAATTGGACTTCTTTTTTCATATTAAGGATTATATATTCTTGATTATATGAAAACTTATACATAACAAACATTTAAACATTTACGTTTACACTTATAATTTTAGGAAACATATATTTTATCTTATTTGAGCTCGCAGGCTCACGTGTGTTCACGATTACATTTTGGAGAGGACTGACTAAATTAAAGTCATAAAGAATGAGTTCAAGGTTCATGATTGCATCATTGGAATTACTGATACGTCACTGAAAAAATTACACATTGCACGGTATTAGAGCAATAATGCAATCAGTATAATAATGTTTATAATTATTGTTCAAATGTCTTTTAGTCTATTTCACATAATAACAGTTTATTAATTTAGTAGATCTCTTGAAACATTTATCTAGAGTTGAGTAGGGTCATAAATCTCACTAAGCAATTTATTAAGAGTAGATAGAAATGTTTATCACTTTGAAACTATTTTCTTTATCAAGGTCATTCCTTCTTTCCGTTTCGCAAAAAGGAAATGAAAGTGGTTTTTCTGGTGATAAATTAGTCGGATGAGGTTAATATTTCTAATATTCCCCCTTAAGCTCTTCCGAGGAATTGATCATAAAAAGTTTCATTGAATTTCTATGTCTTTCCAGTGCAGGTTTGGGTATGGACTTGGTTAACGCGTCTGCTATCATCTGATCTGTAGGACAATATTTTAATTCTATGATTCCTTCTTCTCTAAGCTGTTTTATGGCGTGAAATTTTACATCAATGTGTTTGGTACGCTTACCAAACTTTTCGTTGTGTATCATTTTAATGCAACTTTGGTTGTCTTCATGCATTATAATTGGTGTTTCTTGAGTTAATCCTAAATCTTCCAGTAATTTAATTAACCATAAAGTTTCTTGACAAGCATTTGCTGCAGATATATATTCTGCTTCAGCAGATGGTAAGGCAATACATGTCTGCCTTTTTGTGATCCACTGTATTGGATTGTCTCCCAACATGTAAATACTGCCTGAAGTTGATTTTCTCGTTTCTGTATCTCCCGCCCAATCTGAGTCGGTATAGACTTCTAATATTGGTTTCTTTTTAGTATTTAAAACTAAATTTAAATTTTTCGTACAGTGTAAATATTTGATTATTCTTTTTACTGCATTCCAGTCCTTGTTTCGCGGTGCTTCATTACGTCTACTAAGGATGTTGACTGGTGCTGATATGTCTGGTCTAGTAACTGTCGCGATGTAAAGAAGTGATCCTATTGCTTTTCGATATTCTGTGTTGTTTGGTAACAAATTTTCCTCATCTTCTATTTTATTAAAACCGGGTTCCATTGGTGTACTGTATGGTTTCGCATTTTCAAGATTAAATTTCTTAGCTAATTCTTCAATTTTTGATTTTTGGTTTAGTGCGTAACCGTCCGGTATTTTTTCTATTTCGGTTCCTAAGTATCTCTTTATTTGTCCTAAATTTTTCAATTCATACTCTTCGTTTAATGTTTTCACGATTTCTTTTATTATTTCCGGTTTACTTGCAATAAGTATGTCATCTACGTAGATTATTGCGTATGTGAAATTTTCTTTTTCTTTTCTTATGAATAAGCATGTATCGGCTGTGCTTTGCGAGAAATTAAGTGCTTTTAATGAAGTTTCTATTTTCATATGCCAGGCTCTTGCTGCCTGTTTGAGACCGTATATGGTCTTGTTTAGTTTACAAACTTTATAATTAGAGTTTTTATCTATGTAACCCTCTGGTTGTTGCATGTAAATTTCTTCTTGTAAATTTCCGTGAAGGAATGCCGCGTTTATATCAATATGGTGTACATCTAGATTTTTATAAGCGGCTGCGGTTAAAAATGCACGAATGGTGGTATGTTGCACTACTGGTGCAAATGTTTCGTCATAATCTTCACCGAATTTTTGGCTAAATCCTTGGGCGACTAACCTCGCTTTATATATGGGTGATTTCCCTGAGCTATCGACTTTTCTTTTAAAGATCCATTTTGATCCTATTATTTTTTTGTTTGGTGGTGGTTCTACCAATTCCCATGTTTTATTTTTCATTAGCGCTTCTATTTCCGCATCTGTGGCTTTGAGCCAATTTTCTTTTTCTCTAGGATTTTTTATTTCGTTGATTTCTTTCCAATTTTTCGGTTCTATTGTTTCATCGTTTTTTACTATACAGATGTAACTATCGGATGTATATCTATTGGGTGGAACTCCCCTATTTGTCCTTTCTGACCTTCTTAATGTAGGAATGTTTTGATCGGGTTCTGCTTGTGTTTGTTCTGTATTGTTTATTTCCGTTTCAATATAATTTTTGTTATCAAGCAGGCATTCTGGTTCATTATTTTCTTCATTCAGAATGTGTGTGTTATTCTCTAAGAATTTTACAGTTCTCCCGATTATGATTTCATTATTTTTAGTGTATACTCTATAACCTTTTGAGTGGTTATCATATCCCATAAATATTCCTTCCCTGGCTGTGTTATCTAATTTTCCTCTATGTATCTTGTTTATGTATATATAAGCTTTACAGCCAAATACTCGAAGGTAATGTAAGTTTGGTTTTCTCTCGAACCAAATTTCGTACGGAGTTTTATTTGTAGCCTTTGTTGGTAGTCTGTTTTGGAGATGTGTTGCTGTATTTATTGCTTCACCCCAGAACCTGTGGGGTAACCCAGCTTCTGAGAGCATAGCTCGGGTCATTTCTATCAGGCTCCTATTCTTCCTTTCAGCAATCCCGTTCTGGCTCGGGCAGTGTGGAATAGTAAATTGGTGTTTTATACCTCTTTTTCTAAGAAAGTCCTCCGTATTTTTACCGATATATTCGCCCCCGTTATCCGATCTGAATGCTTTGGGATATCTCCCGAATTGTGTGTGAACCATTTGAGTATAGTCCTTTATTTTGTCTGAGACCTCATCTTTGTGAGATAGTAAATAAATTACTGTGAATCTTGAGTGGTCGTCAATAAAAGTGACGAAGTACCTTTTTCCCCCTAAAGAGGTTGTTCTTATCGGTCCACAGACGTCCTGTATGTATCAGGTCGAGTACCTGTGTCGTTTTATGTTCAGATAATTTTGGATATGGTGCATCAGTAGTTTTTGTTTTTATGCATGTTTCACAGTGTGTAGTATGACTGCAGTTGTTTAATTTTATGCCATTGGCCAAGTTGTTTTTCATCATTTGTTTTATACTTTCGTAATTTCTATGACCTAGGCGTTTGTGCCAAAGTTCTAGACATTCTTTATTTTTGCAGTCGTTTGCGATATTTGCTGTGTTTGGGATATCTTTATCTGAGAGAATTACCTCATATAAGTTATTTTTCTTTTTCGCTTCCAGATACGTTTTGCCGTTATAGGATAGCATGCATTTTTCGTCTTCAAATATTAATTTGTAACCGTGTTGAGTTGCTTTACTCACAGAAATTAAGTTTGTTTCCAAATCTGGAACATATAACACGTTTTTTAATTTAATTTTATTTGAGTCCCCGTTAGATGTTTTTGTTTTAATCATAACTTCACCGGATCCATAGGAATTCAGTGTGTTTCCGTTCGCGATTATTACGGATGTTTGTTCGGTGTTGTTTATTTCAGTAAATATTTCTTTGCTGTTCGCAATATGGGAAGATGCTCCGGAATCAATAATCCAGGTTGGTTTTCCGGGCTTTTCGATTATAAATGCTGCATCTTGATTTTTGTTATGATTTATTTGTACGTTTTTATTTATTTTTTCTTTCGTTTCGTACCTATCATTTTCACTATCACCGATTGTGTTTTCGAAGCAGAGCGACGATGTAAACTTCTTTGGTTTAAATGATTGTTTATTCGGTGTAGATTTTTGTGAATTTCTGTTTTTTAAGTGCCAGCATTCTTTATAGTTATGATTATTTTGTTTGCAATACGTGCAATATTTATTATGATTTTTGTAATCATTATTTACGTACTTTTTCTGTGTTTTAAACGCTTTTGCCGAATTTTCGGTTGGTTCCGAGTTTTCTACTCGTTTAGTATATTCGTCGACAAGTTTATTTTTAATATAATCTGGTGTTAATTCATTTTCCGGCCTGGCTTCCAGAGCCGTTATGAGTGTGTTGTAACTAGGTGGAAGTGAGCACAGTAATAGTGCTGATATGTGCGATTCACTTATATTTTCTCCAATTACGGAGAGTTTGTCGATGGTTTCAAGAATGTTTGTTATGTGACGTTGCATATTGCCATGTTCTTGTAATTTAGCTCCATATAATTTTCTAAGCAAATAAAGTTTGCTTGACAGATTGCCTCTTTCGTGAATAATTTTTAATTTGTCCCATGTTTCCTTTGACGTGGTTAAATTTCTTATATGAACGATTTGTGAGTCCTCAAGACTTAAGTTAATTATTGCCCTTGCTTTCTTGTCCCTTTTTTGCCATTCAGGTGTTATTGGGTTTGGTGGTTCTTCTGTTATTAATTCAGATAAATCCTCTTTGATTAATAACATTTGGACCTTAAACTTCCATATAGAATAGTTATTTTGGTTTAACTTTTCAATTATCTGTGTTTCTTTTGAGAAAGCCATTTCTTCGATTAATTTTTCTTTATTGTTTTTATTAAGTTTTATTTAATTATTTCTTTAAAGATTCTTATATTTATTTTCTTTCTTTTGAAATTAGTTCTATGTGCTTTCTAAATGAGTTTTAAAATGTTTTTCAGTTTTTCAGTTTTTTAATTCACACCTTCCTTCTGAGACAATTTTTCAGTCTCAATAATCATTGAAGGAGGAGTTCGATATCACCGATCGAGCGCTGTTTTTATCTCAAGAAGATTAAAAGGATAAGATAAATTTTCTTACCTTTTCTGAAGGTGTATCTGATGGCTAAATCCAATTAAAGAATAATCCAGTCGTTGAATCCATGGCATTGGTAAATATCGATCGCACTAATCGCTGGAAACTAAATAATTGTATTAGTAGTTGCACACAAAAATAAATTGGACTTCTTTTTTCATATTAAGGATTATATATTCTTGATTATATGAAAACTTATACATAACAAACATTTAAACATTTACGTTTACACTTATAATTTTAGGAAACATATATTTTATCTTATTTGAGCTCGCAGGCTCACGTGTGTTCACGATTACATTTTGGAGAGGACTGACTAAATTAAAGTCATAAAGAATGAGTTCAAGGTTCATGATTGCATCATTGGAATTACTGATACGTCACTGAAAAAATTACACATTGCACGGTATTAGAGCAATAATGCAATCAGTATAATAATGTTTATAATTATTGTTCAAATGTCTTTTAGTCTATTTCACATAATAACAGTTTATTAATTTAGTAGATCTCTTGAAACATTTATCTAGAGTTGAGTAGGGTCATAAATCTCACTAAGCAATTTATTAAGAGTAGATAGAAATGTTTATCACTTTGAAACTATTTTCTTTATCAAGGTCATTCCTTCTTTCCGTTTCGCAAAAAGGAAATGAAAGTGGTTTTTCTGGTGATAAATTAGTCGGATGAGGTTAATATTTCTAATAGTTCTTGCATAGCAGTGATGTTTTCATAGGACTTGGATGTCACTTGTTTAGCAAATGTTTGCTCAGAAGACACTTCCATTGTTTGTAAATGTTCGTTTTTAGGTGAAGATACTTCATCTGATGAAACAGGAAAAAAACTAAGTCTTTGTATTTTTAAAGGAACAGGGTTTGAAATAATATAATAGAAAGTTAAGCTAATTGATGGTTGTTTAATATCAGGTTCTGGCAAAATTCCATGAGTAAACAGTTCATTAGTAGGATTAAACATGTAATACAAAGAGCCATGTTCTAAGCTTATTCGAACCACTTGACACTTAAGTCTTTGAAACTCTAGAATCCGTTTTGCTCCAAAACTCAGTACAGTTATGGGACATTCTCATCTATATCGCTCTCATTATCCTTATGTTGTGATAAATAATTTCCTCCATTCGGGTACAGATTCATCAGCATAAAGTTATATTTTCTCCCAGATTGGTTTTCCACTTGGTCTTTTAATTCTAACATAAATGGTGTCCATTCTAATGCAGAAATGGTGGTTCCACTGAAAGAATAAGACAGTCCAGAATCATCGTAAGCTAAAACCTTTCTCTTAGGCTTTATTTCTTTTCCTCGAAGTTTCAAAGTAGGTGTATAAAAGGGTAAAACTTGCAGTTCATTAAAATAATCATCCGCTAGATGTTTTTGAATAAAATCGGAAATCAGAAGTACATCCATTCAGTACATCCCAGTTCATTTTCGTTGAAAACGGTAACAGGCATTTTTTTCAGACAGACGGGATCAGAGAGCTTTGTACAAGATTAGGCAGGTTCGGACAGGTAAACAAGCAAGGTCAGGCAGGTAAACAAGCAAGGTTAGACAGGAAAACCAGTAAGGTTAGAGCAGCAACAAGGATCAGCAATCAAGACAACTTACTCGAACATAGTGATCAGAATATTGGGTATGCTGCTTTTATAGGGGATTCTTATCATGTAGAGTATCGTGTGCAAAACTGGTCATGACATCACTTCCCTCGAAGTAGATAACCAATCAAAACGGTTTTTCATATCCTTATATGCAGGAAAATGTGACATCATACAACAAGTACGCCATCAACATTAAAATTGTTTTTTCTTTCAGTTCAAAGTAAGGGTTTGTTGCAACAAGTTGATGTTAAAGTTCAGGAAAAAGAAAAATGATGATAGGTTAAATAGATGTGTTCAAGAAAGTTTAAGGTAAGTGTTTTTTGTAACTATGTGTAATATAATTTAGAAAATTAAAAAGTTAATGTCATTTACTATTTTCATCAAACAAGAAACCTTTCTTAAAATATTATTCATGTTTAAGCAAACATTTCTTTAGTTACATGCTTAAAACAATATGCAGGTTTAATTTTTGAACAACGGATACTTAATGTTTTTTATCTGTTACATATAAAAAGAGTAATTTTTTGGTTTTAAACTGTTGTTCTAAAAACTTTTTTATGAATCCATTACATAAATGTTTCTAAACATTTTAAAATAACAAGTTAAAGTGATTCTGTGATGTTTTTAAAGAAAGTGTCTTTAAAGAAACATGAAGTTATTTCTCAAAGTACTCGTTTACAAAATTCATATAATATTATTTTCGTTTAAAGTTGGAACCAAATTCACTAGTTTTTCTAACAATAGCATTAAATGTAAGTAGATAATAAATAGCGGTTCTGCGCCAGTGGCACGGTGGCACCGGAAGTTGAAGGTGAAGTTCAAGGTCACCGGAAGTCGCAGGTGATGATAACAGACATGTTTAGACAGGAAGTGAACAGGAAGTGTAGACAGGAAGTTTAACCGGAAATGTGACAGGAAGTGAATGCGATAAGGGACAGAGGGGGAGGGCTTATTTTTGTGGGGGGCTTAATTTTTTTTGTTGGTTTTAATCCTTCTAGTCGAGTGGAGTTGAGTTGTAGGAATCCTGCTATCAGAATGAATTTAGTTTGAAAGTAATATTAGCAAAATGTTCGATTTTTTTTTTTTTTTTTTTTTTTTTTTCACCTGAAATAAAAATTTTATTTGCTAACTAACACCTAATATAAAAATGAAAATCTTTCTGACTCTGTTTTACTTTATAAAAGTTTAACGTGAAATTTATTTTAAGACTGGAAACGCGACAGGAAATAAGATCGGAAACGGGATTAGACATGCTTTTTCCAAAAAGGGTTTTCAGGAAGCAGTAAACATGTTTTGGGAACATGTTTGGGAGCTTGTTGGAACAGGAAGGTAGTTTAAAAGACCGGAAGTGATTAAGGTGTAAGAGATAAGGAAAGTAGGAATATACACGTAGATTTTGTTCTTTGTAGAGGGTAAAATTTTATTTTATTTTTTATTTAAAGTGCTTTCATTTTTTTAAATTTAATTTATTTAAAGCGTTTCAAATTATTTTTCATATTATTTTTCTTTGTAGTGTTTTACGTATTATTTTAATTTTTAGTGACATTAGAACCTGCAATGTTCTGTATCACACATGTCTTATCTTAGGTTACCAAGGATGTGTGTGTGTTGTTATCTCTTTAAATGCGAGAGATGGGGACTTCAGACCTGCGTTGAGATATCTTTATCATAGTTTTAATGAACTGCAGGAAATTGTCTTTAGCTATTGAGTAATTCGCGAGTTTTGGTTTAATATGAATGCTATTACATCTGTTTAATTTACAAGCACGTTTCTCTTACAACATTCTGTGAACAGATCATTTCCATATTCGAAATAATAATTTAGAAGGAAAATTTTTATATGAAAATACTATGAAATGTCATTTATAGAGATTGACAAAAATAGCATGCTTGATTCTTTCTTGTATTAACCTTATAATCATTTATTGTAGAAATATAGGTATATAGTTTTGTTACGAAAAATAACGTGTTTACATATTTTAAAAACGAAAACAAAGTGCTTTTTACAAATGTAACTATAAGCTATACACCCACGCATTTGTGATATTGAATTAAATTACAATGCTTAATATTGTATTCACCGTACTATTTTCCTGCAAAAGCCGTTTCACAAACTTGTGTACTGAAATTAATGTGGCATTTTTAGGGAAAAAATTAATTCAAGTCTTTGAGACTAATCTTTCAAAGGAAAAAAAGATTTGTCATACTTTCTCTTACATTATATCTTCCGTTTTTTAAGTTTACAAATTTGTGGAGTAACTTAAATAATCGTTTTTATGCTAATTAAACAATATATATTTAATTATATGTTTTTTTTAATTAACTTGTAATAGCTTCTTATTTTTTTTCTTTTTCTTAAAAGGGTACTGTAGAATAACTTATGTTACAAATACTACATCCTTCTTTAGTTAAATATGTTTCACTTAAGACATGACAAAGTGTCTTAGAAACATTTCATTTTGGAGTTAAGTGATTAAACAAGAAAAATATTATTTATAAAAACACAACACATAAGACTAGCAGCTGAGAGGTTCTACTCTCAAAGCTGATAGATGGAAGGTGTTAGGTTTAAACCTCTCTCACGGTCGTCGACCTAACCGTTCGAAGTTTGCTTCGAAACTTGTCAATATGGGTAAGAACACCTTAGAAAGACCTACATGGAGAAACTTATCCCTAACGCAGATAATCAACCCTATATTTAACCAACCAGTCACAACACATAAGACATAATCATTACATTCAGTTAATAAGTGATTTGACATGCAAAATTTGATTTATAGAAACATGCAATATGATAAATCACACTAAATATACAATTTGAACGATTTTTTCCCTTTCATATGAAAAAATTTTAACAAGAATTTAGTGACTATTTAACTTATTAAAGTGAGCGGTTATTTTGTTTAGAGTTATACGATTAAAATAAATTTTCAATAGATTTGACTTTACACAAGCAACATTTAAAAAAAAGAGAATGGAATCTAGTGTTTATAAATTAACGTATTCAATTTTACAAATACTTCACACACCCCTCTTTTTCCCCTATTTTGGTAGACTTTATACACATAAGACATAAAAGGCGTTTTAGAATACATCATTTAGAAATTAAGCAACTTGATAAGTAAAATATTATTTATAAAAGCAATAGATACGAAAGTAATAAATATTTCTACTTACAAATGTACGAACTTCTGATAGGTAAGACCTTCTCAATCATTGTGCAAGAATTAAGTGGTGATTGAGCTTATAACATTATAGGATGAAATAATCACGTGACGTATTTTTAAACGAATAAAATATTAGAATTTTAAACCAATAAAATGTTAGTATTTTTACACGAGCGCCCTCTATCATTATATAAATTTCAATGAAATGAGTTCATAACATTATACTGTCCCTTCTCATCGGTGTAATAGAATATTATACTGTCCCTTCTCATCGGTGTAATAGAATATTATACTGTCTCTTCTCATCGGTGTAATAGGTTGCATTTTTCTTTTAAGTTAGTTTTTTTTTCATTTAAGCTATTATGGAACGAGTTGTGAATTCTTATGTTGATGATCTAACCAACTTGAAGTGTCAACCCTCATCACCAGAATTAAATAATCAAGAGATGGATTCTACAATTTTATCCAAAGAAGGACCCGTTTCGAAGTATGGAGTGAAACCCACCTCATCAGGACTAAATAAACAGTTTGTGTGTTTTACTTGCAACAAAGATTTTTTCCGAAAGGATCATTTAAAACAACATTTGATGACCCATTCAGGAGAAAAACCTTTTGTGTGTGTCAACTGTCGAAAAGCTTTCTCTAGAAAAGCTCTTTTGAATCGCCATAAATTGTCTCATTTAAAAGAACCTACACAACATAAGTGTGGTGATTGCAACGAACTGTTTTCAAGAAAGTACGACTTATTGAAACATGAAAAGATTCACAAATCACCCAAACAATATAAGTGTATTAAATGCAATGAACTGTTTTCGAGAAAGTACGACTTATTGAAACATAAGAAGATCCATAAGCCCCGAAAGCAGTATAAATGCATCCAGTGTAGTGAAATATTTAATCGGAAATATGATTTATCACGTCATATAGACACTGCACACAAAGTACTACCCAAAGTTGTCAAATCGACATCCTTAAAAGATTCGTTATATGAAAAAGTGAAGCATTTTAAAAGACAAAATGCTTTAAATGTATTTACTAAAACTGTAATAAATTCTAATGAGGAGAATGATCAAGACTTTCACACGTTTTTTAACAGTATTCGGTCGGACGTTTTGAATGAATTAAATTATCAGATAGAAGTAAAAAGGTCAATGAAATGGTATGCAACTGCAAAAGTTGTTGTAAGCCGCCAAACACCGGACGGTGATATAGATACTATCACCCCATATTTTCAGTCAAGAACTGTACTGGAAAATTGACGAATCAAAACATACCTGTACATGTTGAGGATGCCTTTACGAAAATTATTAACTCTTTTGAGAAATTCACTCAACAAGGATCTAATTGGACATTGCAACAAATATTAAATCTAGAACTGTCTACAACTAAATATAGAATAGTTTAAAATGTGTGGACTGGTTTTGAAACATGCATATTCATGTTTTTGCTATTGTAGTTATTGAAAATGATAAATAAATAGTCTATGACTAAAAAATCATAAGTTTTTTATTATTTTCATGGTAACTATTTTATATAAATTACTTATAACAGTTTGACAATGCTACATAAACTACTGTTTAACATTTTGAATGTCTTAGACAAAATGGGAATGAATTTGTTGAAATTATGTAAAACATGATGAAATAAATGTGATGCATTTATTATATGTTACTTAAACTACAAGAGAATGATTGGAAATGTGTTATTTTAAATCTATGATACTTTTAATCACTAGGTAAGACGTGACGTTATGAATCATCGATGGGTTTTCCTTTGAATATGTATTAATCTTACTTATTGATAAGAAAGTTGGAAAAATAGACTTAACACATTGTTAGAGGTTTTGGAAAAATGTATAGTTGGTTAAAAATTTTAGAAAATTTAACATAAAGTAACAAATTTTAGAAAATAAACGTTTCGATAAATTAAAAAAAAATTACATTTTGGTAAACTTTACACTTAGACAATATTTCAAACTAGGAAAAAATAATAACTTTACACTGAGACAATATTTTAAACTAAGGAAAAATTAGACTTAACGCATTGTTACAGTTTCTTTGAAAAATATCTAGTTGATTATAAATTTTAGAAAATTCGACCTAACGAAATTAACACACTTAAAAATATCTAGGTTATACATTTTATAAAATAAGCAACAAATAAACATTTCGATACATTGACAAAAGAAAATAATTCAGTTTAAGTAAATTTTACACTTAGACAATATTTCAAACTAAGAAAAATAATAAATTTACACTTATACAATATTTTAAACTAAGAAAAATAATAACTTTACACTTATACAATATTTTAAACCAAGGAAAATTAATAACTTTAAACATCAGACTTAACACATTGTTAAAGTTTTTTGAAAATAACACGACATTTTGAAAGCAGTGGAAATAGTATACCTGCAAAAAATTCAACTTAGTGGAATTTAATATTGAAATTTTTTAACCTCACTCATTTAAAAAGTAAAACTTTAAACTTGGAAGTGCACTGCAGAAGGGGAGTTAAATTTTTGAAGAAGTTTAATCTTAGAAGACGAGAGTAAAATTTGAAATGACTTAGAGTTTAATTAGAATTTAGATGTGAACCTTTTAAAATGAAATAAGTTTTTTTTGTATCGCCCTCTATCGGTGGGTAATGAAATTAAGAGATAATTAAAAGTTTTAACTTGAATTCGAGCCCACAACAAAAATTATTTTTCGGTTTTATAATTTAGGGTAGGTTTAACTGAGCAAGCCATGATATTTCAGTATTTATAGACGATTTAAGATATTCGATAAAGGAAATCATCTGAATTTTTAATTTAATTGAAGGGTTTACTGCTTAAAGTACTACAAAATGAATAGAACACGATTCATAGTTTTTTTAATTAATTATATTTTTCGAAAGGTTAAATTGACTTATTGATAAACTTAGGATTTATGTTTAAAGTGAATAAATTTGATATGTTAGGTTTACTTAATAACAGAGGGTTGAATAAGTTATTTTTTTTAAATTAAAATTTCATAAAAATAAAGTTTACTAAAAGTTTTTAAATCTTTAAATTAATTAAAATTAACTTTTTAATTTTAACTATTGAGAGACTATAATTTAATTGTTAATCCTTGTAACCAACTGGTGCATATCAACTATCTGCACATGTGCAGAGAAAACATACACTTTTACACTAACTTGAGTTCGATTTTAAATTATTTGCTAATTTTTATACAACTCGATTACATTTCAGAAATAAAATAGAATTAAATACTTACCGAAAAACACGTCCACTTCTTGTGCTTTCTTTCACTAGACTAACTTTTCTCCCTTATCTTTCTTAGGGGGCGCTGCAATCGACGCTAGAGTCGCTACCAGTCTTCCGGTTTGTGACGTCATTTCCGGTTTGAGATAAGAATAAACTTTAACTACACTCGCTCAGTCATTCTTCCTCCACTCTTACTTGATAGCAGTTGTTAGTTTCTTATTTTGACGTGTTGAATGACGTCATCACGTGTTTGTCTAAACTTGCCCAGACTTGTTTCTGTGCTGCACGTCTGTTTTGTTAACTCAGCTCTTACTCGTCTAGACTTGTTTCGTCTGCTTTGATGATTCATCTTTTGCTGTAACTGTTTGGCCTTTCTGGTGTCAATCACCTCATGTCTTTTGTCATAGCTTGAATATACTTTACACCAATCACTTAAATATAAAAGTCTTGTCACAACTTACTTAAACTTTGATAAAAATATTAATTATTCATAAATTTTGTCAAATTCTTATACATTTACTAAGTCACTTTCATTCAAAAATATGGTAAAGTCCGATTTTAAATCGAAGTCTAAGATAAATTCCCCAAATTTGTAACATTTTAACACTAATAATAAGTATCGTAAACACCCTGTGCATACCAGTTTTGTAAAAATAATATTACTTATAGCTAACTCGTTCAGTCTCATGATAAATAATATAAGAAAAAGTGTGAATAGTTCACATATTTTTGTAATTAAAAAAATGTGTGCACAAACACACACACAATATCTTACAAGGTTACAATACTCAACACACAGTTCACCATACTTAAAAATGATTCACGATAAATTTATAAATATATATTTAAATATTTTATTTATAAATGAACAATTATAAATAAAAATACTTCAATATTTTTCAAATATTTAAATTTAAATTTATAAGCAATAAATAGCAAAAACATGAATATGCATGTTTCAAAACCAGTCCACACATTTTAAACCATTCTATATTTAGCTGTAGACAGTTCTAAATTTAATATTTGTTGCAATGTCCAATTAGATCCTTGTTGAGTGAATTTCTCAAAAGAGTTAATAATTTTCGTAAAGGCATCCTCAACATGTACAGGTATGTTTTGATTCGTCAATTCCAGTACAGTTCTTGAATGAAAATACGGGGTGATAGTATCTATATCACCGTCCGGTGTTTGGCGGCTTACAACAACTTTTGCAGTTGCATACCATTTCATTGACTTTTTTACTCCTATCTGATAATTTAATTCATTCAAAACGTCCGACCGAATACTGTTAAAAAACGTGTGAAAGTCTTGATCATTCTCCTCATTAGAATTTATTACAGTTTTAGTAAATACATTTAAAGCATTTTGTCTTTTAAAATGCTTCACTTTTTCATATAACGAATCTTTTAAGGATGTCGATTTGACAACTTTGGGTAGTACTTTGTGTGCAGTGTCTATATGACGTGATAAATCATATTTCCGATTAAATATTTCACTACACTGGATGCATTTATACTGCTTTCGGGGCTTATGGATCTTCTTATGTTTCAATAAGTCGTACTTTCTCGAAAACAGTTCATTGCATTTAATACACTTATATTGTTTGGGTGATTTGTGAATCTTTTCATGTTTCAATAAGTCGTACTTTCTTGAAAACAGTTCGTTGCAATCACCACACTTATGTTGTGTAGGTTCTTTTAAATGAGACAATTTATGGCGATTCAAAAGAGCTTTTCTAGAGAAAGCTTTTCGACAGATGACACACACAAAAGGTTTTTCTCCTGAATGGGTCATCAAATGTTGGTTTAAATGATCCTTTCGGAAAAAATCTTTGTTGCAAGTAAAACACACAAACTGTTTCTTTAGTCCTGATGAGGTGGGTTTCACTCCATACTTCGAAACGGGTCCTTCTTTGGATAAAATTGTAGAATCCATCTCTTGATTATTTAATTCTGGTGATGAGGGTTGACACTTCAAGTTGGTTAGATCATCAACATAAGAATTCACAACTCGTTCCATAATAGCTTAAATGAAAAAAAAACTAACTTAAACGAAAAATGCAACCTATTACACCGATGAGAAGGGACAGTATAATATTCTATTACACCGATGAGAAGGGACAGTATAATGTTATGAACTCATTTCATTGAAATTTATATAATGATAGAGGGCGCTCGTGTAAAAATACTAACATTTTATTGGTTTAAAATACTAATATTTTATTGGTTAAAAATACGTCACGTGATTATTTCATCCTATAATGTTATAAGCTCAATCACCACTTAATTCTTGCACAATGATTGAGAAGGTCTTACCTATCAGAAGTTCGTACATTTGTAAGTAGAAATATTTATTACTTTCGTATCTATTGCTTTTATAAATAATATTTTACTTATCAAGTTGCTTAATTTCTAAATGTTGTTTTCTAAAACGCCTTTTATGTCTTATGTGTATAAAGTCTACCAAAATAGGGGAAAAAGAGGGGTGTGTGAAGTATTTGTAAAATTGAATACGTTAATTTATAAACACTAGATTCCATTCTCTTTTTTTTAAATGTTGCTTGTATAAAGTCAAATCTATTGAAAATTTATTTTAATCGTATAACTCTAAACAAAATAATCGCTCACGTTAATAAGTTAAATAGTCACTAAATTCTTGTTAAAATTTTTTCATATGAAAGGGAAAAAATCGTTCAAATTGTATATTTAGTGTGATTTATCATATTGTATGTTTCTATAAATCAAATTTTGCATGTCAAATCACTTATTAACTGAATGTAATGATTATGTCTTATGTGTTGTGACTGGTTGGTTAAATATAGGGTTGATTATCTGCGTTAGGGATAAGTGTCTCCATGTAGGTCTTTCTAAGGTGTTCTTACCCATATTGACAAGTTTCGAAGAAAACTTCGAACGGTTAGGTCGACGACTGTGAGAGAGGTTTAAACCTAACACCTTCCATCTATCAGCTTTGAGAGTAGAACCTCTCAGCTGCTAGTCTTATGTGTTGTGTTTTTATAAATAATATTTTTCTTGTTTAATCACTTAACTCCAAAATGAAATGTTTCTAAGACACTTTGTCATGTCTTAAGTGAAACATATTTAACTAAAGAAGGATGTAGTATTTGTGACATAAGTTATTCTACAGTACCCTTTTAAGAAAAAGAAAAAAAAAGAAGCTATTACAAGTTAATTAAAAAAAACATATAATTAAATATATATTGTTTAATTAGCATAAAAACGATTATTTAAGTTACTCCACAAATTTGTAAACTTAAAAAATGGAAGATATAATGTAAGAGAAAGTATGACAAATCTTTTTTTCCTTTGAAAGATTAGTCTCAAAGACTTGAATTAATTTTTTCCCTAAAAATGCCACATTAATTTCAGTACACAAGTTTGTGAAACGGCTTTCGCAGGAAAATAGTACGGTGAATACAATATTAAGCATTGTAATTTAATTCAATAACACAAATGCGTGGGTGTATAGCTTATAGTTACATTTGTAAAAATCACTTTGCTTTCGTTTTTAAAATATGTAAACACGTTATTTTTCGTAACAAAACTATAAACCTATATTTCTACAATAAATGATTATAAGGTTAATACAAGAAAGAATCAAGCATGCTATTTTTGTCAATCTCTATAAATGACATTTCATAGTATTTTCATATAAAAATTTTCCTTCTAAATTATTATTTCGAATATGGAAATGATCTGTTGACAGAATGTTGTAAGAGAAATGTGCTTGTAAATTAAACAAACAGATGTAATAGCATTCATATTAAACCAAAACTCGCGAATTACTCAATAGCTAAAGACAATTTCCTGCAGTTCATTAAAACTATGATAAAGATATCTCAACGCAGGTCTGAAGTCCCCATCTCTCGCATTTAAAGAGATAACAACACACACACATCCTTGGTAACCTAAGATAAGACATGCGTGATACAGAACATTGCAGGTTCTAATGTCACTAAAAATTAAAATAATACGTAAAACACCAAAAAAAAAAATAATATAAAAAATAATTTGAAACGCTTTAAATAAATTAAATTAAAAAAAATGAAAACACTTTAAATAAAAAATAAAATAAAATTTCACCCTCTACAAAGAACAAAATCTACGTGTATATTTCTACTTTCCTTATCTCTTATACACCTTAATCACTTCCGGTCTTTTAAACTACCTTCCTGTTCCAACAAGCTCCGAAACATGTTCGCAAAACATGTTTACTGCTTCCTGAAAACCCTTTTTTGAAAAAGCATGTCTGATCCCGTTTCCGATCTTATTTCCTGTCGCGTTTCCAGTCTTAAAATAAATTTCACGTTAAACTTTTATAAAGTAAAACAAAGTCAGAAAGATTTCCATTTTTATATTAGGTGTTAGTTAGCAAATAAAATTTTTATTTCAGGTGAGAAAAAAAAAGAAAAAAAAATCGAACATTTTGCTAATATTACTTTCAAACTAAATTCATTCTGATAGCAGGATTCCTACAACTCAACTCCACTCGACTAGAAGGATTAAAACCAACAAAAAAAATTAAGCCCCCCACAAAAATAAGCCCTCCCCCTCTCTCCCTTATCGCATTCACTTCCTGTCACATTTCCGGTTAAACTTCCTGTCTACACTTCCTGTTCACTTCCAGTCTAAACATGTCTGTTATCAGCACCTGCGACTTCCGGTGACCTTGAACTTCACCTTCAACTTCCGGTGCCACCGTGCCACTGGCGCAGAACCGCTATTTATTATCTACTAATGTAAGTGAAATAAGGGCTAATGCGTGAGGTAGCGGTTACAATCAGAACATACTTTCATCATATATATATATATATATAGAGTTGGTGATGTCTTTGTTACAGAAATTTCAACAATATGCAGGTTTAATTTTTGAACAACAGATACTTAATGTTTTTTTATCTGTTACATATAAAAAGAGTAATTTTTTGGTTTTAAACTGTTGTTCTAAAAACTTTTTTATGAATCCATTACATAAATGTTTCTAAACATTTTAAAATAACAAGTTAAAGTGATTCTGTGATGTTTTTTAAGAAAGTGTCTTTAAAAAAACATGGAGTTATTTCTCAAAGTACTCGTTTACAAAATTCATATAATATTATTTTCGTTTAAAGTTGGAACTAAATTCACTAGTTTTTCTAACAATAGCATTAAATGTAAGTGAAATAAGGGCTAATGCGTGAGGTAGCGGTTACAATCAGAACATACTTTCATCATATATATATATATAGAGTTGGTGATGTCTTTGTTACAGAAATCTCAACAATATGCAGGTTTAATTTTTGAACAACAGATACTTAATGTTTTTTATCTGTTACATATAAAAAGAGTAATTTTTTGGTTTTAAACTGTTGTTCTAAAAACTTTTTTATGAATCCATTACATAAATGTTTCTAAACATTTTAAAATAACAAGTTAAAGTGATTCTGTGATGTTTTTTAAGAAAGTGTCTTTAAAAAAACATGAAGTTATTTCTCAAAGTACTCGTTTACAAAATTCATATAATATTATTTTCGTTTAAAGTTGGAACTAAATTCACTAGTTTTTCTAACAATGGCATTAAATGTAAGTGAAATAAGGGCTAATGCGTGAGGTAGCGGTTACAATCAGAACATACTTTCATCATATATATATATATATAGAGTTGGTGATGTCTTTGTTACAGAAATCTCAACAATATGCAGGTTTAAAGCACTTTCTGGTAATTTCTAGCATCTGAAGGCTCTGGAAAATTCTACAGTTATCTTTAAAGCCTATATAAGGGATCTCCACCAGTTCAGTTAGTTAGTTGTCTGTCAACTGCGAGTGAATTCATACGAGAGGCTTTGCATTGAGAACTGTGTTACCCGGATCGATTTTGCCGTTGATACGTCGTATTGAACGCATTGTTTCTGTGTGAAATTTTGCTGCGCTTTTATTGGATTTGAAGATTACTGAATATCTTGTAATTTTCAGAAGATATTTGTGATCGTATTGCACTGTTTATAGTGAATAAAGCCTTTTTATTGTTCTTATATATTGGCATCAGTCCTTTCGAACCCCGAGCTCACAACATTTGGTGTCAGGAGTGGGGTTGAATGCCGATCACCAGAGCAATGGAGGGTGAACTGAAACAATTATTGGAGAAATTAGCTGCAAACCTTGGCGAGTTGAAAGAAGAAATGAAGAAAGATATGTCAGCTATGGATGAGAAAATGACTGCAAACCAGGCTGAAACGAAGGATATGTCGGAAGAAATGAAAAAGGAAATGTCAGCGATAGATGAGAAAATGACCGCAAACCAGGCTGAAATGAAGGAGATGTCGGAAGAAATGAAGAAGGAAATGTCACCGATAGATGAGAAAATGACCGCAAACCAGGCTGAAATGAAAGATATGTCGGAAGAAATGAAGAAGGATATGTCAACCAACCTTGGTGAGTTGAAAGAATTAAAGATAATAAAATAGCATCTTTAAATGAAAGAATTGACAGCGTGGAAAACAAATTTGAAGGAAGGTTTCAAGAAATAGAAGAAAATGTTCAAATGACAGCCAAAACCGTAGAAGAAGTTCAAAAGATCTCCAAAACCGTAGAAGAAAGGATAGAGAGTGTAGAAAAGGAGTTGGAAAATGTGAAGAAACAAAAGATAACTGCCGAAAACTATCCCGAATATGTGAAGTATCAAGCTATGCTTCCTCGGGCTTCTATTAAACTCTCGACCTATGATGGAAAATCCTCATGGCCAGTTTTTAAGACACAATTTGGGATCGTAGCGGACGCCAATGGATGGGATTTTCAGACAAAGGCTTGCCAGTTAGCTGCTTCTCTACGAGTTGATGCTGCCGACGTCCTACAGACTTTGCCTGCAAATGAACCGCTGGATTTTGAAACGCTCGTCAGTGCCTTAGAATTGCGCTTTGGCGAGAAATGCATGAAGGAAAATAGCAGACTCCAGCTCAAATCTCGACAGCAGAAATCCACTGAATCCCTGCAAGAGCTTGCTACGGATGTCGAGAGACTTTCCCATCTTGCTTATCCTGACTGTCCGACTGAAATTAGAGAAAGTTTAGCTCTGCAACATTTTATTGATGGTGTGCGTGACTCTGAGATCCAGAAAGCACTCCGGATTGCAGATCTCAGTGACTTAAAAGGATCTTTAGTTTATGCCCTGAAATTCGAGACAGCCCAGCAAGCTACAAGGAAAGATCGGCACTTTGTGCGAGTAGCCAACATGCCTGAGACGTCGGATAGAGCTGTGGAGAGTTTACAGCAGCAGATTAAGGACATGATGAGAAAGATGAACTCTTTGATGGACAACAAACCTGGAAGAAAGATCAAGTGCTGGAAATGCGGTGGAGAAGGCAATATTCAAAGAAACTGCCTAAAACGACCCAGCACAGAAGGTAATAGCTCCCCACGAACGGCGGAGCAGGAAAACTAATTAATGGCCATCTCGCGGGACGGAGGTTGCCAGATTTTGAGAAGCCCCATTATCAAGTGTGTCAAATTTCTGCAAGAGGTTGCGGCGAGAACGGAGTTTTTATAGTCGGGCGTGTGAATGATTTGCCCTGTAATATGATCATCGATACAGGAGCCAATGTGACCATCGTTCGGAAAGATCTAGCTCTGCGGCTAAAAGAAAAACTCCTCTGGACCCCGCCCCGTGTTATCCTTCAAACCGTGACCGGGGATAAGATTGACATACATGGAAGAATGAAATTGAAAATAAAGTTTGGGAACGCCGCTTATCGCCATACAGTCTACGTGGCCGATATTTCAGACCCTTTCATACTCGGATTGGACTTTTTAAAAGAGCATGGATTTACACTGGATTTTAAGAATAATGAGTTACGCTCTGCTCAAGAAGATGTCACTATTTTCAAACTTGGAAATGAGTCCGGGTCTATTCAACGCATCACAGCCAAGGCAGATGTTATCATCCCACCTCGGTCTGAAATGACGATACCTGGATTAACTGGAAACGAAAGAATTTTCCAGTATGGCTTGACTGGATATCCTGAGAAGATCCCAAAGGGAGTGCTAATAGCATCAGCGCTGGTAGATCTGTCGAGAGATGTGATACCTGTGAGGATTGCGAACGTAAGTGAAAAGTCTGAGAATTATCCAGAAAGGTGAAGTGCTTGCAACCTGTGCTCCAGTCACCTGTGTTTGCAAAGACCCGAGCTTGACGTTATAGGAGCCGCCTACAAGTTTAACACCTGTAATTGGACGAAATGAAAATTTATCTCCTGAACAGAGACATGCCGCAGAACGACTGTTCCAGGAATTTAAGGATGTGTTTTCACAAAACGAGAGTGATATAGGGCGCACTTCACTGACACGTCATAGAATTGATACTGCCAACCATCCACCGATTAAACAGCATCCAAGACGCTTGCCGTTCGCAAAACAAGAAGAGATTTCTAAGCTATTACAACAGATGCAGGATAGTGACATCATCGAGCCGTCATCAAGTCCGTGGGCCTCTCCCATCGTGTTGGTCCGAAAGAAAGATGGCTCCACAAGATTTTGTGTGGATTATCGTAAACTTAACGATATCACGAAGAAGGACAGCTATCCTCTACCAAGAATAGACGACACGCTAGATACTCTTTCAGGACATAAATGGTTTTCCACACTGGATTTGAAGAGTGGATATTGGCAAGTAGAGATCCATCCTGATGACAAAGAGAAGACCGCATTTACTACTGGACAAGGACTTTGGCAATTCAAAGTTATGCCGTTCGGGCTCTGCAATACTCCAGCAACGTTCGAGCGCCTCATGGAGACAGTGTTAAAAGGCCTGACTTTTGAAGCTTGTCTCATCTACCTAGACGACGTCATCATTGGTGGCCGCACGTTTGAAGAACATCTAGAAAATATTCGAAAAGTGTTAACGAAGCTAAGAGCGGCGAATTTAAAGCTGAACCCTTTGAAATGCAAGTTCTTCCAACGGGAAGTAAACTATTTAGGACACATCATCTCAGCTGAAGGTGTTCGAACAGATCCTGAAAAAGTGTCTGCAGTAAAGCACTGGAAACGTCCGGAAAATGTCCATCAGTTGCGAAGCTTTCTGGGACTATGTACTTATTACAGAAAGTTTGTACAGGGGTTCTCCAACATCGCAAGACCCTTGCATAGGCTCACTGAAAGCAAACAGAAGTTTCTATGGACACAAGAATGCGACAATTCCTTCCAGCGGCTGAAAGAAGCTCTCACATCCTCTCCAGTCCTTACCTATCCAGACCCCGACAAACAATTCATTGTGGACACGGATGCCAGTCAGGAAAGTGTCGGCGCTGTACTTTCCCAAGAAATAGATGGCCAAGAACGAGTCGTAGCATACTGGAGCAAATGTTTATCGAAACCGGAGCGGAATTATTGCGTCACTCGTAAGGAGTTATTAGCTATAGTGAAAGCCATAGAACACTTCCATCATTATCTCTATGGCAGGAAATTTCTCCTTAGTACTGATCACGCATCCTTAACATGGCTGATGAATTTTAAGAACCCAGAGGGCCAAGTAGCCAGATGGATACAACGACTCCAGGAATACGACTTTGACATCAGGCATCGTAAAGGTTCATCGCATGGAAATGCTGATGCCTTATCAAGAAGACCGTGTCCCGAAAGTTGTCGCTATTGTTCCAGAGCGGAGAACAAGTATAATACCGAACATGTCATACGCCAGACGAAGACTTCACTATCAACGCCACCAGATCCCTGGAGTGATGAGAAGATTCGAGAAGATCAAATGGCAGACTCTGATATCAAACCAATCTTGGAGTTATTAGAATCTTCTAACACGAAGCCCAGTTGGAAAGACATCTCGACTTATAGTCCTACGACGAAGCAATATTGGGCTCTTTGGAACTCCCTCCACGTCAGGAATGGTGTCCTGTACCGAAAATTCGAATCGGAAGATGGGAAGACATCTCGGTGGCAGTTGGTACTTCCTCGATCTCGAATCCCAGAGGTCCTCGAAAAATTACATGGCAGTCCCACCGGAGGCCATTTTGGAGTCATGAAAACATTATACAGAGTCCGAGAGCGCTTCTTCTGGGGAAAAACGAGAGCTGACGTCGAACAATGGTGCAGATCTTGCGATGCATGTGCAGCTCGGAAAGGACCAAATTAACGTAGCCGAGGAAGACTACATCTCTACAATGTAGGAGCACCTTTCGAACGCATCGCCCTTGACATCCTAGGTCCTCTGCCAAGAAGTGCTGATGGCAACAAATACCTCCTTGTTGTCATGGACTATTTCACGAAATGGCCTGAAGTCTATGCCATCCCTGATCAAGAAGCTTCTACGGTTGCGGATGCCTTGGTACACCAGTGGATATCAAGGTATGGAGTCCCCCTTCAAATGCATTCTGACCAGGGGAGAAATTTCATCTCTGCTGTGATTGAGGGTCTCTGTCAACTTCTCGGAATGGACAAAACTAGGACGACGCCTTTACATCCACAGTCGGATGGCATGGTTGAGAGGTTTAATCGTACCATCCTCAACAACCTCTCACTGCTGGTCTCAAGAAACCAACAAGTCTGGGACCAAAAACTTCCCTTGTTTCTTCTCGCCTATCGCAGCGCCGTCCACGAAACAACCGGCTATTCCCCGTCTCAGATGCTTTTCGGTCGTGATCTTCGTCTACCTTGTGATCTGATTTTTGGTCGCCCTCCAGATGCGCCTTCATCGCCAGAGGGATACGTGCAGAATCTCCAGGCACGATTTGAAGATGTCCACAACTTGGCTCGAGAGCGGATCAATATACAGACGGAGAAGATGAAGACCAGGTACGACACGAAAGCCACGGGACATCAATTCAAAGAAGGTGACAAGGTTTGGTTTTATAATCCGACTCGACGTAAAGGACTTTCTCCCAAACTGCAATCGCACTTGGACGGTCCTTATACAGTCCTAAACAGACTGAACGATGTCGCAATTCGGATCCGAAAGTCACCAAGTTCGAAGCCTAGAGTCGTTCATTACGACAGGCTGGCTCCATACTATGGCCATAGTACTTAGTTCATTAATTATAAATAGTGTAATGTAAATAATGTAAATTAGTATGACCATGGTCTTGTAATAATTTCTTTTGCTTAGCATTATCATTATTAATGTTATTATTATTTAAATACTTGTATGTAATGATGTCTATGCTTTAATTTAATTTTTTTTAAATAAGTGTATATTTTGTATAATTCAGCATTATGAATGTGTTTAATTGTTATTTTGCATGTTTGCATTAAGTGTTTTGAATAGTATAGCATTTGTTGGCAACGGGTTTGCTTTCCGATCAAGGGTTGAACTGCCCGGGACGTGCAGTCCTTGAGAGGGGGGCAATGTTATGAATTTTGTATATATCTGTAAATATTCCATTTGTTTAAATTTATTTTATTTTATTATTGTGAAAATTGCAGTATTATTAATGTATTTCCTATTGAGCATCATGTAACTCAATGCTAAAGGCCTCAGATGGTTTGCAAGGAAAACAACCTTACACCCTCATCTTTATAATGGAAATCTATGGAAAAATCGCCAAGGAATGGGTTTATCGCCAAGTTGGCGATGGTTTTGGCGACTTATTTTTGTCGCCAAATTTGGCGATATGTCGCCAAATGTCGCCAAGTTGGCGACGGATTTGGCGACTTTTTGTGCAACCACCCCCCCTTATACCTGTACATTGGGATCCTTTCTAGCTTAGGTTCTCTATCGAAAGTTAAAGCACTTTCTGGTAATTTCTAGCATCTGAAGGCTCTGGAAATTTCTACAGTTATCTTTAAAGCCTATATAAGGGACCTCCACCAGTTCAGTTAGTTAGTTGTCTGTCAACTGCGATTGAATTCATACGAGAGGCTTTGCATTGAGAACTGTGTTACCCGGATCGATTTTGCCGTTGATACGTCGTATTGAACGCATTGTTTCTGTGTGAAATTTTGCTGCGCTTTTATTGGATTTGAAGATTACTGAATATCTTGTAATTTTCAGAAGATATTTGTGATCGTATTGCACTGTTTATAGTGAATAAAGCCTTTTTATTGTTCTTATATATTGGCATCAGTCCTTTCGAACCCCGAGCTCACAACAATATATATAGAGTTGGTGATGTCTTTGTTACAGAAATCTCAACAATATGCAGGTTTAATTTTTGAACAACAGATACTTAATGTTTTTTATCTGTTACATATAAAAAGAGTAATTTTTTGGTTTTAAACTGTTGTTCTAAAAACTTTTTTATGAATTCATTACATAAATGTTTCTAAACATTTTAAAATAACAAGTTAAAGTGATTCTGTGATGTTTTTTAAGAAAGTGTCTTTTAAAAAACATGGAGTTATTTCTCAAAGTACTCGTTTACAAAATTCATATAATATTATTTTCGTTTAAAGTTGGAACTAAATTCACTAGTTTTTCTAACAATAGCATTAAATGTAAGTGAAATAAGGGCTAATGCGTGAGGTAGCGGTTACAATCAGATCATACTTTCATCATTTATATATATATAGTTGGTGATGTCTTTGTTACAGAAATCTCAACAAGTTCACATACATTTGGACAAAATGTATCAACACATATATAACTTACTTGAATGGTGAAACCTTTTCTATTACTTTCATAAAAAAAAAATTAAGTTATTTCAAAAAATATAATTATTTTACACATTGGTACAAAACCTGTTTTGTAAATTTATTTGTAGCTGATATTAAAAAAAATGTTTTAACTATATGTTTCTTTTCAGCAAAAACATTTCATTTAAAAAATAAACCTCCACTTAATTCATTAAAGACGTATGCATAGAAAAATTAATGTTATTAAAAATTAAAGTTTTCTTAATTTTCAAAACTTGTTTAACACTTTCGACTTTATTTCACTTAAATTATGATCAATACAGTAATCTAATTCTTCATTTCACGTTATTTGAAAATTATTTTCAAAATAGATGACAAAAAAGAAATAATAACAATTAATTAATTAAAAAAATTAATTAAAATTTCTTCCTCATCTTCATGAGCAGCACTAAGTCTGGATGACACGTGCTAAATCTTTGCATCCCATTCACAGCAGCGTGGTACTGTCATCCCCCACCTCTCAGGGGAAAAGCTCTCAACCAATCAGAGCGCCGATCGTAGCGCCCCCTAGGATGATGATGATGATGTCGTCACCTGTGTTCCTCGGTCGACTTTATATTTAAAAAAAATTAATTTGTTAAAAGTAAAATTCAACATTTCATTTTTAAAACTTGAATTGCATCTCTGTGTTTGTGATTGCATCATACCTCTCTCTCCGCGCATGCGTGGTAAGTCGCCAGAGTGTTCTAGAACATGACGTCATCGAACCCCTCTCAGGAGGAACGGTACTGCCATCCCCTCAGGTGAAATAGACACAGCCAATCAGAAAGCAGCATTCGTCTCGACCCCCCTCTCACAGCGCCAGTCGCAGCGCCCTCTAGGATGATGATGACATCGCCCGTGCATATCGTAAACCCCGTTCACTCGCTCACAGGATCCCAGGACAGAAGGTAGTCTCTGCGACACTCTCCGTACGTATACCTTTTTCCTACGATCTCGCCGCTTTCATCTTCATTCACTTTCTCATTAACCTTCTCATTATCTAATCACTCACCTGTCACCTATCCATCACTCACCTGTCATCTATCCACCATCTTGAACCTCTAACCTCCTGATGGCGCAGAACCCTCATTTCTCTTCTACTAATAGCAAAAAATATCACAGTATAAACTATAACTGCCGAAGAAATAAATTTAGCTGGATAGTAGTTGGAGGTCGAGTCCTACGCGGGTCAGGTTATATCCCACCCGAATCCACAAATTTTACTTAAAGTCAACCCCCAACCCGACCCGAACCCGAAAAAAAATTCGGCCGACCCAAAACCCGCATTCAAAGAAAAGTGATCCACAATTTAATGTAATTAGGAAAAAATAACTTAAAACCATATATCTCTAATAACAATTTTATCTTTTGTGTCGAAAAATTAACATGTAAAGAGTCATTCATATTCAAATATACTTTTTCATGTGAAACAATATTTTTGACTTTTTTTAAAAATCGGGTTAACTGAATCGTACAAAATAGACCGTAGCTCCACACTGGATACTTGGATGTCACAGCTTGTCTCCATTGTTATTACGCGGGAGATTCTATGCCAGCTATACTCAACCTGCGGCCCGGCGACCTTTTATGTGCGGCCCGAGACACATATTCATTTCTCTCTATTTTAAAAATTATTTGAGGATATGTGTAAAAAGTTTTTAATATTTTCACTGCTCTTTTATATATTTTCATGTGAAGAAAATTTCCTGTTATATATAATTACTAATTTAAAATTACCTTTCTTATATGTATTAATATCTTATGTTATTAATATCTTAAATGACGTTTCCTTAGTTAAAGTTCTATTACATGTAGTTTTACTTGTGCTATAGTACTGTATACATTTCTTAATCCTGAACACTAAACAAACATTATATTCCAAATTAATTTAATTTGCACTTTATATTTCTACAGTTTAAAAAAAATTATTTTACATTGAGAAAAATACTGATTTATTAGAAAAAAAATCCGTTGATTTTTTTTTTTTTTTAAGAATTTGGAATTGCTGCATTGTTGTTACGTTTTATACTTATAATATAGCTAATAAGACTTATTAGGGTTAAATATTTGTCGCAAAAAAAATTGGCAGCAAAAAGTTTTATACCACTATTTTAAAACAAAAATCTTCATGGCATTTGCAATAGATATCTATATTTTTTTACATTATTATACAAGTGTGTTGCGTCCCGCCAAACGTCGCAAAATAGTATAGTATATGTATGCGGCCCGCCAGAAAAAAAGGTTGAGTACGGCTGTTCTATGCTTTCTTCAATAGTGTTTTTAACACTTACAACATAACATAGTTGTTAAGGTGGCAGATAAGTCAGATTCGGTATATTCCCCTTGTTAAACCAATGGCATTAAAGTTCTTCGGTTTCTCCCAAATATCTCATCAAATAATTAAGTTTTTCGAATTTTGTTTGTTGTGAATGATGCTTTAGACGAATCATCGCCTATTAGTTACAAATTTCATTTTTCTCTCAAATAAATTTAAATATTTGTTTTAGCTTTTAAAAGACAGCATATGATAAAAGAATCCGCTCAGCCGTCTGTAAATCAGCTTATATATACAGAGTGCTATTTCTTGCTTTCGAAATTTAAAAAATAATAAAGCCTACACATTTTTTCTTAGCTATTCGTAGATATAAAAATATTTTAATTCGGTTTGTAATTAAAGCAGATGTTTTAATTAACAAAAAGTGTGTTTTTATTTTACAAGTCTCATTCCTTTCCCCCACAACCATAATAAATCTCACCCCGGCAATATACCCCCCACTGTGAGAGGTTTTGCCTCAAGGATAGGGTTTCTTTCGACGGGAATCTATCTGTTTATGATCTCATTGCATTAGCAGCATTTTCATTTTCAGTTTTTGCGAAAACGCTGAGAATTCAGTTCAGGAAAAAGCTGGTTGAGAACATGTTTTTATAAATTCTTCGTGCTTTATTCTCTGATTATATGTTTTATTTTTACCATATATACAAGCTGTCGGCAGGAAAAGAAAGACAGAGGTTTATTTATACACGATTGCTCTCTTGAATCCTACAACACTCCTTTTTTTTCAATTTCTAAAGGAAACTAAAATATTCAATTCATAAAATTGTAAAGTACAAGTTGTATTATAAATATTATGTGGACTTTTCATTTACGTGAAATCTTTAAATTGTATCATGTCTTATTTATTTGTATACTACTGCTTTCTTTAAATAAATCAATCGCTCTCTCTCTCCCTTTTTTTTTTAAAAAAATTTCCAAAGGAAACTGTAAAAATTTTATTTGAAATGAAATAGCAAAGTACAAGCTATATTATAAATCCTTTATGGATTTTTCAATTGTGTGAAATGTGTAAATTATATGATGTCGTATTTATCTACTGACAATAAAATCCGAAGGCAAGAAAGTGTCTGTAACGATTCCGGCCACGACCACTCTGGTCTGCGAATCGACCATAGTTAAACGCCATGTTAGGCTTAATGACAAACCTATGCTACATTCGATTCTGCTGTTAAAATATTTGCAAAAGCATATTAAAGCTTTTAAATATTTTAATTTTGTTTAAAACCTTCAAAACCTATTTCATATAAAACATGTATATCAACATTTCTGTAAACATTTTTTCCTGTAAGTTCTTTTTTTTTTCAGAAATAATAGCGGTGATTTCTTTCGTAGACAGGATTTGAGGTGATCGATCCAGTATATTGGCGCTATCTACCGGCGGATTTTGAAATTTTGCTTCCATCGTAAATTAAAATGATTCTTTCTTATCGACCGTAATTAGAATATAAGGAATACATAGCACAGCGTAATTTGCATTTAATTTTGCTTATGTAATCAAACAATGAGTTATGTGGTGAGTCAAGCTGTTTAGAAAGTCATTGATAACACTTTTTTTACAAAAACTTTCGCACATGGATTATTTGTTAATATTTAATTTGAATGTTTTGTCCAATCGTTGAACTATTTCAAAAATTTAATACTGAGTAATATATATATATATATATATATATATATATATATATATATATATCATCATTTTTATTTGTAAAAATCATTTGTCATTTTTAAAATGTACTTTTCTTTAATACAAATCTTTCAATAATAAAATCTTCAGGCTGTTTGTTTGTATTAGTCTTTCGAAAATGAAACGCAAATAAACAATTCGTCATTTTTGACGGGGTTATATATCACTGTAAAAAATTTCCAACCCTTTTCCGTTTCGTAAAAGATAAATTTCCTTTACGATACTGAAAACAACCGATAAAATATTTTTTCCGAATCACAACAGAAAGTTTTCCTACAGTCATAAAAATAATCTTTTTATATCGTATTAGTTTCCGAAATTAGGAAAATAGCATTGACCGGACTTACTGCGCAGTCTCGCTCTCTGCTGACGTATGAAAGGCGTGGCGTCACGTGATTGATAACAGAACAGAATCGAGATTTTCGATGAAGAAGACCTACGCCATGTTGTTAAATATTGGACAATTGTTCTACGTAGTTCTAACTTCGCAATGGTAAGTACTAAAATTTATGTGATTTTTAATATTTGGAATTTGATATGTCCACATATTTACAGTGCATGATTATCAAACCGAATAACATGTTTAAGGAGCTGCGTAGCCTGAAATAAAATGCATATTATCTTATTTCTCGCTCAGTTTATTTTTTATGAGAAAAATATCCCCAATCAAAAAAATATTTTGATGTGCCAGAAATTTCTAACTTAGATATTATCTTAATAAAAACTCAATTTTTGTAGACTGCTTTTTAAATAGTTTTTAACTTATTCTAAATTCAGGTACTTGTTTATTTGTTTAATTCTGTAAGGCATCCAGTGTTGAATTCAGGAGATAGCCGGGGGAAGGGGGGGGGGACATTCCTCTCTCCCGGAGCATTGAAATGGCCACCCCTTCTGAAGATTTCAGATTTTATGATTTAATGGTCAAAAAGTGCAATTCCCCCCCCCCCCCCCCTCCCTCGGAACTCTATAATATGCCCCCAGGAGCCACAGAAATCCCTCTCGGAGAAAAATGCCTGAATTCAACACTGAAGATATCAATAAATACCTATGATCTTAAAATAAATTCATGAGATTTTTCTGTGTCCGATGCCATATCAGAATCATATATTGTCTTTTTTTTTCAGGTACTACATTATTATAGAATCAATTTAACATTTTATTATTTGTAGTGTATTAAAATTCAATTAAAAAGGAATGTCCATTAAATTCTATAATGTTGATTAAAAAATTGAGAAATGTATGTCAGGGTGCTATAACGAAATTTATAATGGTATATGGTAAAATAAATTTCAGTAGTCTTTTAATATCAGACAATATTTTAGTTGTGAAAAACGTAAAGTAGAATATGCTTAATACCTTGAGGTTGATTTTACCTATATTCATGCTGTAAAAGCTTGCATACAGAAGCTTTCAACTGCCCCACCCTGTATATTCAAATTTAATTTATAAAATTTTATTTTTCTCACATTATTTTGAAAATAAAAAATGACTTTTAATCTTTTCTAATAATTTAAAATAAACAGAATAAAAAAAGCAAACAGGGAATTTTTGTCAGTAGAGGTGGGGGGGGGGGGGGAGGATTTATTTTAAAAATATAAAGCTTCAATTCTTCATTTAAAAATTAAAAAAAAAGAAAGAAAAAGAAAACCTGTAATAGCTTTTGTTACATTTCTGTATTGTTTTTCATCCTAATTTATATAAAAATTATCTTGTATGTGGGTTTCTAACAAAAAAAAATATCTAATTTGATTTTATTTCATATTTGTGCTTTCCTTTAACTAAATCTTGTCATGTATTTAAATGCACGTGTTAATACTGTGCAAATTTCAAGAAATAAAAAATGTTCAAATGAGTCATAATGTCGACATATAAATCATAAATGTTCTGAAAATTCTGCTATTTTTGGAGTTCACAGAACCCGAAATATCATTGTAATAGAATTTTTTTTTAGCTCACAGGTTATCAAAGCCGGACCCCCTCCCCCTCCCCCGCTTAATTTACATAAATAGGTTTTTCATGCAGAATTATCCGATTTTAAATTTTCAAATTTTATGTATATGTTCATTCTGATAATCCGATTCCTTGATTAGTTTTGGGGGTTAAATTGCTAAGTATAAAAGGGGGAGGGGGAACGGGGGCTGATCCCCAGTTCATTTATATAAATGGGTTTTTCATGCAGAATTATCAGTTTTGTTTCAAATTTTATACATAGGTTCATTCTGATAAGGCGCTTCCCTGATCAGTTTTGGGGGTTCATTTGTTAAGTTTACATGAGGGAACTGGGGGCTAATCCCCCCCCCCCTCTTAATTTTTAGATAATGTGTTTTTCATGCAGAAATATCCGATTTGTTTCAAATTTTGTATATAGGTTCATTCCAATAAGGCGCTTCTCTGATCAGCTTTGGGGGTTCAATGGTTAAATATAAAGGGGGAACAGGGGCGAATCCCCTCCCTAAATTAAATAAATGGGGTTTTCATGCAGAATTACACAATTTGCTTCAAATTTTTTATATAGCTTCATTGTGATAAGGCGTTTCCTTCATTAGTTTTGGGGGTTCATTGGTTAAGTATAAAGAGGGCAACGGTCATTAATCCCCCACCCCCTTAATTTAGGTAAATGGGTTTTTCATGCAGAATTATCCGATTTGTTTCAAATATTGTATATAGGTTCATTCTGATAAGGCGCTTCTCTGATTATCTTTGGGGGTTCATTGGTTAAGTATACAGGGCGGAACTGGGGGCTAATCCCCCCTTAATTTAGATAATGGGTTTTTCATGCAGAATTATCCGATTTGCTTCAAATTTGGTATATAAGTTCATTCTGATTAGGCGCTTCCCTGATTAGCTTTGGGGGTTCTTTGGTTAAGTATAAAAGGGGGAAAAAGGGGTTAATGCTCCCCCTAATTTAGATAAATGGGTTTTTCGTGCTGAATTATCCGATTTTCTTCAAATTTGGTATATATTTTCATTGTGATAAGGCACTTCCCTGATTAATTTTGGGGGTTTATTGGTTAAGAATAAAGGGTGGAACGAGGGGCTAATCCCCCTTAAGTTAGATAAATGGGTTTTTTATGCAAAATTATCTAGTTTGCTTCAAATTTTGTATATTGATTCATTGTGATAAGACGTTTCCCGCATTAGTTTTGGGGGTTCATTTGTTAAGTATAAAGGAGGGAATGGGGACGAATTCCCTCCCCTTAATTTAGATAAATGTGTTTTTCATGCAGAATTAACCGATTTGCTTCAAATTTTTTATATAGGTTTATTCTGATAAGATGCTTCCCTGATTCGTTTTTTTTTTTTTTTTTTTTTTTTTGGGGGGGGGGGGGCTGTTGGTTAAGTATAAATGGGGAACGGGGACTAATTGTCCATTTTAATTTAGATAAATAGTTTTTTCATGCCGAATTATCCAATTTGCTTCAAATGTTGTATACCGGTTTATTTTGATAAGGCGCTTCCCTGATTAGATTTGGACGTTTATTGGTTAAGTATAAAGGACGTAAATAGGGGAGCTAATGACCCCCCCTCCCCTTTTTCTTTGAAATAAGAGTATAATATGCAAATAGTGTGAATAGCCTGTGAGCTCAATGCCATCAGTTTGACTGAGCACTTTTCTTTTTATTATTTTATTTCCAATTTAATGTATATAAATTTTTTTAATTAATATACTTTTTAAAAAGTTAGTATCCAGCCGAATATTTGATAATGTGCTAAATCACTATTTGTTACATATCGTAAAATTATTGTTATGTTTTTCTACTATATTCCTGTGGCACCATTTTTTTTTCTTTTAATGCTGATTGTGAAATCCCATAGTAACCTATGTAAATTTTAAAGAAATGATAAATTCCGTTATACAATTATCAAAATATAGCTTTCACCAGCAGGAAACAGATGTCCAATGCTGGTAGAGTACATTTTTAAAAATGTCCTTAAATTTTAAATTTTTTAAAAATTTTATGAATTTTGAATTCTTTATTCAAAGGAAAATTTTCAAATATTTTGTTCTTAAAAATACTTATCGCTGAAGATGAAGTGTCCCCTTAATCATTCTTTGCTCTTGTGCTGTTTTTTATCTTTTTAAATATACATGGTCACTAGCAATTAGTACAATAAAAAAAAAATTAATATTATTACTGTTATTATTACAGGATAATACTGCAGTGATCAATGTCGCCTTACAGCTAGAACAGATCATCCTTGCCTAATAGAGAATGAGGATGATAGAAAGGACGTCAAGGTGTTTTCGTATGTTGATGGTGTGACACTTTTTTCGGAGAAATGTTCAACTGAGTCAATTTCGTTGCTGTAGCATCCTACTGGGTGTTTAATTAAGACTGTTATCAGGCCGGAATCTATGCAGGCTTTTTTACTAACTGCATCAATTCTAAAGGAATAAAAGCCAATAGCAATCATAGCATAAATACAGTGCTGTAATTTGTTTTATTAAAACATTTTGATTTATAGTTTTGTTGAAAATAAATTTTATTTTTCAGTATAAATGTTTGTTTTATTTTTTCTGTCTTTTGTTGTTAGCCAGAAAAAATCGAGTAATTTATATATTTTTTAAAAAATTCTATTTTGTCAATACGTGCAATTTAATGTTTGTGTAAATTAAATGCGCTTGATTTATTTTAATAAGTTTAAGTAAAAAAAAAAATAGCACATACATATTTGCTAAGACCGATTTTTTATTGAATGCACTCTTATTTTATAGATATTTTTTCTGAATTATTTGCAATTTTTAATATTCTGCTATTAAGTGATCTGCCATTGAGGAATAAAAGACTCACAAACATTTATTTCTTTGTTATTAATCATGATAAAAAAAAATTGTAATCAATATACTTTTTAAAAAGTTAGTACTCAGCCGAATATTTGATAGTCTGCTAAATCTCATTTTGTTACATTTTGTAAAATTATCACGTTTTTCTACTATATTTCTGTGTCATAATTTTTTTCCCTTTAATGCTAATTGTGAAATCCCATGGTAACCTATGGAAATTTTAAAGAGGTGATAAATTCCTTTATACAATTATCAAAATATAGCTTTCACCAGCAGAAAACAGATGTCCAATACTGGTATTGTACATTTTTTAAAATTTCTTTAATTTTTAAGAATTTTTTTAAAAAGTATTTTTATTTTAATTTATATTTAAAAAATATATATATATTAACTGACAACTGGACTTCCACTGTAAGTAAGTGCTTATATATTCCATATTTTTGCTTTTTTAATTTCTAAAGAGTTTATAAGTATTATTCACAAGTCCTTATTTTATTTCTTCAAAATATAATGCAGGTTTTAAGTTATCAAATTGGCTTTTGATAAGTTTATTTAGCTGATTCGCCAGATTGGTGTTATAACTTTTACTTCAATATAATCTTTTGTTAAAATATTGTATGCAAGTACATGATTTTGGAAAGAATTTTTTTTAATTACTTTTTTTAGAGCAATTGGTAAATTTTGGTATCTTTTGAAATCTAAGCATAGTTTCATTGCCAATTTCTTCAACGTTATCTAGTCAGTTATAATACAGAAAGTTCAGAAATCTTAAAATATTTAGATCAATATAATTGAAATTATATTTCAGCACTATAATCTCAATTTAAATTAAATAATTGCTAAATAACACTTGTATAGTCTAACAATTTTTAATCAGAGTTCATTGATTTAAATAAACTTGATTTCAATCCTGATTTAAATCAACTGATTTATTTAAATACATTTTTTTTTTTCAAATTTAGGTTAAGATATTGCATTATAAATATTATTTTTGACAACAATACATTGTAAATTTAAGGACTGGGAGAGACAGAACTCAAAATCCTTGCTTTTTGAATTTTATTTAAATCAAATATCACACTTAAAAATAAAAATTCTATTTTAAAAATAGAGAATCTCAGCTGAGAAATGTTAAAAGATTAAAGCATAAATTTATTTGTTAAAAAAATATGTACAAATCTTATGTGAATTTTTTAATACAAAAACATGGAGAGTTTCTGTGAGGATTTGTAAAACGTTAGAATAAATAAATATAGGTCAATCAAAAGTATATTTATTGTTATTTATGTTGATATCTCATGGCTTCATTGTGCACATGTAAATAACAAATGGTTTGATATTCCAATGTACTTTATTTATGGAAAGATTCGGAAAATAAAGATTACATGGTTAGTAATACTCTGAAATGTTTTTATATATTTTTTAATATAATTTTAATTTTAATTACTTATAAATGTAAACTAATAAACAACTAAAGTTTTAAAATCTTAAAAAAAAATCAAACACCTGATATAAAAGTTTCTTTTATTTTAAATTTAAAAAAAAATCAAACTTTAATTCATTGCAAACTCTGTAATCGCTTATAAAGAACTCATAAAGCTGGAAAATTGGTATTTTTTTTCAAACATTTTAATAACAAAGAATAATTTTTTCAGATCCATTGAAATTTATACCCAGATAATCATAAGTATTTTTAATATATGCTCCAACTTCATTAAATGAATAGTGTATGTATTCTGTATTCCAGAGTAGTGTATATAATCTGGAATAGGTATGTTTAAAGGAATACTGTATATATAATCCAGATCTAGAGTAGGATGTTTAAAATTTCATTTTTTTTTCTGAATAAAATTGTTACATTATCTTTTATATTTTAAGATTTTTAATCGAGAAATTTGGTCAAAACAAAAAGATTTAGCTTTTAGTAATGAAGAGTTTATATGCTTTTTATTTTATCAAAGGGGTAATTTAAGGTGGTATATATTTTATACAGAATAGGTCAATAAAAAGTATATTGTTAAATTGCAGTTAGTGTAAATAAGTGATATATAACACAAGACAATTTGTTTAATTTATTTCATGTTTTCAAAAGTAAAAGAGAATTCACATTTTCAAATTATATCATTTTCTGTTGCTCCATTTTTTAACTATATTTTTAACTGTTTATATGATTAAAATATTTCAAATTAAACAAGTGATATTTTTAAATTCAAATAAATTTAAATGAGCTTTTCTAATTAAATCACTTTTCTAATTAATCTTTAGTAAAGGTTATTTTACTTTAAAACGCGTAATTTTAAAATTGTATTTTGAATTTTTTAAAAAAATAGCTGATTTAAATTTTAACAAAAAATGATTTTCATTTACTGAGCCTTTTTGTTATGTAATTTTCAGTTGAGCTTCAAGTTCAAAGTCTTGTACATTTTCAAATTGTATGGCTTCTGAAAATTGTTTATCATCAACGTATTTATTAGGGTTAGCTGAATTCTGTATATTCTTATAATTTACATGACTTCAAAAGTTTTTAGATTTACTTTATTATTATTATTATTTTATGGCGTTTTAGACAGGAGAAAAAAATTACCTTCCACATAAAAGATAAAAAATTAAAGTTTCAATGCTGCTCTATATAAATTTTCAAAATTTATAAAATAGTTTCTGGATTTTTTTTTGTGTGTGTGTGTGTAATAGCAGAAAAGCACCCAAATTGGGTTATAATAGTTAGGTGCAGCAATGTTCCTAATTGGAAAGTGTCTCTGTGACACAAATTGGGTATAAAAAGTGACAAATTTGAAATATCATATGTATTTGGGGACAAAAAACATTTAATCTCCAAACTGTCACAGTAAAAAACAAAGTTATTCTTCTGGAAACTGTCTTTTTAAATTTAATTAAAGAAAAAATAAGCTTAGAGGGTCATATTCATGCCGAAATTGTAGCAAATTCAATAGATACATCTAATTGGGGCATCATGTTTGTTTTTTTCAGTAAATGTTGCCCTATGATAACAAACTGGAATTCACTCAGTCAAGTAGTTTTGAAATTACGAAGATTTAAAGTTTGTAACTCCTAATCTGTAATCGTTGCAAATCAGACTGTAATGTGGGTAGTGTTTTAAGCATAACTTAAAAACTACTTAGCGGAATCAGCTGTGATTTTTGATTTGCATATTTGAAGTTTTTAGAAATCTATTTCTATTAAAATTAATTTTTTTAATTAATTTAAAAATACATTTTTTTTTTATAAATTAAACCATAAAATAAACCATAATCTATAATTTTTTAATCGAAATAGATTTCGAAAAGCTTCAAATAAAATATATGAATATAAAATTATTACGTCAAGTATTGAATTGTATAAAAAAAACTCCACAAGCTGTTTAACATTAGGAGTTCCAAACTTTAAACTTCATAATTCTTAAACATTTTGACCAAGTGACTTCCCTTTTGGTATCCTTGAGAAAAAGTTACCGAAAGAGGCAAATATAATGTCAAAGTTAGATGTACATATTGAAAAGTTCGGAGTTTTGTGCAACTTAAGAACGAAGACGACCCCATAAGATTGTTTTTTTTAAGGCGTAAATTAAAAGAAGTTCTCGTTTTTTAAGGAGGGGTGGTCACTATTGTGATTAAAAAATGTTTTGTATGTTCTTTGTTTTGGATATACAGCAATAGAAAGTCTTTTCAGCATCAATAAAACTTCAATGTTAGTTGCATACACTTCATACACATGCAACATGTCATATACTTGTGCTACACCCAATGACATAAGTGTGGGTTTTAAATATCCAGTCCAAATTGAAAATATTTTGTTCCGTTTTTAATATCTTATTTAACAGTTTTTTGGCATCCCCTAAATATTTAGTGCCTGGGGAAATCATCTCCCACACACACTTCACCACTGGCTACACCTATGTATATTCTGGCACTAACAAGCTGGCATCTCTGTACAGTCCACTTTGCTATACAGACAACAAATGAAAAGGTTTGTTTTGGGCACTATTTGGATTTTCTTTTATATCGCTTAAAATATATTAATTTTTTTTTTCCCCTAGGAAACATATACACATATTCTAAAGAAAATAAAAGTATATTATGTATTTTATGAACATAAAATCCATTTCATTGTGTACTTTTTATTTATTTATACACTTTTCTTTTACGAGAATTACTTCTTGTTTATAAAGATACTTCCCTAGCATTCCTTGTATAAAATACTTATTTTAAAAAAATGTAAATACCCATGAGCTAAACGTATCAGTATACTTGTAACAAATAAATAAAATTTCAAGCTGATTCTGTATTGTAAAGAAACTTTTGTTATAAAGAGTAGGACCAAATAAGAGATGAAAATATTGCTTTTGGACACTGTTTTGATTTCCTTTTATCTCAATTAATTATTATTAAGAACTTTTTTGAATACATACATACATTTTAAGTATTTTGTTATCATAAAATGCATTACATGTAATGCATTTTATGATAACAAATGATGAAAACAAATGCAGAAAAATTTGTTATGATAACAAATGCAGAAAATTTTCCGATCATAATGAAAAAAAATTCCGTAAAGCAAAGAAAAAGTTTCTATTCTACACAGGAATTTTTAATTTTTTCATGATTAGTTTACTGACTGATTCGGAAAAGTTTCCTTTTTAAAACTGAATACTTTCTGTCTATTCTACCGTTCTACCAAGACATTTCTTAGTGTGAATGGAAAGTTTTCCTTTTTAAAACGGAATACTTTCTGTCTATTCTACCGTTCTACCAAAACGTTTCTTTATGTGAATGGAAAGATTTCCGTAAGACTCAGGAATTTATTCTGTGTCTAAAGATTAGTTTCTGAATCAAACAGGAAAAGTTTCCTGACGGAAAGAAAAAACTTTCGTTTTTTTTCGTTTTTTTTTCCCGTGTTGGTTCGGAAAAGTTTCCTGTACTATACGGGCAACTGGAAATCCTATTCCTACCGGAAACTTTTCCGATTTTTTTTTTTTTACAGTGTATACTAGTATACTATAAACGGCTGCTCTCTTGAATCCCTGAATACTTTTTTTTTTTTTTTTTTTTTTCTGAAGGTAACAGTAAAATGTTTAATTTGAAATGTATCTTTAAAGTACAAGTTCTATTACAATATTTTATACATTTTTCAATTTCGTAAAATGTGCATACTTATAAATCTAATGCAGTGGAAATACTTAGTTGGATGAGTTAAATGCATGGTGATTATAATGCACATATAAGTATATGCAAATGCATTATTTCTTTAAATTATTTCATTCGGTTCTCTATAAGCGCCCACTATTTGTTTTTTATTTTCATTGTTTCATTTATTTTTACATAATAATTTCGTTTTTTTTTCATTTCTTAATACAGTCAAATTCTGTATTCTCCTTTCCCATATGTTAAGAGGCTACTTCACTCAGACGAAAACACCCGCTGGCTAATGTTAATCCTATGGGGGAAATATTTTAAGATATCTCGTTCGCATTTCAATATTTTTAAATGATTTTTTTGCATTGGATAGCTGAGGTCTATCTCTATGCACGAAAGTGAAAGTATCTTAATAAAAAAAAAACTTGTAAACAAAATGGAAAAAGTACAAAGGAGCGTGCGTAGAGATTGACCTCAGCTATCCAATGGGGAAAAAAAACATTAAAAAATATTGAAATGCGAACGAGATATCTTAAAATATTTCCTCCATAGGATTAACATTAGCGAGCTGGTGTTTTCGAGTGAAGTAGCCTCTTAAACACATGGCATTAAAGTTCCTCGGTTTCTCCCAAATATCTCATCAAATAATTGAGTTTTTCGAATTTCATTTTTTGTGAGTGATGCTTTAAAATTTAGACGACATTTACAAATTTCATTTTTTTCTTAAATAAATTTAAATATTTGTTTTAATGTTTAAAAGATAGCATATGATGAAAGAATCCGTTTAGCCATCTGTAAATCAGCTCAGACTCATGTTGTATCATACATTCGAAATTAAAAACGTTTCTTAGCTATTTATAGTTATAAATATATTTTAATTCGGTTAGTAATAGAAGCAAACAATACGGTTTCATAAAATAATATATCTGCAAATTATTGGTATGTAAATTGGTATTAAACTAAATTGATTTGGCTTGCTTATAAATTTATGAATTAAATTTAAATTTATCATTTTATAAATTATAACTTTACAAAGTTTACAATTTTATCTTTAAATTTATAAAAAATAGTTAATAATTTTTTCTTTACTTTTATAAAAATAAAGATTTATAATTTTAGAAAGTTTATGTATATACGCTGCATCACTCCAACTCAATTTTCTATGTCTTACTTATTATTATTATGTTTTATGTAGATTTCGTAAGAATTACTACCTATTACACAGAGGCGCAGACAGAATTCGGTTCTAGGGGGGTAGGGGGGGTAGGGGGGAGGTTGAGTTTCTGATAAAGGTGGTCGCCGGTTATCTGAATCACCGGTTAATGAAATCAGTCTTTTAAATGAATGAAATCTGTTAGAACCTTCGGTAGCACGATAATTTTTCTTTACTTATAAATTGTTAGATCACTTTTGATACTTTAACTTTCAGCTTTGATAATAATAAAAAGTTCATTCAGCTTACCTGCAATTTGCCATCGCGCGAAGATTAATCCACAGTATTAGATATCATACGTATCCATTGCACTTATCAGCGGGACACTATATTTTGGAGATAAAATAACGTTAGTAGAATTTAGATTATCACAGATAATAAACGGAGATCAATTTTCGTTTTAACACTATATATTCTTCTTAATTACAATAAGCGTAGAGGCTACGTGAAGGTGCTCTACTTTTACATTAAAATTAAGATACATTTTTCTACATTCACGCACACAATTTGACGATAGAGTTACAACATTTTACATACTGAAGGAAGTTTATAGGAAGTACACACACGCGCGAAAACAGTTCAAGATTGAAGGAACAATCTGCACTTTTTCTGAGTTCTTAGTTTCAACATAAGTCCACCTGGATACATTCAATTTAGATCACATCTGCAGTTTTCATTCGAGATGCAAAAGTTAATTAGATTCTGATTTTAACAGTTAGTGTTTTTTCGCTGCAATGTTTATAAAGATACTTGTTAGTCACTGAGTAATATTCGATGCGGTTTTTCTTATCGTTCACGACACGTGGAGATTAGTCATGATTAAAAGGTTTCTCCGTCACTCCCTCGTAATCTCCTGTGTGGGGAATGGTTGAAGATTCAGTTGCTTACGGTGTTTTTCATACACAGGTTTGGGATTGGGTTTGGTCAGGGTATCGGCTATCCTTCCTTTCTTCAGTGGGGCAGTATTGTAAATCAATTTTTCCTTCTTCTTTTATTAGTTTCATGTTATGGAAGCGCATATCTATATGCTTGGACCTCTTAGTATGTTTATCATTTTCACTCATTTTAATACAGGACATATAATCCTCAAATATCATGATGGGTAGTTTTTGTGGAATATTGAGATCGCTAAGCAAGTTTGTTATCCAACTTAATTCTTGTGCGGCATTGCTAGCTGAAACTATTCAGCTTCAGCTGACGAAAGAGAAATGCAATTCTGCCTTTTTGTGATCCAGTAAATCGGCGATTTCCCTAACATGGATAGATTTCCTGACGTTGATTTACGTGTTTTCAAGTCACCAGCCTAGTCTGCATCGGCGTATGCAGTTAAAATGGGCTCGCTGTTTGCGTTAACCATTTCTGGCACAGTGGTCCCACTTCGGGAACACCTAATTTTAATTCCAAACTTGCAAACGGCACCAATAATATTTTAATAAAATTTTGTTTCTATAATGAAAGCTTAAAATAAGGAGTTCTTATTTTCTAAAAAAGTCGTTTGTAAATTCCGGTGTCAGTCAGTTATTTCTCATTTTACGAACAGAATTTGTCTGTGCCGGAAAGGGTTAAGAGTCAAATTCAGATTATCTGTAGTTTTAAGGTATGAAATGACTCTTTTCAGTGCTGATCAGTCCTTTTGGCGTGGCGTTTCGTTTCTACGACATAATATGTTGATCGAGGTAGATATGTCAGGACGCATGATTGTTGAAATGTACAATAATGTGCCCGTGGCTTGACGATATTTCGTACTCTCTTAAAACGAAAGAGCCAAAATAACTCAAGTTGAGCCGAAATTCACTCATCTCACGATTTGAACGTGAGCTTCTCATGAAGAGTTGAAACAACTCGAGTGAACGAGTTGTTTTTAAGCAACTCATGATTGAGTGATCTCTATTTTACTCATACTTGAGTGAAATCAAACAAATGAAGGTTAAATCTAGTAGCACTTGAGTGATTTATAACTAAGTCATACTTGAGTGAAATGAAGTCCTTTAAGACTAAATCCAGTAGCACTTGAGTGATCTGCAGCCAACTCATATTTGAGTGAAATGAAGTAATTTAAGGCTACAATTAAGTGAAAAGTGTCATTTTATATTTATTTATTTTGTTGTTGTTTTTGAGCTGCTTGAAATATATACCCCCCCCCCCCTCCCTTGATCCAAGAGAATTTTAAAGGAATACTTGAATAGATAAGAATTTATGCTGTTTTAAATACTTTAATCATGGGTTTGTTTAATATATATAATGATTATGTATTCTATGCAATATTATTAGATATATTGCATGATATTTTTCAGTTTATATCAATATTATCATTAAATGTTTTAATACTAATACTATTTAGAAATATTCACACAGTGAATATACGGGAATGGAGATATTTACCTTATTTTTAACAACATATGATAAAAAAAATATGGGATTTATACAGCTTCACAAATCAAGTATATTTATTTTAAAATATTAGAAAAACAGTATATATACTAATAAAGATACTTTTCAAAAGTTTTCGTCAACATGAAATAGATATTCTAAAGCTTTTCTTATATATTTGAGATACATTTCAAATAATCTAACTCTCAGCAACATAAAATGACTAAAACTTATGTATGCGCATTCGAAAAACAAGGCAGGTCAATAAAAATATCCAGGAAAAATTTCTTCAGACTGAGAATAAAATAAGAAATATAATTTGTTTACTTTAAAACAATATTTTTAAAGTCAGACAAGTCAATTTTCAATTTATAGTATTCTGAAAGTTAGAGTTCTGAAACATCATTAAAAAATATATATAAACAAACGCACAGTACCACCGAGTCATTTTCTTTAAAAGATTAAATTGCTACTAAATGCTATTTATAAATCATATTTATTGAAACAACATTAAAAAAACTTAAAATGAGAGACAAAGGATTTGTATAATTATATTTTAGAGCATTTTTTAATATTTATCCTTCCAACTCAAAAGATCTCTAAATGTTCGTTCGTGTAAATAGTCCTAAATGTTAGGGTTAAGACATATTTGTTAAAAATATTGATATAAACTGAAAAATATCACGCCATATATAAAATAACAATAAATATAGAACAGAATCATTATAAAAAACATGATTAGAGTATTTAAAACAGCAGAAATTCTTACCTTTTCAAGTATTCCTTCTTTAAAATTGCCCCTTTGAACAGCGCGAATAATACTTCAACGGTCAACAACGTGCTGTAGCCGCGAAAACAACACACAACAGACGGAGGCCAGTTGTCCCGAAGGCGAAATGCTTGCCTCCACTCGATGACGTCACACGCCTGTCGTCTGCTCAGCGAATGGTCACGTCAGCCGCATTGGCATTTCCGCTCGCCAATGATTGCTTTTTTTTATCGAGTTGAGTTGTTTAGTATTCGCTCTTCTGGAGTGCATTAGAAAAATAAAAATTCAAATCAAGATGAGTGAAACGTTTAAAAATCAACTCATTCACAATCCAATAAATTACAGCTCTTTTCTGAGAAGCCAAATCCACTCTTTCGTTTTAAGAGAGTATTATTAGGTAGAAGATAATCATCGTCCTCAAGTCTTGTTGAATCCGGCAATCATGGGTGTGTAATGAGGTTTTATGTCGTTCAAATTCAGTTTTTTCACTAGTTCGTGTATTTTATTGTTTTGGTTTAAGTAATATGTGTTGTTGATTTTATTAATGTTTATGCCTATGTAATTATTCACTTCCCCTAAATTTTTTAGTACGTACTGTTTTTTAAGTTGGTTTATTGTTTCTTCGATATCGCTGTCCTTTCCTGCTATCAGGATATCATCTGCATAAATGATGATATATATCGGATTTTCTTGATTTGATTTAAAGTACAGGCATGGATCATTTTTGCTCTGTATAAAATTAGCGGTGTTTATGGCTTCACCCCAAAAATGTTTGCTCAATTTTGCTTGTGATAGCATACTTCTAGTCATATCTAATAAACTTTTATTTTTTCTCTCCGCAACTCCATTTTGGCTCGGATTATGCGGAACAGTCAATTGGTGTAAAATTCCGTTCTGTTTTAAGTATTCGTCGCTTGATTTACATATTCACGACTGTTATCCGATCTAATTTCCTTAGGTTTTTTTACCGAACTGATTGTTTATCATCGTTATATACTCTTTTATTTTTTCAGCAACTTCGCTCTTTTTAGATAACAAATAATATTGTAGTATATCGGGAATAATCATCGATAAGAGACATAAAATAAATTTTTCCACCTAAAGTCGGCGCATCTAGAGGGCCACATACGTCACTGTGGATAAGATCCACAATATTAGTTAGCTCGGTTTATTGCTGATATAGGATACGCCATGTTAGTTAATTTAGTTTCGACACAAGTTACGCATGTTTCATTTTGATGTTTACAATTTCCTATCTTTATTCCGTCCGCAAGTTGATTTGTTATTATTGATTTAATCGCGTCATAGTCTCTGTGACCGAGTCTGCGATGCCAGAGATCTATGCATTATTTGCTGCCACAGTTATACGTTATGTTTACATAATTTTGTGGTTCTTCCACATCGTCCATTTCCACAATAATGTATAAATTTTTCTCATTTTTCGCCCTAATATATATTTCTTCATCAAAGATCAAATCGCATTTATTATCGTCGAAGATTAGTTTACACCCGTTTTTAGCGGCTTTACTAACCGAAATTAGGTTCAACTCTAAGTCTGGGACATAAAGTACTTCGCGTAATTTCGTTAGTTTTTGTTTTTCTTCGGGGGTTAAGGTTTTTTTTAAAACTTCTCCTGAACGTAACGCTGTCAGTTTATTACCATTCGCGATCGTTACCGAAGTTTTATTATAATCAATAAATTTTCTAAATATGCTTTTATCGTTACAAATGTGCGAAGTAGATCCTGAGTTCAGGATCCAGTTATTTTTGCCTACTTTTTCGGTGATTAATGCTCTATCTTGCGTGTGATCATTTGCGTATTTTCTTTCATTTGGAATTTTATTTTCCCTATGCGTTTCAGTCTTTTCATAACATAATGAAGATGAGAAATTCTTTTTATTTTGAATTGATTGTTACAAGGATTTCCGGATTATACCGTGTTTTTGCTCTTGTAAGTACCAGCATTCATTCGTAAGTGAAATGATTTTTCATTTTACAGTTGTTGCAATATTTTTGTTCTCTTCTATTGTCAGTGTGTGTATATCTCCTATTTGTTTTAAATGCTCTCTCATTGTTGTTATATCCGCTATGTGATTGTTCTGACATTTCATGTCTACGATTATATTCGTCCGTTAATTTGTTTTTGATAAAATCGGGGGGTGAGCTCGATTTCCGGTCTCGCCTCCAACGCAGTTATCAAAGTATTGTAACGGGGGGGGGGGGGGGGGAAGAGAACACATAAATAGTGCGGAAATATGTGAATCGCTAATATTTTCTCCAATGGCATTAAGTTTATTTATAATTTGCAAGATATTAGTGATGTGTGTGATCATATTTCCACCCTCCACTAATTTAGTACTGTATAATTTCCGTAACAAGTAAAGCTTACTAGATCAAATATCAAAGACGATTACTGAAGAATGCCTACGTGGTGTGTAATGCCCATGTTTACTTCACATCTAGATGAGAACAGTCTATGGAGATGGCATCAGAAGATTCAGAAATATAAAAGTTCTCTCGCAGCAGGCTGCGGTGGAATGATGCTGATGTAGGAGCAATCTGGATGTGCGCTTTGATACTTTGATTGGAGTCGGAATGGTGAGCATAGGGGAGGGGAGGGGGGGAAAGGCCCCATCAGAGCCAGACAATTTTTCTAATTTTCATAATTAATATTTTTTTAAATCTAAAAACTTATGCAAACAATTAGTTTATATAAGATTCAAATAATTAAATTTTGAAGATGCAAAGATAATTAAGTATAAATACAATTAAGATGCAAAATATAATATAAATATATTGTTTTCCTTATAATTGCAAGAGAGCTAAGAAGGAAAGTTAGCAGAACCCGATGCCAAAAGCAAGACGGGAAGACGTCAAAAGGAAAAATTTAGTGTAGGAATGTTAAATGGGAATAACAATGCAGGTACCAAAATTTTATGAATTTGGAATAGCACAACGAAGTGTTTAGGGTGGTTCCCTTCTCCTTCTTTTGGAAGGCGGAACCAAAGCCGTCATCTTTACTCAATATGGCAAGCGGTCTCTTCTTCCCTCTACTGGTATTTACAATGTAAGGCTGAATGGACCGCAACGCTTCGTTGGGTATTAAAAGTCGATCTCTGTGGAAATTTTGTGCAAGTTTTTTAATAACTTGCGAGATAGGCCTAATATTGAGATCAGCATGTATGACGTCATTCCGGACAAACGTTGTCGCCTTGCAAATCCTACGTGACAAAGAGTTTTGAAAAATTTGAATTTTCTGCATCCGAGCTTCACAGACCGAACCCCAGATAACTAACCCGTAGGTCATGGTTGCTCTGATGAAGGATTTATACAGTAACAATTTATTCGAGAGTGACAGACAGCTGTGATAAGCCAGTAAAGATTTAAGGGATCCTTGAGCTTTGGTAGATTTGGCAATTGCGTCTTGAATCTGCCTAGCCCAGGTTAATTTTGAATCTAGATAAATGCCTAGATATTCATAACTGGCGACCCAGGGTATGAATTCGCCATTTAGAGAAAGTTTAGCAATTGGGGTGATAGCTTTGTTTGAGACGATCATGGCGGCACTTTTTGAAGCATTGACTTTGATGCGCCAATGTCTTAGCCAAATTTGAAGGGCCAAAATATAAGCTTGAAGTTTAGTTAGCACAGTGTCGAGTAACATGTTGCTTGTCATGATGGCAGTATCGTCAGCATAAAGTGCTAATTTGACGTCGGGAATACAACGAGAAATATCATTTATGTAGAGGTTGAACAGCCAAGGACTTAGAATACCCCCTTGAGGTACGCCTGCCTCAATAAATCGACTGGTGGAGATAGTATTGTTAACTTTAACAGAGAAAGATCTATCTTTAAGGTATTTAAGGAATATTAGGATTAGTTGAGGCGGAGCCTTGAGCAGAATTAACTTATAAATAAGTCCATAATGCCAGACCCTATCGAAGGCTTTAGCAATGTCTATGAATACAACGCCGGTTTTATGCCCGCGGTATAAACCCTCATGAATGAGTTCAGTTACCCTCCAAAGCTGGCGTTGAGTCGAGTGTTTGGGCCGAGACCCAAACTGCTCGGGTATCATAATCGAATTGGAGGAAATGAACTCCGTCAGACGGTTTGCAAGGATGTTTTCATAGACCTTAGAAAGACAAGATAAAAGAGAGATAGGTCGGAAGCTAGAAGGGGCATGCCTGTCCTGTCCCACTTTTGGGATCGGGACAACCAACGTCTTCTTCCATGCGTCCGGGAACATTCGAAGATTAAGCATGCAATTAATTAGGATAGTAATAAAGAAGATGAAGTTAAGAGGAAGATGGAGGAGCATATTGGTAGAGATATTATCAAGGCCAGGCGTTTTGTTCCTTTTGAGGTTCCGGAGATAGGTAATTACCTCAGAGGGTAGAGCAGGTTTGAGTGTATTTATGTGAGGTGAGTTAATAAAACGTTCAACCTTTGTGCTTACGATGTCGACCGTTTGAGGGTTAACGACATCGCTATTGAGTGTAAATTGGCTTCTAAGACTGTCTGCAATGAGCTCAGCCTTGTCTGTGTTAGAGTAGGCCATATCATTTGGGCCATTTAAGGCCGGAATGTGTGTTCGTGTCCTACGAATGCGGGCCGTTGCCAACCAAATTGTGTTGTCAGCTGTCGATAAAGACTCTATGTGTGTGTTCCAACGTGAAGTACTAAACTCCTTGATTGCAGCAGAAACCTGGTGGTTTTTTCTGTTAAGTGCAGTTTTTAAGAGGGGGTCCCTAGACGTCTGCCAGTTCCATCTTAAACGATTTCTCTCTCTTTTCAAATCCCTGATGTGCTCAGGTAATCGAAACGCATCAACCACCCTCTGCCTAGGTTTCGCGACTTCTTGGAAAGCATTATGGAGTGAGTCTCTAAATGCTTGAATAGAAGAAGTTACGTGTTCGGCAGAGTGAATCTCAGTGGGCGGGGAATCTCCATGTTTTCTAGGACATGACTGAAGTCTTCCCAATTGACCGAGAAGGCATGGGGGGTGTCGAGTCTGAAGTTGCCCACTTCGAATCTAAGCACAACCGGGAGATGGTCCGACGAGAGATCATTCACCGATTGAATAGTGTGCGGGAAGAGAAAATTGCGGGTGATGGCGAAATCAATGATGGAGTGATGATTATGGCGGGTGGACTCAAGGGGCGCCAAAATTTGCGCATGATTTTGATCTGTCCACCTGCGCAATTTATAGCCAGTGTTGTTGGAGCTATGAGAACCCCAGGAAAAATGATGAGCATTAAAATCATCCGCAATAATGAAATTTGGAAAAGTACGGTTTAATATAGAGAGTTCTTGTGCGAGCAGACGCATGTTCCTCGAAGGGGGATTGTAGATAGCTGCAATCAGAAGGTGGGTGATGGTAGGGAATTCTAAAACAATAGGAGTGGCCTCAATGCAATGAAATTGAGGGACTTTAGCGAGGGTTGCATTAAGACCATTTTTAACATACACAGCAGTGCCACCACTAGGACGGGCGCCAACTGTAGGTGGTCTGTCTACATTGAAAAGCACATAGTTGGCGACCCAGACGGCATTACCCTGGAATTTGGTCTCAGAGACCAACATGATATCTAAATTATTACTAACAATAAAATCCTTATACTCGGAGGCCTGGCGTTTAAGCTCGTTGGCGTTCCATATGCCAATAGAGAGAAAGTTCAAATTCGTTGAGGCTGGGAATTTGCCAAATGGACAATTTTGAGAGAAGAAAAATTAGCGAGAAACTTCAGGTAAATTTTTATAGAAAATAAATATTCGGTCAACTTCCGTAGGTGCCTCTTGGAGTTGCGGTAAGCATTTTTCGTAAGTTTGTATAATAAATTTTTTTCCAAACTCTTTTTCATATTTAAAGAGTTCCCTGACAAAATCGGTGTCCGAGATAGCACCAATTTTGGGGGCCGATGAAATTTTGGATGGACCAGGTGTAGTGGTCGTGAGGGGTTCTGCGACAATGCCTGTAGTAGCTTTCGCGAACGAAAGCGTATCGCTAACTTTCCTTGCAGGAGGGCCTTACTATAGAGATTGCTTCTCTCATGTATATTTTTTAGAGCCTTCCACTTTAATTTGGCGGTGTCTAAGTTTTTTACATTTACGATTCCAGAATCATCGATGCTTAAGTTTATTAGAGCCATAGTCTTGCGATCTTTTTTGAGCCATGCGGGGTCGGGTGGTTCCGGTGCTATAATATCATCAAGTTCCTCTTTAATCAGGAACATCTGCATCTTAAATTTCCATGTACTATAATTTGTAGAATTGAGTTTTTCCATAAATTGAGTATTTTCTTTTAGCAGATTCATTATTACTTTTTAGTGTTCTTTTATTTATTATTATATTTTTAGAAAATGGTTAAATTATCGTTTTTGACACTGGGATATTCTTTACTCAGTCTTTCATAATCTCTGTCTCTGTTAGAACCGTCGGTAGCACGATAATTTTTCTTTACTTATAAATTGTTAGATCACTTTTGATACTTTAACTTTTAGCTTTGGTAATAATAAAAAGTTCATTCAGCTTACCTGCAATTTGCCATCGCGCGAAGATTAATCCACAGTATCAGATATCATACGTATCTATTGCACTTATCGGCGGGACACTATATTTTGAGGATAAAATAATGGTAGTTAGAATTTAGATTATCACAGATAATAAACGGAGATCCATTTTCGTTTTAACACTATATATTCTTCTTGATTACAATAAGCGTAGAGGCTACGTGAAGGTGCTCTACTTTTACATTAAAATTAAGATACATTTTTCTACATTCACGCGCACAACTTGACGATAGAGTTACATTCTACATACTGAAGGAAGTTTATAGGAAGTACACACACGCGAAAACAGTTCAAGGTTGAAGGAGCAATCTGCACTTTTTCTGAGTTCTTAGTTTCAACATAAGTCCATCTGGGATACATTCAATTTAGATCACATCTGCAGTTTTCATTCGAGATGCAAAAGTTAATTGGATTATGATTTTAACAGTTAGTGTTTTTTCGCTGCAATGTTTATAAAGATACTTGTTAGTCACTGAGTAATATTCGATCGCGGTTTTTCTTATCGTTCACGACACGTGGAGATTAGTCATGATTAAAAGGTTTCTCCGTCAAAATCATAATGCTTTCCTCCGCAATTACGTTGATTCATTTAAACAGCGTTTACAATATTAGAGTTACAAACTATAAAATGCCCCAATAAAATAACACAAAACTAGGTTAGATTTATAAAGGGTTTAAAAATGATGAGGGAAAAACTTTAAGATGAAAGATCACACTACAGTAAATAATTTTTACATAGAAAATTACAGAGTTGCAATCCATTTGTTCAATCAAAAATACACAAGCTTTCATTACCAGAGAATCACGAATTCTTATTCCTAATTTCGATAATAATGAACCAATTTTAACAAAATTTTCGATAGATTTACTTACCTTGCTTTTTGCCACATGTATCAACTCAATTATGTAATCGATGTTTTGGAATGTAGTTGATATTAAACACTGTATTGTAGACTAAATTACTAGGATTGTAACGACTGAAGAAACCCGTAGCCTATCTGACTCGTGAGTTGCTGGGCTAGTTTTGTCCAGAGCTTCGCCATGTATTTGTCGCCTAGCTTCGGAGATTGATCGCCGTGTAGCCGTGCAATCGAATCGAAGGGACAGTTTTCGATATGCGAAGAGACTGCAAGAGATGTTAGATGGCAGGTCAAGGGAAGTGAACTGAGCTAAGCTGAGGGAGATGAAGAGGAAGTTGTACAGATGATGGCGAAGGAAAATGTGAACTGGTTGTGTGAGTGGAATATGGAGTAAATTGTTCGCTGGGGTTTTAAGGAAAAGTGTAATGTGTTTTTAAACTTTATGTATTGTTTTTAAGTTGTATCAATGAAGGTGAATAAAGTTGTTAGACGTTAAAGCGTCGCCTCTCGAATCTGACTGGAGTTGAAATACAATTCGTTACAGGATCTTCTAGTACTTTACATGTCATCGAATTTCGCATTAAGTAATGTAAATCTGATGAAAATTTCGTTAAAATATATTTATTATTGTTAAAGTTCTCTAAAAATATCCGAGTTTGAATTAAAGTAGTTTCTATACTAATATTATAAAACAGTAGCGTTTGTTCTTTCTCCTGGTGTTAATTCTGGAACTACAGAACGGATTAAAAAAAGTAATTGGTCATATGCGTGTTTTATTCACGTACAAAGGGTTCCACACAAAATATCAGAACTGTTCAAAGACAATATACTCACATACCTAAAACAATACCACATGCCATAATTTAATATTATTGGTAATTGGAATGAAAAACAATGAATATACCCCCCCTCTAAAACAAGTTTAAACATGGCAGAGAACCAATCATCAAGAAGTCACTGAGTTTGACACGAAAAGTTACTTGTCACTCATATTTGACGTAAATAGTAAACAATTTTAAAGCATTTTAAAAAAGTATGCTGAACAACGCAAAACTTTTCGATTCATTTTCAAAAATGAAAGCATATGCAGGTATGATAATACAAGTGATTTGTTATCGAAAAGTTTTTTCATTATAAATGAATTATATATATTGAATTATAAGCGACTGTTGTCTCAACATTACTGACTTTTAATGTCTTGGAATTATTCTATGAGTTATTTTTCAATATTTCTTTTCAATAATTGAATTCAGTTAGATGAAAAATCTTGATTATCACCATGATTCGTCTTACCTAAAGCAAAGATCTTGTACAAAGTTTGATCTTAGCATTGTGCCAAGCGCGCTTCAAAATGAGGTCGCAAAGTAGCAACACTGTTTTGATCCATGCCGTCGTTTTCTAGATGGGTTTTTAATTAATATCTCAGCTAATTACAGAAACATTTTTTTTTTTTTTGAAAATCATTACCAACAATCCTTCTGCGTCGATAACCCTCAACTCCCTCGCTGAGCGCCAGAAAAATAAGACACATGAGTGCTCTTATAATAGTTCCGTTCTTAAGTATGGAACCTTAATAATGGTGTCAAAATTCTGGTAACCATCTCCTCTCTAACATAGGCTATATTTTTTACAACAATTTCCAAACAATTTTTTCGGTACAACAATTTCCAAAGGGGTGCAAGAACAAATAAAAAGAAAACTGCCCAGTTAAACTGAGGGCATTGAGCTCACAGACTATTCACACTAATTGTATATTATACTCTTATTTCAAAGAATCTAAAATAAGAGAAAAATAAAGATATCAACAATATATTAAGGGGGTCTTCCCCCCGTTACCCCCCCCCCTCATAGTTAACTAATGAACCCCTTAAACTAATCAGGGAAGTCTCTAATTACAATGAATATATATACAAAATTTGAAGAAAATCGGATAATTCTGCATGAAAAACCCATTTATCTAAATTAGGGGGGGATTAGCCCCCCCCCGTCCCCCCCCTTTATACTTAACCAATCAATCCCGAAAACTAATCAGGGAAGCGTCTTAACGCAATGAACCTATAAACAAATTTTGAAGCAAATGGGATAATTCTGCATGAAAAACCCATTTATATAAATTAAGGGGGGGATTATCCCCCCGTTCCCCCCCCCCCCTTTATACTTAACCAATCAATCCCGAAAACTAATCAGGGAAGCGCCTTAACACAGTGAACCTATAAACAAAATTTGAAGGAAAACGGAATAATTCTGCATGAAAAACCCATTTATATAAATTAAGGGGGGATTAGCCCCCCCCCGTTCTCCCCCTTTATACTTAACCAATCAATACCGAAAACTAATCAGGGAAGCGCCTTAACACAGTGAACCTATAAACAAAATTTGAAGGTAAACGGAATAATTCTGCATGAAAAACCCATTTATATAAATTATGGGGGGATTAGCCCCCCTCGTTCCCCCCCCCTTTATACTTAACCAATCAATCCCGAAAACTAATCAGGTAAGCGCCTTAACACAGTGAACCTATAAACAAAATTTGAAGGAAAATGGAATAATTCTGCATGAAAAACCCATTTATATAAATTAAGGGGGGATTAGCCCGCCGTTCCCCCCCTTTATACTTAACCAATCAATCCCGAAAACTAATCAGGGAAGCGCCTTAACACAGTGAACCTATAAACAAAATTTGAAGGTAAACGGAATAACTCTGCATGAAAAACCCATTTATATAAATTAAGGGGGGGATTAGCCCCCCTCGTTCCCCCCCCCCTTTATACTTAACCAATCAATCCCGAAAACTAATCAGGTAAGCGCCTTAACACAGTGAACCTATAAACAAAATTTGAAGGAAAACGGAATAATTCTGCATGAAAAACCCATTTATATAAATTAAGGGGGGGATTAGCCCCCCGTTCCCCCCCTTTATACTTAACCAATCAATCCCGAAAACTAATCAGGGAAGCGCCTTAACACAGTGAACCTATAAACAAAATTTGAAGGTAAATGGATATTTCTATGAAGAGTTATCGCGTTACGTACATACATACATACGTACGTACAGAACCGGCGGGCACATTAAGCTCTCAGGCTTTGATAGCCTGTGAGCTAAAAACATTCTAAAATTACGGTTTCTACGATATTGTTTTGGTTCTGGAAATTTGAAATGTGGTCTAACGGTTACTTTAAACAGATGTAAATGCTAAAAATTTCTAAAAATTTCGAAATTAAAAAAGGGGAAAAGAGCAGGAAACGTTCTAAATTACAATTTACTTTACAGTTGGTCTAGAAACATGAAGTTTGGCATGGTTGTTACTTTAGAGGCTTAAATGCTAGCCTAGTTTGCAGGAGCAAAAAAAAAAAAAAAAACGTTCTAAAATCGCGATTTGTGAAATACAGTTGGTATAGAAGCTTGGAATTTGGCATGGTGGCAACTTTTGGGATGTAAATGCTCTCTAAGAACGATTTCTAAAGAAATTCTAAATTTAAAAGGATGAAATGAGCGGAAAATGGTATGAAAATGATCTAAAAACAATTAATTTAGGAATTGTTTTGTGCTACACATGTGAAATTTGGATCGGCTGTTACTCTAGATCAGGGCTGTCCAACGCAGCGCCCTTTGAACGTTTTATTGGCGCTCTTTTGAAAGTTACCAGTTACTATTATTTTTTTTTAAATAAAATTCCACTTTAAAGGATGATTTATTTAAAATCCTTGATATTTGAGTGGAGAGCAACTTTTTCTCTGGAAATGTATTTCACGCATCAAGGACCAAAAATGTACTTTAAAAATTTAACCATGTGTTATTGCGTTTCTTCACTAATTTATAGTTATTATTTATAAAAGTTTTTATCAAAATTATGACGATAGAAATTGGTAATAGTTGGCACTAACCTTTTTAATATGTTAAGAAATAAAATTTATAAAAATAAGATTTCTAACCCCTCCTTCCCCTCTTTAATGCATGGAAGTGTTAGAAAAGTAATTTCTGAAACATAAACATTTTATCATTTTATCATGAATCAACCTAATTATCATCCGATAAAATAAATAAAAGACTGCAACGAGGTGATGAAATCGAACACGTGTACCGGCAAAGAAGTATTTTTCTACATCTGTGAAATACTCGTTAAAAAACTGATGACTCTTGTGAACTCTAAAGTTCAAGGCTCAGTGACGTCATACTTGACTATGATTTTTCTCATCTTAGAACTAAATAAAAACAGTCTCTAACTAGCTCTGTTTGATTAAAGAACTGCAGAAAAATTCACTGCAGATAAATTGTTATAACTAATAATAGTTTAATGTAAATTTAATAAATCTTTTTTTTTTTCTTTTTCTTTAATAGTGTGATTAAATAGTGTGAATCAACTATTTTTGCAGTTTAATCAGTTTGTGAAACACTTGTGTTTGTGGAATTATATTATCAAAATTGGATTACGCAACGTTCCGACATACATTGGATTAATGACGTTCGCCGCGTACTTAACAGGTATGAGAACTTTCATTACCTATACTAACTGTTATGAAATTTAAAGGATTTATCTAATATTTATGAGAAGCACCTATTGCCGTAGTTCACAATTTTCTATTAGGAAGTTCAATTTTTTTTGTTGTTGTAGCTGTTGTTCTTATATTGGTCCATTAACTATTTTTTAAGAGAAGTACAGAGGAGCAATTTTCTCTCCCAGACCTTTGAAAGTTTTGGTATAATTTTTCTCATTTTGCATTAAAAAAAATCGATAAAATCGTGCGAAATGGTTCAATGAAAGCTTTTCCAGGCCAATCTCTCTGTAAAAACCCATGGATTGGTTACATCACGCCTGTCTTTTATAACGCTAAATTCACGGCTCCAAAATAAGTCAAGGAGTATTTTTATGTCCTCCCCCCCCCCCCCCCCCCCAAAAAAAAAATAATATCTCTGATTTTCATTTTTTTATTATAGCGAGATTAAAGTTTCCCGCCCCTTCCCTACAAATATTTTTCAGATAGGCCCTCAAAGAAAATGTATAATTCGATATTTACTACAGTTTATAATTTTTCTGATTATTTTTTTTACATGGAGATCCTGAACCATCATAGGAGTCTTATGTCTTCCAATTCTGTGGTCTGCGTTTTTGTCTTCACAAAACTGCTTGAATAGATTCTCTCTCCCATTTGTCACATCTTATAACAGATTTCAATATATCATTAAGAATATGTGAAATGTTTTTAGATACTAAACTATCTCACTGGATGACCGCAATGCACAAGAAGCATTTCTGGATTCTCCTCTTTCATCAGTTTTAAGCATCCACTTCTCTTACGCATCGTAACTGGAGCACCATCTGCAGCGCAAGATGTTATATTTGTCATTGGTATACTATTTATATCTAAGTCATTTTTCAATGTATTAAACATATCAGATAAAATAGTGGTGCTCTCTAATGATTTACAGAAAAGCATTTCTTCAGTGAATTCACCACTATCAATATATATTTGCCACTGTTTGTATTTGCATCGCATAAAATGCCTGTGTATCGCTAATAACAAAGTGAGAGAGCACTGTTGCATGTTTTGAGACATGTTAATAATGGCGCCCTTCATTCTCTTGTGTGAAAAGAACTGAAGTGCGCCCCTGATTACTGAAAGGTTCGACAGGCCTGTTCTAGATCATCCAGAACAGTTTTCTAAAAATTCGAAATGTAAAAGATGATGCAAGAACAAAACAGTTCTAAAATTACGTTTTGTGTGATATAGTTGGTATAAATGCTTGGTTTTTGACATAGTGGTTACTTTTAAGATATAAATACTCGTAAAAAAAAAAAAAAAAAAAAAAAAAGTGAAATGAGCAAAAAACGTTCTAAAAATGTTCTAAATCATAATATATTTAGAACATTTAGGGCTAGAGTTTTGAAATTTTATATGGATGTTACTTAAGAGGCGTAGATGCTCGCCCAGAATTTATTTTTTTCAATTCAAAATTTAAAAGAATGCAACAGTAAGAAGCATTCTAAAATTGCGATTTATGTGATACAATTGGTATGGAAATTTGGAATTTTGCATGATGATTACTTTTATGTAGTAATTGCTTCCTTAGAACATTAAAAAAAAAAAAAAAATTAAAAGGATGAAATGAGCGGAAAACTTTCCATAAACGTTCTAAATTATGATTTAGTTGAAACTGTTAGTGTTAGAAACTTGAAATTTAGTATAGAGATTATACTTTTAAGATGCAAATGCTCCGCTTAAAGAGTTTATTATAAATGGGAACTTTAAAGGTGTGAAACAGCTGAAAGCATTTCAGAAATAAATTACTATTTATTTAGAACCTCACGTCATATCTCGCCTTTCGAAGACGATCCTTTTTCTATGCTAAAAGTAACTAAACGTCTGTATTTCGACACAATCTTTTAAAAGCATCTTGAAAGATCAAATTTACAGCACCTACAAATATTTTGAAACGCTCCGATGAATAAAAGTATTAAAAATAAATCTGAGACATTTTCGATGAAAATGCTAAAAGAAAGTTAAGTGTTTCGGCGTGGGTTCGCTCGGCTTCGGCTCATGTTTTCACTATTAAATGTGATTAAGTGTGTGACTTAGTCTTTTTTTATGTGACTCTGTGTTTCTGTGATTCTGTTCTCTTTGACTTTAGTCAAAGACCGACTTTTTTCACGGAATTTTAACGAGGGTTGGATGCAGTTATATTTACAATCGAATAAAATTTCAGAAAGTTTCAGTTCAGAAAGGACAATAACTTTTTTTTTGTTTTTGTTTTTTGTTTTTTGTTATTTTAAAGGACAGGTCGCAAAAAAAAAAAAAAAAAAAAAAAAAAAAAGCGAGAAGACAACATTTTTTTTACAGCTAGATATCAATATTTTTCCACGGTCTGTAAAACCTTTATATTTATAACTAATGGAAAATTCATAGAATTCAGACAATAGTGGTTATTTTTTTAAAAAACTATGTAACGAGAGACCCTTACGAAGGAAAAAAAAAAAAGAAAGAAAGAAAGTATCTTTTAAAAATGCTTTTCCCTCCAATAACCAATATTTTTAGCGATAATTTTATTTCAAAATATAAAATAGATATAAGATATATAACCATACATATTTGAGGTATTTATCCTGGGTATGGCTAACTGTTTTTTTCTAGAAAATTTCGATATTTCGCATTAGAAGAAAGAAAAAAATATTTCCTTGTTAGAATGGGGTAAATATCTGCTTCTTTGCTATTGTACCGTTCAAGAAAAGAAAATACTTTTACAGGCGTATGATAAGAATTCATTCGGTAATCTTTTGAAATAGTAGAATGGATGTCTAGATGAAGGTCCTATGTTACAAATTTTGGAAAATTGGGTTTTTTGTCGGAAAAGGGTCTATGTAGAATGATTCTTGATTACCTAGTGTTAAAAGTCACAATTTCATAATATACAAGATTGTTTACTTTAAATAGAAAATTAAAACAACAAACTAAAAACAATATTATTACTTTCCTTACCCACCTAAATAGTTTTTTTTATTACTCTTCAATGCTCCACATGAAGACAAAAGATGAGGATAAGTAAGATCGGAAGAACTTGCCTATGATGAACTATGTGCTCAGGTAACATCGCTAATTAATGGCATTAATAGTTTTCCTTCATTTCTGTAAAATTTTCAATTTGTAACATAGGCCCTTCTTCCAGATATACATCCAATTATGGCTGATTCGAGGTAAGGTAATTAAATTATGTAATATCTCCATTCTTTACATTACTAATTTACTATCAGACATTATGGCATGTCAATCTTTTAAAATATGGTAAAAAGTTCTATAAAAAAAGCTATCGAAATCAGTTACCATCTAAAGTAGAGGTATGTAAACGATATGACACGTGCGTTAATTGACTCTCGATGAAAAAAAAAAATGTTAGAAGACGTGGAAAAACATAGGGAAAAGCGTTGGACTATAGGGATTCTATCAATCCCGAGTCAGATAAATAAGTAAAGGTAGGAGTGAGCTTGAGGAGTGACAACTGAGGATGCTCTAGTGAAAGCGAAAACGTTCTTGTGGTGGTGGGTTGTTTTTATAAATCTTTTTTAAATATTTGTGATTGTGGATTGTTTTAATATAACTTTTTAACATATTTTAAAAGATTGATCTGCCATAATGTCTGATAGTAAATTGATAATGTAAGGAATAAAGATATTAAATACAGACATTGAAATTGAGATATAGAATATCTTTTTAATAAATTATATAATATAATTAAATACCACACTAATTAATATATATATATATATATCGTAAAACATATCTTATGATAAATTGAAGTTTTCGTAGGAAAAAAAGAGAAAAGTCTGACAGCAAAAGAGAAAATAAACTATTAAATCTTAATCATTTAGCTTGTACAGGAAAAAAAACAAAAACAAAAAAAGAACAATCTTTAAAAGAGAAATTTAAATATTTAGTCATGTGAATGTTTAATAATTTTAGTTCAAACTATTTCTCAAAAAGAAAAAAAAAAAATCATCTGCTGGCATCGAGATCTCCGGTTCCGGCGCAAATACTTACACTCAAGTTTCATAAATATTTTAAGAATTAACTAAAGTATTTTTTTCTATGCAAAATTTTAAATTATGCTATAATATTTACTTTTGTGATGAGGCTTGGTGTGATAAAGTTACATTTCTTACCTTTCAGTGTTTGAATACTCTTAATAAGACCGTGCGAGAAAATCCTGAAAAGAATCTGCTTTTGCAGATGCTGTTAATGCTTCGAATTGAAAAAAAAATGGCTCTGGAAGGAAAAAGGTTAAAAAAGAACAAGTGGGTAAGTGTGATCGAAGATAGCACAAAGGGTTTCGTTTAATATTCCTTTCAAAACACTTTATCCTTTCTTTAATAAATCCAAATAAATTTCATTTAGCAAAAAAAAAAAAAAAAAAAAAAAAAAAAATCTTTTTTATAAAGTAAAAATTTACCTGTCTATTTTTCGTTTTTGCCCGATAGTGTATACTCTGTCATAATAATGTCTGTCATGTGAACTAAATGTGATATTTAAAAAAAATAATTTCAAAATTAAACATGTTTTACACCTTCAAAATGTTAAAATATGCGAATATTTCCATAATCGGGTTTTTATCATGATTCAATACGTTCATCAAACTCATATATTTACTATTCTCTATTACTCATATTGATACTCGCTTTGTATTATTATCAAACATTTGAGAAATCCGTTAAACTTCCGATATGACGTCAGATTAATTTTCCTTTTAATTCTCTAATGACGTGATATTAATCCGCTTTCCGTACATACCCATACTCATACTCCTTGTATTATTGAGAAATCTTTGAAAATTTTCGTTTTATTTCCCATATGACGTCATAATATTTTTTTTTTTTTCAATTGGTGAAACTTTTTATTTCATTTCATTTTTCACGTGGAAAATCTTTCAACAGAAATTTAATTATTGTAGAAAGAATTTTATTGTGGATTTTTAATTAATTGTTGGCAACTACTCTAACGAAAAATGTTCAAATTTAATAGTAAAAGACTGTTAGAATTTTGGTTTTTTATCTCTATTTATTAAAATAATACGATTTTTTTCAAATTTTAATATTTTGAGCTTCATAGCTGATGTTCAGTTATATATACACAAAGTTTCAACTCTGTAAGTTATATAGGTTCTAAGAATGGCTCTGTGACGGACAGACAACGGAGCGGTATTAATAGGGTTTCGTGAGATGAACGAAACCCTAAAAAAAGGGCAGAAGAAATGCTTAAACTAGTGAAAAAAAAAAGTTAACTGGATTAAAAAAAATAGTAATAAAATAAAATATTTTACAAACTTTAGATTTATTGTGCACAAATTTTAAAGGATTCACCATTTATTACGTGATGTTCCATAATCGGGACTTCCAAATCGAAATTATAAGGATTTTGTTTTTCCATTTCAGGCACGGGACGCTAAAAAAAGGGGGGGGGGGTTGAAAAACGCTGGTTTTAGGACTATACTTTACACTGTTCAAAATTTGCAGCAAACTGTCCAGTCATTCGACCGATTTTATGAAAAACGGTTACATAAAAGTAATTTAACCTTATTTTGACCATATTATTCCCCATATTATGATCAGAATAGAGTTAAATTTCGGCTATGTTACCGTTTTCTATAAAAATGGGCGAATGACTGGACAATTTGCTGCAAATTGTTAACAGTGTATTTAAAATTTTCTTGCAATCATTTCATTTCATTTTATTGTAAAAGCTATTCCTTATCTAGTAAATTATGTAAAATCTTATGCCAATGTGATAACTGTTTTAGCTTCGTAAGGAACGAAGCACTGTTCCCTGAAGATGAAAAGAAAAAGGGAAAAACTCTGAAATTTCTTAATAGTTCCTTCTTTACTGAAAATTAAAAGAAGCGCTAATTACATATGGAGCATGTTGCCAGATATTTTGTTTCTATTTTAAAGAAAAGCTAATACATCTACACTGCCGTTGGAGTTACACATGATGCACTTACTTTTGTCATTAAAGAGACTACGTTTAAGTGCTATCATCATTGCTTAAAAAATTAACTCCGATGAACATTAAGAGATGATAAGGAACGGGTACCCAGTGGCAACGGCAAGGAAACAGCAATAAACATCAGCAACTGAGCTATGTTATTATAATTCTCTGTGGAGCACAATTAGTGCAAATTATCGCACCCAGAGACAAAGGCAAGACGCACTTCTAGCATTAGTGCTTATGTCATTAAGTCAGTTACGGTCTCGGTTAATTCTTGCGCGTGAAGCGGAAATGCAAGCGAATGAATCAATTGAACGGATGAGTCGGTCACGCGACAAGAATGATATGGTGTCCGAAGAAAAATTCAAAAAAATTTTTCTTTCTGCACGCATTTCTCTTAAGAATCGCTAACACTTTGTTTTTTGCAAAATATATTCTCAAGTACTCAAACTTGCTACTTTCTGACGCATTCACGAAATCATTTTCATTCGTAATCAGTGTAGAAAATACGGATGTTATTACTCATATTCTAAGGAATTGAACAACATTTAGCATTTTGCTAATATGAAAAAAGACAGAGAAAATCTGTGTGAAAATACAGTCAAATTTGGTGTTTGGAATCGGATTTTACTATTCTGTATCGATTCTACTAATAAGTATATTTTAAGCAACACTTAACATTAATTACGAAAGGGATTTTTTTTTTAATTTTTAACATGAATAAAAATTTATAAGAAAATAGAAAGTACTTGGATGAGTTCTATATATGTAAGAAGGATTCGCGTTCTTAACGCGGTTTTCAAAAAATATTTTTCCCCGCTTAACAAAGTACAACGTTTTGACACGTTAAGAGACTCACTTTTAAACGTAAAAGCATGACACTTACAGGGATTATTATTCAATTAATTTGTAATCGAACAGTTTTTCCCATTTTTCAATATAGGAATTAAATTTTAAGTTATAAGCTAGTTTTCTCAGGACGGCATTATCTTTTCTTTCCCGTACTGTCGCGTCCGGAAATTTGGTTCAAAACTCCAACTTTGACAACATTCTCTAAAAGAGCTACCTTTATCAAAAAAGGAAAATTTTTTATTTGACATGTAATTATTTTTTTTAACTCGGAAAACATTTTTAATAACTTGTAAATTTTTAAAAACTTTTATAATAGTAGTAAAATATTTTTGTTCGACAGTTTTTTAGTATTACATAAAAAGTTTTCGTTGATACATTCAACTCCGTTTTAAAACATAGAAACGACACAATCGAAATTCACTAGCATTAAAATCATGCCCCCTATCTGATTAAATTTTTCATGGTTATTAAACGTGAAACATGGGTGAAGACGTTGGTTTTGTTGGCTAAATGATTTTAACCAGTACATTATTAAATTCGGTTTAATATAGTCAATGCATTATCCTCAATACAGTAGATAAGTTTTAATAATAATACAGATTCGTTTTCGGGTACATTACCAAGTGTACATTTTTCCTTAATTACGCGTGGTAGATGAATTGTATACATATGATAAATAAGTTTCTTATTAAAATCATAAGCTTTTTCTTTTAAATTTTCTAGTTGACAATCGTGTAAATCAAAATGTGAATAATTTTTTTAATTTTTAATTCGCATAACACAATTATTATAATTCATCACTAAAACTGTGTTATTAGCAATAAATGCTGTGCTTTTATATTTCAAATTAAACACGAAATGTTTATATTGAAATTCTTACCGTGAATTAATATCCATAAATATTCTATTTTTTGTTGAAATTTCGTCACTGATAAACACATTGCGTTTAATCTCTCCAATATGCACATAATATTGACGATTATTTTGCTTTAAATATAAAAATATAATGTCAGAAGTTCAATCTGAAACACAGTTAAATTGCGAGATTTGATATATTTGGTTTTGGGAATGCCATTCGAGAAGTTAGTGGGAGGGGTTATGCATTGTAATTGTTCACTAGGATGTGAAATGCCACTTGCCGGTTTTTGTAATTGTTCATTCAATGAAATTAAGTTGCTTGCAGGGGTTGAGGTAAATGCAAGATTCCAAATTTTTAAAATCAATGTCTTTTAAAAATGTGTTCAAATAGCCCATAGCAGAAGTTGACTCACAGCAGGAATCGGAGAAAGTTGTTTCGTCATCATCACAATCTATACTAATAAAATAAAGTTTCGCTCTGTGTGTGTCTGTTGGCGATGACTAGGAAAATTTAGCGCACCTAGAAGTCTGTAAATTTAGATTTAGGTAGTCCAAACCCTCTCTTGGTGCACCTGACACTCAGAATTTTAATATTTTGATAATAAGCGTAGATATTAATTAGATTCTCATTAACCATCCCTTCTAAAATGACATCTTTTAAATCAAAATGGCGAAAGAAACGAACCGGCGCATTGGATTTGCAAGCGGAAATGAACGAATTCGAAATTAGTTTACTATTTGGCGAATTTTAAGAAAACTAATTAAGATATCAATCTGAAAATTTCTGAGCATATGTAAAAAAAAATTCTGCATCCGTCTATGCAATTTTTTAAAATTCGGCCGGTAATTTTTCTTAATTTATGCAAAAAACTGCTAAAAATCTGCTGGCGCCAGTGAAATAAATCCGAGAAAATTTCAGACAGGGATCTGCTTTCATTAAAAACTGAACTAAAAAAGAGATATGTTTCTCTGGCCGATCCCTCCATTTAATTTGCTAAAATGAAAGGAAATAATTGCCAATTTTTACTAATGAGTAAAAATTTAGATAACTAAGATATACTCTCTTTAAAAAATCCAGCGATTTTAACTCAGACAGAGTAATTTTTCACTCCTTTCCAGTATTAAAAATGCACTTATCCTATAGGAGTGAATTTCATCCTTTTTGCGGAGTGGTTATTTCCACTCCTTTTTGATAAGTCATTTTCACTCTTTTTTCGACTAAATTACATACTCACACAAAATGTGTGATTTCACTCTTATTTTGAGAAATTACTGTTTTTTTTTTAACATTATTTAATACAAAAGGAATGATTTTTTTTAACTAACTTTGATTCGTAAGGTACTTATTTTTTCTTTATTTATTTATTTTTTTTTTTTTGGTCTTAGCTTTGCATTTTAATATGCATAAATAACATAATTGAAGATAAATTTTAGAAGAGATTTCATAAAATTTTTAACATTAAGGATTTATAAAAAAAAAAAAAAAAAAAAAAAAAAAAAAAAACTGATTATACATATATTGACAAGATTTTTTTCCTAAAACAATATTATAAGATTCGTTGTTTTTACTTTATCTTTCTTATAATAAAATTATTTCTTGTACTTTTACATTGTATATATAATTTTAGCATTACTTAACGTTATTCTTTTAACTATAAAAATATGAATTTCTTTAATTATTTCTTATATTATTATATATTAGTATATTTTACTCATGGCATAGAAAAATATTTGTAGAACACAGAATCCATAATAATAAAAACATGTTTTTATGCGTTTTAAATTTAGGATATATGTTCTATGTTTGTTAAAATATTTAATCAATACAAGTATCTATTATGTTCAAGTATTTATTATGTATACAAAGGTGCACATCTATACTTTATGTGTTTTGGAATTTACATAATATTATGCAATGTAGTATGAAATAGTGAAGCGAGTAGAAATAGCAATCTGAGATAAACGTTGTTAGTGCAGTTAGACTTTTGAATATGCATAACTTATACCACAAAAAATAACAATTCAAAAAAGCATTTATATACATATTTATGTTAAAGTTAGTTATGCCAAAAATTAAATTAACAACATTTTTTATTAATATTTTCTGTCAATTTTTAAAATTATCATTCACATTTCGTACTATTTACATAATAGTATGTAAATTCGAAAACAAATAAATAAAATATAGATGTGCACAATTCACAATATAAAGTTTACTATTATCAGGGGAATACGATTATTTTCTAGTTCTTATATAAATGTATATTTACAAATGCTTAAGCGTAAAAGTAATCTTTTAGAGTATATTGGATAAATTAACGGATTCTAATAAATACTTGTACGTACTGGGAATATTTTAAGAAAAATAGAACATATATCCTAGTTAAAAAAAATAATGTTTTTAATATCATGAGTCCTGTGTTCCACTAATATTTATCCGTGTCATGAGCAATATATATTAATAAATAGTAATATAAACAGCAAATAATATTTGTTTACATAAAGTAAATCTGAATTAAAGTAATTAGTATACAGTTTGAATACGATAAAACTATATTTTCAAGAGTATTTTATTAATTATAATAAATCACTTTAATTTTTTCAAAATTAATTGTACGAAATCATAATATGACACCCAGAAAACATTGAGTGCATTTTATTTATATTAATAAAACAAAAAACGACAATTAAAGAAACTAATGTTTCATGTTTAATAGTAACAACGTAAAATAATGCCAAAATTATATATACGATGTAAAAATAGAACAAGAAATATCATTATACGAACGATAAAATAAAAATGTACCTTAGGAGAAAAAACTTTTTCTGGTATGGCTAGTGGCCATCTTGCTTTTTTTTGTGGGGGAAATGAAATGTAAATTTCTTCTATTCTTTATTATAATTATTCTTGCTTCTGCGGACACGACATGTCTACCCCATTTTTAAATCCATGAAATAAAAATACTAATGAACTTATATGTTTCAGAGTAGCACTAATTTAACAAAAAGTAATTTTAACGATGAGCAGTGACAAGGCAATCATGCTGACATTATGCCTGACAAGACGCCGAATCCCGAAGCCATTCTCTTTTCAAACTGGATCCCCCGCCAAACCAAATATCACATGACAGAATTACAATCAATAGGAAAGTTCTCTAATCACTCCTTTTAGAGTATTTCCCTACTTCGATTCAAAACCGGAGTATTTTTGCATATAGCTCCAATGCAGATGATTTATCAAACCAGTTATTTTCGGAAAGCGTTCCTTTTTGAGAAAGTCGGTACTCAGAAGGAATGAATATCCTCCCTAAATATTACGTTCTTTTATTGAGTGAATAATTCATTCTTTTGAATTAAGAGTGTAGATTTGAAATTGAAGATGGGAAGTGTTGTCATCTGGCCGGCTATTTTAGCGTAGTGTCTTCGTTATGTTCTATAATTATCAGAAAAATTTAATTATTTTTTTAATGATCGCGTTAATGTAGGTGAAGGTGGTTTTCTTGAACAAATTATTCATTATATTTGCGGGTATGGGGAGGGAGGGGGTTAACGCCTTGCACTGAGATTGTTATTATCTCGGGCTCGGGCAACGCCGCCGGGCGGGTATACCCGCTAACTATAAAAAAAAATAGCTAGCTAGTTAGAAAATATTTGGGATTGTAGAATACTTAGCTACCTTAAGTTCTATAGCAGGTAAGTCCTTGTCAAGGGAGTGTTGCACAGTTCTCGTCTATATGAGAAAATTCTAATCTTGGCATTTTAAACTCGTTTAGATAAGTAACTGAATTAGGTAGATTTCGTAAGAAATACTACCTATTACATTCTCACCTAAGTTGGAAATTTTGAAAAATTTTTGCAGATCTACGCCGATCATGACTCCCAGAACCCAAAACCACCCCCAGTTCAAAACTTTATATATATATATATATATATATATATATATATATATATATATATATATATATATATATATAAACTTATTGCAAAAATTAACCATTGAAACAGAAATAACTGACCAAATGCAATGAAATTATTACCCATATATATATATATATATATATATATATATATGTCACTTTTTTCTGACCACGATAACTGGAAAAATTCCGCATAAATCTCTTCCAAACTGATACATAAAATCAAGGGTCATAAAATCTCGGTCAAGTTCGTTAATGGGCAAAATCGAACCAAGGGGGGGGGGGAATCGGGGCTTTTTGTGAAAACAGAAAAACCCTCATAATTTCTTTATTATTATACGTATCGAATCCGTTTAAAGTTATTATTACTTCTAGGAAAAGGGCCGAAAATTTATGTATGACAGATTTTTGATATAATTAAAAATGGCCCAAAGGGGGGGTGGGGGAAGGGGGGTTTTAGAAGAAACAAAATTCATAACTTCGTCAATTCCCAAGATTTCAAATCCGCTTAAATTTATTATAAATCCTCTTAATATTATCTAAAACTTTTATATTGACAAGTTTTTTATAGGACCAACTGTTATAGCAAAAAAATTAAAAAAAAAAAATCCCTGCCGGCTACCCCTGCAAACAAGTTAATTTTCGAAGTAGGCGGTTCCAACTCCCGCATCTTTTCGAAACTGATACATAAAATCAAGGGGCATAAAATCTCGGTCAAGTTCGTTAATGGGCAAAATCGAACCAAGGGGGGGGGGGGGAATGGGGGGGACCTTTTGTGAAAACAGAAAAAACCCATAATTTCTTAATTATGATACGTATCGAATCCGTTTGAAGTTATTACTTCTAGGAGAAGGGCCGAAAATTTATGTATGACAGATTTTTGATACAATTAAAAATTACCTTAAGGGGGGGGGGGGGGAAGGGGGGTTTTAGAAGAAAAAAATTCATAACTTCGTCAATTCCCAAGATTTCAAATCCGCTTAAATTTATTATAAATCCTCTTAATATTATCTAAAACTTTCATATTGACATGTTTTTTATAGGACCAACTCTTATAGCAAAAAAAAAAAAAAAAAAAAAAATCCTTGCTGGCTCCGCCTGCAAACAAGTTAGGTTTCGAAGTAGGCGGTTCCAACTGCCGCATCATCGCAAAAAGGTAATTTCTTCCGCAATTCCCGACAAACAGGCGTCCCACTGTCTGCGTCTTTGAAATCTACCTGTGCCTGTAGGCCGAGCCGTCAGAGATTTTTTTTGTTTGGTTGTTTCCAAACGTTGACACTTTGTCGAAGAAGATGCCGGGATCTTTTCAGCAAATCCATTATTATAATAAATCATCATAGTATTATCATAAATCATTAGAGTATTATCATAAATCATTAGAGTATTATCATAAATCATTTTAACATATGAAATTTAGAAAAAAATTTAATGTAAAAAAAGTAATTGAAAGCTTTGTTGAAAATACAAGTAAAAATGCATTTAGTTTGGTGCTACCAATTGAGCATAAATCTTTTTAAACTTATGAAATGTACAAGTTTTTGAAATGTAAAATAATTAACTCAAAAAATGACCTTCGAAATACAATTGATACAATTAATTTAAAACTTCTTTGAAAATTCAATTAAAAATATTTTTAGTCGGTTCCTCTAATACTGTACAACACGGCTAAAATTCACTTCGAAAAACTCTTGGAAAAACACTACGCGATAGCAAGATAGTTCAATATAAATCCGCAATCATCACCATATATAATTTGATATTATAGTGCATTCGACGTGAAAAATACAATATCTTTTAGAGGCTGGCAAGGGCAAGCTAACAAAATATAAACGACATGTTTTCTGCTGTGTCTAAAAAGAAACTCTTGAACAAAAAGCTGATTTGTTGAATGCATAACGCGACCGTAAAACGAATCAATACCATTGCTATTCATACATCGACCGAAAGGCTTGCTGTGTTTAAAAAGAGCTCCTGCTCAGTATTTTTATTTGCTGAATGGATCATGTGACCGCGTAAAATAAACCACTGAAAATCGTCGCTCCGGATAACTGTTTTTGTCAAACGGCAAACTACAAATTCAGCCTTATTTTCGCGCCACGGAAGAGAAATATATTATATAGATAATAGTGTATCACTTATGCTTGCAAATCAACGAAGAAAATACTCAAGTTTAAGTGAAAATGGGTGCGTAAAACTATGAAAACAGACATAAAGCACAATAACGTTATGCAGGCTTATTATTTAATTTTCTTCTAATCTACACTTAATCTATGGTGTTAGAAAAATGACAGTTTTCTGTCAAAAATGACAAATGGACAGCTTTGAAATGAAAAAGAAAGAATAACGGATATTTCCTATTAAATTTTTAAGGACTTTTGACGCATTCATCGTCGAATTATCAAAATGTGTGAAATTGAATAAAAGTCGCGAGAATGGCGGAAAACTTCATTTGCGATTCCAACTGCAATTTTCCACATTTATCGGGGTTCGTTTATGATTTCTTAAAAGGTTTGCATGGGATCTAATAATGTTATGGCCGACCTTTCCTAACCAATAAAAAATTTACGAAATCTTCAACGAAATTTGGCCTAGCTCGACTCAGTTTCTGAAAAATATAGCAATACTTCTTAACAAAAATTATCTTACAATTTAAATTCTTTTAAAAGAGTGTTGCCTACATATTTATTAAAAATTTTTAAGTACAGGATTATTCAGATTAATACGTCAAAATGCCAATGGACAGGGCTGCCATTGACAACTATTTTTATATTCTATTTGTGCTATTTTTTACAAACAATAATATTTGTCACACACTTCTACAACTTCAGGAGAAATCTACCGCAAATATATAATATTTTTTTAATAGTGGTGTGCAAAATTGAATTTTAAAAAATAGTCGCCAGGCAGTCCTGCATGAAATACCGATAACAACATTAATGATCACTTACAGACTTAAACAATTGCATTCAAATTAAGACTTGTTTTAAAAAAATAATGTTGTTTAGAATAAAAGGAAAGAGATGATTAAAAAATAATTATTTTAAAGATTTATAAGATTTTTAATAAAAATATTTCTCTGTAGTTTATTAAAATATAATAAGTTTCTATAGAATTCGTTAAACAAATGTACAAATAATGTATCACTATTATTTTTACAAAACATTTATCATTCAAACGTGACCTGGAAAGAACGAAGTCTAGACCCTCCTGAGTGCATAGAGCCTGCAGGAAAAAAAAAAAAGCCTAGAAGGGCTCGAAATTTGGCCCAGGCCCAGATCTGTGCAGATCTTCAAATCTGAACTGTTCTAGTTTTCTATCTATGTTTGATTGCAGTTATTTGCTAGCAGATTGTCAGTTTATTGCGGGTAGCTGAACAAGAGTCCTGCATCGGGTCTGGTTACCCGTTTTTACCCGCATCCGACTCGACCCGCGGTTCGGGTCGGCGCTAAATTTTTTCGCTGTGGTTCGGATTCGGGTCAGATTGACTTCTACTTATTCTTGCAGGCTGGGTTCGGATTGGTTTCGGGTTGGGTTTTACCTATTGCGGGTCGGGATTGGGCGAGTTCACCTGATTTTTCAAATGAATATCTAAGATACTTGTCGGATTCCCCTTCTCTGTTCACACAACTTTGAAGTATAATCCGGTACTTTAACTAGCTGCCCACCACCGATATGAATACGTGATATCGGTCACGTTACGTGAGGTATATAAAAAAAAGAACCTAACTCTTTCAATTAAACTTAAACTAACACTTTATTTACAATATTTACACTTAAAACTCGGATGTAACTTATCCGGTTCAACATTAAATAAAAAAAATACAGAAACTACTTTCTGTGCCCTGCTAAGCTATGTTAGTTAACTCAGAACCGAGATTTCTATTAATCTCACACACGCTTTCTCTCTTCCCTTCAAGAGACCTGGTTCCACACACGTTCCCAGAGCTCCTCTCTGAATAACCAACACGTTTTACTCCTACGTTCAAACTAAAAACTCACTCCCGTAAACTGCAGGGCACCCTTTCTCAACCGGGCCCCTCCCCTCTCTCGGCCAGGTGTTTTTCTTTCCTTGACTGAAGATAATCTCCTTTTTATCGATTTGTCCTCTTATAGAAATGGGGGAGATCTCTCTTATCGATGAACTTACCATCACAAAGGACATACTTCTTCCATTATATTAAACATTCTTTCACCTCCGATAACGTCACCCACCTAATCGGATTAATATTTTAGTTAAGAAAGCTTTTGCAGTACACAGCAGATACACATACAATAAGATAATACCCTAACAATAGTTTTTAAGTCTATAGATGCCAGGGACACCTGACAATACTTTTTCAGATTAAAAATCTATATGCAATAAAAGCTCAATAACGGACACTCCCGAAAAGCGGACACCTCTAGCACAAGCGAACACTTTTTCAATTCCTAACACTTACACTGCTGGACAATTGCTAAGGACGGATAACACCATCACCCATAGCAACCACAAAATGAAAGGAAGCAAAATTTAGAAAATTAGAATAAGTGCGGGATATAGTAAGAATAGGTGTACGTATGCAAATTTTCTTTTCCACGTCTGTTCATCACGTGATAGCGCTGATAAGAACATTAAAGGATTTTACGCGTGTGAACAGTTGTTGTTCCAAGTAAAAGTTTTACAGGAATGACTTAATTGACGAACTTGAAATTTTCAACATGTCTTCCCGATATCACTTAGATGATTTTATGCGTGACCGAATTATTGGAAACGTCGAAGAAGGGCGAAAAATAACAGATGTTGCCTTTGACATCGCCCACAGCGTTGTTTCACGGCTGTGGAAATCATTTAAAACTACTGGAGTGTGTAGCAGGCGTCACGGGGGCGGTCGTGTTAGAAGTACGACGCCTGCAGGAGATAGGTACATTGTCCTATCGGCAAAAAGGAACCGACGCACCACAGCTCAGCAGGTGTCAAATCAGTTTCTTGCTGCCACAGGGCAGCAGATCTCCCAAAAAACTGTAGCCAGACGTTTGAGGGACGGAGGATTATACGCCCGCAGACCTGTTGTGTGGGTCTCATTGACCAGACAGCAGCGTACTGCCCGTTTGCAATGGTGTTGTGAGCATCGCAACTGGACTGAACAGCACTGGGCATGTGTACTATTCTCAGATGAGAGTAGGTTCAGTGTGTCATCGGATTGTAGACGCCAACTGATCTGGCGTGAGAGTGGTACTGCTTATCGACCAGAAAATACCCCGCAAGGGGACCGATATCCGACATGCAGTGTCATGGTATGGGTCGGCATCATGATCAATGGCCGCACGCGCCTACGGCGTGGATACAGCGGAAACGGTCGTAGCTGTCACAGTCGCAGGTCTGCGACGGTCGCAAATCTGAAATTTGCGACCGGCACAAAAACTGTGATACAGCGGAAACACTTGAGACCGTCGCAAGTGGGTCGTAAAGATGTGACTTCCGGTTTCTTGTATATCGATTATTTTCAAGAAACTTATTTCTGCGCATGCGTATGTTTTGCAGATTGAAGGGAGGGGAGAGGGGTGGTTTGTTTGTTTACATTCGCAAAGAAATGATTATACAAATATTTTGAGGGTTAATGCGCGTGCTAATTTATTTTTTACTTAAAAAACGGAAGGCAGATAATATAAAAATGATTTTTTTTTTTTTTAACGCTCTTCTTTCGCTATTATTATTAAATGTTTGAGGCATGCACAGGGGGTTTCACAAGAGATATAGTTGTATCGGACTGAGTAAGACTCAGTGACCAGCCGATTACGTATTAAATATAGGCATATAAAGGGCATGCAGAAGCCCTATTCCATATCTGTACCGAGTCTCATAATTTCTGCGCACATTTTATTTTCCCTGGTAAAAATAAAAATATATGGAGATCATACAATTCATTTTGTTGTAAAATTATACTGACAAAAGTAATCATACAAATAAGGTTTAATTTATTATATAAAATCAGAAAATTCCCACTAAGATTTAAATAAAAAATATGAACAAAAAGAAGAAAATCGTTTTAATAAGTCTTAGCAGTAACTTAGCATAGACATATTAATTGCATGTAAATTTATAGGAATAAAGCATTTTACATGCATGTGCACCCACAATGGGAGCAAGGCAATTGCTGTTCCCTGATTTTTTAAATTTTATTAACTAAAATTTCTTTTTCTCTTATTATTTTCAAATAATTAAACACTAAGACAAAAAGAAAGAAAGTATTTTTTTTGGCTGTGGGGCCATCAACCTTTTCCCCAAAACAAAATTTAGTTTCGGTTTTCTTTCTAAATTTAAGTGTTAAAAAATTATCTTAAATGGTGGGTTTACCCAAACCCCCCCCCCCTTCCCACCTGACAAAAATATAATTGAAGATAAAGATAGTTCTATACAGTTTGTTTAAGTTAATACACAGTTCTTCATTTATAAAATGTCAATAGCAGCATATTTTTGGTTTCTTAATTATTGTTTGAATTGCTTTTTATGTTGGCATTATATTGCTACAGTGGGAAATGAATGTCAACCCGATTACTGATGTTACCCCAACGCGAAGACATGATCAGTAATCAGGTTGCCATTCATTTCACATTACAGCATAATATTAATTGCATGTAAATTTATAGAAATAAAGCATTTTACATGCATGTGCACCTACAATGGGAGCAAGGCAATTGCTGTTATCTGAATTTTCAAATTTTATAAACTAAAGTTTATTTTTCTCTGATTATTTTCGAAAAAAGAAATAATAATATTGTCAAATAATTAATCACTAAGACAAAAAGAAACAATTTTTTTTGGCTGAAGGGCTCTCTGATCACCCTTTTCCTCAAAACAAAATTTAGTTTTGTTTTCCTTTCTAAATTTAAGTGTTCAAAAAGGATCTTAAATGGTGGGTTCAGCTCTCCCCCCCCCCCACCCCCCTGATAAAAAATTAATTGAACATAAAGACAGTTCTTCATTTATAAAATGTCAATAGCAGCTTATTTTTGGTTTCTTAGTTATTATATGTTTGAACTGATTTTTATGCTGACGTTACATAGCTACAATGGGAAATGAATGCCAACCTGATTACTGATGTTACCCCGTCTTGAAGACATAATCAGAAATCAGGTTACCATTCATTTCACATTGCAGCAGAGTGTGTGGTGCTTCTGCATCTAACCTATCATATAATCAGAATCATTGACGCTAAAATTATTTTCCAAATTGTGACGATGCCTCCTGGGCTATAAATCGTTAAAATAACAAAATAATGTTATTTTGATGCATACATAGTAAAATTCCCAGTTTTATAAATGAGAATGCAGAGTTTCTTAGATGATAACAGAAAAATATACCATTTCCCTAACAATACTGAAAAAAAAATGAAACTAAATGGCATGGCATTTAGTTGAATTCTATTTCTGATGGCTTTAAAACAAAGCTTCTACTTTATAGATAATGCACGTTAATTTCAGAAGCGGAAGTGGCCTCTTCTGATGATAAAATGTTATTTTTAAATGAAAACTTGCATTTTTATTCATGAAAATTAAATCCAGAATGATTACATGAAAATGCCATATTCTAGATGCTTTTAGTCGTGACATCAGTCATGAAGTTTTGTTTGAAAAGAGAAAGAACCAACTCTCTATTTATTAATACAAATCAAACAAAATGTCACCCATTGCAGTATTAAAACACCTAGCTATAAGATATAGATGTAGTATACAAATGAAATGTAGCAACTGGTTATTTAGAGTTAATTTGAAGTCGCACTGAAAGTCTTATTAAAAGAGATGTCATGTGTGGTAATTTTTATTTTCCTTGAAATTAATATGTTTATTGTTGTAGATATTTTAACTTTAAATAGATTTAAATAAAATGTACTACATCATTTTAACACACTTATAATAAAGGTTTAAATTTTATATATGAAAAATGTGCATTATCTGCTCTAAATGACACCAATTTCATATTAAGTTGACAATTTTGCTTTAATTCTTAAATGTGTGTATCAAAGTTTCATGAAAGTTGATCAAAAATTGTAGATTTGTATAAGCATTGGTGCAGTGAAGGAAAGGGGGGGGGGGAGATTTCAGTATTAAATTCAACTGTCAGAGTATTTAAAAAACTCATACGATGCATCGAAAACCCTGTGTGTTAAGAAAAATAATGTGATATGTAAAGGAAAGCAGCATAAAATGTTTACCATTCAACTGTTTCAAGGCTTCATAATTGGATTCTACACAAAATAAAAGAAAAAGTTAGGAGCAAAACAAGTACATATGTAATTGCTATTGCTCTTTTTTTCCCCCCTCTGAAAATGCTATTTTTTTAAACACATACATGCTAAATATATTATGGTTGTTTGTGCTTTTCATTATGATAGTTTTTACATGTCATGTATTCTTATCAACGAAATTGTTTATTTTATCTGTAACAGTGCCTGGCTGCGTCATTGGTATAAGGATCATACAAACCAACACTAATAGACTATGATTAATAAATTTCATTTTTATGAAATGAGATATCTAAATGAGCAATTTAAAAGCACATAACTCAGTAAAAATCTATTTTCAGTAATTGTTGTCTGTCCATATCCTATAATGTGTGCAAATTGTCTCATGCAGCACTGTATATAGAATTTATACACACCCAGGGCAACGCTGTGTGTGGATTTTTAATAAACTTCCTTTATTTGAAAATACAAGTTACAGAAATAAAACAACAAAATATTGTTCTATATTATAAATATTATCACATAACAAATTTACTACTGAATATAATGATATACTACATATTAGAAATAAAAAACATAAATGACAGTCTGGCACACTAATGATGATTGCACGATACTAAGCAGAAAACTTTATTCTATTAGTCTGCAGAAACAAGTATGTATTTTAATCTAATGGGAGAAACAAGTTATTAATAATTTTCAGTTATTATAATTAAAAAATGATAAATAATAACATCAAAGCCAAGCACTGGCATGCTTAAAAAAAAAAAGAAAGAAAAAGCGGAAATTTCAATCTATTATTAAAATAAATACATAAATTAATCAGCGAGATGAAAAGAAATTTCTCATTCAAACTGCTAAGAATATCTGTGGATTTGAAGATATCAGAAATACAAGTGGTTTTAACTCCAGTTCCAATAAAAAGAAAAAATATTACTATATTTTATTTATAGCGCGGTATGTGTTACAGCCACTCATTAATTAAAGAAACTTATCTAAACTAAATATACATTGAAAAACTACATACTTACAGTCAATATACTTCATTGATTGACATATTTACCACAGTTCCTGCTTGACAAATTTGGAAGCAAAAATAGCACACGTCCAAGGCCCAAATTCAAATTTCTTGCAGAAGATCACAAATGATAGCCAATTACTATACAGTAAAACTACGCATGAGTGATCTCCTGAGAGCAATATATCCTGGGACCAGTAGATTCACCAGACAATCTTTCTTGCACCATTCATGGATTTTGAAAGTTTCAAACTTTTTCTGGAAAAAAAAAATTATGAAGTTTTCCAACTTAAACCATTCCTTGTTGTGTAAGGGAAGGGGGGGGGGGGCTACAATAATTCATGTAATGTACTACTGATTAATTATTAAAGGATATTTAAAAAAATAAACAACTAATAAAATTTTTAAAAGAATAAGGAATGGTTTAATAATTTGTAATAACTAAATGTAAAATACTGTTTACTTAAAAACATGTTTGTTCACCTTAACAAAAGTTAAATTTTATATTTGTGTAGTTTTTTTGCAGGGGGGGGGGGAGATGACTAAGAAACTAAATACAATATAAAATCTCTGCAATATTTCAGATATATTAGGACTGATTCATTGAAAAAATTAACACATTTAAAACTGACGAATAACAATGCAAATCATGTACAGAGATTGCTATGATCAGTCAATTATATGACAGTAACAGAGAAAACTGAGAAGTTAATTAAAAATGAATTATATGGCTAAAAATTTATTGTACTAGTTTTAGGATAAAGTTAAAAATTCCCACTGTGTTTTTCTTTTCCAATATCAAAACATTGAACTATGGGTTAATTAATAAGAAGTTGGTGTGTTCTGAAAACTTTAAAAAAAGAAATAAATCCTATTTTTAACAATTTTAAAACTTTACATTATTTAGCACAGAAAGTATACTGTAAAATATTAGTTTAAAATTTTATTTACTTAAAATATTTACAATAAACTGAGTAATATGCACTATTATTCAAGTAAAGAAAAAAAAAAAGGCCATTTTCTATATTATAATCTATTATAATCATATTTTCACTTATTATTATTACGTTAATCTAGCGGGTAGAGGGAAAAGTATGTACTAAAAAGTAAATTAATTAAATAAAATTCCACAATTATAATGTAATTTTTAGCATTTTAATTTTCTGTAATGCAAAGTTACTTATTTGTAGTTATTGATTTCATAACCGTAAAATAGTACATTCAAAGCTAATTTGTTTGGTATATTTACTTTTTTAAAGTAAAGAATCGGTATTGGGCTGTGAAAATTGTTCATACAATACATACACTTTTCATACATTTTTTCAATCTACATAAATGGCGATAAAAAATTGAATACTACCGAATCTACTAATTATCTAATAGCTATCAGCCAGATATGTTATTCATTCTATCATTGTGCAATATATTATAAAAGAGTTTATAAACAATATTCCTATAAACATGATACAGACAAAAGTTCGTTCCCCATAAATAAAAGCATTCAATAATATATATATATATATATATATATAAACGTCACGCACTTAACACTATTAATTTCTTTCTGTTTAATCTACACTGATTAAATCTAAAATATATATTATTTATAAATATATTTTCTTGATCTTACACTTACCTATCTCAAGGGGATAGCTTGTATTTCCTTCTAGGGCAACTAAAGGTTTTATCTCATTTATGAAGCTTATTTCTTTTAGCTCTTATTTCTTGCAGCTGTTTTTGTAAGTTTGTACGTCATAACGAAATCGCTTTCCTTTAAAGAAAAGGGATCTTCACGATCCTTTATTAAATGACGAGAAATTAATTTCTTTTTTTTTTTTACGTCTAATGACTCCGCCATCTTGACTGCTTTCGACTTACGACCGGCTTGCAACAGCTCACGACGACTTCCAAGCAGTCGCAGGTTTTTGGGACGACGGTCGCAACTTTGTGACGCCTCCGGCCGGAAAGCGTTTCCGCTGTATCGCGTACGACGGGATTTGTGACTGTGGACCAAGTTGTGACGGGAAGCGTTTCCGCAGTATCCCTGACCTACATGTGGTTGTGACTAGGACTATGAAGGGCCAACGATACATTGATGACGTTCTACTTCCTCATGTTCGCCTTTTCCGTGGTGCTGTCGGTGATAAATTTGTTTTCATGGACGACAACGCACCATGTCATCGAACACTCGCTGTTCAGGATTGTCTAAACAGCGAGGGTATTCAACGCCTCGTATGGTCAGTGCGTTCTCCAGATTTGAACCCCATTTAAAATGTTTAGGATGCTTTGGGGAGGCAACTTGTTAGTCGAAACTATCCTTCTACAAACAAGAACACCCTCATCCGTGCACTGTCAGAGGAATGGGAGAAATTGCCTCAACAGCTGCTGGATAATGTTGTGCAAAGTATGGTACGAGGTGTAGAATGTTGCATCACACTTCACGGTGGACATGTCCCGTACTGACACCTTTCTCTAAAGTGCCTGCTGACTTTCATATGCATTGTTCCATTTCTCCATATGCAGCATCAAATGAACATTTTTTTCTTTCAGATGTTTCATAGCCTTTTGTATTTTCCAGAACAATAAATATTTTTTATTATAATGTCTGAACAGTGTGGCAACAATATTTTATCCTACTAGGCCTCATATCTCGCTTAATGTTATGCTACATTGCAATTTGTGATCCGTCCTTAGCAATTGTCCAGCAGTGTATATATTTGTACGCTCCTCGGAATAGTGGGCATCTCCTAATCTACACATACGTAAAATGTGTGTTTGTGCATAAACTAATCACAAATACGATTTATGTGTTTTGTGTGTATCAAAAACGAAATGTTGCAGTAATATATTTCATAATCTGAGTGAATAAAAAATGGTTCTTAACTGTACTGTAAAAAAAAAAAAAAAAGAATACTAATCTATGATTTTATTTCTCATACAAGTAAATTGAATATACAGTCGAACCTCGTTAACATGAACCTCAAGGGGAATCAAAATTCTGTTTATGTTAACAGTAATTCATGTTATCAGTATCAAATCTTTGTACTCGTTTTTATAGGGGACTATGAAAACAATTCATGTTAAAAGTAATTCACATTAAGCGTGTTCATGTTAACGAGGTTTGACTGTATACTCTTTCATATTCAAATACATATTTCTTTTCATATGAAACATAGTTCTGCTAAACTTTTTGTGAAAATCCCAACAACCCGACTTGCAAAAAACCTAAATCTGACCCACAAGAATTATTCTGGTTTGAACCTCAAAACCACAGAAAGAAAATTAGTCACCTCGAATCGAAAAAACAGAAAATTAAGGACAACCCGATCCGATGCAGAACTCTGTTCAACGATATCGAGGTGTCCGCTATTGAGAGGTTTTAGTATATTTGAATATTAAAGAATTTAGATATGTCCATTTTTCTATATAAAAGGTAAAATTGGTATTGCAGATATAATTGTAGATTACTTTTCACAATTGCATTAAAACATGATTTACTTTCTTTTCGTTTCGGGAATCCGTGCAGGACTCTAAGCTGAACTAAGAAAATCTATTTCAGTTTTTGTAATGCTTTATGACAGAAACGCCATTTCTTATCAATAAAGTAGTAGACCTGCCCGGCGCTTCACGGGCCCGGCCCCAGTCTGCCGAGAAAAAATAAGCCCGAGCCAACACACGCCCACGGTCCGCTCTCGATTCGGCTTGCAAAAACGAAAAAAAAAAAAAAAAAAAAAAAAAAAATTAAACCTAATTTAATTGTACCCTATAAATCGTTATAATAAAAACTATAATAAAATCGTTATAATAAACACTGTAGCGGGAATCTTTTGTTAATTCATCCTATAGGTAAGGTATTTCGTTAAAACACGCAATATTAAAACAATTTTTACATTTAATATATCTTCGCAAAATAATAATAATAATAATAATAATAATAATAATAATAATAATAATAAACTCCTTAAAATTCTTCGCAAAAAACAAACAAACAAAAACCCCACTAAAAAACAATAAATAAATGAATTCAGCATAAGAGGTCTTAAGCAACGCCTTAACATCTTTCAAAATCACATGTTCATATTAGCACATCAACTTATTTTCTCCCGTGAGGCAGGACTTCGAGCAAGTTTTCTTTCTTCATTTACCGGACTCGCAAAAGCTTGTCGTAAACTGACTTCTATTGATTTTGTTTTTTTAATTATAGTGGGAAAAAAATCTATATCATATTTTTTGAATTTTTTTTCATTTAAATGGGTCACGAAGATTCTTCCATACATGGATATAAAATTCGTATTTGGATGACAAAGATTAAATACTCAGACCATTTGAAATAAAGAAAAAATGTACGCAAAAAAAAAAAAAAAAAAAAAAAACCTTTAAAAAATGTGAAAAAAAAAAACAACGCTAAATGAAAACAAAATAAATTTTATAGAAAAGAAGACAGAATTTACTATATTGCAGTAAAAGATTGAAACTGGGTTCCTTTAATGTAAAAAAATTGCCGCGGGATGCGAAAAAACGCTAAAAATCGTATAAATATTAAATAACAAAAAACCTAATAAAAAATTCAAAATCTGAGCCTCAGGTACATTCGAACTTGTCTTCGTCTATCCGGAACCAAATTTACAGACCATATGTGCGATCGATTTTCTTATAGCTATCCCCAACACACACACACACACACACACACACACATCTTCCTTTTAGGTAGCTTTCAATACAAAAATTTATAAAGCTACCTATTGCAGCCGTTCGGAGGAAAGCAATTCCGGAAAATTTCTGTATATTTTCACCGATCATGACCCCTAGATCCCAAAACAAGACAGTTTTGGGATCTTGTTGGGGTTTGGGGGTTTGGGACCCCCCCCCCCCTCCCCCCAAAAATATATATATAAATGAATACACATGTGAAGAACGAAGGATAAGCCATTATAAAAAGAATTGGAATGGACAAGGAATTATACTTAAAAGGATGAAAAAGCAAAAATTGGTTTTCCTCCCGGTACAGGCCGGAAAGACTTTTGTTAATATAGATTTAAAAAAGAAAGAAAGAAAAACAGGCTAGTTGTTATAAATTTGATGTAAAGTACTTGATATATGAATAGGATGGACAATTATTTGATGGTTGTGGCTGAATTTTGCGTCACAATTAAGGCTTTTCTCAAATAAAACTGTCTTCTTTCTAACACATTTACGAATATATCTGTATTTTCAAATGCACGAAATTTACAGATGTTCTTATTCGGAAACCAACAAATTGAATAGCATTTTCCTATTTTTGATTAAATAAACACACACACACACACACACACACACACAAAAAAAAAAAAAAAAAAAAAAAAAAAAAAGGCTGCCAATGCTATCAATATTGCATTTTAAGGCTCTGCATCAGTGAGATTTCAAATTCTCCTCGTTAATGGAAAATTAAATCTATGGCCGTGTGATGTATTCGTATTTTCAAAATATCTCCTTAGGAAATTAATATTTTTAACTTTTTTGTTTCTGTATACTATTCTTAAAGGATGTCTCTTTCTTAGTTGACAAAATATTTCTAAAATATATGCTAAATTTATAATTGTATATGTTAAACTTAGCGAAACTGAGTAAGATTTTAACACTTCACATAAAATCAAGTATATATTTAAGAAATATTTTGACAACTAAACAAAAAGGAGACATCCTTCAAGAAGAGTACACAGGATAAAAAGATAAAAAATATTAATTTACTGACAAGATATTTTGTAAATACGAATGCATCACACGAGCATAGGTTTAACATTAGCGAGGGGAATGTGAAATCTCACTCATCAGAGCCTTAAGCCAATTTTTGGGAAAGTTCATTATGAGATAATAATCGATTAGAACTCATATGCAGTAATACATTTATCGAAAAACGAAAAACGCTATTCGAAGCGAAATCACTTCAATAGCTATATCTGCTCATGATTTTACCAAAAAATGAATCCATTTATATGTCAGAAAGTTTCGCGTTGTTTAGCAGGGAAAAATATTTTTTGAAAACAACCTTAATAGACTTTTCTAAGATTGGTGCCATGCTGTACTTAATTTGCGCCGGAGCTCACCGGAGCCCAACTCCGGTACTTTTTATTTTGGGTGAATATTTAAATATTGGTCTGAACTCGGAACACACTGGAGCTCATAAATACTGCGTTCCGGAGCACAGAAGAACAGTGCTTCCGAAAAAACAAAGCCTAAATTATATTTTACTTTCCCTCCGATCTCCAATCCTTTGAGTTCTTTACTACCACGAGCTCATATACGTGATGTAGCGTGTCGCACACGTAGGAGCATGAGCATACTTCTATCCAGCGCTCGCAAGTGTAGACTAAAGGATTTTCTATCTCAATGATTTCCGAACGGCGACGAGGAATGCCAGAATCGTAACCGTATCTGCCATTGTTACTCGGCAGATACGGATACGGTTACGATTCTGCCGAGTTGTATTATGTTTAATCGCTGCTTTTTGTTCGTGTTCGTAAAATATTCTTACTGATCAACTTTTTAGTTTCACGTGGTGCTTAATTTGCACCGAAGTTCACAGGAACGCAGCTCCAGTAGTTCTTTTTATCTAAAAAAAGTGAATCGTTTAGTGAATATTTAAACATTAGTCGGAACCCACAAGATCTCACAAATACTCCGCACCTAAGCCCACGGAACAGCGCTGTGTGTTGTGTTTTGTTAGTTGATACAAAGAAATCTTTGGCGAGTAGAATTTTCTGAAAATTCTCCACCCTTGATTTTAATGTTTTTGATCCGTTCATTTATTAGATTTCATTGTATTATAAATGCATGTAAATATAGTAAAAATATTAAAAATTTTCTATTCCTGAAGACGAAATTGCTTTCAATTTTGAAAATAATGTATGAAATATAAATATGCTCGAGGAGGGGACGGAGGCGGGATACACTACGGTTGTTCTTACGGCAGAAAGTTAGAGCTCCGGTACTTTTTTTTTGCTAGAAATTAAATTAAGCTCTGGTGTCATGGTAAGGCAAGGATTGCAGACGAAATATGTCCGATTTCCTGTCTCACAATCTCAATAACGATATATATTTTCTACCCCCCTCGTTTCGAATTACAGAGAGTTATTTCTTATCTAAGTTATTTTATGCTTGTAACAAAATTTGTAAACACTCGTTTTCGGTGTTTTTCTAATCACCAAGACAGTTCTACCACCCACCTAGTATAACTTGTGAACAAATTCGGGGTGGTCGGATACAGATCCTGCGAAATGTCAAAAAGTTCCGTCCTTCCTATGTCAAGCTTGATTTCATGCCGCGGCTGAAAAGGGGGAGGTTAAAGTTAGTAATTAGAATCATTAAAGTAAGGACTAAACTCAACCCGGCTTTAGGGTTAGATACCCTCGAAAAGTTTTGAAGGGTTTCATTCCGTCTTCATCCCCAAATTGTCGTATATGAGATTCAACACTCGCGTGTGTGTCAAAAGAAAGAAAGAATATCCACCGATAATTCAGCTGAAATATTGTAAGATTAAAAAAATAAATTGAAAGCAGCTTGGGGAATAATTTTTCCAGTGAATTTCATCCTAATTGCAAACCATTATTGATCCATCGTAGTATCAACATCTTACTTTCAATCATTGTATTTGAAATAAGATAAAGCGAATATTACAGTCGCAATTCAGTCCAGTAACTTTAGCATTTTCCTTCGGAAAAATTTTAACGCAAGGTTTTGTTTCTTCTTACAGAGATTTTTGTTATGTCATTCTAAATGATATCTCAAAAGTACCGACACACATACTGCACACTTTCCCCTCATTCTTAACAAGGGGGAAGCGGGCGAAAACAGCAATTTATTTATATAGGCAAGTAGAGTGTCATTTTCTATGTAATTTTTCGCGTTAAATCGAATAAAACTAGAACCAAATTGATACAATGAATAGTAGTTTATGAGTTAAAAGGGTTTTCGTGTAAAAAAAAAAAAAAAAGTCAATTTTTCTTGTACACATTTTTTTATAAGAAATTTTTTAATTCAAATCTTGATCAGAGATTTTTTTTTTTCAGAGATTTCTTCTACTGGTACAATATTTAGACAAGCCTGTTCATGACAATTGCTACACGCAGAGAACAGTGTAAGCTCTAACTTTTGGCGTCTACACAAATTTCCGCACAAAACAAACAGAAAATCCTATTTAAAAGCAAATCTGCAGCGGATGGTTTAGCTGTTCGTATCGGAAATAACAAATTAGCTTTCAATTTCCAGTCCCATTCTCCAGAATCCAATTCATGTCATGTCTGTATTTGGAGATAAACCCGATACAATTGTTCTTTTGCTGCACTTGGACGGCGTTCAAATCCACTTTATCTTTTACTAATCGCTTTATTTTTTCACTTTATTACTAATTTTGTGAAGTACAAATATTTATAATCACCTTTATTTTGAGGAAGCACACCATAAATGCCCAGAAAAAATTTAATGCAGTTTTCGGCTATCAGTGCATTAGACACATTTCTTTGACTAAAAAATTTGCGTGGCATCTTGTAAATCTGAACGTTTTTGTAGTAATTTCAACTGCTACTGATTTTTCTTTCTTGAAAATAGCAGTTGTTCCATCACAGTCAGAGAAAAGTATGTTGTAATAGAATGGGCTCTTTGTGTCTTCGTCCAAACTTGTAGAAGTAAGTCTTCTGATCCAACTTACCTTTTCCTGAGTTGTGTGGCGTTCAATCTGGTTAGCCAAATTAAAATTTCATACATTTACCAAGCTCATTATCTGATCTTTTTATTACGCAAATTCTTTGAAACAATATAGCAAGTAACATACAGGCACGGCAACATCGTAAACTGCCGTTCACTGTTTGAAGAAAGGATTCTGTCAGCACATGAATATCATGAAAATTATTACGGAACTTTTATCCCATGATAGTTATGCACAAATTTTCAGTGCGTCATCTCAATTTATGTTTTCTATATTACCAAGCCTCATTGCAATGAACATGATCACTTATATGCTTGGGAAAGGACTGTGAATACAAAACCTCTCTATCTCTGATATATTTTTAACATTTTCTTGATGGCGCTTTTTTCGAGATTTCCACTCATTTGCATGCTGTTCCGTACTTGCAAAGGAAACCAGTCAAAACTTTTCAAGCCATTCCGACACGTTGCTTGCACTTACCAAGCCAAAAATAAGCTTCATTGAAACACGCTCCTTTGTAACCCTATACCATGCACAAAACTTCCTTGCAACTTCCAGGATTTCATGAGTTACTTTTCAATCATCATATCCATTGAAGTACAAAAAAATATTTTTCGATCTTTTAATAGAAAAAAAAATCCCCACTAAACGTTTCGAAGATATCCGCATCCCAACTTTTGCATGCCTGGAATAAACAACTGGGCACTTTTAGTGTACTAAAAAGTGTTCTGCAGCATGAAAATATGGGATCATCTTCTTTATTACAGAAATATATGCCTAATCCCAGATTCGCTCTTCTCTAATAAACTATTTCAGAATTAACGTCATATCCAAATAGTGGACCCATAATTTTGAAGTTGGCACTCTATATTTTTAAATTCAGAACCATTTATCTTGACTTATTCTTTTCCCATCACTAAGGATCCTTAATTATTCTACCTCTGAAAAAGAAGGTTTCGTTTCATGAATGTCTTTAAGGTAGGCTCCCATGAACTTTTGTTCGTTACTGGTCAAAATAAGTTCAATGAAAATTATTTTAGACAGAGCTAGTTGCAAAAGTGTTTGAGCTCTGACAGCTCCAGAGTAAATATGGTCCGTCAATATTTTGTCAATAGTAAGAGAAGCATAAATAAAAGTCATCATTTCTTTCAGACCACTTCCGACCATGATGAAGGCAATTGAAACGAGAAAGGACATGCACATGGAAAACCCTCCAAGCCTCAACGTTATTTTAGAAACCAGTGAATTTTCATTTCTTGAAGAACTCATTTCACTTCCCAACAAACACGAGATTTTTGGCCACATGTCGTAAACGTTGTGGCCAAAAAAGTTTGCGGCAATTTGTATCCAGCCATTAATGTATTTCAACTGACGCGCCCGCACACCGGATGTCTATCGCCAAATCGTTAACGGGCAAATGGCGGGGAAACTTAATGCAATTTCAGTGCCCAATAGCGAATGAAAGTACGTTTGCGGCAAAGATATACAAATCTATCATCGTTTAAAAGTCAGTGGCCCAGTATAATCTTCTCGACATTTTTATTACAAGAAATAAAAAGTATTTTTACTTCACATTTTATAAGATTATTTTCGTTATTTTAAACCGGGATTTATGTGACACGATAAAATATGCTGCATTTAAATATTTTATGCAATAAAAAATACACAAAAAGTACCCTTCTTTAATTCAAAGAGTTTTTATGTGAAAAAAAAATCATAAAAATAGTTAATGTTTTGGCTTTTAAAGTATGCATTAATATATTTAAATGAATATTTTCTGTGAGCACCTAGAATGAAAATGAATATTGCAATCTTTAGACATACATATTATATAAACATATTAAAAAAATAATGATAAATAGGAATTTATTTTCAATTTGAATTATATATTTCAATTTCAATGAAAAAATATTTGTCAAAAGAAATAAATGCCCCTTTGCCAAAAAGCAGTTACTGTTAAGGGAAAAAAAAAACATTTTTTTTTATTTATTTTTTTTTTTTTGGGGGGGGGGTGATTTTATATTATCTGTATATTATCTATAAATCAGTTTCAAAAAATAAGTTATTTTCATTCAGGGACAGATTTAAGTTCAAGATAAAGAAAGCTGAGAAAAAGCATCAGCAATTTTGTAAAATTAACTGCATTGCTTTGCTTATGTTACTTACTTCTACAGAAGTGTATATAAAAAAGTTATTTACTGATTTATCTCTGCCCTGAATATGCTATTAATAAGTTGATTGTAATTATATATATGCCAGGAGCCAGGGTATAATGTGCCGGTAATGAACACTCCCAGAAGTTTTGGGTTTATAAAAAAATAACCAATAAAAATTCAGCTTTTTTTCGTAAATCTCCGTTGCTTGTTTTATAATCTGCTTTATTGCTGACAATCTTAAACTAGTCAGGAAGCCGAAAATAATATTTCACAGTTTCAGTAAAAATTTTACTTCATAAGTTAAGATCTGGTTTTAATTAACTAATATATATATTCTGTATTTTCTGACGATAATGGCATGTTTTTGTTTTGATTGTAATAAAAAACTTCGAATTTTATATACTAATGACCATTTGCAAAATTTCACTTAGTTTTAAGTTGTTAATAAATTAGGTAATTTGTTTATAATTCATTAATGGGATTCTTAATTAATCATGGTAATGGTGCCTAAAATGTTTTGGTTTAACCGAATAGCTAAGTAATCTGATTAATTTTTAAATTCCACTTAGAGTGTAATAGGAACACAACTTGGTACTTTTCTGTTATACCAACACATGCCAAAATATATGCTAATTTGCCATTTATTTCAATCCTGACAGTGTAAAGAATTGTTTATTGCAAACCATACCAAACATTCTAATTGGGCTATTTATTGAACGTTAATCTTTTATCATTAATATTATTTAATCATAACCTCACAAAACATCTTAACTTGCTACTTTTCATATAGAAAATATTTATTAAATTATAACTTGCATTTATTATTGACACTGAAATGGATTTTACCATTTGGCTGTTACATGAGGATGTAGAAGCAGCAATAAAATTGTTTTAGGACTTTAAAGATGCATAAAAAAAGTTTATCAAAAAAAACCAATAAACGTCTTCATTCAAAATATGAAATGTTTACTGCAATCATACATATGTGTGTATTTATATATACATGTCATCACTGGTGCCCGGCTAACTGAAAAGTACCAAACATTGTATCAATTATCTTCGTTAATTACTTTCCTGGAATTATAATTTATCTCCATCTTTTATATTATGTTCTGCAGTGTTTTTCTTTTTCAGTACCGTAATTTCAGTAAAAAGTGCTATAGTGCATATGCGTTTAAAAATTTAAAACAGTCTAAGTGCACAGTACTTCTGCTGTGCAGCTGATTCGGTAATTTTTTTTTTCTTTTCCTCCCCATAGCAATATTTAGAAAAGATGCCATTTTTCCTTCTTCATCAACTGGCCAAAATGGCTTGCCACGAGTCTTCTCCATAACCTACCATAGAAACTTAGCCTTCCCCATTCTCAAAAAGACCATTGGATTGCATATTTTTATGCCATTTCATCCATTTTAATTCATGAAATGCAAAATATATTACATACTGTATTTCATGTTTTAAATCATGAATGAATTTTAATGTGTAACTCCCCATTCACACAATAAAATTTATTTGACCAAAGGATATTTCATGCAGGCGATATCTCATTGATAATGAGAAAGAGTAAACATTATGAGGGGCTTGTTAAAAGTCCTAAGAAAGGATAAAAGTATCACTGGATAGTAGAAGTGAAGAATATCCCCTTTTTTATGGAAATAACTTACCAATCCTAACTTACAGAAAATCAGTTTGATACGTTAAAATAAATGTATTAAATGCAAATTATTATGTGTGTGTGTGCATGCTGAAATAAGTTTTGATTTAAAAGAAGAAAAAAATGATTCACTGGCGTCAGTTATATACATTAATCAGTTTCAGTTATACTTTTTGTTTTTAAATTTCTAGTTGAATATGATAAATGCTTAATGTTGCAACCTATTACAATTTATTTTCATATTTTTAAGGAGACTACGGTGACAGCAGAGATACTGTTGAACCATGCTTCTAAGAACTCCGGTTGACAGAATGCCAAGCCGATTCCATTCATACTGTTGGTTGTCCCCGGCAACAGAAGCTGAAGTCATCGCTCTTTATCTTAGGCAGCATACGGACTTCTCCATTTTCAACATGGACTAGCCATTTTCAACCATGTGCAGTTCGCTCCAAGTTTCTATCAAGCGTGGTGCATCAGTAGATTGTGTTTAGAGAAGATTCTTGTGCAGCTTAAACTCATTTGGCATTCAAGCAAAGGTAAGTTTTCAATTTGCTCAGTTTATAATGCAGGGCTTTTATCTTGGGGCCCATTTTGAGAAAAGTAAAAGTTATTTGTGTGAAAATGATTCCAGTTTTTCCCCCAGGTTTAAAAAAAGGCAGGGTGCTGCTGGTGAGAAAAGGGCACTTTTTGGATTCTTGAGAGCACTTTTCAGATTCTTAAGGGCACATTTTTAATTGTTAAAGGTATTATGTTGGTTTTTAAAGCCATTTTCAATATTTAAAAATCAGGACACTCTTTTTAAGACAACACTGAGTCAGTTTTTACTATGAAAGCAAATTTTTTAATGCAAAAAGGAGAAAGGGCACTTTTTGTACTGTGGGGCAAGCAGGGACGCGCCGACCCAGTGTGCCATGTGTGCAGCGCTCACAGGCGCCGAAGTATAGTAAAGGTGCCAAAGATTTCAGTTGAGGAAAAAAATACTTCAAAAAGAAAAAAATACTTAATTTAATTATACTATTACAACTCCTTGACATCTATTATGTAAGTGTACGCACATACAATCCATTTTAAACAGATTTTTATGCTTTATTCAAATATTCAATCTATTGTAATTGTATCATTATTTTCTCCAGGACACTGATTTTTTCCGTTTTATGCAGGATTCTGATACAAACAGGTTCTATTTTCTCACTTTTTACTGTATTTTGAATTCTATTTACATACCTGTCAACCTTTTTTAATTTTTTAATCAAATACCAATATTTTGAACCTGAAATTTTACTTAATAAATGAAATCAGATAAGCATCCTATAGAAACAAGACGTGTTTTATTAAATAATTTTTCTTGTTCAAAATGCGTTTATTTGACTTTAAAAAAAAAAAAAAAAAAAAAAAAAAAAGGTTTGCAGCTATGTATTTATACTGAGGGATATGGATGTAGAGCGCCCACTGAAGTTCGGCACACAGGCGTTGGATACTACTGGCGTGTCCCTGAAGGCAAGAAGGGTGCTAATTCTTTTTATGAGGGGCAAAAAGGGTGCTATTTTGTAAACCAAAGGGCAGGCAGGGTGCAGCACCCTTCTGAAACTGTCTGGGGGAAACTCTGATGATTTTTTTTTTTTTTTTTTTTTGTAAAAGATAACATTTTGTAATGAATATGAAATTTAGTTACTCAAATTTGAACCAAACGTTTATTGATAACTTCTTTAAGTCCTTCTGTTAAAGTTTTCGTTTCAATTTGTTTGCAAACTATACATTTTGAAACATAACAAAATAAAAATTAACAATGAAGAGTATGTTTTTATAGAATGGAATTTTGTGAATTGCCCCTTTTCGATGATCTTGGGGAAATCAGAGCTGAAACCTTAGTATAACAGTAATTGTAGAGGCCGCTATAACAAGAAACTACCAAAAAAGGGTATTGGCTTTACAGTTACTTTTCATTTTTTCATAATGTACAGCTAAAATGCTATTTTATCTGTGCTCGCAGTGAAAACATTTTTTCTGAGGCAGGCTAAATTTACAACAATAAAAGAAATGCCCATTTAATTATTAATTTTTTTAATTGCATTTATTGTATTTTCTGAAATCATAGTCTTTTCCAACAGTTTTAAAAATGACTTTTTTTTTTAAATATAATTTTAAAACTAAACTTTAATTTTGCATGAGATTTTTTCCTTATCTTTTTCTGTGGCTGAGAGGTTCTGGTCTCGAAGCTGGTAGACGGGAGGTGCTGGGTTCGATCCCAATCGCGCCCGTCGGCCTAATCGTTCGGAGTTTTCGTGGTTTTCTTCGAGCCGTGGATTTATCCATGCGTAAATACGGGTTAGGTTCCCTTAGAAAGACCCCCACGAAGGTCACTCCCCCCGGGCCTATATCCCAAGTGTAGATAATTGGCCGTCAATAATCAACCCAACCCAACCCTTATCTTTTTCTATGTTTTATAGATAAATTTTTTATGTACCGAGTAAATAGTTCTTATGAATTATGGCATATATTATACCTTTATATTCAAATAACTTTTTATAGATCACTTATAAATTAATTTGTCTTTAAATATGCTTAAAAAATGAAATTCTTGCAACTACTCGGCTGCAATTTGGCTGATTAACGAGTATATACCAAGTACTTGGTACAGCTCTAGTTTCTCATAAGCATGACTGATTTCTCCATTTTCATAGAAAATCAATGTTTAAAAATGATAAGCTGTGTGTTTTAGAGATTAATACAAAAATGTGGAGAGATCATGATACAAATATAAAAAGCGAGAAGAAGGCTAAAATAAGATGCATGTTTAATATATAATATTAATATACCAATATATTCATAGTAATTGAAACTTAAGTTTAATTGTTGACTCCAGTTGAACATTAAAATAATTATTCGTTATATACATTGCCACTGTTTATCTGGTGTTCCCAATTTTACCAAGTATTTTTTTTAAATCTTGCACATGATCATGTACTGATACTATTAGCTCTGTTTTTCACTTGAGTGTGTGTGCAGTAATGTTTGCTTCAGTTTGCCTAGTTTTGATATTATAGTGCAGATTTTTTAACATGTGCAGGGTAAGGTGTATTTGAATTCAAAATTCATTATATAATACAAAAGAAAGAAAACTGACAGGAAAAATAGTAAATAAAAGGTTTTTTTGTTTTACTTTAATAAAATTTTGTATTATGCACATCACATACTTAAATTTTTCTGGCGAGTTTCAACTTTCATAACATAATTTTTGAAAGTAAGTTTTTCAAAATGATTTATTAATGTTGTTTAAAAGGAGTTCCTTATTTCTATCTCTTGTGTGAGTTTCATAAAGTTTTTACTGTGTTTTATATATATGGGAAAATATAATTAAGTCATTGTTAACTTTGATTTAAATCTTTTAAGACAAAAGTATTCTTGTCACCTTGATTTAAAATTAATCACAAAGGAATATATAAAATGAGTATGAGTATAAATTATATGTTTCATAAAGAAGTTATTTAATTCATGTAATTTATAGAATTGAAGAATACTCATTATACCATTAAAACTATAATAAAAAAGCTGTTAACTGATATCTTTTAAGTGACCAAAAAATCATTTTTTAAACTTAAGGTATTTTGAAAATATTCTTATGTTTTGCCCAAAATATTTTGCAAATGTAAGATTCTGGAGAGGGGTTGAAAGCTCAAATCCATGTTTTATAAATTTTTGATTTAAATCAAATATCAAGTAATAAACATGTGGATTTTTACATTGCTAACTAAGCGTAAAACCAACAGAGTGAAAAATGTCCAAGTCTGGAAGCTTGGTTACGCTTAGTTAGCAATGTAAAAATTTGCATGTTTATTATTCAGTAATTTCATGTGAAATTTCAGAAAATTAATTGAAAAAATAATTAAAATTACTCAAATATCAAGTTTTTACAATAAAAAACTGTGGCATATAATAATTTTTTTATGCTGAAAAGAACTTTTCCTAGTATTTGTATTTAGTATCCATTGTGTAATTTTCATTCATTAAAAAAATTGTATATGTGAAAAAAACATTTAACAAATACCACAATTTCGGGCTTATACATGTTTAAAAATAAAATTTATCTATATATACCAGTGCGGCGTTTGATAATTGGAAGGTGTGGTTACATTAATGGGTCATGGGAGTGTTCAACATTGGCCGAGGACTCGGTTTCCCTTATGGGATCCCGGCTAGGGAGCCGTTGTTCACTTCTGGCATTCCGCCCAAGTGTGTTGTGGTGGTGTCCTCTGAGTTTGGGCTCCACCGTATCATTGCAGCGACCTCTGTCGTCATTCATTTGGGAAAGGGTGATGAAGCGCAGGAGGCTTCACTTCTCCTCTGACCGAAGAGCACCACCTTAGAGGTGTCCAGGTAAACCGGCCCTTTTTGGTTATAGGCTCACGAGAGCCTGGAATCGGCAGTGAAATAAGACTGCCTTCGGTAGCCGTAGCTTATCATATCTACCAATGCGGCGTATACGAAGCATTCGTGATTTTTTTTTCCTTGAAAAAAATCCAGTCATTTAATGTTGTTGAGTGAACAACCGAAAACAATATTAAATTGCTTTTTTCATGGGTCTGCAATAATAATCACTCAAAATATGTTGGGCCCCAAAGCAGAATATTTAGCAATGTTCTGCAACGAATCTTCAGCTGATCAAAAATATTCTGTGGGAATTAAAAAAAAAAAAAAAAAACAGGGAGATGTCCTTGTATATATGAGTGCAATTTCATCTTTTATAGAAATGCAAACGACGTTTCATAAAGCACTGACACATACACACCAAAGACACGTTATTTTGGGTTAAGATATATTTTTTAAACTATCGCATTGACAAACAGTTTACAGTTCTGTCAACAGGGCTTGAATTTCAGGGCGGGATTCGCGCCGAAAATTTTGAAATCCCGCCCAAAAAATTTCAGCATTTTCGGAGAAATTTGCATTATTTAATTTACCTGCAACCGAACGATAAATTTCGTGATTTTTTTTCCCGCAACCGATTGACGAACTTTGAGTTTTTTGGTGACAGATCGACAAACGTTGCATTTTTTTCCGCGACTGATCAACGAACTTTGCGTTTTTTCTGCGACAGATAGACGAACATTGTGTTTTTTAAGCGACTGATCGACGAACCTTGCGTTTTTTGGGGACAGATCGACGAACTTTGTGTTTATTCTGCAATCGATCGACGAACTTTGCGTTTTTTGGTGACAGATCGACGAACTTTGCATTTTTCCCGCAACAGATCGACGAACTTTGCGTTTTTTCCACGACTGATCGACGAACTTTGCATTTTTCCCGCAACAGATCGACGAACTTTGCGTTTTTTCCACGACTGATCGACGAACTTTGCGTTTTTTTCGCGATCGATCGATGAACTTTGCGTCTTTTCTGCGATCAATCGGTGAATCTCAATCAAGTAAAATCTAAAGTCAGAAATTTATTTAACAACCTAATTGTGGGTCCCTAACACATTTAATGGAACTTGAAAAATACACTGCATATATAAAACTTAACTTTCTTCCCTTTTTTATAATAAAAATAAACATTTTACATAATCATTCTCAGTTGACTTAATTTTTTCAATGGTATTTTGTCATGTCTGCATTAATGTAATTCTTTAAATAGCACGTAAAATAATAGTGGGGTTTAAAGATTTTTTTATCTCCCTAACAAACATTACAACTCCCCTCCATTTAAAAATGTTGGTAGGGAGACTCCCCTCCTTGGAAAAATTGAATTTCAAGCCCTTGTCAATAACTTTACAAAAGATATATTTTGAGATATCACCTTTATGGAGAAAAAGTCTTTGGAAATTTGCTCCATACATAGTTATAAGTCCAGCTTTTAGAACTTTTCTAACAGATTTATATCCAGGCGGAGGCCCATGTGCTTTTCTTTTGGTACTGAATACATGTCATTAGTAATATATGTTGTCGCAACTTCACTGTACATGAGATTTAAAATTTTTTATTAGTAATGAATATAGTGTTAACTCTAGAACTAAAGGGTAGCCGGAGGGAAATATTTTTAAAAAGGTCACACTGTTCTCTAAAAGAGCACTCTTGCATCCTGTTCAAAAGATATATTTTGAACTGGTTTGTTTATTATCCCCACTTATCAATAGAATTTTGCGATATTTTCCCGTGACCAATTGACTAATTTTGCGACCGACTGACAAATGGGATTTTTTTTCACGACCAATTAACAAATTTCACAATATATGAGATTTTCCACTTGATCGACTGGCGAATTTCATCATTTTTTCTCGCAACCGATCAATATATGTGAAAACTGGGAAATCGGATTAGTAGCCAATTGCCAATAGACTCGGTTTCATTAATGGCCACTTTTTAAAGTACTGACTAATGTTTCAAATTTTCTAGATAAACTATAATCATCATATAGAAACATATTTTTGTATAAATCAGTTTTATACCAGCGAAGTGCTCATGATAAGAATAGGGAAAAAGTCAAAATTCAGGAAAATTTTCTAAAAATCAGAAAGTCTATTATCACATTAATTTTTTTAGAATATGATCATGGATTATTTGTCAGGGGTGATTGTGTTCCAGTTATGTACCGGAATTGCAGTATTTTTTTCTTTTTCAATACCAGAATACCTTTTTTTTCGTATAGATCGGTTGTAGGGAAAAAAATCTCAAAATTCGTCAGTCGGTCGAAAAAAAAAAAAAAACCGTAAATTGTCAGTTAGACGCGGGAAGAATATCACAATTATCGTCAATCGGTTGCAGGAGAATATAGCTAAATTTGTTAATCAATTGCATGAAAAAAATCTTGAAGTCTGGAAATTCATTAGTCGGTCGCATGAAAAACTCCTGCAAATTTCGCTAGTAAGCTGCAGGGAAAAAACACGTAAATCTGCTGATTGGTCACAAGAAAAAACTGAACAATTAGCCAATTGATAGCAGGAAAAAAAAGCATGAAATTTGTCAATCGGATAGCACGGAAAATTTTAGAAATTTGTCAGTCAATCATAAGAAAAAAAATCATGAAATTCTTCTGTCGTTTTTGAGGTGAAACTTGTCAGTTGATCAGGGGGAAAAATCGTGCAATTCGTTGATCCATCATGTAACAAACCTGCAAAATTTGCCAGTTGGTCAAGTGTGAAATTATCATGAAATTAGATAGTCAGGGGTGAAAAAAAATTGAGCTATTCGTCAAACAAGGGGGGGGGGGGCGAAATCGCAAAGTTCTTCACACATTCTTGGTAAAAAAAAAATCGTAAAATTCGTCAGTTGGTCAAGGATTACAATGGAATGTGTAACTGGGAAGTGACTGCGTAGGGGTGGCAATCAATGACAATTTTTTAATCGCCACTTTTACAACTTTAATTGTCACATGGCGAGTGGCATATAAAGTTTCGCAATTTTTTTTCCACGACTTATTGAAGAATTTTGCGATTCTTTCCTGTGACGTGACTGATTGAAGAATTCTGTGATTTTCCTCTCGATAGACTGACGAATTTCACAATAATTTTTAGATTTTTCCCTTGATTGACAGGCGCATTTCGTAATTTTTTCTTGCTACCGATGAACAATTTTTGTGATTTATTTACCGCGTCTGGTTGAAGAATTTCTCGATTTTTTCTGACAATCCACTGACGAATTTCATATATATTTTTTTTCTCAAGCACCTGAAGAATTTAAAGATTTTTTTTTCATGATTGACTAACAAATTTCGTGATTTTTTTCCGTGACTGATTGTAGAATTTTGTGAATTTTTTTTTTCTTCCGCAATCCATTGACTAAGTTTAAGATTTTTTACCACAATCGGCTGACAAATTTGGCGATATCTTTTAAACGGCCAAAAAATCATTTTATAAACTTTTTCATATTAAAATTTAGTTAGTAATATTTTAACAAAACTGTATTCAAAAAGTTATCATTAAAAAAAATCTTAGTCTGTTACAATTGCATAGGAATTGTTCACTTTTAATAAAATCCTTTTATTCAAAACTGTTATTTTACAGTTTGTTAAAACAGTTTAGCAGAGTTTCATGAAATGCAAACATCTTGTACAATGGGTCCATCAAATTACTGGAAATTTTGATGCTTCAGCTCATGTGCTTAAAAAATGCTTGCTTTAAATGTTTTAATATTTGTTTCAAGAGTGATGATTCAGTTTTGTGATTATTGTAATTGTGACACCTCTGGAAATATAGTGAATCTAATCTGGACCTACATTTAATAAAATTTAAATTAATTTAAATTTATGAAATGCAACATTTTAATAGAAAAATTGTTTGAATATTTTTTAATGTTTTGCTGAAATGTGTCAAATAATTTTTGTTAACGGGGTTTTTGACTTTCATGAACTTTGACAATACTTAAGATTACACAGATTTATGCTAAATAATTTTTTTTAATTTAATGGTATGTATCTAGAAGAGGAGGGGAGAGGTGATAAAATTATTTGATCTTGTGACCTCTAAATTAAGGATTTTTTTTTTTTTTTTTTTTAATATGCCGTCATATAAATTAATTTGGATTTTGATTATATGTATAATTTTTAACAAATTAAAAATAAAGCAGGTTCTTTAGAGAAAGGGACCTTCTTTAATACTTTCTTTGACCCTTTTTTTTTTAAGAAACTTTAAAAATGATATTTCAACTTAAGGTATTTTTAAAACATTCTTATGTTTTGCCCAAAATATTTTGCAAAAGATGTAAGATTCTGGAGAGGAGCTGAAAGCTCAAATCCATGTTTTTTAAATTTCTTTTAAATCAAATATCAAGTAATAAAAATATGGATTTTTTCATTGCTTAACTAAGCGTAAAACCGACTGCGGTAAATTTATTATTAGTTGTTGCATACTTTACCATTCCAGATATATGGACTTTCATAGAGAAAGGTAATCAGCACCACACAGTTTATTATAAAATTCCATTAAAAATTCATAATTATCAAATAATTATTTAAAAGTAAATTAATAATTATTGAATTTAATTTTTTTTATTAATATTTTAAAGAAATTATCAAAGTCAATAATGGTTATCTTAATAAGTACTGCTTTCGATATTATATTTTTGTTATTCAAAGAATCTGTGTGAGGGGGGGGGGGCATACACATCTGTGCCCAGAGCCCCCAAATTTCTAAATCGGTCCCTGGTCACGAAAGAACATTTATTTTTCTTAGAACGCTGTATTGAAATTTGTGAGAAAAAGGGACTAATTTGTGTTCCAGATTTTTTTTTTTTTTTTTTTTTTTTTTTTTTTTTGGAGATAGTAAATATTAAGATATTTTTTAGTAAATTGTTTTAAAGAAAAATGTTCCTGAAATTAATGGCTATTTTTTAGTTAGGCAGCATAGAAATGCATGAAAAAACTTCAGTGTGCAAATTGATCTCAAGGAAATGTCTTTTGGAATAATAAATATTTTTTAAAACAAAATTTTTGGGTAAAAAAAAAAATATATATCAAATCTCAAAATCTGTACATTATAAGATTTATAGGATCAAAAACTATAGATAGCAATTTAACCATTTTTTGCCGGCACATACTTAACTATTGTAGTGTGCAAAGTTCAATAATTTTTTTTTAATTCGACAAATTTTGTAGAGTTTGTAGGATCTTTTATTCAGAATTTCATTAGCTGAATAAAGTTTTAATTCATAGTTTGAACTGGCCGATTTTTTTTGCCAAATTTTAAAAAGGCCTAATAATAAAATTTACAAATACTTTTTAACAGAAAAATGTTTATATGTAAATATTAAAATAGAAAGAAGACTTTAAAATAATTAAGCTATTACTTACGAAAAGCACTAAAAAGCCCTTTTCATAAAAAAGTGCCCATTTTTTCAGCTGAAGTGTCTCTTTTTTGAAGGAGCACCCTGCCCTTTTTCATTCTGAGGGAAACACTATGGCATAATATTTTTTTCATTCTGAAAAGAACTTTTCCTGTAGTATTTGTATTTAGTATCCAAAACATAATTGTGTAATTATTCATTAAAAATTTGTATAATTGAAAAAAAAAAATATTTGTAACGAAAAAAGATAAAGAAAATCATTTAATGTTGTCGAGTGAACAACCAAAAACAATATTAAAAAATGCTTTTTTCATGGGTCGGCAATAATAATCATTCAAAATATGTTGAGTATTCAGTGGCAGACGTGTTACCCTTCTGGGAAACAAAAACCGTATGTAAAATGCCATTGTTTTATGAGTGATGATATCAGATTTATAGCTTAGAGGTACACAATGTATTATCCTACTTTACGAAGCCATTTTCAAGTAAAAGTTATATGTGAAAAAATAAAGAACTGCTGGTTTCTAGCAATGTAAATTCTAGAACATTTCCCAAAGTGGGCAATTCGACTTTCATGAAATGAAAGAAAGAGCACCCATAGCTCATTCAAGATGATAATTTGATGCTATGCATCATATGTAAAGAATTTGAATTTATATATTTGAAGTTATTCAAAAGAATTTATATAAAGCCTGTTTTTATTTTGTTTTAGTGATTAACACAGAGATAAAGTGTTTAATATACAGTGTAATTCCAGATGTACGTTACCTGAGTTGTACGTTTCCCTCAGTTGTACATTTCCCTCAGTTATACGTTTCCCTCAGTCAGGGTTCTTAAATGCCCGGGTTTTTTTTTCAGAAAAAACCCCAACCCACTGGGTTTTATCAGTGTTTTTTGGGTTTTATCAGGGTTTTTTGGGTTTTATCAGGGTTTTTGGGGTTTTATCAGGGTTTTTTGTGTTTTATCAGAGTTTTTTAAGTTAGAGGTGGTTCAGAATGTTTGAAAAAAATGTACTTACTACTAAGTACAGTTTAAAGTAACTATTTGATTACAAAAATATATAAATGAATGACAATCAAAGTTATATTTTGCTTTTAGATAAATTGATTATTAGTAATAGTTTTAACAATGAAATTATAGAAGTACTGTACTACTAATACCAGTGCTGAATCAGACTAGTATACTTTTACTTAGTTTTTATTATTAGTTTTAAACTAATATTTTGTTAAGGATAAAGTATCTTTATTCATTTTAAGTGATTGCCTATATATAATAAATATTTTCTCTAGAAAAAATTCATTCTGAAACATATTGATTAATAATGGATTGCAATTTTTTTTTTCTTCTTTTTTGAGTTGTTTGTATTCCAAAATTTCCTCAGCCCGAGTTAAATAGGAAATTTAGGTTTTCCCTTAGTTTATGTTGTTATTGAATTAAGTTGGGTGGTAGTTTACATTTAATTCAGCAAAATTTTTGCAATTGAAACTGGATATAACAAAATTCGCAGAAATGGGGAAAAAAATATTTGCTGTAAAGTATTTTTTATTATAACTAATTAATAGAATATACCAAATAATTCTACATGTCTACATCATTAAATTAAGATTCTCAGCATATGTGGTATTTTGTTATGGGTTTCAACTGTAGGATTATACATCAAAGTATTTTTTTTAATGGGAAAAAAATTAGTTTTTGTGTTTGTGATAGTTACATATACTTATAGAAAATTAAGTTACAGTTATTTGTTTTAAAAATTGTCATTGGAAGAATTAAGACGCTTTTCCCTTGGGGTGGTTGATGATAAACTTTACTACTGGTGTACTGACATTAAGAAATATATTACCTATATAATTTAAAGTTAAAATTTTGGGTTTTTTGGGTTGGGATAAATCATAACAACCCTGCCCTCAGTTATACGTTTCAACTCAGCGGTCCCGGGCGCTTGCTATTAAAAATTAGCTGAGTTATACATTTTGAGTTACACATTTCCCTCAGTTATATGTTACGTTTTTGCGTCCTCGGACAAAATTTTGCCTCATTTATACATTTTGTAACCGGAAACACCGACGACGCGTCGGATGAGTCTGATTTGAAAGATCCCTCTCAAACTTCAGGGCTGCTCTGAGGGCTTTTGAAAAGCCGTTCGACAGTAGTAAAAGCAGTAACGATAACAGAGCTGCATTGTTAACCAAAATGCAAAGTTTGCTGTTCAATGTCGGCTCTGCCGAAAAGAAACAATCGAGGATTCGTGATTATTTCAACAAGATTCAGTAAACTACTGAAATGTGTTTTCATAAATGATTTACATGTCAAGGCGATTTCAATGATCTCTTTTAAGTACTCTATGTGTATTAAAAATATTTCTATTAAAGCTTTTATGATATATTAATTTTATGTACCTCTTTTCTACTCTGTTCCATTTCCAAAAAATTTATGTCATGGATGAATTAATACTTATGAAACTTCCGTTTTTGTTATAAAAGGTAACTGAAACACCTCAGTGGAACAAAATTTTTGCAATATATTAAAAAAAAAAATAATTTGGTAGACCATCGATTGAGTTGTACGTTTTACTGAGTTATACGTTTTGTTGTCCGGTCCCGGGCAAAACGTATAACTGGAGTTCCACTGTATACAGCACCTCCCCCCCCCCCTGCTCTTAACACATAAAAATAGAAACAATATTATTGTTAACATGGGTGCAAAAAGAAATAAAAGAATATGATATAACATAAAATTGCCACCATGAAATGCAGTTTCGTACCTAGAAGGGGAGAGAAAAAAAAAAAAAAAGGTGTCATTCGACAACCCTGAAATATAGGTATACTGCAATAAAATAGTTTCATGGTGTACAAATAACTTAAACTACAAAGCTTTTTGTAAATAGTTTTTTTAAATTATAATTTCTGTTCAGATTATATTTATAAATGGCTGATTAATAAGTGGTGTTTTTAAAGTAAGGCATTTAAATTTTGTTTTGTAAAATTTATTTTTTGTTTTTCAGAAGAAGAAGAATAAAAATCTGGAAAGAAAAAAGTTCTCTATGAAGATGACTGTAGATTTTCAGCTGTTCTTTCTCAACTTAAATTAAGAAACATCAGAAATTTAATTGTAACAGGATTAAATTTTCTTGTAAAATATTTCTGATAAATTTTGAGCATCTTGTAACTACATAAATAAATAAATGCTTTTTTGGTTGGTTTGTTTTACATTTGTGAAAAATAAAATTTATATGAAAAAAAAACACCAGTTCTATTGTTTATATATATATATATATTTATTTATTTATTTATGCAAGTGATGTTAAAAAGGATGTACTACATATATTTTCCTCTTCTTTCTTGTTCTAAGAACATTCTCCCTTCTTTTTACAGGTTAAGATATAATTCAATAAAAATGTTTTATGTAGGCTAAATTTTTAAAAACTGACAGCCTGATAAACTGTTTATACTAATTTGTTGGTTGATTATAAATTAGCATTGCTTGGAGATCAGGTATTAAAAATAATTTGCTGTATAAAAACTTCTGAATATTTTAATAAAAATTTTGCCATAATCTTATTAAAAGTTGAGATTAAAATTTTAATGCACATAATATTGTATAATTCAGTTTGAAATTTTGTTAGTCAAAAGGTCACATACCTCCTGCTGGAAAGAAATATATTTTAAAGATTTCTTTATTGGTAATAGATTAAAAAAAAGAAAAATAATAATTCAGTACTCATTACTTGCTAATCTTTAAAAAATAAAAACAATGATATATTATTATTTATGAGCAATGTTTTAGTCCATTTAAAAAAAAAAAAAAAAAAAGTATGAATGGCGAACTTGCCATGTTCTAGAAGATCTACTGCCACTACTGTTTTGAAAAAATATTAAACTAATATTAAAATTCTTAAATTCCAATGATCAGTAATGTCAACATTTTACCAATTTTATAAAATAAAATTCCTGGATTTTTGTTTTATTTTCCAGCTGGATAATTGGAAGAAACATCCCCGTAAGAAATTGTATTATAAAAGCACCAGTGGACCCGTGCGAAAATTTCACACTGCAGTCTAATACTTTTTAGCAATATCTAATACTCTTTAGATGCAGGTTTAAACTTCTAAAGGAAAATTAATGACTGAAACTATCTTTAAACAACGTTAGTCAAGCCAGAATATCATCTCCTTTATTCCATCACAGTTACAGTAAAAACTGATCGAGCATAGCAAAGACAATATATATAAACATGGGACAAAGAAAAATAAATTGAGCATTTCAATTTGGCTTTTTAGTCATAAAATAAACGCATGCAACAACTATGTCCCACTTTATCTTTTTTGTAGTATTTATTTTTTATAATCATTTTGAGCATTATATAAATGTGGTATTGTATTTTTGTGGCAACACTAATTTAAGGAAAACCTTGCATTTCTTTTAGGAAAACAATGCGGATTTAATTTTTAATTAACAGCAATTTTTAATCAAAAAATGTTTTGCCGAAATGTAAGTGCACTATATCAGAAGCTGGTTCAAAATGGCATCTCATTCAGTGTTGTGCATTTTGTATTTTCTGAGAAAAGGGGATGTTGACAACAGAAATAATATATACTAGTGGGCCTGTGTGAAGATTTTACACTGCAGTCTAATATTTTTTAGATGCATGTTTGAACTTCTAAAAAAAAATAAAGCCAGAATATAATCCCATTTATTCCACCAAAGTCACAGTAAAAACTGACCGAAAATAGCAATATATATGTATATATAAATATTGTATTTTAACTGCATTAGAGGGTGACATAATATGTTTTGGGGAAAAAAAAAAAAAAAAAAAAAAAAAAAATGGGATAAAGAAAAATAAATTGAGCATTTGAATTAAAATTTTGCTTTTTTATCATAAATATAAAATAAACCCATGCAGCAACTATGTCCACTTCATCTTTATTGAAATTTTTTTTTATAATCATTGTTGCAGAATTTAATTTTTGTGGCAACAGTAATTTGAGGTAATCATTTCCTTTCTGAAAACAATGCCTATTTAATTTTCAGTTACTTGCAATTTTAACCAAAATACATGTTTTAAAGAAATGTGAGTGTACTATGTCAGAAGTCGCTTAAAAATCATTTCATATGGTATCTCATTTAACATTCTGTGTTTTGTATTTGCTTTGAAAAAGGGCTGGACGATCCACCTGGTGAATTAGCTTGAAGAAACATGAGTTGAAACTATTTAAAAATTTACTCCTTTGAATAGAATGGTTAAACCTATAATTTAATTAAAAATTGAAGAAAATAAGTTTTTTTCCTTATTCTCACCATCATTGGTAATTTAACGTTCAATATATATTTTACACCTTGTGTTATCAACCTTTTTTTATTAATTACAAATATGGCTTTTGCAACTTTTTCAGAATAATATTAAAAACTAAATCATAACCATATGGCATTTTATTCCGATCTAATGAGATGAGTGGATAAGGCCAATTTTTGCCTCCATTGGGACACTTTTTTTTTTGCTTGCAGATTGAAAATATGCTATACAAGATCTGAAACACTTTCGATTTTATTTATTTTGACCTTTTTAATATGGGGTGCTTATAACACCATTGTAGTTTTTAACTGAAAAATATAATAATAAAGTGAAACATGCATGTATAAAAGTCAGGCTGGTGTTATGAGCTCTTGTTAAAAAAAAAAAATATTCAAATAGATTATTATTATTATTTTTTTCAAATTTTGAATTTTAGAGTTTTCAGACAAAAATTAGGGACCAGTAAATTTAGATTCTGAAGTTCAAAATATCTTTTAAAAAAAAAGAAAAAATTGTCCCTGCCAAAGGAGTAAAAATGGGCCTTTCTTGCTAAACTTTACTTTTTTGAGGACCATAAAAAGTATAATTCTGGCCAGCTTCCATCATGATATCCAATAGTGACATGAATATGGCTAGCTTTGGGCTATCATTCATTAATGTTGCCCATTGATGGCGAGAAAGTGGTTAGCTTTCGGCATGCATTCTTTAATGATTACCATTGATGGCAACAAAGTGGCTAGCTTTCGGCTTGCATTCATTAATGATGCCCATTAATGGCAGCGAAATGGCTAGCTTTCGGCATGCATTCTTTAATGATTACCATTGATGGCAACAAAGTGACTAGCTTTCGGCTTGCATTCATTAATGATTCCCATTGATGGCAACGAAGTGGCTAGCTTTCGGCATGCGTTCATTAATAATTCCCATTGATGGCAACAAAGTTGCTCTCCCTTTCGGCATGCATTCATTAATGATACCCATTGATGGCAACAAAGTGGTTAGCTTTCGGCTTGCATACGTTAATAATGCCCATTGATGGCAACAAAGTGACTAGCTTTCGGCTTGCATTCATTAATGATTCCCATTGATGGCAACAAAGTGGCTCTCTTTCGGCATGCATTCATTAATGATGCCCATTGATGGCAACAAAGTGGTTAACTTTCGGTTTGCATACATTAATTATGCCCATTGATGGCAACAAAGTGGTTAGCTTTCGGCTTGCATTCATTAATGATGCTTATTGATGGCAACAAAGTGGCTAGCTTAAGGCTAGTTTACATTTATGATGTCCAATAAATTAACATTTATGGCCAGCTTTGGGATAGCTTTTATTCTTAACAAACGCAGGTGGCATGGCTGTGGCGATCTTCTGGCTAGATTTTATTCACGATGATCGTTAATGGCCAAACTGTGGCTAGTTTTCATTAATAATTGCCACTTAAAGTATAATTGTGGCCAGTTTTAGGCTATCTGTCAGTTATGATTAACCACTTGTGGCACAGTTATGGGCATCTTAATGTAGTTATGGCCAATTCTATTGCGGCCACATTGTGGCCGGCGTGACAGTTTTTTAAGTTGCCGTAACGGCAAACGATAGCGGCCCCTCATCTCCTAGTTTGGGCCAAAGCTAACGTAGCCATCAGCGGCCCGCAAGTTCTGTGTTCGTTGGGTTGCTTCAATGAAAAGAGGTTGATCAAATGTTATTACAGAAGTAATGTGGCCATATTTGAGACCATCTTAGAGAATCTACAGCAATGTGCTGTAAATCGTCTCATAATTATACTTGCAGGATGGTTTGTGAATGGCAGATACTTACGAGGGATTTCTGGTGTGCTTTTCATGTTGCATCAATAACTCCATAAATTCACTCCATCCAGGAAATTACCGTAAGTTCCTTGCATTTGGCGTACATCCATAAAATATTTGAATTCCAAAGAGTAGATATGGTTGTTGTTTGTTGCACTACAGTCAAGTTTTACCCAATAATTCTTTTCAGTCTTTTGACGCCACAATTTTTATATTTTTTTATTGGTGTTTGTGTGTTTTTGGCAAGTTATGAGGCACTTGGAGTCACTTTTAGTCTTGATATAATCTGTATTGAATCATCAACTCTAATCCTGAAGAGCAACAGTTCTGACGATTCCCATGAAATTAAATGTATGCAAACAATCTATTGTTGCTACATTATGATCCGCATTGTCCACAACATACTCATTTCTTCATATAAACTCATTTCTCTTGAGGAGAAACATACTCATTCCTCTTGAGGGAAAACTGATGACTGATAATGCAGTACATTGGAGGATTTATATGAAAGTGCTCCTTTATAAGAAGTATATAATTTTAAGCCTGATAAAATATTCCATCAGAAAGAGATATGAATCGGGCACACTGGCCTCGACATCGGAGAACGATTCAGTACTAGGAGAATAAGTATCCACCTCACATACTACAGAGCGTATATCTTGACGAATGATCTCGACTGCCTTCTGTAGAACTCTCAACAATTCAGAATAGCAAATAATTCTTCTCTCAAAATTCAACGCATCTGGGTAAGTAATGGACTCGTCAGTTAATTTCACTACTTGACAGTGCTATAAAAAATATATAAAACTACCATTCTTGTGAGTATGTTGGAACAAACGCATATTTTCCCTACTATGTAATTGTGACATATTCCATAATAAATAACACATGAGATCTTTTTAGTTTTACATTAAATCCCTGTAATGAAGAAACTGTTCATTGTATTAACTTGGTTATGCTTTCAATCGATTCATCGCGAAAAAATACATAGAAAATGATGCCTTAAATTGCCTCTATTGCAAAATTATAATTTCAACCCCCCTTCCCTTTCCTCGCACACACACACAGAAAAAAGAGGGGTAAGCGTACAGAAAAATGTCGGGGACTTTTGACACGTTTTATTGTTTTATTTAAAATGACATAACTAAGCTCTCTGTTAAAAAAAAAAAAAAAAAAAAAAAATGTGGGTTAAAATTATTTCGAAGAAACACCTTTTTTTTGACTAAAGTTATCGGACTATAGTTGTAAAATTTCACTGCAAATATTTAAAATGCTTGAGAAGGTAAATACTTTGGAATTATTTATAATTATATCATAATCGAAGTGTTACAGATATATATACACTGATATTTTACTGGATTACTTTATTCATTTAACCCACATATTTTATCTATAGTTATTAACAACAGAATTATATTGTTACTAGCAGTATACACGTTCTTTGCACACAGTCGAGAATGAAAAAAAAATTACGCATTAACTCTGCACATTGAGTTGAAAGACTTTTAGAATAGGACGATAAAATTTCTAACGATGAGAATGACGTGTGTAAAAGTATATCGGCAATTTTCATGTGTAAAAGTGAAACATTACAATGGTTGCTTCACAGGAGATGCACTTTTCACTTTAATTTTCAGATTAGATAAAGATTAAAGTCCCACTTAAAGTGGTTTAATCCCCAAGTTGTAATAATATAGTAGTTAGTAGTAGATAAACCAAGTTGTGAAACAATTAAAGGAGATAAGTGCTAAAGCTTGTCGTTGAAATTGAATCTGTTTTAAAAGAAAACAAAGTATTTTAATACATGAATTTGAATCTCTTACATGTAACTGCTAAAAATGTGTCATTTCTCCTTAAGACTCAGAATTCTTGCTATAATGGGGAAATTAAAATTATTTTTTTTCGACCGCTTTCTCTTCAAATTTTAACAAAACCATTTTAAATGCATTTTACAAAAATCTAAAGCTATAATAGAAATTATATATTTTTTTAACATCGTGTAATCTTTACGTGTTAAAATGCTTAATACTGATTCAGTTTATAACCTTGTATATTTTCATCGTCAAATAAAAATGTTTTTAATTATTAACTTAAGTTTCTAATCTGAAAAATACGATATGTCTCCGTGGTAAAAGTGATGTTGCGTTTAGCATCAAACGTGCCCTTTTATGCATCATACCAAACATTTACTGACAATATCGAAAAAAAAACTTAATTTTCACTCATTTTTATTTCATGAGTGCTGAAATTAAGGCCATGTATAAAGTTGAAATAATGTTAAAATTTAAATTGCAATTACTCTGCCGTGATAACAGAAATAAGTTGTTTAAAATTTTGACCAAATTATTTCCCACTGCTACTAAAATGTCTGGCTGGATATTGTCACAAAAACAAAATTTTGGGTCTATTAAAATAAAAAAAAATATATTTCTTATCAAATATAAACAAGAACAAAAATAATAATGCGTCAAGCATAAATTATTAAACACTTTCCAACCATCCAGAAAACTGTAACGAAATTTCACCGTTAAGTAAGGTGAAAGAAGATATGGAAGTAAATAGTTTAGAAATCATTGAAAAATCCAGTTTTTGAAATTACCTTTAATTCTCAGAAAGGTCGTCGAATTATTTTGTGCAGCCCTGTATCTGATCTATAGATTTGGATATGTACTACATAGCATGATAAAATTTAGTTCAGTTAGAAAATTCCTTTTTAGCAATTTTCCCCAACCGATTTAAATGCACTCGAAATATTTTGTACAGTCCTCCATGTTATCTAAAGACTTTTGTATATACCACATATGAAGCTGAAATTTTATTCAGGTTATAAAAAACGCATAAGGCAACTTAAAACTCATTTCCAGCAATTACCAACTGTAAATGGCAATGTATATTGTTCTTTTATATGAATATAATCGTATATATGAATTTATTTATATTTCACAAACTTTTACTGGTCTACTAAATATAGTTCAGCAAAAAAAAATACGTAAACAATTAAAAAATACCCATAAGCAATTAACTTCTGCATAGTCAGGAATACTTACGAATTCCTTTATGTAGCCCTGTAAATGATCAACTGAATTTATACACACAACGTACTATGCAAAAATTTAGTTAAACTTAAAAACGCAAACCAAAGTTGAAAACATACTTATCACACATAGACTGTAATTATTGAACGCATGCTGCAACCAATATCTTTCGTGTGTCTGTGTAAATGAACGAAAAAGCAATACACACTGATAACTGAAGCATTCTTTTTTCCCCCACTATTGTAATGAAGGATTGTTCATAAATGTACTCTCCTAAATGACATTATTTACCCCCGCTGTGCATCAGACAAAACACCTCCATATCGGGAACGATTAAGTACATTTTCAAATTTTTATTTTTAATTACACCCTATTTATGCTTCATTTTGGTTGTTTTCTAAATCAAATGATTTGTAATTTTTCTGTAACCACGTTCAATTTATCCCATAATGACAAGGAAAATAACCAATATGGCGCATATATTGTTCGGTATTTCTTATTTTTCCGATATTTAGGAGGGAAAAAAATAATATAATATTATCAGTATTTTACCGTCGTGCAAATAAACAAAACTATGGTTTGCAGTTGACATTTATCGAGATTAAAAGCAAACAAGTGGGTAAGTGTGATCGAGATCGCTCAAAGGATTTCGTTTAATATTTTCCTTTCAAAACACTTTATCCTTTCTTTAATAAATCCAGATAAATTTCATTTAGAAATGTTAGTTAATTTTGAAGGTAGCTAGTAGTTTTGCGCTCTCTAAAGTAATTAGGGAATATAAATAAACAATTGGACATTTAGCAAAACATAGGTAAGATAATTGGCTTACCTCCTTTTTTCAGCAGTCATCCTCATTGTGCCGCAAGCCAGGTCCTTAAGGTAATCCTTTTATCAATTCATAACGATGCTGCATTTTTATGTTCACTGCACTTACACAAGTAGATTAAAATTTATGAAGTATCCCAACAATTTGGTATATCCATTGTTATGCTGTACACACTGAAGTAATATTTTCTTGTGGAATAGAGAAATATAATTAATGATAATACATTATTCATAATTTAGTTTAAATTATTTAATTATCTATTAATTACATTTACTGTTACATATCTTTTAATTTTAAACATTAGCTAGATTTAATTGAGTTTAAGGGAGAACGAAATATACATGTTCCGTCTCCATCGCGTGATAGTAGCAAGTCTATTCTATATAGTAGAAAGAAACAGTCTTTTAGTCCCTTTTTTGTGATGTCATTTTTTAGTTCTTTGATTCGTCAGAAATGACGTAAAGTCAACTCACGTCATTCATACTTATTTTAGTTTCTGACTTCCTGGTTCACATTCACGAGTTTGTAACACCTCTATATATTGCAACATAAATTTCACTTCCTCTTTGAAGTTTGGGTTAAACATTTTTTATCGTGATGAGTTTTTAAATGAAGTAATAATCTGTCACAGGAATCAATTTACGGAGATTACTTTCCTGATATATTACCAACAATCTCCTCCTTAATCTCTGGAATTTGATTTCTTAAATTTAAATTTCTTCTGTGAACTTCAAAAATAGGTTTGGGAGTGGGCTTAGTTAAGATGTTCGCTATCATGTTCTTTGATTCACAGTACTTTAGATTAATTGTTCCATTGTCCTTTAAGTGCTTAATGGAATGATATCGAATATCTATGTGTTTCGTGCGACGAGTATACTTTTCTGATTCAATCATTTTTATGCAAGACTGATTGTCCTCATGCACTGTTATGGGTAACGACTGTTCTAAGTTAAATTCTTGTAATATTCTAATTAACCACATAATTTCTTGCGACGCATTTGCTGCAGAAATATATTCAGCTTCAGCACTTGACATGGCAATACATGATTGTTTTTTGCTAATCCATAAAATTGGATTTTTCCCTAACAAAAATAGGTTTCCACTTATTGACTTTCTAGTTTGTATGTCTCCAGCCCAGTCCGAATCACAATATGCCTCTAATATAGGTTGGTGTGTTGTATTTATTTCTAATTTAAAGTTTTTAGTGTGATTTAAATAGGAAATCACTCTTTTAGTTGCCTTCCAATCCTTCTGTGAAGGGTTTTCGTTTTTTCTATTTTCTACTTAAGATGTTAACCGCAGCTGAAATATCTGGTCTTGTGACAGTTGAAATATATAAAAGAGCCCCAATTGCCTTTCTGTAATCTATGTTGTTTGGCAATGGTATTTCATCGTTATCATAATTTAAGTAGCCTGTTTCCATGGGCGTTTTGTAAGATTTTGCATCTTCTAATTTAAATTTTCGAACTAATTCTTCAATTTTAATTTTTTGATTTAGTTTATATCCTTCGTTTGTTTTTTCAATTTTAATCCCTAGGTAGTAGTTTAATTGACCTAAATCCTTTAGTTCATATTCAGTTTTAAGTTTCTGTATAATTTCTTTAATTTCATTTTCCTTTGCAGATATCAATATATCGTCTACATAACTTTTCTAATGATTCTGAAATTTTTGTGTGCCAGGCTCTAGCAGCTTGTTTTAAGCCGTATATAGCCTTATTTAATTTTCACACTTTGCTTTCATGATTTGGTTTGATATAGCCTTCCGGCTGAGATATATATATATCTTCATCTAAATTTCCATATAAAAAGGCTGTTTTAATGTCAACGTGATTTATGTTTAGTTTATGATAGGCGGCGGCTGCTAAAAATGTTCTAATGGTAGTATGTGAAACCCCTGGAGCAAATGTTTCATAATAATCAATACCAAAATTTTGCGAATAGCCTTTGGCTACTAATCTTGCTTTGTAATTTTGTATTTTTCCTTTATCGTCTAATTTTGTTTTGAAGAGCTATTTCGAACCTATTATTTTTGTATTTGGCGGGGGGGTCAACCAATGTCCAAGTTTTATTTTGGTTGTGAGATTCTATCTCCTGCTGTGTCGCTTTGATCCAGTTTTCTTTTTCTACTGGGTTTTCCATGTTTATTATTTCCTGCCAATTTTTAGGTTCATTTATTTGTTCATCTTTAACCAAATAAATTAGTCTATCTGGGGGAACCCCTTTATTTACTCTATCTGATCTTCTCGGTTCGGTTTGATTTAGTTCAGATTCATTCTGATTATTGTTTTCATTAGAAATTTCGATTTTTATCAGATTTGGGTTTTCTGACTTTTCGTTTTCGGCACTAGTGTTTTCATCTATATTTAGTTCTAGCCTTTTTTCTTTATTTGAATTTCTCTGATAGTTTTCTAAAAACTTCACAGTTCTTGCTATAGTGATATCTTTGCCGCTCGTGTAGATACGATATCCTTTGGAATAATTATCGTATCCCACAAAGATCCCTTCTACTGCTTTATTATCTAATTTCTGCCTTTTTTGCTTATTAATGTATGCATAAGCTTTGCAGCCAAAAACTCTTAGGTATTTTAGATTTGGTCTTCTGTTTGACCATAACTCATATGGAGTTTTTTCGTTGGCTTTTGTCGGCAGTCGATTTTGTAGGTGATTTGCGGTACAGATCGCCTCTCCCCAGAAATGTAATGGTAAATTAGAGTCACTTAACATTGCTCTTGTCATTTCAATTAATGATCTATTCTTTCGTTCAGCAATACCATTCTGGCTGGGGGAATATGGTACTGTTAGCTGTCGCTTAATTCCATTTTCTTTTAGAAAATTATCAATATTTGAATTTTTAAATTCTTTCCCATTACACCCAAAACATTATCTGTTCTTAGTTCTGTAGGCTTTTTGCCAAATTTATTGTTGACCAGAGCAACGTATTCTTTTAATTTCTCAAATACCTCACTTTTATTTTGTAGGAGATAAATTATTGTAAATCTAGAGTAATCATCTATGAAAGTTAAAAAATAATTTTTCCCACCTATGGTTGGAGTTTGAACAGGACCACACACGTCGGAATGCACTAATTGCAGAATTTTATTTGCTCTAAATTCCGTTTTCTTTGGGTAAGGAGCGTCAGTTATTTTTGCTTTAATGCAAGATTCACATTCGGTACTATGTGAACAATTATTTATGTTAATTCCGCATGCTAATTCCTTTGTCATTATTTCTTTGATAGACCCGACATTTTTATGCCCTAATCTTCTATGCCATAGTTCTATGCAATTTTTATTTTTGCAATTGATTAACATATTTACGTAATTTTTATCTGTGGTCTCGCTAGTTTGTTGAATTTCGTATAAATTATTTTTTCTACTTCCTTCTAAGCGAATTAATCCTTCATATTCTAGAAAACATTTATTATCTTCAAACGTTAATTTGCATCCGTTTTTCGTAGCTTTAGCTACCGAAAATAAATTCGTTTCAATTTTGGGTACTAGTAGAACATCCTTTAATGTTATGTTGTGAGTTTTACCGTCTGAGGTTATCGTGGTAATGTTTTATGTTACCTGATCCGTAGGATTTTAATTTATTGCCGTTGGCAATTACGACGTTAGATTGTTCTTTATTTATTAATTCAGAAAATAGTTTTTCATCATTTGATATATGGGAGGACGAGCCAGAATCTATGATCCATGCTTTATTTTTCGACTTGTTAGTTAAAAATGCGCAATTTTTCTTTTCTTTGGTTCCGAAATAAGCTGTGCTTTTGTTTGGGTTGTTCGGATTATTTGAGTTCCCGCTTTTTGACTTGTTTTCGTCTTTTTGAAAGACTAATGAAGAAGAGAAGTTTTTCTTGTTATTTTGTTTAAAATTTGTTGTTTCAATTTTGTTGTGCCTGGAATTAATTGTGTTGTGATTTTTCATACGGCAAATCGTGCAGTATTTTTCTTCCTTTTTAAAACCTGTGGTTTTAACTTTTCTTTCAGCTCTAAAGGCTTGATTTGAATTGTCACTGGTATTGGAATGCTCATTTCTTTTATTGAATTCATCGGTTAATTTACTCTTGATGAATTCAGGAGTTAATTTGTCTTCCTGCCTGGCTTCTAATGCGGTTATGAGGGTATCATAAGAAGGTGGTAAAGAGCAGAGCAATAATGCTGAAATACGATTTGTTTTAATTTCTTCGCCTATGGCTGATAACTTATCAATAATTTCTAATATTTTTGTTATATGAGTAATCATGTTGCCTCCTTCTGATAATTTTTTTCCGTAAAGTCTCCGTAGGATAAATAGTTTACTGGAGAGATTTGATCTCTCATGGATGTTTTTTAGCGTGTTCCATGTGTCCCGTGCATTTGGTAAATGCTTAATATGGATAATTTGGTTATCCTCAATACTTAAATTAATAAGAGCTCTTGCTTTTTTATCCTTTTTCAACCAATCGGGCGTCATTGGATTAAGTGGGTCGTCTGTGACAACTTCAAAGAGCTCTTCTCTTATCAAGAGCATCTCCACATAAATTTCCAGTTTGCATAGTTACTGGAATTTAATTTTTCAATTATACTTCCTTCTTTGAAGGTTGCCATTTTTCTATTTCAAAATGTTTTGAAATTAATTTATTTTCTTTTAAGTATTCGAGGATTCAAGAAGGACACTATTTTTTTTTTTACCCTTTTACATACTTTAGAATATTCAGTCTCACAATCTTGTTAGTTAATTTTGAAGGTAGCTAGTAGTTTTGCGCGCTCTAAAGTAATTAGGGAATATAAATAAACAATTGGACATTTAGCAAAACATAGGTAAGATAATTTGCTTACCTCCTTTTTTCAGCAATCATCCTCATTGTGCCGCAAGCCAGGTCCTTAAGGTAATCATTTTATCAATTCATAACGAGATCAATTCATAACGATGCTGCATTTTTATGTTCACTGCACTTACACAAGTAGATTAAAATTTATGAAGTATCGCAACAATTTGGTATATCCATTGTTATGCTGTACACACTGAAGTAATATTTTCTTGTGGAATAGAGAAATATAATTAATAATAATACATTATTCATAATTTAGTTTAAATTATTTAATTATCTATTAATTACATTTACTGTTACATATCTTTTAATTTTAAACATTATCTAGATTTAATTGAGTTTAAGGGAGAACGAAATATACATGTTCCGTCTCCATCGCGTGATAGTAGCAAGTCTATTAAAGTTCTATATAGTAGAAAGAAACAGTCTTTTAGTCCCTTTTTTTGTGATGCCATTTTCTAGTTCTTTGATTCGTCAGAAATGGCGTAAAGTCAACTCACGTCATTCATACGTATTTTAGTTTCTTACTTCCTGGTTCACATTCACGAGTTTGTAACACCTCTATATATTGCAACATAAATTTCACTTCCTCTTTGAAGTTTGGGTTAAACATTTTTTATCGTGATGAGTTTTTAAATGAAGTAATAATCTGTCACAGGAATCAATTTACGGAGATTACTTTCCTGATATATTACCAACAAGCAAAAAAAAAAAAAAAAAAAAAAAAAAAAAAAAAAAAAAAAAAAAAAAAATTCATCTTTTTTTATAAAGTAAAAATTTACCGGTCTATTTTTTTGTTTTTTCGAATATCTAAACCAGCCCGATAGGGGGCGAAGCTCGCTATTATATTCTGTCATAATAATATCTGTCATGCGGACTAAATGCGATATTTAAAAAAATAATTTCAAAATTAAACATGTTGTACACCTTCAAAATGTTAAAATATGCGAATATTTCCACAATCGGATTTTTATCATGATTCAATATGTTTCTCAAACTCATATATTTACTATTCTCTATTACTCATATTGATACTCGCTTTGTATTATTCACAAACATTTGAAAAATTCGTTAAACTTCCAATATGACGTCAGATTTTCTTTTTAATTCTCTAATGACGTGATATACTATCATGATAAACAGAACAAACATGGTGCATGTATGGTTTAGTATAATATTTCTGGTGATTAAAAATGAATTTAAAAAAAACTTTCTGAAAAAAAACTTTCTCAAAATAAACTTTGTGAAAATAAACATATTGTAAAGAAATCGTTTGCAGATTAATATTTATCGAAATTAAAAGCAAAAAATTACATTCTTGATTTTTAAAATATATTCTCAAATTTTGTTACAGTTTGAAGAAAAACTTTATGTGAAAGGGGATTTTTTGCTCACTTCTGTGCTGTAAAGACTGAAATTATACGACATTTAGAATGAAGGATGAGAATCGTGAAAGTAAATACTTAATACAAAAATCTCGTAAAAAATTTCTTAAAACTTAATTTTAAAGAAATCGAACTTGAATTTTGAAAAAATCTCTGCGAGCAGTTCGTACTTCTACAGCAAATGTCGTAGCGCTGACCTTATCCATCACAACATTAGAACGAACATAGGCAGACAGACAAACAAGACAAACAATCAGACAGACAGATTTACAAACTCTTCGTTTTAAATATGGATTGCTAACTGAATTGCATAGTTACTGTTTCCTATGACTTTCTTTACGTAAAGATTTAAAGTAGAATCAATGCATTAATTAAGCACAAAATTTCACCCAGATAAACAAAAACAGATACAAAATTAACCAACTCGTTATCACATTTTATATTTAGACAATACTTCTGTTGATCTGATTTTGTATATTTATGTTTTTATTGAGCTGAAAGATCTGTTTTACGAAACAGCCAGTTTCTATGCTGAATTGTATATAGATGCATGAAACACCTTGTATCCATGTATATATACCAAATTTTAAAGATTTCCGAAACACCACTTATCGAAAAGTATTAAATATATTTTTTATTTTAATTTTTTAGTCACCCTATATATTTGTGCTTTGGTTAGGCGGTTTTATATGTCATAAAATTTTTTTATTGTGATACAGAAAACCAAAATTGTGCATATATTTGCTATTTGATGTTTTTTCAAAATTAAAAAAAAGAAAAAAAAAGCTAGTGGAGCTTAAAGCTTCGTGAAAAGAAACACATTGTTTGAAATTCGTTTACAGATTAACATTTACCGAGATTAAAAGTAACAAATTACATTCTTGATTTTTTAAAATAAATTGTTAAAAATTCGTAAATTATGTTACAGTTTTCAGACAAACTTTATCTGAATAAGTGCATTTGAGAGTGAAATTATGCGACATATTAAAACGAAAATATGAAAAGTAAAAAAAAAAAAAAAAAAAAAAAAAAAAATACAAAAATACAATAAAAAATCCCTTAAAACTTAATTTAAAAAAAAATCTAACTTGAATTTTGAAAAACTTTTTTCGACGGATTCTCGGTTACACCTTTGGAGTATCTCCGTGCTTAGTGTCGTAGAGCTGGTCTTACCCATCACAGCTTGAGAGCGTACATAGGCAGACAGACTTACAAATTCTTTGTTTTATTAATACTAGGGCATCAATCCCGGATTTCCCAGGATTGAGAATATATGTGAAAACCATTTGTTTGGAAAACTCCAAAAGATTTTTTACATTTACTAATTTTATTTAGATTGTCCTTTAACAACACCAAAGAGCATTACATATTTGCAAATTATAGTTAGATTCAAATAAAATTTTGAAATTAACGAAAGTGGTCATTTCATATTGGCTTTGTGCCAGAAATTAATAGCCGAAGAAATCGTTAAAAAATTCGTTATACACAGCAGTTTTTCTTATTCTGATAATTTCAGCGATTTTCAGCGTAATTTCAATTGCATGTCTGTTCAATTTGTGTTTTATTTATACTATTTCATTTATTGCTTAATGAAGTTTTAATTTCACTATTGAATACTAGTCGCCACTGGCAAAAAGTTTGTTCGCCCTTAAATGTATGTTAAGCATTGTGACAAATTATTTTTATTCATAATTAATTTTTTTCCTTAATCCTTCGCCAGACCGGAAAAATCTAATAGACAAATCAAGAACTTTTGCGATCGTGGTAGCATTTCGCATATAATATGTTTTTTTTTTTTAAATATAAAATAAACTATTTCATAATAAAATAAAAGTACATGCTGTTTTAGTAATCTCTAATAGGTACCTGAAAATGGGATTTTCTCGCCAAAATGGCGCAAAATAAATATCGCGCCAACCCTGGTGCGTCCGTGACAGCTGTTTCAATTTAAAATACATGATATTCACATTTTTCTTTAAAATAGAAAATAGATAAATAAGAAATAATATCATAAATCAAAACATTTGATTTCAAAATTAAAGTATCGTTTCTAATTTGCACACGTGAAAAATAAAAGCTGACAATTCGTTTCGAAATTTGATCCATTAAATATTATTACATGAGTCGACCTTAGAAGAAAGGGTCCGGAAGGAAGTTAGTTGTATAGAACAGAATTATGGTAAACTTTGACTGTCTCACTGGTGCGGATTATTTTTTTTTACACCAGGCAGCGATCCAAAAATTCATGGTTTAATATTTTAACCGTTCACAACGAATGAATCTTTTTTTTTTTCTTTTTTTGTTTACTTTCATGGATAGAGAATTTGAGCTGCAAACCTAATTTAAACTGAAGTTATTGCAGAATGTATACATAATTGAACGTAAGTCATCTCTCAAATATTAATTTATTTTGAATGATCTTTCTAAAAATGTAACTTTTATGCAGTTCTATTCGAAAAAATAATTTTGAATAAAAATGGCCGCCTGGCATATGAAAAAGTGAAGCGGCATCCCGGAACTGTTGATGACAGTCACATGACTTACGGTTTTATTATATAGATTAGATTAGATTAGATGGTAACAAATGCTGAACTTTTTATATTGTTTAAAGTGCAAACGGATGAATATTTTGTAATCGTCTGCAAGCGATAGAGACAGATGAAAAAAAAATCATGCTTGAAATTTAATTTAAATGCTATAATAAATCAGTCAATTAAGATACAGTTTAATAACAAATTGCATTTGAAAGTACATTTTTCCCCCTATATAACGGTGTAAAAATAAAAAAATGTACGATATTTAGAAATTAAAAAATTGCAGTAAGAAAAAATCGCAAAACCGAAGTTTTATCGTCTAAGTGTTGCCATTCGCAAAATGACGTCAGCGTTACGCACGGACACGTTTGTCCTTTATAATATAAATAGATAGATTACTAACTGTAGTTTAAAGAGATATTAATGCACATATTATTTTTTTTTTTCAAAAATACATTTTATTCTTCAAGTATGGTATTTCCATTTCTGCAAAGTAACGTGTCATTTTTATAAACAGCTATGGATTGTCTCTTTCCTCTTCGGGTTACTTCTGTAATGATAACACAACTATTGGCTGCTATGACAGATGAGGCACAGGTATCTTCAGCTGGAGGCAAATCATCATGCTTCATATCGTTGCAGTAAATAATTTGATTTTCGCTTTCGACGATTTTTACTTTCAGCTCGCCACTTACGAAGACCTCAATGACATCTGTGTCCGATCCGAAAATGTAGACTGTTTTTACATCTGTTCCAGCTACCCGAGCTGTAGCTGATACAGTTTTGGCGGGTGACATTTCTTTCTCTAACGGCTTATCAAGAAAATCTCTGAAAGTAAAATAGAAGGACAAGTTAGATTAATCAAGGAAAAGGAAAGAAAAAAAAATACAAACATAAACACTCTTCTTATCGTTGACCAATATCTAATTCCTAAACTGCTAGTTTTAGAGGTACAGTTCAGTTGCAAAAAGTGTTTTCAAATGCTGCTCTTTATCATATGGACATCCATTTACGATAAAAATTTTATTCAAAATAGTTATCAAATTAAATTTATAAATTTGTTGAAAATTGTTACTTTTGTAAAAAATGCGAAATTTAAATTGTTATACAGTCGCTATGTGTTCTATAAGTTATGTTTAGAAAAACATTCTACGTGCTCTAACAAGTAAAACCGTAAAATTTCCCTTTTTGTACGAGTAGAAATTACAGAGTTACGATGCTTTGAATTTTATGAATAGTAATAAGAACGGATAATCGAACATCAGATTAATCAAACAACGGATAATTGAGTAAACAGTAAAACTGTCCACTTAAGCACAGCAAACAAGAATCTGCACATTTGTGTTTGTAATTTCATATAATTATCGATCTTATAAAACTCAAACGTGTCCCTCATCAACGGTAAGCACAAAAGTAACACAAGATGTTGGTACTTGCGCTACTACTTTCGCTTTGACTATGCATATTTCTTCGTTTTTAAATATTGCATAGATCCAAATTTTCAATCCAGCGAATAAAACAAGAAAATAAAACCTTTTAAAATAAACACACTGCAAAAAAAAGTGTTGATTTTACAGTATAATACTGGCACCCCAGCTGCCAATATTATACCGTAAAATTAACAGTAATAAACAGTAAAATAAGCAGTAATACGCTGCCGCGCATTTAATGAATAAATTATTTATCGAGTTATAAACGATTCGCGTCACGTGACAACATGTTTTTCTCTTTTCTCAAAATTACGGTACCGCCCAAGCGCGGTAGCGTATTACTGCTTATTTTACTGTTTATTACTGTTAATTTTACGGTATAATATTGGCAGCTGGGGTGCCAGTATTATACTGTAAAATCAACACTTTTTTTGCAGTGTGTTTATTTGGAAAATTGGGCAACTAAACTCACCGATTTTCGCCATGTTGTTTCAGAATAATGCCTGCATCGGGCATAGTATCCAGTGATTTTTGATCATATGAAGGCAGCTGAGAATTTTCAACAGAAGAGGATTTTTTAGAAATTTCCGTTTGGCTACCGAAAGAGATGTGATCTTTTATGTAATTAATCAGTGATTCGGACTCGGTAAGCGCTTTACTATCAAGGGAATCTTCAACTCCTGTCAAAGTTTCTATGGCAGCTATTGATTTTTCCAGCTTTTCATAATTCATTTGACCAGGAATTTTCACTGTATCCAGAGTTTCTATACTTTCTGAATACTTTAGCGGAATACAGTTTCTCTTTTTCTTCAATGTCTGCCCGCTGAAATCCCTTTTGAATCCTTGTTTCACATCATAGTCCAATCTCTGTAGAGGATCAGTCAATACTGCACAAGCTTTTCGTATCAGAGTCAACATTTCCAATCGTTTTTCATTGGACAAGCCTCGTTTTTCATTCCAGATAGAAATGAGTCTGTCAGCAGCCTTTTGTATTTCTTTTTGAGAAGCTGTGTGTTCAACTGATAATATTTTGTAATAATCTTCGGACATTTTTTCAAAATTTTGAATATTTAATTTAGTTATTAGCTATTTTCAGCATCTGCAACTACTATCCGCATATTTTTTATAAACAATGCACAACAATAATGTTCACTTTGATTATTGAACGCATAATGTAATAATTATTTAAATGTAAATTTTTTAATTGTCACATTGTTGCGAATGTAAATTTATTTTTACAATAATGAGTTTTGTTTAAATTCTATTAGTATTGTTCGGCTATTATATTTTTACACTATTTTATTAGTACATACTCAACTTGTTTTTTGTTAGGTAAAGATGGAATTTTGCAATCGATTTTTAACCCACTTCCTGATGTACTAGAATAGTAAAAACTACGTTCACAGGTATGTTTCCGATGATAATACAACATTTTAATATTTATAGAACTTAATTGTAAATTAATGCATTCATTTTTAGGCATTTTTCCGTTAGCCCGTCACGTGGCTGATAAATCGCCAAATATTCTCTGTAACTCGCACAATTGTATACCAGATGAAACAACAATAGATTTAATTATGCTCCAATTAACGCTCACCACAATATGTCAAATGGCTGTGAAACTGCAACAATGAAACATTTTAAAGAAAATAAATTATACATAAAAAATGAAGAGTGTAATATAAAAAAATATATACTTTTATCAATTAGTTTAATATTAATTAATTTACGATTACATACGTTGAGAAATAAATTTAGAAATGCTAAAAAGATAGTTTAAATAACGTTTATTTTTTCTTTCCTGATGCTGCCTTATCTTATAAAAGAAACAGAGCAAAATTTATATATTTCATTAATAAATTCTTCTGCTTGCACTTTCTGTTAACCGTAAACGAGCAGTGAATTTTTCATAATCAAGTTAGGTGCCCACGCAAAATTAATGTATTGTAACGGAAATTTTGGAGGAAAAACATGAATTGCAGCCAAAAAAATTAATAGGTCACTTTAAATAAAATACTTATCTTTTTAACACTTTCCAACCTAGTTGAAAAGTGTTTATGACTTCGGTTTGTCTGGCCATGATCTAACTCACGTTAAATATACTCGGATTGCCCTGAAATTTTTGTATGTTATTGTCGGTTTGCTATCACTTATAGTTTTTTTACAGGGACAGTCAACAGTATTCCGTTACATTACAGTCAGTGGGAAAAAATCGTTTCAAGTGCATTTTGATGATGCTACGTCATTTAAAACCTGATGAAATATATATACAATTATGAAGCGCATTAAAACATGCTTTTTGTAGAATATGGGGTGCAAAATATTTATTATTCATTTACAGGGTCAAACAAAAGAATTCTGTTACACATCGTTCAATGGGGAAAAATCGTCTGCAGTGTAATTTAGTGATATTTCTCTATTTCAAACATAATGAAAATTATATGTATTACTGAGGTGCACTATAAATTGCTCTCTTGTGTGCATTGCGTTCATTTACAGTGACATACAAAAGATATCGGTTAATACATGTGCGATATTTACAGCCTATGGTGTTATAAGTGCGTTTTTAACTTTGGTTTGCGTTTTTAAGTTTAACTAAATTTTTTCATAGTACGTGTGTGTTTATAAACTCGGTTGGTCATATACAGGGCTACACAAGGGAATCCGTAAGTATTACAGACTTTGGGAGGGAATTGCTTAGTTTAGTTTTAATTGTGTTACTCATTTTCTTATTGCTGAGTTAGTAAACTAATAGAAGTTTGTGGAATATAAATAAATTCATAGACAGGGCTACACAAAGAAAAAGATACATTGTCGTTTGCGGTTGGTAATTGCTGCGAGTGAGTTTTGAGTCCACTTTTAGTTTAATGTGTGGTGTGTACAAAAGTCTTCAGATAATATGCAGGACTGTAGAAAAGATTTCGAGTGCATTTTCATCGATTGGCACAAATTGCTAAATGTGAATATTCTAACTGAACTAAATATTATCATGCTATATAGCCGCATCTATCGATCATATACAGGGCTGCACAAAATAATTCGACTACTTTTTTGGCACTGGAAGGTAATTTTGAAAACTGTATTTTGCAATGTGTTATATGTTTTCTAAACTGTTTACTTACATATCTTCCTTCACCTTCTTTAACGGTTAAGTTTCGATACAGTTTTCTGGCTATCGTTACAGTTTTCTAACTGTTTCATAATCTATGCTTGACGCATGGTTTTTCGTTCTTGCTTTTATTATTATTTAAGAAATATAAACTACAACTATTTACACATTATTATACTGCATTAAAAGTCGAAAACATACCAAATGTTACAGGAATTATTCAACATTTACAGTAAATTATTTAAAACATGCAATTAAGACCATTATACATTAGAATTGACTTAAATACTACACCTTTCTTCTGGTACATGTTTTCACAGAATAAATCTTTTCATAGATTGCAAGACAAGATAAGACAATTTCACCAATAATGAATTAATAAACGATTCGTTATGCATATTTTCAAACAGGAAATTTGTTCGATAAATAAGATAACATTACTTTATTTGTATGAAGTAACCAAGTAGAAATTTTGCTCATAGAATTAATTTAGTTTCAGATTTTGAAAATATTATTGGCAGAATGTACAAAGTGTTTTTGCGAATTTTACTTTTGTACAATATTTTTAAAAAAATTTAACGAGGGAAATTAGAAAATTTTGCACAATATTTTAAAAATATTTAATTAGGGGAATTAGAAATGTTGTACACTATTTTTTTTAAATTTATTTAGGGGAAGTTAGACAAGGAGAGTGCTTATTTTGTGTGTGTGTGTGGGGGGGGGGGGGGGTTCAATATGAAGAGAGGTTAAATTATGAGGGGGCCTAAATTTTTAAATGTTTCGGTGTCGCCTTCTAGGGATAAGAAATGAAATAAGTAAATGTTTAAAAGAGGTTGTATGGAAAGTTGACGTTGTATTCGAACCCATGGCAAAATGACCTCATGGCTTGATCATTGAGGGTGGGTTTAACGGATCAAGCCATGAGACCATACCGTTGATTGGTGATGTGTGTTATTTGAGAAAAAGAAATCAAGTGATTTTTTGAAGGGTGCCTGTTTTTCGAAGGGATCACGTTACTTTTTTGGGGAGGGGAGCGGGGAGGGGGGCATGTGACATTTTTTAAGCATAAAATGCTAGTATTTTGAAACAGGCGCTCCCCTAGCATGAAATGTTCTATTACGAATTAAGTTTTTAGTGTTAAACCATACTTTGTGATTGTTGTGAAAGGTTGTGATTTTCGTTTAAGTATTAAAGTTGTTATGGAACGAGTTCAGCAGTCTTGTCAAGGTGATGAAACCACGTCACCTCATTTATACAAAAAGTTGCCCTTTGTGTATAGAACGTGTAACAAAGCATTTTCTCGAAAAGTTAACTTAATGTTTCATATGAAAAGTCATTTAAAGGAAAAGACTTTTTGTTGCGAGGTGTGTGCCGAAGTTTTTTCGCGAAAGAGTGATTTATGTATTCATAGAAAGATTCACAAATCTACCAAACAGTACAAGGGAAACGAAGTTTTCAAGAATGGTTGATTTGATGAAACATAAAAATACATGAAAACAACATTCGTGTAGAAAGTGTAACGAAATGTTTGATTGTGAATCGGATTTAGTACAACATTGCAATGCTCTTCATAAGGTTTTAACCAAAGTTGTGAAATCACCTTGCTCGAAAGATTTGTTATTTGAAAAGAGAAACATTTTAAAAGATAAAATGATGTGCAAAATATTTTTACTAAAACTTCATTATGTCGAATGAGATGAATCAAAAAGACTTTCGTTAATTGTTTAACAGTGTTCGATCGGATGTTTTAAATGAATTAAATTATCAATTGCCAATGAAAAAGTCAATAAAATGGTATGCAGTCGTTAAAGTGGATGTATGTCGTGAAACACGGGATGGTGACATAGAGACTGCTACCCGCTTTTTTCTTTCAAAAAGTGAACTGGAATTACCAAAACAAAACACACATGTGCATGTCGAGAATGCCTTTCTAAAGTTGTGTAACTCCTTTGAATATTTCACTGAACGAGTGTTTAATTGGACATTAAAAAAATTTTGAAATTAGAATTGTGTACAGTTCAATATGACAGTCTTATTTGATAAATAAAATAGTTTGATTGTGAAAAAAGTGTTATGTGTTTTCTCTAGCTTCTACGTCGCATATATTTCTTTTTCTGGATATTATTCAAACAGGCATGTAAGGTAAAGCCAGGAGAGATGGCGCGGTCGGAGAGATTGCACAGATAGGGGTTCGAGGGGAAGGAGTAAAGTGAGCGCGCAGCGACTCCAGGTAGTTGTATAACAGCAGTAGTGGAGTGTCTACTTGAAAGTGCACGTAGATTGTTTTGAGCGTCTAAGATAAAGCATTGCTATTTTGTTTTGTTTTCCCAAAGTAAGTGCTTGAATTTTCATAGCTATTCGTCATAATTTCTATACAATGTCAGTAGTACAAAATATTTTAAACTTAAACGATTTCTCATAAGCTACTAATCTAGACTAACAGTCTGAACATCAACGGTTCGTTTTAGAAGCGGCTATGTTTAAATAAAAGGCCGCTCAATCTCTCCTACCAAAATTGGAGAATTTGCGCATCTTCTACTTAAGGAGAGATGGCGCATTATTCTCATTAGTTTCGATGCTAGGAGAGATTACGCAGCTTATTGGTAAATTTTATAAAAATAAAGTAAAAATGAAAATGGGCTAATTTTAAGTTAAACGTGTTATCAAGTAACTTATTGTTATTTTGTAATCTTATCTGGACTTGCTTTTTCTGATTCTTTAATTTTTTTTCCCTTTAATTAAAATTTTTTAATCGTTTTTAAAATGATTTCCTTTTTCTGATTCTTAAGGTGAAATATTCACTCCTAATACAATAATATTTGTTCATAAAAACCTTACAACAATGTCATTTATGTGTAATTATTAGTGTTAACAATTTCATTGTAGTTGTATTTAGTAACAATCTCTCCTACCCATGTGCGCAATCACACCAACCCTGTAAGAACAGATTGCGCAAAATAAATTTCTTGGGTTTATTACAACTGTTCTATTAAATTGCAACATAATAACAAAATAGCAATGGAAATGCATAAAAAACAAAAATGAATTAAAAATTATTCATGGATAGTTTATCAAAAAATTAATATTTAGATTTTTTATTGATATTCTTTTGAATTGTGCGCAGACTCTCCTATCTTTACCTTATTCATATTTCGTTTTTTGATTTTTATTCCCCCATTTGTGTATGATGTTTCTGTGTTGTCTTATAACGGTTATACTATATATATATAGATAGATATATACAATAAAACTTTTGTGAATAATAACGATTGCATCTCATTAAAATTAACAATTACATGAACCGATAATTATAATACAATACAAATACATATATCCAATGATGTAAGAATCACAAATTGAAATAAATGACAAAGCAAATAAAAGTATGTGCAGAAAAAAATCCAATGTGCAAAAAGTGAAAATATGACAAGAAGCAAATGGGAACTTATATTGCGAAACACGTTATCAAGGGCACAACATAAGTAAATCGTAATTGATTTCTGTTTGAGTAAAGTAAACCCGAGCCGAATTTACCCTACTCAAATTTGCTGATAAACCACGATATAATATTTACATATATAAATATATGCGACTTGCGCCTGATCTGTAAATTTACTAATTAGAAATGTAATCAATATTTATACTGCTTCGCTACGTATAGAAATCTTTTTTCGAAAATGAATTATCAAAGATTGAGGTCGGAAAATAATAATTTTTTGAACAGTTCACGTGACTTTGAAAAATATCTTAATTTGAAGGGTGAGGTATTAATCATTTTGAGTACATCTTTTCCTACCTAAAAATATCTCACTCTTATTTACTTCACATAGTAGCTTTAAGAATACTCCTTTTTTTTCTTCATCTTCGCGAAAGCCCCCTTCATTCCTGTCAAGTCTTTTTGCTTCGCACCTGTGTTCTCAGCCCCCCAAAACGTCCGAGACTAATTGAAAAGAGACAGCAAAAGTGTGAAAAAGGTAACCCGATAATTATAACCTATGGCGGCGCTTTGATCATGATCACAGGTGGACCTATCACCGTCAGAACATGCGAAATTTTCCAGAGATTTTTATTCATTTATTTCGGTATAAACATTTCCACGGTGCTATGTTTCAGATCCCTCAAAGAAGGAAAAACTGCACTGACCCTTCAATGGAAAAGATAAGTTCATTTTTGGTCTCTGATATATATTCGAAGTATAAAACGAAAAACAATAATAAGAAAAGTATAAACCAACCTCTCTATTGGCAGATTTTATTTACGCGCTACAGTGGGATTAACGGAATATGTCTGTTAAAATAAAAGTTAAAAATATTTATTAAACTTTTATTTTAATGATATATTCTGCCCTTTTCCATTGGTGCGTCTCCCAGATAAAGCAGATTTTTATCGTTTTTAGTTGACAATCTCTTTGCAATTTTTCTTCGTTTTTGCCCATAATCGAGATGCTTGTTTCTTTTCCCATGATCTAAGTTGTTCTCCGCTGTTTATACTTTTTTACTCTCCTACAGTGTCACCAACTTCCCCTTTTTTAATTAAAAAAATATACCATTCTACAAGAATTGCTGCACATTTATTTTTGTTTTATTTAATCACGGAATGCCTGTCATTAAATAAAATAAATAAATAAAATAAATAAAAACTGTGCCAAAATTGTGGTAGGTTGGTAGTCTCTTTTTGAAAAAAAAAAAAAAAAAGACGTGGGTTGCTGGGTGGGGGGGGGGGAAATCCAACACTGCACTCTTATTATGCTTTTGTTACCTTGAGGCCCTGCTACATTCATTTTTTTTTTTTAAATCTTTGTTCGAACCGTGAAATTTTGAATAACAGAAATGTAGTTATAGAATTTTCAAAAATATGATTATTTCTGTACCACTGTTGTGGAACAGCAATCTTCATCATAAATTTATTTAACACCTGCGACAGAAATTTACGAGGAAGATTTTCTCCTCTTAGTCGAAATAGTGGTCTAGAAATAGTCGTCACAATAGAAATCTTGTAATAGCACAGTGAAACAGCCGATACATTAAAGATAATATCTGCTACCTTTTCCTCCACATTTGCAACTTATTCATTCTTAAAATAAATGAACAAAGATTTTACACTTTACTTTTTCTTTCTTCTTAGAATTCTTACCAATGAATCAAAATTTGCCCAATCTTCCTCTCTCTTCCCCTCTAAATTTGAATATGCGGAAACTGTGTTAACTTAGGGGTTTCGTTAAAACAACAGAACATTTCGAAAATGCCGGGACGCTGCACAGTAGCGAAATTTTCCAAAATCCTGTCCAAAAGCCTTTATTTATTTATTTTTTTTAACTAGTCAGGATAGAGGATTGTGTTACTAAATAACTGGTGTTCTGTGTTTCTTGAAACGAATATACCGCATAATGTAATTGTATAACTCTCGGTACAAAATTCCAGCCATTTCGAGCATTTATTGATCATGGAAGTCATAGCCTGTTTTGAATTAAAAAAGGGAAACTTTTCACAGATTAATGTTTTTGTTTCGTAAAAAGCAACATTAATATTGATAAAGTTTAACCATAAAAATGTGTGCCCTCTCCCACCTTTCCTCTATTTTTAATCTTGGGTTCGTCTCTGCTTATTCCTTAAAACATATTTTTGCAAGTTTTACACTCTGTAACATGGTTTCACGCACTATAGCACAAGTTATTTAGAAACAGATGAATAACAATTTGGTGTTTATACATAAATTACTAAATACGATCCCATAGTGCCAATTACAGAGTGAAACAAAACTTCTTATTTCCATTTCCCTTGTTCTTCTGGGTGGCAAATGTGATCTACTGATGATAACCCTACATCCATATGTAAGGCGAGATCACTTCCTTACTGCCTTGAATCTGAAGTAATGAAGCCCTCTGCTGAATACCAAATAACGTGATGTCTAAGTGCTTTGAATACTTCATTAGATTTAATTTCATCATTTCAGTTATCTCCCCTTCCTTTCTTGTTTTTATCACGGTTTGCAACCAGCTTTACTCTAAACAATCTCTTCCTCGATTACCCTTATGGGCATTCCTCGACCAAATAGACCCATCTCATCTCTCTGTGTGATGATCGCGAATTCAGGGGGCCTTAACGAGTCACTTCCCGAGCAATTGGTCATCCGGATTGCTTTTGATCTTGTGCCGCTAATGGTTTTTAGACGCAAGCCACCTTAATTGCATGGATTCTCCCAATTTACTCATTCGCCTCTGTTTCTGGTTTTATTTATTTAGTAGCTTTTATTTTATTTTATTTTACTTCTATTCCGTTTTTCGTCACCTCGTGGTCTCTTGTTTCACGGAGAAATCCTAATGAAAGCTGCGTAAGTGTTGCTATTAAAGAATCAGGACTTTCAGCTTCTGCTTCAAAAAGAGTAAAATTTGTGTCCAGGGACACAATTTTTATTACTATAAACAAGAAATTATCAGACTTTATCACTTGCAGACCATTGGTGAATCACAGTTAAGTTTTTAGCAAGCAGAGAATAAAGCAAACGGATAAATTATTATTTATTTATTTATTTACTAGGGGGCCTACCCCCTGCGAGCTACGCTCGCCAACCCCCGCTCAGACTTCGAGACCTCTAAAAACATGACAGCGTGCTTTGTTTTAAAAATATTGGTAAATCTGTAATTGGGTTGCCATGCTTTTAACGTTTTAATGGAGCATTTTTTGATTATCATGCCATACACAGCTGTTGCGACAACTGACGACTGTTTTCCGGATTGATAAGTAAAATCAATTACAACTTTAAATCCAGCTTGTATAAAATGGTTAAGTTTAAATTGTAGCTACCTCTCGGACTTTTATAACAACGATCTCTATTATATTCTTCCTTTGCGTTTAAGGATGAGAAAAATTCCATCTGCTTGTGAATAACATTAAGAACCACGGTATTGAAAAGTACTATGTTATAGACATTTTCAGTAACAGGTTTTAATTTTCTCTCTATTTTAGTGCACCATCATGCATATTTTCATGTTATTTTAAATATGTAAATTATTTATTTTAATTAATATGTGTATACGAATGTTCTAATAATTATTTATCATACAAAATTAATTAAATATTTTGTACATGCATGCCTGCATTTATTCGGCATCAATTGATGAGATATTTAAACAAATTTGCTATCCGCAATAATTTTACGCCATGTTATGTCACTTGAATATTGTCCATAAGAAATTCGGGTACTTTTCCAGTATAGGATCCTTTGCTTTTAGGTTTGGTGTAATTCGAGCTTCAAAAAGGGATAGATTCGTTAATATACATAGATTTGTTGCCAAAAGTTATGAAAACAAACCCAATGAACTTTTGGTGCTTTTCTATTATAGGGGTCTTGACGCTTTTTTAAAGAGCTTGGCGCAATTCGAACATCAGAAAGTGAGATTTTGTGCCAAATGACATAAACGGCCATGGAAACAAATTCGACGATTTTTTTGTTTATATGCGTATTTTAATTATACGTATATTATTATTGTTTTTTTCTATACAAATTACGTCTGATTATATATAAAATAGGATAAATGACATTTTACGCTAAACAAATTGTATAAATATTGAAAAAATGCTTCTGTATACGAAATGACAAAGTGAATAGGTTTTCATTCAAATTTCAATTCATCGCCAAGGTCACTTTCTATATCTCGCGAAGGCCCCTAAATTGGAAAAGAAACGAAAATAATTTTAATATATAACGTAATTTACACCTTAAGTGTGTTTCGAGTATAGTAATTTAATTATTTGTAGTTTTTTCTTCTCTTTGTTATTTATGTGTAAACATATAATTCATTATTAAAAAAGTAATGCTACTGAAATATTCATTTGTTTTAAACTTTAATAGCATTTCTCTAATATATAGGGAGCGTTTTTTTCCTTGCTGCCAATAAAAGAGAGAAAGCAGTAAATGTCATTTTACCATAATTGATGTCATATTCTCATTAAAATTGGAAAGAAAACCAAGCAGGATGTTTTATTCTCCTTCCGTTCAGTTGGGCAATTATTATATATTCGTCATTTATATATTCGTTTCAAATATCCGAATTAGTGATTTTATAAATTCGTTTAATTAAATTTTACAAAAAAAAAATAACAAAATGATATCAATAAATAATAATTACTATTAATTACTCCCCTCCCTTTCTTTTGCGTTTACATAAATGACGTCATTTGGACGAATTTATTCAAAATATTTTCAGTTTATAAATTAAATTAAATGCTGACAGACGATTGATTCCTGACGATAAAAATGTGATTTTTTTTTCCAATTTTCCTGAAAAACATAATTTAATCACAATCGTGTCTTCATTATCGATTGAAATAAAAGATAAATTCAATTTCAATATGAAAATGACGAATAAAAAGAAATCAATAATCCCTATCGGGATCCTTTTCAATTTTTTCCCCTTTTTTGTCACAAAAAACTGAGTAATTAGTTGCCATCATTACAGAAATGTCATTAAAATTAGAAAAAAATTAATATCTCGAAAACTAATTCCAATTTCAAAATTCTATTACCAGTTTTGACATCCGCGGATTTTTATGGACAATTGGTATTAATTTCACCATCAAGCGTTTAATATTTTATTAAAAATAGCCCTGAAACATAATCAGTCGTTTAATCAGTCGTTTCATAAAATCGTTTCATAAATTCGTTTCATAAAATCGTTTCACAAATTCGTTTCATTAGGATTTTATATATATAGGATAGATTTATTTATTTACTTTTTGCTTGCAATATAAACTGACAGTTAAAAATGTGTAACAAGTTTACTTTAAAATAGTTAACAAATTCAACAAAGTGAGGGTTTGAGACGTCCTTCCGTCTGAGTCAAGCAAAATTCCCACAGTTATAGAGTTATAACATATATCTCATAAAAAAAAAAAAAAAAAAAAAAAAAAAAAAAAAAAAAAAAATCGTTGTAAATGAACCCGCCAAATCATAAACCTAAAATTTCAACCATAAAAAGAAATGATATGTCATTTGAGTGCCGTGTTTGAATCTATCACTATCCATAATTGTTACAAATGGTTCCGAGTTTAGTACAGTATATAAAAAAAAACCATAGCAACCTCCAGGCATGTGTTGCATGTGTGTGTCGATATGACTGGACGTTTTGTTGATTATCCTTTTGTATTCCTGAACTATTTAACTACAGTTTAAACAGTATAACACAGTATAACTACAGTATAATAACAGTTTCATAACTATAGTATAACATCATATATCTCATAAAAAAATTTAGAAAAAATTACCGTTGTAAATGGCCTAGTCATAAACCTAAAACTTCAACCAATAGGATGTTGGTTATCCTTTTATATGTCTGATCTATTTAACTACAGTTTAAACCTCTCCATGAATATGCATCAATGATATAATATTGCATAATACTGAAAAATGAGCAATACTTATTATCGGCTTGCATAATTAGTTATTTTATTTAATTACGGTCATTATTTGCAGGAATATCAATACATCCATAATAATACTTTTGGTATGCGTATTGTGCTTGTAAAAATGAAAACAAAAGAATTAAAAGTAACACGTAGTTAATGTCGATGCAACCCATGCGATAGATATTTAACCTGTAACAATAACTGACCTAGTGGTGAAGCATTAAGTATATTATAGAGGATTGCTTTACCACAGTACATCCTCTATTTCATGTGTCAATTTACAGCTTTATACTTTATTTTAGGATATTCAGCGTACAATTAATTTTAAAAGGAAAATTCTGGTACCGTAAAACAGGCCTGTCCAAACTTTTAGTAAGACGGACGCACTTCAGCACTTGGTAATCAATGAAGTGCGCCATTATTCACATGACTCAAAACATGTACAATATTTGTCTTAGAAGATCTAAATACATCTCACTGCGGTAGACCTAAGGCGGTCTATGGTTCAGGAGATAATTTTCAGAAAAAAACAAAAACCTAAATCTTAGTAAATTTCAAACCATGCGTTTTTCTGCCTTTTGCATATCTCAAAAATGTTTGTAGGGGAAGGTGCCAAAACTTCGTCATTTTTTGAGTAAAAAAAAGCACACTTGTTTTTTGTCAAAGTGAAATAAAATAAATTTATTCAATGTATTGAAACGGCGTCTAACAATCACTGATTAAAGTTACAAACAAATATTCACCAAGTTCAAAGAAATATTGAAGCAAAAACGTGCAGAATACTCAATAAGACACTGCCCCTCCCCCCCCCCTCCCCCCCAAGATTTGTTCCAAGATTGTTTCCCATGACAAAGTTCTTCCTACTGTGTTAGACATAAATTGTCTAATTAAAATTATTGTCTAATTAAAATTATTGTCTAATTAAAATTATTGTCTAATTAAAATTATTATCTATTTAAAATTATTGTCATTTTAAATTTAATTGTTATTTAATTATTATTATTTATTGAATTTATGCATATTTAATTATTAAAGTTATTGTCATGTGTATGGACCTATTAGAAGCTGAACCATTCGTCCATCTTCCAGGTAACAAACGGATTCCGCAATGGAAGAAGTACGGTTGTTTTGAAGCATGCAAGCCATCAAATAAATTTTCGATTTATGAAAAATAATTGAACCCCACTCTCGTGAATTGGCGCTGACTGGAGCGAAAGAAATGACAGTCTGAAGGAGCAACGTTTGGTGAATACATCGGGTGGGTTAATGTGTGCAGCAAAGGGCTTCTACAGTTTCTTTGACTGGTTTTGCCTCACGGGGAAGAGCATTGTCATGAAACACAATCTTGTCTTTTCTTTCAGCACATTCTGGACGGTTTGCTTCAATGCTTCTTTCGACATGGCTAATGCTTATTTGTAACTTTAACCAGTGATTGTTTGACGTGGTTATACAATCACAGAGTTCAAAGTATAATAGAGATGATGTATACCGTTTAAATTTTTTGCAATATGAAGCTGGTTATCGCTCAAATTTAAATGCCCTCATTCGGCTCAAACAGAACAAGCACGTGGAACGAGAGCTAAGTTCCTTCCGTTGAAAAGCTTTAAAAGTCGGGCCTGTATACAGAAACATAGAAGTAGAAATATTAGGTAATATTCTTTTCAAGAAATATTAGGTAGTTTCCTTCTTCCAAGGACCTGTCAAAGAAAGCAAACTGCAAGTGTTTGGGTTGAATTGTAACCGGTTTCAAGGTTGCATTTTTGGCTTCACGCTAAAACAGCCCATTATTCTCTATTTTCTTTTTACTTCTACGGGTTACAACAGTTTATTGTAGACAACGCTAGTTTAATTCAACTATTTTTTTTAGGTTGTTATCCCCGCGTTGCAAGACCACTCAAGAAAACTCTAAGAAGAACTTCTCTGGGGTGTGTTGCCCCACCCCCTATATTCACCGGATGTTACTCCTTTAGCATCTTGTCTTCTTGCAATGTGCCCAGCCCATTTCCATTTTAGCTATTTAATTCTCTCAATGATGTCCATGTATATATATATATTATACCTAATAAATCTTGTATTTTAACAAAATATTCCCTATCTTTTATATATATATATAACAAATAAGATGATTATCATTCTTTTCGAGTTTCAATTCCACTGATTGGTTTGAAGCTTCAACCATGTCAAAGATTTTTGAACGATATATCAATAAACAAAAATTGAATTTAAGGATATTTCAGTTATTTGGATTTCAACAAAATTAACATTTTATGTATGTATGAAAATTGTCTCGCGTTTGTAATTGAAAATATTGTTCTTATATTAAAACTTACTTTATCATATTGTCAATGTGTCATCCGCAAATTAATTTTTTTTTAAATCAGTTTTGAACTGGAATTTTTGCTTAATAAATGGAGTCGAATTAATACTTAGAAAGGAAAATGAGTTACATGCATTTTACAAAATAAAATTACTGGTTCAAAACATATATATTCGGGCTGCAGATTATATGCCGAAAATTAATTTAATATATATATATATATATATATATATATATATATTTTTTTTTTTTTACTTTGTCTTACAAAAGTACTGATAGTGATTAATAATGATTAACTCATACGGTTCATTTTTAATTTTTAGACATCTTTAATTTACCTGGCATGTATCCTAATACTCAATAGATCCAGTTCACTTACAGATCGTTTCAGATGGGACCCCCCACCTCCAAAAGCACTCTTAGAATGCTGACACCTCAGAGTATATGGCTGACACATAACGATACACACAGATTGAATGGGGGAACCACCTGCTGTTCAATTCAGTATGGAAGTTGGCAGAATATAATAAAACTGGAGAATACATCCATTGAAAGAACTCATTTGTCGACATTAAAAAGCATGATCACCCCAATAGGATTCGGTGCAATATTTAGGTGTATTTTTTTCCTTATTTGATTTTCAACATAAATTACAGTTTATTTTATTTTATTTAATTTTCTTCAAAAAAGTTTAACGTTTTCAAGATAAATTTAGATATATATTTTGTACTATAAAAATGCAATATACAATAAACAAAGGTTGACTTTAATTTGGTTTTAAAAAAACAATTAGGCAAATTTAATACTATTGCTTTTGGGTGTTTTGTAGAGTGACTATAATAAGATTTCAAAGACGTTTTTTCCAAACATTTAAGGTATATGTTGCAAAACACAATCAAGAAAGTGTTAGGATATTCCAGTATCAACAATAATCAATTACTCTTTCTAGAAGAAAGCCCTTCCCGCCGAATTATCGTAACCGACAAAATGTAAATTTTACAGGATATATATATTTTTTAATTTATTTTCATTCTTCATTTTCATTCTTATTCATATTCTCAATGCAAGTTCAACTCATTAATGGATCTTACACTTAGTCCAACTAAGTACTGGAACTGTTTTCTTTAATTTTTTTTTAATACACTGATAAAAAAAAAAAAAAAAAAAAATGTTGATTTTACAGTATAATACTAGAACCCCAGCTGCTAGTATTATACCGTAAAATTAAAAGTAATAAACAGTAAAATAAGCAGTAATACACTAGTGTATTATACTGTAAAATCAACAATTTTTTTTTTTTTTTTTTTTTAGTGTATAAAGGAATATTTGGCCACTTACGATTTACCATAATTTTTCTTTCATGATTAGCTCACGCAATATATTCGTAACCGACAAAATGTAAATTTTTCGCTAGACTATTTTTTCATGTAATTTAATTTCCTTTTTCCTTCGTAGGCTAAAATTTTGAATGGGGGCTATAGGGTAAGTTACATACCGGAACTGTTTTCTCTAAATTGAAAAGAAATAGTTTGGCTAACTTCAGTCCTTTATATCGGCTTTCTCAGTTTTTTTATTTTTATATGTGCAACAGTAATCCTAAACCTGCTTTTAACAAATGGTTTAGCTTAAATGAAATATTCAAAATCTTACTTAGCTCTGAATTTATTAAATGAAGGCCTTCTGATATATTCTTTTATGTATTTTTAACACTTTCAAACGTATTTGAATAATGTTTATGACTTCGGTTTCTGTGTCTAAGGCGTCTGGAGTCTGCCTGGTCGTCTGTCAGCGCTCTCTAACTTTCATAAATAACTCGGATTTGCATGCAATTTTTACATATTATTGAGGTTCACTGTAGAATGTTCGCTATTGAAAATGAATTTTGAAGCATTTATAGTTCATTAACAAGACCATAAAAAATTTTGTTGCATTATAGTCTGTAGAAAAAAATCGTTTGTGGTGATTTTTAATTATGTTACGGTACTCCAAAAATGATGAAATAGATATGCATTACAGAGACGAACTATAACATGTTTTCTATGGAGTATAGGATACGTAACATATAAGTTAGTTTAAAAGGGACGCACAAAATAATTCCATAACATTTTGATCTACGGGGAAAATTGTTTGCGGTGCATTTTAATGACATTATGATACTTCAAACACAGGGAAATTGATATGCAAGTAGTATAAAAGAAAGAGTTCAACCCCAGCAGCTCCAGGAGGGATGAGGGGACGACGGATATCCCTTCTCCTGCCACGAGAATGATAAGGACTCTGCCTCCCGCTGTTGATCAAAGCTGACATTACAATGGCTTGGAAGCGAAAAAGTCACGTGATCCGGATAGACGATTACATCACGCAATGCTAGTCTAGTGCCGGTATAGTAGTACGGTATTCAGCTTTTCTCTCTTGATGTATGAGCTTGTATTTAGTTCATTTTCTAGTTGCTCAGCTTTTTTTTAAAGTATAATATTGCAACATTTACTCTCCGAATATAGTGTGTAAGGATAATTTTGTTTCTGGTGGAATAATTCAGTTATCTCGACGAAAAAGCTTAACAGTTTGTTAAGCCTTGCCTCAGCATTGGAGAGTGAGTGAGTTTATGTTTATCACATTTTCTCCCTCTTTGAATTTTTTATATGTATGCTTGAAATGTGTTTTTATAAACACTTATAATTGAAGTTTTGATGTATATATTTTTTATTAAAACAGTATTGTAGCTTGAAATTCATATTGTTCAAACTTAAATAGTTCAGTATTATTGTTCCTACTATGTCAGTAAACCTAAGCTAGCTTTAACTAAAGAGTTCTTTTTGTATTACAATTATATGTATTAATCTCTAAAATGCCTCGTCATTGTTCTGTTTATGGATGTAAATCCAATTATGATAAACAGGATTCTGTCAGCACGTTTTCGCTGCCAAAATCCGAAGAATTAAAAGCCCAATGGATACGTAAAATTCCCACTGATTTGAGCAAATTAAAATGTCCTGTAATATGTATAAAACATTTTGATGAATCGCAAATTATAAGAAAGGATTGTGTTGTTTACAAAGGAGAATATAAGGAATATGATAGGAAAATACCGAAACTTAAAGAAGGTGCTGTGCCATGCATATTTCCAAACGTTCCATCTTACTTAAATGTAAACAAACCTAAAACGCGTCGAATTGCAGATGTAGAAGAAGAAAATATTATGCAGGCTATTCAAGAAAGTCTTCTTGAGCAGCAAAAACATGCAGAAAAAAATTCTTTTAAATGTTTGCAGGATGTGAAAGATTATGTGCAACAGACCATTTTTAAATCAAATGAAAAAATGTTTTATTTAGAAGGTGACTCTAACATTAGGATTTGCTTTTATGAAGCTCCTAATGTATGCCCAGTTATTTTAGGCTGTATTGTTGTAAAGAGTGACTTAAATTTTGAAGTATATATCAGTAATCAAAAATTAAATAGCATAATTTTTTCTAAGTTTTCTTTGATTAATAATTTTAAGATATTGGAGGAATTAATTGAAAATGTTCAGAAATTTGTTACTAACCCATCACTTCCTGATATTTTAGAATCGGCAATTTATCTATTAAAATCTGTTGATAGTAATTCTGATAATCATGATTTTTTTTCTTTTATTATTGAACAGTTAACACTTTCGAAAATCCCAAAAAATAACAGACGTTATAGTAATTACACATTAATTTTAGCATCTACATTATTTGTTCAGTCAACATCAGCATATAACGCTTTATTAAAATGTGGATATTTATGCTTGCCAAGCATTCGTGTTCTGCGTAGTATCATGAGTAATTATTCTTTATCAAAGCTAAATTTAGAGGGTAGCATTACTTATTTAGAAAGGAAAAAGCCATTTCTTAAGGAACACGAATTTATTGTAAATATTTTGCTAGATGAAATATATATTCAGCCAATGTTCAATTTTAAAGGGGGTTCTATTTATGGATGTTCTGAAAATAATCCATCCGTTCCTGCTAAAACTGCTCAAGTTTTTATGATATCTTCAGTTGTATCATCTTATAAAGATGTGGTAAGTATTATTCCAGTTAATAGGTTGAATTCCAAAGATTTAAAACATATGATTTTACAGGTTTTAGAGGCAATTGAAAAAATAGGTTTTCAGGTCATTTCACTGATAGCTGATAATAACATTGTTAATAGGTGTGCATATGAATTGATGACCCCAAATAAAACTTTGCAACCTTATATTACAAATTCTTTTGATGAAACAAGGCTTTTATTCTTTCTTTTTGACACTGTTCATATGCTGAAATCTATTCGCAATAACTGGTGTAATAAGAAGCTTATCGTATACCCTGATTTCACTGATCATAAAGTTTTAAAAAAGGCTAATTACAAAGATTTGGAATTGATGTATGACACTGAAAAATCTTCTGTTATGAAATATGGGCATTTACTTTCAAAAAAAGCTTTGCACCCATCTAGTATTCAAAAGCAAAATGTTAAATTAGCCCTCTCAATTTTAAATGAGAAAAACATTGCTGCTCTTAAATCTATATCTAAAAATCCAGATTATGCAGAACTTTTTAAAAATTCAGATGAAACTTGTGACTTTATAGAAATATTTACTAACTGGTGGAAAGTAGTTAATTGTAAAAGTAATTTTGAAAGTATACGATTTAATGATAAATATCGTGCATCTATTACCGATGAAAATTCTGAACAGATAGAATTTCTTAGAAATTTCTCATTATGGTTGAAAAATTGGAGACAGTCTGTCTCTGTTTCTGAAAGCCTATCATCTCAGACATTTCTGTCATTGATTACAACTACTGATGCATTTGTCAAAATGTGTTCTTATTTATTTTCTAAATATAACATTAGTTACATCTTGTTAGGCAAATTCCAAACTGATGCTCTAGAATCACGTTTTGGGATGTATCGCCAAATGTCTGGCTCGAATTATTATATAAGTTATTTACAGTTGCTGGAAAGTGAAAAGAAACTCAGATTTAAGAGTAATATTTTAATTTCTTCTGCAAACGGGAATGTCCCATTAACATCTCTTTTACCAGATGAAGATAAAGATTCTATGTTTTCTGTGGCTAACATTGATAATTATGTAGATTTATTAGTTGAGGATTTTTCATTTGAAAGTATTTCGTGGGATCTATTACCAATATTAATTTACGTATCGGGCTATGCAGTTATGAAAGAACTTAGAACTGTCAAATGTAGCACTTGTCAAAATTGGTTGCAAACTGACAATAAAGTGGATGTACCTGAAGATCTTTTAATTTATATTGAAGAATTAGATAGGGGGAAATTAACTGTGCCAACAGAAGCACCTTTATTGGCATCTTCAGTAGTTCATTTTCTTTTTACACAGATTATAGAAAATTTTGAAAATGATTTTCTTAACTCTGGTAAACAGCTAGGTACATTGTATAAATTATCGTGCATGCAACTTAATCAGATTAATCTTGATGTATCCCAAGTATGTGATTGTAATATGCTTTTTCAGACACGATTGGAAAACATATGCTTAATAACTTGCAAAATAATGTTAAATAATTTCACAAAGTATAAAAATAATTTAATTCAAACTGCAAAGTGCTCCAATAAAAAACTTAAGAAATTTAATAGTTAATTAGGTTTCTAATATTCTAATTTATTAATAAATAGGTAAAGTATGTACTTTATGTAACTTGCTTTTATAATATCTGGGTTTGCATTTAACGTGCATATTGAAAAAAATTGTTAAATCATGACTCACGGATCTTCTAACAGCAAATCAAAGATTGACATCTTACCCCCTTCATCTAAAAAACTTGTATATTTGTATATATTTCTATGTAAATAGTGTATTTATTTCGCCCGAGCCACGGGTCCCTTTCATGGTTTATTGGAATAATTTATCAGTATTGATGAGTAAGTATGAAAAGAAATATGCATGGCACAACTGTCACTAGTTTTCCATATTTTAAAACCTTAAGTGTTTTGTGGAAATAAAAATCAACAAAAGTAATTAACTTTACAGCACCCATTAATATGTGTGCAATATGTCTAATAAATGTGCCATCTTTTTATTGGTTTGTTAAAAACTGACTCATGATTTTTCACAGTTGACTCACACTTTCTTGTTGGCTGACTAAATTTTATGATTTGTGGATCAGGCTGATTCCTGAGGTGAAATGCATAGTATATAATATGTTATTTTCATGCAAAAATTGAGCAACAGCGAGTCAGGTGGCACTGATGAAACCCCTGCCTTGAGCAGTTAATACTGCATTTATGAAATATAATATATGCGGGGGGACTCATAGCCATTGCATGATTTAACATCAGAAAACTGAAAATTTCTTAATAGTGCTCATGATTTTTCTTATTAAATTTAAGTACATAATTTCTAATAAATTTCTAATTTTTCCCCCTCTTTTTTAATTTTTCTAAAAATACAGCTTAATATTGAAATGTATTTTGCAATCTTTAAGATGGTTTTAAAATTCTTAATTTAACCACTAAAAATACCCTGTATCCAAAGTCCTAGATAAACATTTCTTATTTTCAATTTGCATTATTGAATAACATAAGATCTCAAAAATATCCGCAGGAATTCGAGAAATTATTTATTAGTCCACCAAAATGAAAATTTAGACTGATTTTGTTTTGCTTACTAGACAGCTATAAATCCAAAAAGTTTCTACTAAACTGTATTCTAGTAATTTTCTTCTTTTTTTTTTTTCTTTTTTCTTTTTTTTTTTTTTTTTCTTTTTTTTTTTTGTGAAACGTACATTTTTGGCTTTTTTTAGTATGTTTTCATTTAATACTGTCATCAACTACCTCTATTCTCACTGTGAACAACATCAACAGATATATATTTCATGGTACAACAAAACAAAATATACTATTTCATATTTTTTCTGAACAAACTTTGAATAAAGTTGTTTCATAAAGTTAAGTTTTTATTTTATATGTGATGAAAATTCCAGTTAAAATACCATCTTTTATTATTATTATTAGCTATTGTTAGCATAGTCAAAAATGTAGTAATCTTTCGAAATAGATATTTAAATAATATGTTATTGTTTCAACAATATTTTACTGTGTAGTACAAGTATTTTTTAAATATTTTTTGTTTAAATTACTGGTATTTTTTTATATTAGTATATCATTGTATATGTTAGTATAAATAACTTTGCTTCTATGTGGGCTGTTTAATTTTAATTTAGTAGTTATAGTCAATTCTTATTACTTTTGAAATTTCAAATGTATAAAACTTTTCAGATGGGTATAAATGGAATTTTTTACTGAAAATAAAGCAACATTTTTATTCTGTTACAGAAAATTTACAGTTAAAATCTTTTGAATTCCCAAATAAATTTAATATCTAAATATTAATTTAATATGCATATAAGATGTTATCACTGAAGATGCGAGTCCACTTTCGATATGGAGAACTGACTGACGAGGATATGGATATTACTGAATTTGGAAGCATGGAAGGATATTGTGTGAAATTTAAACAGCTGGGGACATTCACAGGCAGGAGTTTCCTTTGATTTTTCTGTCTGTAAATGTAACTTGCTAGTTGCTTTAGATACTAAATGGTCTTCCACACCACAACAATATGTATAGAAGTTTGTACAAAAGCCGTGCGTGATGCTGTTGCTGAGGCATCGTCCATGTTCACACCCTCATGATGCTGCTCTGTATTTGTCGTACAGGTTGTGTTTCCAGTGGATGTTTTATTCACAATAAGTTAATATTTGGATGTATAATTCATTTGGGATTTGGAAAGTTATTTTATTTGTACATTTTTGAATAACAACTCTATTAAAAAGTTCTTTATTTTTATTTTATAGCTTTATCTGAAAAGTTTTATACATATGAAAATTCTTAAATTAAGAAGAGTTATTTGTATCAACTAAATTTATTCATATGAGTTTAATATTTTCATTGTTTAATAAATGCAGTACATTCTGTTAATATTACAAGAAATTATTTTTGTAATTTATCTTACTGTGTCACTAAAAAACAAATTTTATGCACAGAGTTAGTCTTCCTATCCTAAATCTTTAAGAGTTTCTCCTGTTTTCAGTCTTCAGAGGCTTTCACTGTATATTAAAGCAAGTGAATACTTAAATTTTTGCTATACAGTATTTTATTATGATTCTTTTAAATAAGGTATTTTTTACCAGAATTTGGCAAACTCTTTTATTTTTACCAATGACGAAAATATCCTAATTGAGAAGCATATTGTAATGAATATAATATACAATTACAAAGGCTCCTATTTTAAAACTACATAAATGCATATTGATTAGTTATGTAATACATATATTCAAAGTATAGTTGTACTGGTACTTCTCTATTATCCCGTCGACCACTTTTCATAACAAAAAACTATCGCCAAACTGTAAGATTAAACGCCAAAATTGCAGTCCCATTTCCTTGATGTCTGAAGCATTATACATGTTTGTTATGTCATCAAGTGGTTTTTAATTCGACATTTGCGTGTATTTTTAATTATGTTTTACTGATTTATTAGTTATTTCATTCATTAAAATAACAATTGTGTCCTTAAATTCTTATATTTTATTTATTTGTTAATTTTGATATTCCAATGGCAGCGTTCTCCCGTTTATTTGGCGTTACAGTTCGGCGATAGTTTTTTGTAATGAAAAGTGGTCGATGGGATAATAGAGAAGTATAGTTGTATTTATTCGTTTTCATAATTTTAAGATAAATTGAACACATTACACTTTATTTAAAAATATATATATACTTTTTCAAAAATAAATTTTGACCGAAGCTTTTAAAATTTTTAAATAAAAAAAAGAATGAATAAAGTCGTTAGATAAATTTAAGCGTGTTCTTATAAGTAATTGAATTTCTAGTAACTCGCTGTTTTAATTATTATTGTAATTAATCCGAAGGTTAAAAGTTTTCTTTCTTGATAGATAAATATTTACACAGTAATAATGTTTTATTCTTGCAATATTATCATGTAGTACGGGTTTTTTATTTGCTTATTTTATTTAAAATTACTATAATTTTATGCTGCTGTTTAAATAATTAATGAATAGCAGAAAAAGTTTCCTTTGTTGTTATTCCCTTTTTCTCCTCAGAAATTCTGTTGCATAAACAGTCTATTCAAATTGAATTAAGTTTCGGTATGCCCAGAAGGTTTAAATGAGTTCCAAAAATAAAAGGAAAAACATGCCTATATTTCTGAAAGAGTGCATTCTGTTTTTATATGAAAATAAATAATAAAACTCAGAAAGTAGTTCTTTAAATAAACACTTTCATATATTATGAGGTTTAAAATAAAATTTTTGGAACTTATAATTACCTGAAAAAAAAATTAGACTAAAAAGTAGAAAGTAAAAATATAATTTAAAAATAATGCTTATTGTACTTAAAAGTACAAAATAACTTTCTTTGTTTAAAAGAAAAAAGAAATTGGAGGTCAGAATAAAGAGTGTGCGGCACTAATAAAAAATATGGTACTTTCGTGTTATGGCGGTCCCCAAGGAAGAATCGCAAAGTGACCAAGATTTATCGCCAAATTATAAAGAATATATCGCATTATAATAATATATGATGTACATAACATTTCGTGACATATACAGCCAAGTTATAGTCCTATATGACGCATATATCATGTATATATATATGGCATGTGTATAGGATGTATAATAGCATATAAGACGTAAATAATATTTTCTTCTATCGCAAGAACTAATGCACAGAATTTAATAAAACTTTAGATTCAGTTAGACCTTGATATAAATTGGTGCCGATTCGATTTTGGTGTATTATGTGAAATCTGTAAAAGTTAGAAGAAAGTTTTGGGATTGGCACATCCGCCTAGTTTTGTATTGCTGTCTGCTTCACCATGCTTTGACAGTTTTGTTTTAACCTCTGGATTGTTCACAAAAAAGTTATTTTCTATTTTTAAATACACTAAGCATATTTATTAAAAGAACATTCTTCTTTATTTTCTACTTTTTAATATACTACATAATTTTAATTAGTATATAAGTGAAAGATACCCAGGAAGATGAAAAAGAAGTGCTCGCCAAGTTTGGGCAATTCTGATAATGCTGTCAATTTCCCCTTAATTTTACATCTTTATTTATATTACTGTAAATATTACTTTACATTATTATAATAAACAAATGTTTACTGTTGAGTCACATGGTAAGAATTTTAAAAAATCATGCCTGAAAATTGGTTATTTCAGAAATCATAATTGTTTTTTCATATAAAAACGAAAATTTAATAAAAATTCAAGTAAAAAACATAGTTAAAATTTACCAAAGCTGTAGGATAAAATATTAAACTTGATAAGATGAATAAAAAAAAATGTAAAGAAAGTATTGACAGGCAAAAAAATTACCATATAATGCATCTTAATAGTAGTCTTTTCTTCTATGCAAAATAAATAAAAAAAGAGTAAAACAGCAGTAAAGTATGCGTGTTGCTGTTAATGTTACTTCTCATTATGTTCTTTTTACTCTGAAGAATAAAAAAGAGGCCCCTTAAATAATATTAGTTTTCATGAAGCACTAAAACAGTTAAATGCTAAATTAATTCTGGCTGCTTACTTTGCTTTTCATTATATCACTTTTCACACGCAATGTATTTACAACGAACTATATTATGAGCATGTCAACCGACGAATTTACTCATTTTATGAGCAATAATGATTCAAATCAAAACTTCTCTCAGATAAGGATCCTGACAGTGTCTCTACTGTAAAAGAACAATTTCATTGCTTTATATGTTTATAAAGTACATTTTACTAAATTCATGACATGTAAAAACCAACACAATGCAAAGCAAATGCAGCCCAAATAAATCTAGCATCCAGTTGTTTCAAGGCTTCATAAAAGGAGCAATTCTCAAATCAAAATAAAAGAGTGAAAAACACAGTCTTATCACTACATATACTTCGCTGGTTATTGTTCCTCAAACTCTATTTAATTAGTTTTCGCCTTTTATTTTGAATATTGTAAGCAATTTTTCTTGCTTTTTTTCTTCTTTTGACAGAATTAGATTTTTATGCATCTTATCAGCTTTTTAAGAGGTGAGAAAAGTTATTCCCCCTCTACTTTTCATTGTTTTTGCAAAGCTAAGTATGTTTTGGAAAAATATTTGCTTCGTTGGTAAATTTTGCTCAATAACACATTATCTAAATATATGTATATATATTTTTTTTTAATGCAGCCATGCAGATTCTTATTTAAATGCAGGCATACTTGCATGCAGGTTCTGACCAAAAGAAATGTTAGTTTAGCTTATTTAATGTTTTATTTTCCACTTGTGGAGCTTCGCTGGTCGTTTTATTCCAAACGGACCTCGAATTAAACGAACTTAGGTTTGAGGGCCCCACTGTCTTCGGCACCGTACGCCCGTGAGGGTACGCCCGCTCGGGTTTCGGAAAATCGCTAAACTCTGAACAACGTTAAAAATCGCTTAGAAAATTTAAATAAAAAAAAAAAAATCTGATAAAAAAAAATCCAATAACTGGTTTGAATGTGCATAACTTCAGACATAATGGTACCTTCCTGCCAAATCCCGTAACTCGGCGTGCAACGATCTCATTGGCACACAGACACTAAACTTGCATTTTTGTTATTATAGATATTTAAAAACACAGCCAAGTCTGCAGATCATAGGTACATCTGATGTTCGAAAATCTTACTCCTTACTGTATTTCGTACCGCCGGCGATCATTTAATTTTACACATATGTAAATTCAATAAATGTAATTGTATATCGTAATTTTATTAAAAATTGCAGTTTAAGTATAAATTAATGTTTTGGAGATAAACCTAAAACTTTTACTTTGTTAGTCATATTTCTTAAATTTTTAATGCTCTCAGCTATTGTGCAATTTTCTTGTCTTTCAAACAAAACGATATAATCAGGAAATATTGTGATATTTTAAAATGCTACGTTATATTAAAATGCTAATGAAAAAAAATAAATAAAATTGCTCTGTAGTTCGAAAAATGGAGTAAATTCAATCTTGATTAAAGAAAAGAAAAAAAAAGCAATTAAATTGTGCGTTTCACGTGGAGAAAAAGCATTTGTATGGAAATAAAACTCGTATCTATTCTGCGCTAAGTTAGCTTTCAACGCAATGCTCCGAATTCGCTCCGTCTATCTGGGTCACGTGACCTCCTAGTTTCGATATCGCTTCCAAGCCATTGTAATGTCAGCTTTGCTGTTGATATAGATAAGGGGAAATTTTGAACGAATGGGACTTGAACGATTTTTCGCGGCGAAAAGAAAAAATTACAAAATTTTAGAATAAAAAAGAAGAAATTTTAGAATAACTTACCTGTAGGTGAGTTCTGCTTATGAGATAACTTGTGTTGATAACGCCTTTTTTCACAAAGTTAATTCATTTTAGTAATGTTACTTTTTTTCACAGAGTTTAATTAATTTTAGTAACTTTAATTATAAACAAAGTTAATTAAATTTCGCAATGTTACTTCTAATAATGTTAATTTGTTTTATTTTTTTAACAAAGTTAAATAATTTTTCACAATATTATTTTTAACAAAGTTAAATATTTTTTCTCAATTTTACTTTTTAGCAAAGTTAAATAATTTTAGTAACATTATTTATTTAACAAAGTTACAAAAATTTGGTAATATAAGATTTTTAACAAAGTTAAATAGTTTTAGTAATGTTAATTTTCTTAACAAAGTTATTAATTTTAGTAATGTTAATTTTTTTTAAACAAAATAAATTAAGTTTAATAATATTAGTTTCTAAAAACGTTAAATAATTGTAACAATATTATTTTTAATAAGGTTAAATAACTGTAACTATATTATTTTCTGATAAAGTAAAATATAGCAATGTGAATTTTTAAAACAAATAGTTATAACTTATTTCTTAAAAACACATAATTTTCTAAAAAAACATAAAATAACCCATTTCTAAAACACCCTTAAAATATTTCTAAGTATTTAGAGAGGAAAAGAAAAAGTTATAAACTATTTTTAAAACACATAAAAATATTTAAAACATATAAAAGTATCGCATTAAAATATTTCTAACTTATTAAAATAAATAAATAAATAAATAAATAAATAATGATAATAGTAATAATAATAATAATAATAATATAATAATTACAACCTATTTTTTAAACACAAATAAAAATATTTTAAACATATAACTAGTTTAATTATAGGGGCTTTGCAAAAGAGCACAGTGGCACTGCACGTGCACACCATGAAAGATAAGGAGCTCGGGATTTCTTATCGCGGGCGGGACTTGTAGTTCGATTAGGAAATTTCTTATCTTGGTCGAAAGAGTGTTTTTTACTGATGTTATATTTTTTCTTTTTTCGGACTTACAAGAAATTTCAGCGACCTTTTTAGCGTTCTAGATCAGTTTCTAATTTAGAAAGAGGAGGAAAAAAAACAGTTTCAACCCGAGACTGGAATCGAACCGAAGACCTTTTGAAAGAACAGTACCATCATACCCACTATACACAGTGGGTCAGCTCGTTAGCTGTGTGATGAGATGAATCCATGATGTTGTGTTTTAAAAAGGAGTAGCGTGTAGCCTTTTCATATGGATCAACTTCAGTATGTGTTTCTAAACGAATTTTATTAAAAAGTCGTTCACGAAATTTCGTGAGGTTACAATATTTCACAACATTTTTTTAGCGTAGTTCATTTAACTTACAATCGATTAGCAAATAATGAAAATTGTCCAGTTATATACAGAGATTCATATTCGAAAACCTCTAGGGTTCTCCTTCACCTTTCGTGAATGTTCAATTCTCTTCTTCATTGACTCCAGAGAGATCCTTCTTCTCCTCGAAAAATGCGTCAGCAAAAACCTTCTCCGTTCCTCCCAGGATGGGAATCTGTTCTCAGCTCTCTGTTTTTCCGCCACGCTCTGCTCTCGACAACCCCGACTCTCTTCTTTTGTTCCTTTGTTCGATCACCCTCTTCGGAACATCGCCTCCCCGTTCACCAATCAGAGAAGTTTTCGTTCACGCCGTCAGATTAAGTTTTTTAAGTCATTAAATAAAGATTTCCTTTGGGAGGTCTTACTGAACTTTTAAATATTCTCACGGGGCAACATTGCCACCATGAGAGACCTCACATGAAGGCGATTAGATCAGAGAAATATTTTGCTGTCTAAGCATTTTCCGTTCACAAGATTGATGGAAGCTACTCTATGACTTTGTAGTCGGCGACATTCTTGCAACTTCGCAGAAAAATATGAGAGAAGTTTTCCAAAACCTGGGAACTTCTATCCTTGATTATTCTGCCTAATTAGCAGACTGTGAGAGATTTAATGAATTCGTCACAACACCCCCACCTTTAAAACATTTTCCGGGTTAAACACGGAAAATCTGCAAAAAAAAAGGGTTAGCTCAACATATTTGAGTGGCTCAAATAACATTACAATTTAACCTCACTATATACATTAGTGACCTAATTTCTTATACACTGCTTACCATTGCTTGAAAATGTAGCTTTAGAGGCTTTTTTTTTCTTTGAAAGATACTTTTTTTTTCATTACACATGCCAAAATAACAATAAAACTAAAAATAATCAGATATGTACAAAAGATTGAGTTTTATTCAAAAACTCACTATTGAATTTCTTTACTCGCGTTTGTCGCACAATACGTTTTACACAAACGTTCCACTTCTTTAAAAGGAGTGTCACAAAAGAGTGAATTTCCCATACTGTCCATACTCTCTTTCAACAGATTTTCGAAGGATTTTAGAAAAATCTTTGTGAATCCGCTCACTCCCTCCAGATTAACTTTCGAATGATAATCCTCCGTGTCAACACTCACTTCCAAATTTTCGCGTTTATTTTTCGAATTTCCCTGCTGGTCAAAACCAAACTCGTCAACTTTTCTTGACCTATTCAAGAAAGTTTCTTTTTTCGCAGTACCCTGAGAACGGTGCTTCTTCATTTCGGAGGGAAATGACAAAAGAATTTTTTCCTGACTTTGGGGATCTGTTAAAGGGTTTATCTCGTTCCCCGGGTTCTCCCAGCTGTCATTAGTTTGTGATTTTTGTTTTCGTTTTATCCTTTCATTTATTAAAGCTTGCGTCTTATTACCTAAGATATAATGCTTAATTTTAGAGTGTCTATGCAGGATTGCCGCTTTCGTATTTACATATCCGAGACCTTTTATTTCTATCTTCATACATACCACTCTAAATCGTTTTGGATATTTATCAAATGTCTGTTTGAGCCAAACATATTCGTTACCTAATTTGCTTTTGTTTACCAAATTCCATGGGCACACATCATACGAGCTCCCTGAGTCTCTAAGTACACACGCCCTCTTCCCATTTATTTTGTTTTCACTCAGAAAAGGTCGGAACAAACTTTTATCTTCGCTTATATCGCCTAAGTGATTTATGCTCTCGAAAGCCTTTATTTCCGTACTATCCCTTTGTCTTTTCGGACAACGGGTCATTAGGTGAAATTCGCTTCCACAAGTATGGCAACGCCTCTTTCGTTCAAAGATACGTTCCCTGTCTTTAATTTCTTTGTCTCGCCAATTTATTTTTTTGCCGGAATTTTTTTCTTCCCCAGAATTAGCCCCGAGTTTCGTTTCTTCAGATTTCCTATCATAAAAAGATCTCGCCTTCTCTTTTTTATCTGAAATCCCTTTTACTGCTTCATATTCGTCGAGACATTTAGCTAAAATTACAGGGTCTTTGTAATTTGCCCACGAATCGATGAAATGCTCTTTCATTTCACTAGAAGCACGGATCTTGATTTGGTCCGTAATCAATAAATTTTTCAGACTACTGAAATCCGTAACACCTAAACCATTTAACCAACCCTCTAAATAACTGTTGAGCTCGAAGATAATGTCCTTCCACGGAGCATCTGGATTACGCGGATGTTTCATCAATTTTTGACGGTACGCTTTGGGACTCATGCGGAAGCGCTCTAGCAAAAATTTTTTGACGTAGTCAAAGTCATCAGTTCGATCTTGCGGTTCCCTTAAAATCAATTCTGCAATTTCGACCGGCACTAAAGCTAACAAATGCGTCACTAAGTTATCTGTCTCTATTTCCGCTTTGGTCGCCTGTCGTTCGAACAAGTTTAAAAACAAAGTTATATCAGAGCGTTCCGGATCAAATCGATGCATTATTGTTCGGAGCGGCAATTTAGGTGGGCGTTCCGACCCGCTACTGGTAGTTGAACTACGTCTATTTGCATCTTGCGTCAATATAAGTTGTTCTAACGTAAATTCGCGTTCTTTTTGTTTTTCCTCTCTTTCTCTTTCTTCTTTCTCCCTCTCATATTCCCTTTGTTTTTCCTCATATTCCCTTTGTTTTTCAGCTTTTTCCCTTTCTTTATCCTCTTTTTCCCTTTCTTTATCCGCGGCTATCTTATCTTCTCGATCTTTTATGATATACGCAGCTGGCGTAAAGTCAAAATCTCTATCGTAATCATCAGCAGCTTCGATTTTTTGAATAATTACCAGGATCTTGTCATTTTTCCCTATCTCCACTCCCAATTCTCCCGCTAAATTCTGCAAATCAATTTTCCTGTACTGTTTCAGATCAGTTACTTCTTGCATTTTAAAATTTTATGCAAATACAATATAAAGATGAAAATAATAGTTTCGCTCGCTAACTTATGCAATAGGAATTCTAACACTTTATGGAAAATTTTCTGCTACTACCCACATAATACTAACAATTTTAAATACAATTCAATTTGAGGAATAATAAAAATAGTATACATATAAAAATAAATTGTCAATATTGTAAAATTTTCAATACACTGACACGTTTTGGTGTCGATCATACAAATTTAAAACAAATTTAGAAATTTGAAATTCTGTGCTCATAAATCAACCAATACTTGATATTTCTGACACCGCAAGTAACAATTTTCCCAGTTATAACAAAATGAACACTTTTTACAACTGCTAAAAAAAATTACCTAATGTCATATATGCAAAATATTTTAGTAGCGATAACATCTATTGTTTCATAAGTAAAACAAAGTAAAATCTTTGAAAATTTTCAATCAGGAATTACTAGACAATCGACTTATTAGAAAGATCGGAATTTTTACTTCTTTTTTTTTTTAGAGAAAAAAGAAAAATTCCACATTTAGCCTGACAGTACCTCCTTATATTATTTTACTGCCAAAAGAAAATTCACTCACTCAAATTTTATGCTGATAACAAATATACAGTAAATTCTGTCTAAGGCGGACTCTGTGTAAGCCGGAATTTTGTCTAACGCGGAAAAATTTTCAAGTCCCGGCAAACACATAAGAAATAACATTAATTCATGCTCCATAAGCCGGAATTTGCCTAACGCAGAAACGGAAAGGTTTTTAAAGTCCCATCAAAATCAAAATTTTGCATAAGACGGAAAAAAAATTAAAAAATTAAAGGCATTTGGTTTATGAAACTTCAAAACTGATATACACACATCAAATGCTCAACATTTTAATTAAATTTCGTAATAGATTAATAAAATGGATTCATCAGAACGGAAAATGTTTAAATATTTAAGGAATAATTTTTATTCCATTATTTCTCATATATAAGCAAAATGTTTTTCCTCTTAAAAAAAAGAAAGAAAAAACATCATACCAAGTACATTTTTTACATTTATCTCAATTAATTATTCAAAAAAAGAAATTGATAAAAAAATCCCTATACATTAAAATTTCTCTCTTTTTCATTGTATTAGCGAAAGAATATCACTTTTTTTTGCTTGCTTCGGATTTTGAGTTCTGATCATTGTTTATGGCAATCAGTCATTTGGTCGCTATAACTCCTTGTCTAATGTGAGAGGGAGAGGGGGGGGGAGCTACAATCATTTACATTCTGTATGAGGCGCTGGTTGTGGTTTCAGTTGGGGAAGGGGATGGAAAAAGAATTCGCAGTGACGTATGTTTTATTTCAATAAATCACATGGTCAGAAAACGAGGTCGTTGCACGTTTTATTTGTTCTTCTTCATTTTATAATATATACTGATATTACTAAGTGATAGTAAAAAATGGCTTCAAAATCTAAACTCAATACGCTATCTCTGCGGGATAAAATAGAAGTTATCAAATTAAAAGAAAAAAGTTATTCTGTAAAAGATCTTTGTATTAAATTTAAATGCGGTAAAACACGAATTTATGATGCTATAAAAAGAAGAACAGAGTTGGAAAAGGAATTGGAAAGTAAATCATCCAACAGAAAGCGGAAAGGTGCTGTGAAAAATGAAGACATTGATGCATTAACACTTGAATGGTTTTCTAACGCTAGAGCTAAAAATTTGCCCATACCTGGAACACTGTTGCGTGAAAAGGCGAAAGAGATAGCCGAAAACTAAGGTAAAACGGATTTCAAGTCTTCTACTGGATGGTTAATGAGTTTCGTTAATCGACACAATATTGCCAAGAAGGAAGTTTGCGGAGAGTCGAAAGACGTCCCAGACCAAGAAATTCAGGAATGGAAAATAAATTTTCCTCTACTGATTGAAGGATATAAAGCTAAGGACATATACAATTGCGACGAAACGTGCAATTGCCCACTAAGACCGACGTGCGTTGCCCACTAAGTCCCTTGCAAAAAGAGGAAGTGAATGCCATGGTGGTAAAAATTCCAAAGAGCGTGTCACTGTTTTGCTTTGCGCAAACATGGAGGGCAGTTTAGAAAAGCCCTTAGTGATAGGAAAATCGCAAAAGCCGCAATGTTTTAAGAATGTGAACATTGATAAACTCCCTGTGATTTGGAGATCTCAAAACAAATCGTGGATATAGACTGCCATAATGGAGGGATGGCTGACTGAGTTCAATAACCGTATGATCAAAGAAAATCGAAAAATTTTGTTATTTCTCGACAATGCACCTTGTCATGCCAATTTTGAACTATCGAATATAAAATTACAATTTCTTCCCGCAAATACTACTGCAGTAACACAACCTATGGATCAAGGAGTTATAAAAATGATGAAAAACCACTAAAAAAATATCTCTTACGGCCCATTATTGCGTCTTTAGATAATTGCTCTTCCGCCACCGAAATGGCAAAAAATATAAGTGTTTTAGATGCTGTCCAATGGATTGCCAAAACCTGCTCAGAAATGTCGCCTGAAAAAATTGTTCATTGTTTTAGAAAAGCTGGTTTTGTTTCAGAAAATCGCCATGAATCAGTTGACCAGTTGGATGAAAATGAGTTACAAAATCTAATAGATGACTTAAAATGTGTTCACAGCAATGAAAAAATTAATGAAGAAGAATGCGTATCAGCTGACAATATAGTGTGTACTACTGAAGCTAACACTTCTGTGGACATTTTGATTCAGCGATATCAATATTTGGAAAGTGCTAGTGAAAATGAAGATGAGAACGATTATGAAAACCATGAAGACAATGGAGGAATTCAAACGTATCAAGACGCCTTGAGAAGCATTAAGTATCTCGAAAAAAATTTTCTTGCTCAAAAAAATGAAGAATTGATACCCATAATAACGGACCTGCAAGGTGCTACTGAAAAATGCCTAGTAAAAATAAAGACAAAACAAGCATCGATAAAAGATTATTTTTCGACTGTTTAAAAACTACTATGGCACTATGTGAAATATGAAGTAGTTGTTAAGGTAAATGATTTTCATTAACTTTTAAAATGGAAGAAATTTATCATTGGTACTACTGTTTATTTTATTATTCATATAATGTTTTTGAGATTAATAATAAATTTAATAAGATGTATAATTTCATTTAAAAAAATGGACTAAAGATTGCGAACGTAAAAATATGACTTGCGCATATGTATTTTATTTATTTATTTTGGCTGTTTTGCATAAGGCGGAATATTGTCTACGGCGGAAAATTTTCTCGGTCCCGATTGATTCTGCCTTAGACAGAGTTTACTGTACATATATTTTTCCAAATATCTTAAAAGTTATTAGATTTAAAAATTTGTCATAATTTATCATAAATCAATATTCAAATAAAAAATTTCTCAGAAATGAATTTTCCTCACCAAAGAATATATAAACAAAATGAGAGCCACTCAAAAATGAATTGAGCTTACCTTTTCTACAGTCTTTGTCTGCATCATCTGTCGCCAGTTTCGGGTCTGGCCTAGACGTCGTCGATTGCACAGGTTATCTCGGTTTGTCGCTCCTGATGTTTCCTTGCAAGGGGCTTCGGGCTTGTTCTCTGTACACAAGGCTTGCTTCCAGGACGGAACTGCGGTCTGTCGTGCCAATGCAAGGGCTTGCTTCGGGCTCTGCTTCTACGTTCGGATAACGGAACTGCGGTCTGTCGTGCCAGTGCAAGGGCTTGCTTCGGGCTCTGCTTCTACGTTCGGATGACGGAACTGCGGTCTGTCGTGTCACTGCAAGGGCTTGCTTCGGTCTTTGCTTTCCTCTCCTGACCTGGCGTCAGATCTTGCGCGCTTAGATGCGGGCAGGCGTCACTGCTACTGTCTGGGCTCTCTTCACTGATGCTAATCAATTTTTGTCGAAATATCCGACCCGCTTGCCACCAGCTGTGATGAATCCATGTTGTTGTGTTTTAAAAAGGGGTAGCGTGTAGCCTTTTCATATGGATCAACTTCAGTATGTGTTTCTAAACGAATTTTATTAAAAAGTCGTTCACGAAATTTCTTGAGGTTACAATATTTCACAACATTTTTTTTAGCGTAGTCCATTTAACTTACAATCGATTAGCAAATAATGAAAATTGTCCAGTTATATACAGAGATTCATATTCGAAAACCTCTAGGGTTCTCCTTCACCTTTCGTGAATGTTTAATTCCCTTCTTCGTTGACTCCAGAGAGATCCTTCCTCTCCTCGAAAAATGTGTCAGCAAAAACCTTCTCCGTTTCTCCCAGGATGGGAATCTGTTCTCAGCTCTCTGTTTTTCCGCCACGCTTTGCTCTCGACAACCCCGACTCTCTTCGTTTGTTCCTTTGTTCGATCACCCTCTTCGGGACATCGCCTCCCCGTTCACCAATCAGAGAAGTTTTCGTTCATGCCGTCAGATTAAGTTTTTTAAGTCATTGGATAAAGCTTTCCTTTGGGAGGTCTTACTGAACTTTTAAATATTCTCACGGGGCAACATTGCCACCATGAAAGACCTCACATGAAGGCGGTTAGATCAGAGAAATATTTTGCTGTCTAAGCATTTTCCGTTCACAAGATTGATGGAAGCTACTCTATGACTTTGTAATCGGCGACATTCTTGCAACTTCGCAGAAAAATATGAGAGAAGTTTTCCAAAACCTGGGAACTTCTATCCTTGATTATTCTGCCTAATTAGCAGACTGTGAGAGATTTAATGAATTCGTCACCGCTGATATACTTAAGTTAAGAAGGAACATATCACAAAAATTTCTTTTGCCAATAAGCAGTAAAGTACATGAAATAGTAAAAATCGCATTTTGAGAAATACACGATTTTAGCAAAAAATCACACTTTTTTTTCAATTCACCAGCACTGTATACAAAAAATTTTTCGGTTTATTTTGAAGATTATCTTCTGTTCTCTTTCTTTAAAGTCTTTTTTTCTGTCCTTGCAGCTTTTGTTTGCAGGGAATGTGCATGTTTTGCTTTTATCACCCTTGCTCTGATGTCGAGAAGTTTCATAGGAATAACTGTTGTGTATTCTCCTGTTTCTATGCCTTAATTTCACCAATATTTCAAAATTTGTAATATAGCCCCTGTAGAAAGATGCAACTGCATCATAAATACCGAATGATAATGTTTCTAATTTGTAATAAATGCATTTTAGGGAATGTATGACTACATTTCATTGTTCACATACTCTCATTAGGATTTTGTATAATCCCATGCACACATTTTTTTTTTTTTTTTCAGCAGTTCAAGATGTGGCAAATCCTTGAATGTAGACCGCATTGTTTCCGTCACAGCCTTAGGAAGATTATTTTTGCCATTACAATTTTTTGCATAAGATTTAGTACGATTGAATCCACACCATGAATCTTTCCCAGATGAGAAAATTTTCAAACTCCTAAACCGAGTAGGGAGATAAATTGGTAACAGTTTAAAGGGCACGAATCGGTGAATTTCAAAACATAAAAATCCGAAAATCAATATTTTTCAAATTTTCTCCTACAGGCACCCTTTAAAATTATGAACAGTTATGTTCAGATTAGAGTGAAACATCTTGTATTTTTTAGTGAATAAACGGATTACGATTCTGTTTCCTATATACGATAATTGTTTACTGTGTGGCGTGCTGTACCTCACCACCCCTTATAAAGTTTGTCCAGTCTTTTCGTAATCATGCTATAAAATCATCGGAAATTTAAGAGAGCTAATACCAAAGCTCGTTATTTAACCTTTGTAAAGTTTCGTAGAACTTGTTGCGACTTCGCATGATGTGTTCGTATAACAGCTTCAACGTTTAATGAACACAAAGAATGGGATAGCAGTTGCGGCATGTCTGACATTTCCCATAAAGTTAATTTAGATCCAAGTAGAGTCAACCTTCTCTTTAAAGGGACGAGAGAAGCCAATAAAATTCCGGAGGCCTTAATTACTTTCAAAAATTGAAAACATGGTCTTATAGTCTTTATTTGAAACGTGCGAGACTAAGGATGGCTCAAAACTTTTTGGAACTTTTTTTTGTTGTTTGTTCAATGGTTAAACTTTAAATACAAAAGTTAAATACTTGTATCTAATCAATAGATATTGTACTGACTCCACCTCTTATGGCGGGATAGGGATGGAGCTGATACAATATCCATAGCTATTAACTGCTACGATTTTTGGTCACCAGTAATTCATAAAAGAAATCTTCACCTTATTTAATCGTAAGATATCTGCGATTAAATAAGGCGAAGATTTCTATTAGGAGTTAGTGGTGGCCAAAAATCGTAGCAGTTGGCAGCGATGAATATTTTTCTTTGCATCAAGCATGTGTATGTTAATATGTATAATTTACTTTGTACGATTTTTTTTATTCTATTCCTTTTACATTACACAGAGTATATCATCTTCTATTTTCACGATTACAGTGCAACGTTTTTTCAAAAGAAAAAAATAGTATTGGCATACTATTTTTCTTCCAGTTTTGCTGTTCTAAAAGAATGTATGTGAATTTTGAGGTTTTGTAAATATATATAAACAGTCGCTGACATGAGTATTAGCTATCACATACGAGATATGTAGGGAAGGAAGAAGATGATCAACAATGCTCCATTGTGCGTGTGTGTGTCAGTAAGCACATCATGTCGTATGATAACATGATGATCACTTATTATCCTCTGTCATAACTTCCTTTTGGGTACTCGGTCTTCAAATTCCGCACAAACTCCTCCAATATTTTGTGTTTAACAGGGCGCAACTAACGACCCGATCGTACTCAAATTTTCATTTGTCGCATGAAATCCATTTCACGTTCCTCCCCCAGACCCTTTACGCAAGTGGGCGTGTCGGAAGATGCTCGTGATTAATAACCTACGACCCCGCCCCTGCGTTCACAGCTGCACGTGTCTTTTCTTATGAGATGATTGCTCATTAGAGGTTCGCATTAGGGGTCGGGGGATCCCTTTCGGGCTAAAAAAAAGGTCCCCGTTGTGGTTAAGTGAATGCCGAAATGAGGTAATGTGAGACCGAGAGAGGATGAGTTCATAAAGACTTGGAAAAAAAAGAGTGGTACCGAGAGTTGGTATAAAATGAGGTTTGTTAATGGAGTGTAGCTGGAGAGTGGAGATATCCTGAGAATCAAAAATAGATCTGTAACGAATTTGTTTCAGATAATGTCACATGGTGAAAACATCTTAAGCTGGTTATATGTCCATTTCTTTAATCTTGTTTTTTTTCCCTTTAGAAAAAAATAAAAAAAATAGTGAGGAAATTAAGAGTCCATTAACAGGAATGTATTTCAGACAATTTACAAATATGTGAACATGTTACTTTCGGAAGTATTTTATATCTTTGTTCGTATTTTATATGCCAACAAAATGATTAATTTCTTTAAAAAAATTAATAAATAAATAAAATAAATAATAACATTAATTGGGTGTGGTTTTTCAGGACATCAAAGCATTCTGTTATGAATTGAGATTAAATAAAAGACATCTCTTAAAGTTAAAAAAGAAAAGAAAAATATAGTAAAGTTGGACTTTTCGAAATAACTGAAAAACATATGAAAGGAAGAATGTAAAAGGAAACAAAATCCATTTAAATAATTTATAAACTTGGATTAACGGAATAACATTTCTCTTGAAACAATTCTAACAAATTCTCTTGAAGATTTTATATGAACGGCCGAAAAGTTCAGATCTATGATAAGCACTACGCTGTTAAAAAAAAAAAAAAAAAAAAATTCCTAAAAACACTGAAAAGAAACAGAGATTCATCGCAAATTTACACTAGTTTTATCGGCTTGATCATTAGCTCATTACTTTTTTTTATATAGATTGTTGGAAGGAATTTAGTTCTAGCGCTGGAAATTTAGTACCGAGGAAAGAAAGGGAAATCTAATTCATTTCAATTTTACAGCTGCATTATAGCAGTTTTCGATTTATCGAAAGTTATTGCCAGGACCGAAACTATAGGAGAGAGCCAGTGGGGCATTGTAAATTTCTTCTTCCTCCTTTTTTTTTTTTGGTGTGTGTGTGTGTGTGTGTGTTTGAATAGTTGCTGTTTTGGTCTTAATTTGATTTTATTATGGGATCAGGTTCACAACACATATGCAAATGGCAGCCATTACTCGCATTTCCCAGAGGAACTGATCGTTTTCCCAGGTTTTGGAGTACATCTTTGACTTTCCCCTGAGGTTTTCCTGAGATTTTACAACCAAAATTTTCCTCCTGAGATTTCCCTGAGGAGAATGAACTGTTATAAGAATGAATAAACAAATTAGTTTAAGTTGGTATATAAACAAATTGGATACTGTGTTGTAAACATTTCCTGGTTAAAAAATATATGACAGGAGAATATTCAAAACTTATGCTGATAAATTGTCATGTTTATTGATGTTATTAATAATCAGGACTCTTTTATTTAACTTAATTTGGTCCATGCATGTAAAATTGGAATTTTGTAATCGATTTTTCACTCACTTCCTGATATACTTGAAATATAAAAATTATGTACACAGGTGAGTTTTTGCTGACAATACAACATTTTAATATTTTTAGAACTTTAATTATAAATTAATATATTAATTTTAAGGCATTTTTTTCGTTACCAACACGCATGTGATAAACCGCGAAGTATTCTTTATGGTTACATTACAACCGTATACGACTTGCAACAACAATGGAGTTAATTATGCGCCAAAACTAAGACATGTCAACTTGGCTTTGAAATCGTCACAATGAAATGTTTTAAACATTAAAAAGTAAAGGATGAAATGCAAAGAGTATAATAATAATAATAATAATAATAATAATAAATACACTTTTATTAATCAGGGTATCTTCAAACATTTTGCGTTTAATCACTTTCAAGATGCTGTAGATAGGATTTTTCGAGTAATAGAAATCGAAGTCTTTATAAGAATGTTCTAAGTTCAAGTTCCGATGATGCAATTAGATAAAGCGTTATATGCGATGGTTATAGCTATCAGAAAAACAGCTATATTAATTGCGTCCAAGAGACACAAGGTTTGAATTCGAATCTCTGTTCGTGTAATAGAAAATTAATATTTTAAAATATATAGTATCAACGCTCACTTGTAGGTGGGCTGCGATACTTGTTTGGAACAAGCATTTGATATATACAACTCACTTCCATTTAAATTACATTATTACATTCGAAAATAACCAAAGCAGATGATTCACCTTCATTGCAGGATGATCGGAACTCGAACTTAGAACTTCCGTATAAGGACTTCGACTTCAATTAGTTAAAAAATTCTATCTGCAACAAGGAATCTTGAAAGTGATTGAACGCAAAGGGCTTGAATGTATCCTGATTAAAAACAAGGCAATTTGTCAGCGTAAGTTTTCAATATTCTCATGTCATATATTTTCTAGCCATAAAATGTCTGAAACGTTGTATCCAACCTGTAGATATGCCCACTCCGCCTTCATCCATATAAGCATTACCGCGTCGCCCAGGCATTTTAACCTTCATTAATCTACATCGGAATCCTGCCGACATTCAGTTATTGAGTATCACACGGTTATTCTCTCGTGGTTCTTGAATCACCATCTCGTGTCTCTGGGACAATTAATAGCTTTTTTTTTTCTTCTGCGCGCGAGCTCTACGGGATAGAACTACAGCGTAAAAAATTAATATTCTCCGGAAGATGGACTGTTCGGATTCGAATCATGTGTTACCGCTGCGTTGATAACCGGTTTATAGAGGGTCGGTCTGGCCCACACACACTGATGAAAGATGACCGCGATGATTACTAATTTACACGAAAGTGCCGCGCCATTCCGAACACCCCGGGTGAAAGAAGATGGGTGTTCGGCTCTTTTATATCATACACCTTTCACATTTATTTTATTTCTCGCTGGCTCGAAATGTATTATTGTTTCCTTGATCGTAATGACTTAATATCAAAATGGACTTGGAAGAAAATAAAAAGAGCATATGAGCGAGTTTGGAACCTTCTTTATGAATAGGCAGAGATAACTTCAGACTGCAATAAAACTTATAACTTGAAGTACATTATTTTATAGTCGGCTAAATAATTTAATTGGTTAAATCCAATTAGAAAAGCGTGCGCGAATACTCGCACTCAGATGCATACACAAAATAACAACAACAACAATAATAATGATACCAAGAAAAAAATTATACTTAAGGACGATTTTAAAAATTGAATCACGAAAAAATAAAAAAATAAATAAAGATTCATTTCATATTTATCAACAGATACAGTATATACCTGATGTAAGTAAGGGTCTGCTTCAAGCACCAGATCGACGGGAATCTTAGTTTTGATATACATTTTCTTAAAACAAGCTTTAATAATTTATTTATTTATTTATTTTAATCTACAAATGTTATTCGGCTAGTTCCTGAAACAGTATATTTCATATTGAAATCATATTTCATTTGTATTTCATATCTAAATTTTTCTTTCGAAAGCAAATCAAAATAATGGCAAAGTTGATTCTTTCAATATGCATTTCGGTTCACTTATGATAAGGAAGAATAGAAAACATTGTATAGGATTCCAAAAAGTAAAATTTTTCAAACTTTTCTGCCGATTTTTTATTATTATTATTTTTTTAGCAGAGAGTAGAATTTTTAACCAGTTTGTCAATAGAGAAGTGGAATTTGGTTTATTTTTACTATTCCTTTCGAAGTTCATTTAACTTGTGGTATCGTAGTCACATACATATAATTAAAACAGATGAGTTCGTATTAAACGAAAAAGTGTTATTTACTAAATAACAATTGTAAAAACATGATAATCAAATTTTAGACAATATTACAAGACATTCCCTGCACATCCAAGGAACACTTACTATCGTATCACCAAAACGAAGATCCGTCTACTGAGAACGAAAAAAACATGTCTGCTTCTCAATGTCCAAAAACTACCTCTTCCTCCCGTCTGCATAACCTCTCAGATCTTACTTGATTGACTGACCCTCCTTCCTTTCTCTGCCCTCTTCTTATCTCTGGGTTCTTCGAAATCCACTTATTTTGTCATACTATACATATGAATACCTTTCTGGCACATTATATACCTCTTCAGATAATCTTCTTCTAGAAAAAGTCCACACACACTTAGAAAGGCTATACAAAGTATGAATAGTTTTCCATTCTTATTTAAAATGAACAAAATAGATCTTCTCGCTAAGAATAATCATCTTACAATAGGTGCCACTCAAGACGCACCACTTCTCTTATTCTGGGATTACCTTAATCCTATCATAATGAATTATGATGCTGATGATCCCAGGCCTTCACAACTCCTTTTCCCTAAGGAAACATTTCTGCAAGAAATTTGTCATGTAACAGCAATACACAATAAGGCCCTTTAATAACCATTATTTATACTTTTCCTATCACTAGTAACAATTCAGTCTATGGTTTTATCCTCATAATTAGACTTACACTTTTTAACCATTCCGCACAATGAGGTCTTATGTGGCTCAGTTCTAAACAATGATAACATTAAATGTGCTTCTGTTTTTCGAAAGCTTGGTCTTTCTCAAATTTATCGTTTTTCACACTATCTTTTTTATCCTCAAAACCCGATTTAGATTTGAATACGCTCTTATTTTTAGAATCGAAACCAGTCTTTGTATTTTCTCCATAAGACTCTTTTTCCCAAGATGTTTTTCTGACCTCTTAAATTCTCTCCTAATACTGTCATATTTATCAGACTTTTCCGCGAGTTTCGAAGCTATCTTCATTTCTCCCATTCGTCCATAAATTTCTCTTTTATTTAAAAAGAGACCCCTTTTTTAAATTGCTTCCTGAGAATCAGTTCTTTTAGCGAATCGAAATATCTCACTTCTAAAGATTCTAACTAATTATCCAAGATAGCCCCTTAACTCATAAATCAAATCTACCCGTAATTCATCCGGTTTTCTGTGATGATTTTCAAACTTTTGTTTTAACGCACCTGTACTCAGCCTAAACCGATCTAACAAAACATTTTCTACATGCTGAAAATCATCGCACTTATCTGCTGGTTGTTTCACAATAATTTCGGCTATATCCGAAGGCAATAGCGGAATTAACTCGCTAACTAAATCCTCCTGAGAAATTTTAGCTTTAACAGCTTGTCTCTCAGAAATCATAAAGAAAATAGTAATATCAATTAATTTGGAATCAAAACGCGGAACTAAATCGTTTAAGTTTACTTTCGGAGTTCTATGAAAGTCTACATTTGATTCATTCGATGAAACACTAACAGTATCAGTAGAATTTTGAATACGTAATTTTTTGAATTCAAATTGTTGTTGTTTCTCCCGTTTATCTAATTCAAGTTGTTTCTCCAGTTTATCTAATTCAAGTTGTTTCTCAAGTTTATCTAGTTCAAGTTGTTTCTCAAAGTTTATCTAGTGCAATCTGTTTCTCAAGTTTATCTAATTCAAGTTGTTTTTCAAATTTATCTAATTCAAATTGTCTAAGTTTTTCTTCTTGCACTACCCGATCGAATTCAATTTGCCTTTCTTTTTGTTTTTCCTATTCTTTCCGTTCCGCCTCTTCTTCAAAAAAACTTTGCACGCGAATTTAGCAAAACTGTCGTCATAATCCGATGCATCAACAATAGCCTGAATTATAGCTTTATTTTTAAACGTTTTTGACACGCTGGTCTCAAATTCATCTGATAATAACAGCAAGACACTTTTAGTATATATTTTGCTAAATACTCTGCCAGATTTTCCCCCAAAATACACTACATTTCAAAATATCAAATATTTTCAATTTACAATAATACAAAAAATACAGAAATAGATTTTTTTTCACTAAACGTATAATAATGTATTCAAAAACGACACAATTTTAATACAGCAAATTAACGTGCAAGAATGGCGTCTTTCACACACAAACTGAGTATATCCCAAAATAAATTTTTATATATTTAAAGCAAAAAGCGCATTCTGTCAAATTTCACATTCTTTAGTTCCACACAAAAATGTCTCATTGCGCATGCTTCAACTATTTTTTGAAGGCTGGCTCTCAGAAACGTTGAACCTGTTTAGCCTATGGGGATTGAAAAGAGTTGATTGAAAACGGATGGCGTAATATGGTGATTGCGTTGAAAGCTTTTTTTTAAATAACTCATGTTTTCACTACTAAATATGTATATTTTTTGCAAAATTTTAAAGAGAGCTTGTATACAGTTATATTTATAACCGATTGAAATTTCAGAGAGTTCGGAAGATGAAAACTATTTTTTTATTGCTATGTTAAAGGAGCCGACGCGAAAACAAACAAACAAAAAAACGAGAAGAAAACGTTTCTTTTATAAATAGATAACAATATTTTTTCATGAAATTTTTACACGGGCTGTAAAATCGTTTTATTTATAACCAATGAAGATTTCAAAGAGTTCAGAGAAAAAGAACTTTTTATTTTAAAACTGTGAAACGACCCTACGTGAAAAAACAAGAAAGTGACCGCTTTTATCACTAAATATCAATATTTTAAACAAATTTCATTTTAAAATATAATTTCGTACAAAATCGGGTTAAAGATATAAAACAAAAAAAACTTTTTTTTTTTTTTTTTTTTTTTTTTTTTTTTTTTAAATTCATTATCACGGGCCCGGACAACGCAGGGCGGGTCAGCTAATATTGTATAATTTCGGTTATAGTACACTTCAGATGATGATATTTCAGTATTGCAATGATATGTGTTTATTATGACCAATTAATAAGAAGAGACGTTGATTGATTAAGAAAATGAACATTCATTTCACTGAAACTTACTTGTAATGCTTGTTTTCATTTTATTAAATACATGAAACAATATCAATAATAAACACTATAAAGTGAAAAACAATGTTTCATTAAATAAAAAAATAATAATAACTCTGATTTTTTTTTGTAATGAAAGATTGGATAAAGGACAAGTTTTCATATTAAATAATAATGTGTATTTTATTAAAAATAAATATATAAATATATATAAAATAAATTACAAGGATAGAGAAATGAAATAAAAAATTGCCCCTTTGAATAGAGGGCGACTAACTGCATCACAGTGTGTTTAATTTCGAAGTTTGAAAAAACAATAGCAACTCAATGATCGTTGAAGCTAAATTTCAAGACACTTTAACCTAAAATGGAATAGACTTTTGTTGAAGTCGGGATTTGCATGGTCCAGTTTAGTGATAATTAAATATTATCCACACAATAATTTAATCGAATGCAAACTATAAAAACGTCAATGCTTTTGGCACGAATCTCATAATCAGAAACATGATCTCGTACTTATTTCCCGTGATCACTTGCCAAAGAATTCCTTACATTCATTGAAAGTGTGATTCGTCATTGCTCGAATAACATCTATTGTGTTCATGCGTTTTAAAAACGAAGTCAGATGATTACCAAGGCATTGTGGTTCGCAGCAACTGAATGCCAAAATACTCTTCCTTGCGTCACGAATGGAAGATTTTTCTATTAAACTACATCTCGATTTTACGTATGTCTATTTCAATCAAATGCAGCACTGTTACAGAAAGACTACAAGGCAAGAAAAGGATTGTGACAAACTCACCATAGTTTGTTCACATAGCTTTGGCCAAACTCCAAACTTAAAACGGCATCCTTTCGCGCTTTCATGGAGATATTGTTTACTTGCACAAAAATCAAAAACTGGCTTTAAGCTCCGATATCACTTTCAAATCGGGCTGGAGGCCTCGGATAGTATTCTACTATATATGTGTAACATGCAAATGGGAATTTCGTTCCGGCCGCTTATAACTTGAGTTCTGCTGAATGGATTTTGATAGGACTTGCATCGTTATTTAGATAATTTTTAGGGAAGGTTTTAGTGTATATAAAATACGTTCTATGTTGCTTAGTTAGGGAATTATGGGGGAAGGTTCTATAATCAAGTGAATCCGATTATGAAAGATTAGCCTTTTTCTACTGGACCGGATTTTGATGGAACTTCCACTGTTGTTTAGATTTTTTTTTTCAGGGTAGTTTCAGTATATTGCATATATCATTCTATCGTTCGTTACCAAATTGTACTGTAAATGATCAACTAAAAGAGTTGGCTCTTAATAGCCCAAATTTTGTCTGACACATTAGAAAATATAATAGCGCAATGGCGTTCGTATCGTTTTCAGCCATGCGGAATGACATTTCAGGTTTACCTCCACATTTCTTTAAAACACAAGGTCAAATTCACCAATATATTTCGTTTGATTCATGGTCCGTTTCAAGAAACCGGCCAGCGTAGCGGGCGAAGCCTGCTAATTAAAAAAATAATAATAACAAATCAATCTGATATCTCTATAAAAGTTAAAGTATAGATAAGTTTATAAGAATTTCAGCATTATTTTAAGCGAAGTAAACCAAGTAAACGTAATAAGTTATAAAATATGTAAATTTAAGGATGTTTTCGAATTCAAACTTAACATCTCTATTCTACGTGTCTATTTCAATCAAATGATATAATTATCACCGCAGAAGGCGGGACAACCGCCGTATCCAAGTTCTAGAGAACTTTTAACGAGCACGAATAGGATGAGTCCTGTGTGCTCTACGGCCATTGGGGGCACCGAAACATTCGCATCACCCGCATCTCCCAAGTGATTGACGACATGGTCGCTACGACATAGCATGTGATGATCGAACCCGTGCCTTAAGGGGAACCACCCTGCTACACTTGGGAACGTGGTGGAGTCTCCCAACAGCTTCGAGATCCAGACACCCAAAAGGGAGCTGGGCCTTAGGCCTTTATATTTTGTTCCAAATAGGCCCTAGCCCTACTATATTTTGTTATAACAATACATATATAGTGGAGAACAGGATAAAACCGGTTAGGCGAGTCAAACCGGGTACCTTGTTTTCTCGCTGATGGGCGCTGCTCTGTAGACAACATTCGACTTACATCTTATTAGAGTCCCCTATGCAATCGGCTTTTGAAGCGAGTTGATCTCTGTGTTCACCTGAAAAGTTTTAATTTTTTGCCGTCTTCTCTTCTCTTTAAATAAATCCATCTTGACGGATCAATTTAGGTACGTAAACCACTGTTTTATGTAGCTTTCACACGATATTTTGATGCCAAGTAGAAGTGTGAACCAGCTATCCAGAGGAGAACGACCCATGTTGACTTTTGGTTGTATGTTGGGGCAAAACTGGGTACCCATGGTTTTGCATTGAATTGAATTCTGCAATGAATTGTTTCTTCACTCAACAGGTACTGAAGGGTGGATAGAATGTTCAGTTTGCAAAGAGTGGGCACAGAGAAGGGGAGCAGATACGAGAAATAAAAGCTGAGAAAGCCATTACACGACAAGATTAAAAATTGCTTGAAAACCTGAAAAAAAAAAAGTTACTGACCTTAAAAAAGGTACATATGTTTTAAAGTTTGATTCAAAATTTATTACAATGAAGCTTTTTGTTACTGGAAGTGTAAAAATTTAATTTGTAATTAAAACCCGGTTTTACCTTACCACCAAAATTCGGAGCTGTTTCAGATGGTCCTAGAAAACGCCTTTTCTCAAGTATGGATTAGAATTCTCTTGTGGAAACAGGTGCGGTTTTTCAATAGCCCACATGTTTCCAAACACTTTTGTAACAATTTATCCGCCCTTCTCAGCAAAGGAAAACCGTTAGGTACCCCGTTTTATCCCACTTTCCCCTATAAATAATAGGTTATTTTGAAAAATAAATAAATAAGTAAATAAATAAAATAAACGAAGTAATTACATTTTTTAATATTTTCATTGTATATCAGAAAAATTAATGAATTATAGTATGATATTTTTTTTCAACTTCTGCCCTCTACTCTAAATATAGTAAATTAAATTATATATTACACAATTGCAAAAAGAAAACGAACTCGTGGAATAGAACCCACTATTTTTTTCCCTTCCCGAACACAGTTAAAGTATTCCAAATATTTCGTGTTTAGGTTGCCCGAATTGTATTCGGACGACATAGGCAGCGGTTAATAACCCGCGGCGCCCAAGGCAAGACTTTTTTTTTTCAGCGACTCGCTAAAAATGATATCTTGTAACGAAACCTGATACCAAAGTATTTTTCAGGACTTATTAGAAATACACTTTGAGTATTTAGTGTATTTCTCTCTCCTTATTTTTTAGCGTACCCAGCGATCGCCCTGTTTCTTTCCACTTTAAAACCGGCACTCCACCTGCTCTTCTTTTATTCTTTTTTAAATTTTTTTAGACCGCTGACCTATCTCTTAACTGCTCCTCTTTTGCTCAGCTGAACGGTTGACGCCTGGCACCAGTTGCAAAGATTCGCCTGATCTTCGCATGGCGGAGATCTACTTGACCAGCCTCTAGGCCGTCATGGCTGCTTTGATACTTAGAACCTCCGTTGCTTTTGCTAAGTTGGGCGGTTGCTCATTAATGTTTAGCAGAGTCGATTCGGCCTGCTCAGCCAATGAACTCATTCTGGGTTGATGCGAGATACTGGAATACAGCTGCTCTTCTTTGTGTCACAAAAGGAAGATTTTTTTTTTTCCTTAAGGTGGTTCTCAAATGGTCTGCTAAACGACGCGAAGCTTTCTGACACATTTTCTGACTCATTTTTAAACGCAAAGATATAAAATTTGCAGGCCTGACTATTAAAGCGATTTTGAATTGAAATGCGTTTTCCATTTTTTTATAAATAAATTATTCTACTGCCCTCTAAAAAAAACCGATTTTTGAAATTTTCTCTATAGAAAGTATAATAAAGAATTTAAAAAAATTAAACATGGCTAAATTTTTACAGCTTGTTCTGACTAAGATTTTAATGTTGAGCATTTTTCATTTTATCACTTTAATACAAAATGGCGGCCAATTAAGCGAGAATTTGAAAAAAAAAAAAAAAACCACTTTTCTAAAAATTAACCCATGTTACCCCCAAAAAAACCCACACCTGAAGTAATCAGCTAAAAATGATGCATTTTATTAGCTATTAATGGTTTAACATAAAAATAATTTAAAATTTATGTAGCTATTCTAAAATTTTATTATAATAAGAAAATCTGTAAAAATGAAGCTCATGTTTTGTCAGAATTCTGCAATTGTTAGTTTAAATTATTTTAAAACTAAATAAATTCTCCTTACGTATTTTTATTACTCTAAATGATGCAGAGAAACAGAACAAAACAAAACAAAAAAAAATGACCTTATAGTGAAATATTTGACGTAGTACTAGGATGGTTTATTGTGGGTTTGTTTTGGACAGCACAATATACTTATCGAGTTATAAACGACTAGCAAGCTACGCCCGCTACGCTGGTCAATTTCCTATAACGAACTTTTAATCCAACAAAATATTGACATTTCATATTTCACTTTTATATTTTAACAGAATAATAAGGCTACTATAATTTGTGACTCGTGCTATAGCCAATATACACGCCAGGACACGTCGCCCTTATCATTATCTTTTTACGCATGAAGGTTTTGCTATGGTACTCCATTGTGAAATTTGGTAATTTTTCAAATTCAATATTTGAAAAATGGCATAATCATTAGATTTGAAATTTATATCAAGAAAAATACAATTTTTTACCTTTCAAACGCAGTTTGCCTAACAATTTTCTGACAAATACTTTTCGAGCTACTATTTTTTTTCAGTAACTTCAAATGTTTCATTTTCCGAGATTAATCAGTGGAAACAATTAGCGAAAAACCCAGTCGTTAGAAACGCATAGTTTTTTATTAAAGAGGCTGTTGGAGCAGGGATTGTCACCACCAATTTGCCACCATCACTTTTGAAATCGGTTCGGTAGTTCTAGAGATTCCATTAGAAATTGTAATTTAGAATGTTTTTAGAACGCTTTTCGCTCATTTAACCCTTTTAAATTTCGAATTTTTTTTTTATTTTGTTTTTAGAGAGCATTTACATCTTATAAGTAACTACAATGCCAAATTTCAAATTTCTAGCTCATTCAGTATTAAAAAAATCGCAATTTTAGAACGTTTTTCGCCCCTGCACCCTCTGGAGTTAGTGACACCGACATAAAATAAAGCCTATGTTGGAGCAGGGGTTGTCACCATCAATTTTCCACCATCACTTTTGAAATCGGTTCGGTAGTTCCAGAGATTCCATATAAATTGTAATTTAGAATGTTTTTAGAACGCTTTTCGCTCATTTCACCCTTTTAAATTTCGAATTTTTTTTTTATTTTGTTCTTAGAGAGCATTTACATCTTATAAGTAACTACAATGCCAAATTTCAAATCGTTTCGGTAGTTCTAGAGATTCCATAGAAATTGTAATTTAGAATGTTTTTAGAACGCTTTATGCTCATTTCACCCTTTTAAATTTCGATTTTTTTTTTTTTTTTTTTTTTTTTTTTTTTCTTAGAGAGCATTTACATCTTATAAGTAACTACAACGCCAAATTTCAAATCAGTTCGGTAGTTCTAGAGATTCCATAGAAATTGTAATTTAGAATGTTTTCAGAACGCTTTTTGCTCATTTCACCCTTTTAAATTTCGAATTATTTTTTATTTTGTTCTTAGAGAGCATTTACATCTTATAAGTAACTACAACGCCAAATTTGAAATCGGTTCGGTAGTTCTGGAGATTCCATGGAAATTCTAATTTAGAATGTTTTTAGAACGCTTTTCGCTCATTCACCCTTTTAAATTTCGATTTTTTTTTAATTTTGTTCTTAGAGAGCATTTACATCTTATAAGTAACTACAACGCCAAATTTAAAATCGGTTCGGTAGTTCTAGAGATTCCATAGAAATTGTAATTTAGAATGTTTTTAGAACGCTTTTCGCTCATTTCACCCTTTTAAATTTCGAATTTTTTATTATTTTGTTCTTAGAGAGCATTTACATCTTATAAGTATAACTACAACGCCAAATTCCAAATCAGTTCGGTAGTTCTAGAGATTCCATAGAAATTGTAATTTAGAATGTTTTTAGAACGCTTTATGCTCATTTCACCCTTTTAAATTTCGATTTTTTTTTTTTTTTTTTTTTTTTTTGTTCTTAGAGAAAATTTACATCTTATAAGTAACTACAACGCCAAATTTCAAATCAGTTCGGTATTTCTAGAGATTCCATAGAAATTGTAATTTAGAATGTTTTCAGAACGCTTTTTGCTCATTTCACCCTTTTAAATTTCGAATTATTTCTTATTTTGTTCTTAGAGAGCATTTACATCTTATAAGTAACTACAACGCCAAATTTGAAATCGGTTCGGTAGTTCTGGAGATTCCATATAAATTGTAATTTAGAATGTTTTTAGAACGCTTTTCGCTCATTTCACCCTTTTAAATTTGGAATTTTTTTTAATTTTGTTCTTAGAGAGCATTTACATCTTATAAGTAACTACAACGCCAAATTTCAAATCGGTTCGGTAGTTCTAGAGATTCCATAGAAATTGTAATTTAGAATGTTTTTAGAACGCTTTTCGCTCATTTCACCCTTTTAAATTTCGATTTTTTTTTTTTTTTTTTTTTTTTTTTTTTGTTCTTAGAGAGCATTTACATCTTATAAGTAACTACAACGCCAAATTTCAAATTTCTAGCTGCTTCAGTATATAGAAAAGATCGCAATTTTAGAACGTTTTTCGCTCTTGCACCCCCCTGGGGTAGTGGCACCGACATAAAATATAGCCTATGTTGGAGCAGGGGTTGTCACCATCAATTTGCCACCATCACTTTTGAAATCGGTTCGGTAGTTCCAGAGATTACCCCCTACAAACAAACAAACAAACAATCTTTACTCCTTTATAATATTAGTATAGATTTGTGTCACGAGACAATACGTTTTTCTCCTTTCTGGTGTTGAGGGGTCGGGAATTCGGTTCATTTGACAGAATTTTCTGAAAGATATTCTACCTTTACCAAAAAATAGAACACATCTTTCGATTACAAAATTTCTAAAGAAGAAAACCTGCCAATTTCATGCGTTTCTGAACAAAAATGAATAAAAAAATATGTCATATAGTAGCCAGTTTGGATTTGAGAAAAGTCTTAAGAAGCTAGCTCCTTCACTCACGCGAAAATACCCGCTCGCTAATATTAATCCTAGGACAGTTCTTTTAAAATATCTCGCTTGCATTTCAATATTTTAATACGATTTTTTTGCATTGGATAGCTGAGGTCGATCTCTTTATACTTTTTCGATTTTGTTTGCGGATTTTTTTATGGAGATACTTTCACTTTCGAAATCGGTCCCAAATGTGAAGTATCCTCATAAGAAAAAATTATTTCAGAAAGTAGTCGGGATTTGAGAACAGCCTTAAACTCTTCAGATTTGGAGTAAACAAATGTGCACTGCAAAAAAAAAAAAAAAAAAAAAAGATGTTGATTTTACAGTATAATACTGGAACCCCATTTGCCAGTATTATACCGTAAAATTAACAGTAATAAACAGTAAAATAAGCAGTAATGCACTACCGCGCATACGCGCGGTAGTGCGTATAATAATCCTCTATTCTTTTCCTCATGAAAACTAAACTTCTTTTTTTAAACTTTATTTTATAGCTGAATGTTTTCTGCTTTGGAACAAAATCAATAAATGACAGTACTGATGCTTATTCCCTTATAAAATAAATGTTATTATCACCCGAGTTTGCAAAATGCCTTCAAGACAGTGATGGCTAAGAAAGTAAGAAAATTTTCAGAATTTTTTAACCAAAATCCTTTACAATAAAAAAAATTTGAAGATTTGTAGGTTTGTTTAAAAGACATTCATTTTTTATTGTGTGAATTTGGGTTATTGATAGTTAAATTGATATTTTAAGGGAACTTGTAATTTTAGATCCATATTTGTGAACCTAAATTACCATTCCCTTAAAGTATCAATTTCAGAAAAAGGAACACATCTGTTATCACATCTGTAAATTCATAATTCACATCTGTTATCTACGATGTCATTTTGTTTCTGTAAAAGCAAAGAATGTGTATTTGTCGCGTTAGCTTAACTTATTCAGGTCTCATGAGGTTAAAGTTGTTTCTCGATTTTGCAAGTCTGTTTCCATCTACTGGAGTATTGTTACAGTTACAGAACGAGTTGGATTCTTTTATCGATAATTAAATATGAGGCAACGGAGACTTCATGTTTGAAATATCATACTGCCGTAAGGTTTTGGCTAACCTCTAAATGTAAAACAAATATTTATTCATTTAGCGCCTTCATGAAGACAATTTAGGGTTTCGTTCATCTCACGAAACCCTATTCATCCCGCTATGTTGTCTGTCCGTCACAGAGCCGGTTCTCAGAAACTATACAACTTACAGTCATGAAATTTTGTGTACTTATAGTTATAGCTGCATACCTACTATGAAGCTGAAAATCACAAAATTAAAAAAAAAATTGTATTATTTTAATAGAGAGATAAAAAACCAAAAATCTAACAGCCTTTTCCTATTAAATTTAAACATTTTTCGTTATAACAGTTGCGAACAGTTAAAAATGCACAATAAAATTCTTTCTACAATAATTAATCTCCTATTGAAAGATTTCCACGTGAAAAATGAAAATGAAATAAAAAGTTTCACCAATTGAAAAAAAAAAAAAGATTAATAGGATGTATATTGGTAATAAAAAGGAAATTTTCAAACATTTCTCAATAATACAAGGAGTATGAGTATGTATAAGTACGGAAATCAGGTTAATATGACGTCATTAGAGAATTAAAAAGAAAATTAACCTGACGTCATATTCGAAGTTTAACGGAATTTTTCAAATGTTTGAGAATTATACAAAGAGAGTTTCATAGAGAAAATAAATAGATATGACGTCAGCAAGTGATTATAACGCCATATGAGTTTGAGGAAAGTATTGAACAAACATGTAAACATCTAAACAACATGTTTAATTTTGAAATAGATTTTTTTTTAAAATATCGCATTTAGTCCACATGACAGATATTATTATGACAGAGTATAATAGCGAGCATCGCCCGCTATCGGACCAGTTCAGATTTTCGAAGAAACGAGAAAAATAGACCGGTAAATTTTTACATTTTTACTTTGTAAAAAACATGATTTCTTTCTTTTTTTTTAATGAAATTTATTTGAATTTATTAAAGAAAGGATAAAGTGTTTTGAAAGAAACATTAAACGAAACCCTTTGTGAGATCTTCCTTTACACTTACCCACTTGTTTTACTTTTACACTGGCTGTATTTTTTTTTTTAAACAAAACAAAACAAAACAAAATCAGCCTGCAGATTTTTTATACAGGCCTTTACAGTATGTACTAAAAATAAATCGGATAATGAATTAGATAATATTCGTAAAATTGCTTGTAATAATGGTTTTAAGGTACACCATATTAATAAATTAATCGGGGATATCGCCAATGATAAGAAACCTGAAAACAAAGTTGATTAGCAAAAATACAAACTTCATACTCTTCAATATTATCCAAGTCTTATTGAAAAATTAAAATACAACCTTAAACGTTTCAATATCTGCTTAATAACCAAACACCCTCAGAAATTAAATAATATCATTTGCAGTAAAATTGACTAATTTTGAGAATTATTCAGGAGTATATTAAATACCATTTATTAAAGAAGACGGATCTAAGAATTGCAATATTGGCATGGCAAGCAGGAAATTTAGGTACAGAAAAAAGGAGCATATAGTTGATATTAAATATAAGAGAAAAACCACAGCCCTGGCAAAGATACTTAAAAGCACTTTAAATCTTTCTGTCGTGTCTATTTATTTTTTAAATCTAATATTTATTGAAATAAAATTCAGAATCGTGTAGTTGTGGTGCTGCCATCTGTTAACATAATATTAAACTATCTTACTTCACCCGTATCCTATGATGATTCGCGTCGCTGTAAGCAGTGCATCGGGATCATCGTAGGCTACGCTTCACCTGATAATATCGTCTCAGTAAAAAAGAAAAGAAAAGATTTGCTGGTGAGCATGCGAATCTGACAGAGAAAAGTCATAAAAAAGTCTAAATTTTTGCAGAATGAATATGTTTAAATAGTACAAGAAACCTAATTGTTCTAAATAATCAAGAAAACTACATTTCCTGAACAAAGAAAATTATATAACAAGTTTTGTTCTTGTAAATTGTGTTAGAAACATGGCAAGGGAGGGTGATTAGGGGAATTCGAAAATTAAATAACTAAATGTTCTTTATCTCTGACGAATTGTAAAAATATAGTAGAATGTTTTCTTTTCAAGTGACTTAACACTAATAGCAAAATGAGCCTATGTGCCTATGGTTCGCAGCCAAGGCTTGACAATCTTTTTGAAACTGCGCCAGATTGCATTTTCTAAAATTGATGGCCCAGCAGAAAGTCCAAGGGAACCTCAATTACAAAAATAGTGATACTCTTTCGAAGCTCTATTAAATCCGTACTTTTTAAAATGGGGGAAAAATAAACATGAAATCTACTCAGATTTTTCATTCAAGAAATACCAAATTTATATAGGAAAAGGAAGTACGGCATTTAATTCTTTGGTACTTAAATAGTCTAAAATTTCCATGCATTTATGTATAAAAGGGACTGAGTGAAGAAAGATTCACACTGTTGAGGAGAGGAAAAAAAAAAAGAGTAAATTTCAATTTTGTACATGAAACTGTGATTTTTTTTTAAATGTATAAAAATCTTTTTTTTTACCTACTGATTTCACTAATGTGAGTTTAATTAAAAACTAATGCCACTTAAGAATATATATATATACATATACAGTAAAACCTCCTACAACGGTAACCTCCGAATACTGCTCATGTTTTAGTGGTACCAAAACTCTTTCATAGAAATAGCATTACACTAAACCTCCAAACAACGAATTATGAACAACGGCCACCCCATAACATTTTTTTAACGTTATGTTTCAACTTACAACTGAGATCGCAAGTAATGTAGAGGAGGATTAGCTTATTTAGTTAATAGTAATAGATTATGCTGAGTTAAATAATATTTTAAATAGAGCCGGAATAACCACGAAAGGCAGCAAGTACGTGAATGCATCTAATGGTTTGGCAGTTTTTTCTACTTTTAATACTATATAGTATTAACTTCTTCTTCTTTCTCCTATATAGAAGAACTGATAGAAAGCAAGGTCAATGAGAATAAAAGTGATGACGAAAATAAAGCGGAAGATAATATAGAATTATCACAAAATTGCAGCATAAAATCATATTCTGATGTTTTTTCTATCTTCAGAGAAATTAAATTTTTTTTTTTCACTCAATCAAATAGATAACGAATTGTACAACAAATCTGTGGAAACGATTATGCATTGAGAGAAAGAGATATGTGTTAAAAAACAAAACATTTACGAATAAGTGATTTCTTTAGTGTAAAATAATACTATGTATTTTTTAACTGTAAAAATAAAATTATTTTGATCAGTTATTTTGATTTTAACGTAATGTAATTTTGAGCTTTAAAATGTGGAACCCTGTAATCTTAAGACGTTTTCTATTTTTTGGTAAATGCAGAAGTTCTTTCAGCAAATACTGTCAAAATCGGCCTTTTGAACTGAATTCCCGACGTAGCAGAACGAGAAAAGAGTAAAATGTGTCGTCACCTGCGCCACGAATCGCTTATAACTCGATAAGTATGTAATTTATTTATAAAAAATGAAAAACTCATTTCGATTCCAAATCGTTTCACTAGTTAGGCCTGCAAATTTTATGCAGTTGCGTTTAAAAATGGTTCAGAAAATTTCGAGTTGTTGAGCAGGTCATTTGAGAACCACCTTAATTTGGCATAGGACCCGATTAAGGGAAATTCAATGCATTGATTTAGAAAAAGCAAACAGTGAATTTATTAAAAATAATAATAATTTTTTGCTCTGTTTCTTTTTTAAGTTGTGGCAACAGAAAAGAAATAAAAAGCATTATAATGGTTTTCTTAATATTACGTTTTCTTGATTCAGTCAATTTTCTCTTGATTTAGTTTTATATAAAGTATATATAAAGTACACTGAAGTCACAAAAGTTGGCACATAGAAAATTGTTGAAAACCAACATAAACTCCCCGCCCTCCTAAATTATTTGAGTTAACTGAAACTTTTACGTCTGATCGTGTAAGAAGAACTAGAAGAAAGCTTGTTACAATCGGACTGCTCAGTCGAAAAATTACGCGCCTGGAAACCCTATATGTGGCATACGATGATACAAAAATCCAATAAGGTAGACATCCAAATGAAGGGAGCTAATCGGCACAAAAATTCTGCTGGAAAAAATAACATAAGATAAATAAATTATTTATGGAGTTATAAGCAATTCGTGTCGCGTGACGACACGTTTTTCTCCTTTCTCGTGCTGCGGCGTCGGAAATGCGGTTCAAAACGGCGACTTTGAAATTTTTTCTGAAAGATCTTCTGCCTTGACCAAAAAATTGGAAAACGTCTTTCGATTACAAAGTTTCTGACTAAGAACATCTGCGAATTCCATACGTTTCCAAAGAAAAATTTTCGTTTCCAATAAAAAAAGATGTCATAAATCATAGATCAGTTTGGATTTGAGAGCAGCCTATAGTAGTAACCATATAGGGGTGCTGGTTCACCTGGGTGGATCGGGTGGAACGTGTGGAGCAGAGAGCTTCTGTTAGAGTACGATGTTAAAATAGTGTGTGGGAATGGGTGTTCAAAGCGTGTTGAAGTACGATAAGATTTTTTCAGATTTTTTTTTTGGAGGGGGGGGGGGGGAGGGGGGTGTTTTAGAGCATCAATTGTTCAGTTAGGATAACGATGATCAAAAGAGTATTATAGGACGATTCCACCGTTACGTGTGTGACTTTTAGAGAGTGTTTTTTTGCAAATTGAGACAAATTTGGTAGTGAAATTATTCAGATAACGTTTTACTTTTTTTATTGCTATTACAGGACACATACAGAATCATTTTTGTAGTGACACCTTTAGTCTAAAGTAAAGACGTAACAATGACTTTACAATTTTTTTTTTTTTAATTGTTATTACGTTAGACTAAAGGTGTCACTACAAAAATGATTCTGTATGTGTCCTGTAATAGGAATAAAAAAAGTAAAACGTTATCTAAATAATTTCACTTCCAAATTTGTCTCAATTTGCAAAAAAAAAAACCACTCTAAAAGTCACACACGTAACGGTGGAATCGCCCTATAAGAGAAGGGTTTTTGAGAGGAAGTGAGATGTCATCGGCGAAAAAGTGGAATGAGAAGTTTTCATTGAAAGTTTCTTACCTAGCTGGAATAAAAAAGCATGTTATTATTATTATTATTATTATTATTATTTTCTAAATAATGGGGGGCTATGGGTCCCCCAACATATATTAAAAATTAATATATATTGTATTATCTGTTCGAGACAGGGGTTTCATGAACACCACTTCATTCACTGTGGCACATTGTGCAGAGATATACAATTGAATTTTATATACATTTTTTACCTTTGTAAATTTTAGGCAAATGAATTTTCTATACATTTTTATCTTCATAAATTTAATGCAAATGATTTTTTTTATACATTTTTTATTTTCATAAATTTTATGCAAATGAATTTTACATACATTTTTATCTTCACAATTTGTATGAAGTGTTTTTAACCGAGTAGAGTTGAGTAATGGAAAACCTGCTTTAAGATTTTTTTTTTTTTCTAAATTGACTTGTAACATTTTTTATTAAAAGGGAACTCTAGAATAACTTATTTCACAAATACTTCAACCCTTTTTTAATTAACGCATAAGACATAACGAGATGTTTTAGAAACATTTCATTTTGGAATTAAACAAGCAAAATATTAAGCACTAGATACGAGAATAATAAGGATTTTTACTTACAAGTGTACGGACTTCTGATATGCATACCTTTCGATTTCAATCAAGAATTGACTATTAAACTTATAACAGAGTATGTTTAAAACAGTCACTATTTTGCTTCTTTTTAACCGATCCATTCCCTGTATGATATTGAAAATTTTCTGTAAAATATCAGAAATGAAAAATTTACATATACACATTTTATAATTTATCTAAAAAAAAAAAACACAGTTTTTTTAAGTTTGGAAAGATTATTAATTTAGAAAAACCAAAAATGCGATCATAGCTAAGGCCTTTGTATTTGTTAAAAGACAAAGTACTTATTGCCCAGTATACACCACGTGGAGTTCAATCACTACACCCTACACATTCTCACACACACACACCATATTAAACAAGAACGAAAAATCATGCGCCAAGCATAGATTATGTAGCACTTTCCAACGCTTCCAAAATAATTTTACAAAACATATACCGTTTAATAAGCTAAAAGATAACATCTAAGTAAACAATTTGGAAAACGCATAACATATTTAAAAACATAATTTCAGGAACTTCGAACAGATACAATATTCGGAAAAGTATCCGAGTACTTTTATTCAACCCTGTATATGATCTATAGATTTGTATATATACTATATAGGATGATAAATTTTAGTTTAGTTAGGAAACGCGTAGCACAGTTTAAAATTCTACTTCTGGAGTTTCTGTCAATAAACGGAAATGTGTTCTCGAACTTTTGTGCTACCCTGTATATGAAATACAGAATTTATACACACCCAGTAATAGACAAAAAGTGAGTTCAATTGAAAATCGCGTTCAGCAACTTAAAACGCCAGGAATTATTGTTAACAGACAGTAGAGAATTCTTTTGTATGTCCCTGTAAATGAACGATGACTGCTATACACACACTATTCTGTAGTAAGCCTCTTGTAATGCACCTTAGTAATATATATAAATTTCAATGCGTTTAAAATAGTGAAACATTATTTAAATAAACCGCAGACGATTTTTTTCCATAGACGTAATGTAACGGAATTCTTTTGACTGTCCCTGTATAGTAACTATAAGTGGTATGCACACCCTATTCCATATTAAGCTTCTTCTAATGCACCTTAGTGATATATATAAATTTCGATGCGTTTAAAATAGTGAAACATTATTTAAATAAACGGCAAATAATTTTTCCCCATAGACCGCAATGTAACGGAATTCTTTTGAGTGTCCCTGTAAAAAAACTACAAGTGCTACACACTTCCGTTGAAATAGGGAACATGCCATAGATAACGACAATAACATATAAAAATTGCAGAGCAATCCGAGCATATTTACGGGAGTTAGAGCACGGACAGACGGCCAGACGGCCAGACAAACCGAAGTCATAAGCACTTTTCAACTAGGTTGGAAAGTGCTAAAAACGGTTTATTATGATTAAAAAACCTTCGTAAAATATTTATTTTTGAAATACGTTACAGTAATAATTTATTAATTTCTTAAAACTTTTAAATTTTGTAAAATTGTTTTTGAAAAAAAAAAATTAAACACACACACACACTTTTAAAAAAAACTATTCTTCTAGGTAGAATAAATATTCTACAATTCAGGCAATAGAGCTTGTGCCATGAATCGGATTTTCCCTCACACAATTCAAATGAAATCTATGCCCAAAATGGAAACAATATAGGATCTTGTGTCTTCACAATACTCGCAAGGTTCGATTATGTTATTATTCAATGGTTCTAGAGGTTCTTCATCTTCACTAACAACAAATCGATTTCCGCATTCTTGAAATGAACAGTGGATACATTTGAAAAGGATCCACCTCAAAATACAATGATCATGCAAATGACCACATCTCGTTCGCAAATTTGTTTGACCACCTAAACAGCACGAACAAATAATAAAACTTTGAATTTATATGAATTATATATATTTTTTAAAACTAATCTAAATTGTTTTTTAGACTTAGTTTAACCTGATCATTATTTTTAGGTAACAAAATTTATTCTACGCAAAAATAAATGAATATTTACCACTTCAGGGTTCAGATTCTGAACGATTCCCACATCTCGTATAAAATTTCTTGCACCATGTGCCAGTGTAGGATCAGGTTGCGGTTCAATTATTTGTTGTACTGAATCAGTCTGGGGTTCTATCAATCCTTGAATCTCCCCAACGAATAAGACGTCTTCTAAATTAGGTTCAATCTGAGTTTTTACCATTTCTTGAATCTGGTAGTTTTCTAAATTAGGTTCCACCATTTCTTGAATCTGGTCGTTTTCGAAATCGTGTTCCATCAATTCTTGAATCTGGTCGTTTATTAAATTATCTGTTTCATAATTTTGCTGAAATTAAAGTGTATAAATTTATTAATAATTAGTTTTTATTTTATATTTGTATTTGTTTTTAAATTTTTATGATAGAAAAATTACTTGATTAGGGGTTTGATTCTCTGGTAATGGAGGTATGTTTTCATCATAATCATCATTACTGTCTGAATTAGTATCTGAATTACTATGTGAAAAACTTTCGTCACCAAGTGGTTATACACACGCACACACACACACACACACACACATACACACACATGCACATATATATAATTTTACTTTAAAAAGTAATTTTTTTCTAACCTCTGATGAAGGCTACTAAAAATTGTTAGGTTACTAAAAATTGTATACTAAACAATAACACTTGAAAAATAAATCAGTCTGTTATATTATAAAATTGGATCTGTGCTAAAGAGCTCTCTATTGTTGCTTGTAGTTTCATTCATTATCCATTCATTCCATAATATTTGAATTCCAGAATTGTTATTATTATGTAACATTGCAGTTTTAAACAGTGTGTACAACCTGCACAGAAGCAATGACGTCCTTTTTCTACTTTCTCTATTTTGTTTATTTATTCATCTATCCCTATTATTAAATATATATATATATATATATTACTTTATTTATCAAAAACGTCCCCCTAATTATCAAAATTATTTTATCTTGGTCATTTTCGATAGCTACGGCTACTGGTTTTTGCTATAATCTTACTATATCCCTTTTTCTTCAAACACATATAGACAGCTCTAGTGATGCTCCTTTCTTTTATTCTGAATTTAAATTAAGTTTTAAATATCCATATTTAATTGCGTTTTTCTATTTTATTTGCGACTAGTATCTAATAAAAATATAATATATTGCGGTCAAACGAATTATTCCATATTCTGGAACTATAACTTTACTAAATGGAACCACCGTAAGACTAATGCCAATGACGCAACTTCAGCACACATTAACTCCTATACAGTCAATGACACCATTAGAACCATATGACGAGGTTATCTCAAAGCCCCTAAACAATAATTAAAGTAGTAAATCAATATGTGTAGAACACGTCAAGAAACACAATAAAAACCGCCCTCAACAACCAGGCGAATATTTACTACTGTTATTAAGAATATTGATGAATAATGGGAAAAAAATCAATATATTTTCAATATATTTATTAAACAAGCACAACATGGAGGAAGCCATTGAAAAAATGACAAATGTGATCAGTGGATCACAAAAATTACAGGATTTCGAAACTACAAAGGAGAAAACAAACATCATCCATTTACTGCAACAATTAACTCAAAACACCTCAGACAACGAACAAAAGACAACAATAAAGTTGCAGAAAAATACAAACACCAAGTCATAAAATTACTTGAAGAAAAACTCGGAAATAACTTAGAAGTCGACCTTAGAAGCATCACTAGCTAACGGAAATAAATCAATAAATGTAAGAATGGATGTAAATGATCAACTGGATAACGGACAGAAAACCCAGTCAAATTTCTCAAAATATAGACACTTTATTGTCAACGGTCTCTATTGATGAAGTTACAGTTTTGACGCAAAAAATAGGACTGGAAATCAACTCCAACTTGAAAATTCCAATGAAAAATAATGCAGAAAAACAAAATAAATAAATAATAACAAGCAAAAATTCATCTTAAAAATTAAATGACATTTTGACAACTCAAAAATAAATATAACTGGAGCCCCTTCCAGCACACACAGGGTCACAAAAGAAGACATAATATTTGCAGAAGAATTTGAAGTAGTTGAGGTGGCATCATTAGACCCTGACGAAGAGGTTTCACTAGACCTAGATGACACCAATATTGATAAAGTTGATTTACTAAAATATTGTAAATGTTTAAAGGAACGTATTTTGGAATTAGATAAATCGAACAATTATAATGAATTGATGGTAGAAATAATGGAAGATGACAGAGATAAATGTATTGCTCAGTTAGAGAAAGGGCAATAGTTGTTCAAAAGAGGAAGAAAGTATAATAGCGGGAAAAGATCAAGTTATAAAGGAACTAAAACATGATTTAATAACAGATTAGAAAATGATTTAAAGAAACAGAGAGAATTAATAGATGAACTCCAACTTCAAATAACACAATTAAAACGAGAAAATGAAAAATTAGAGTTAATAGTGAGTGAAAGAACGGAACAAATAAAAGAAGATATGATGCGATAGATTTAGAAAAAAACAGTCATGAAAAATTAGTGTACAATTGTGAACATCTAAGGATAAGCAAAAAGCGGACTGTATAAATAATTTTGAATTTGTGCAGGGTTGTACACAAAGTGCACTGGACGAAAAGTATGAAGAATTGGCTGATTTAAGAGATGAAAAAATTATAGCAGTAATGGAATTGACTGAAACACTGAAAGAAAAAGAAAAAATAATTGAATTTATGGAACAGAAATCAAGAGAATTGGAAGAGGAAAATTCATCAAGACAAATAGTTATTAATACTTTGTTAACACAACAGTCAGCAGAAGATGGAATCTGGAATGTATTTGACAAAATGAATGAAAAATTAGGTAATTTAAAGCAAAAAATAAATGATCTAAGACAAAATGATAATAAAAATACCCCAAAAAATTTCTGTAATTTCTTTCTAAAAGAAAAAGAAAGAATTCTCCCAATAGAAGAAGCAATAAATAAATTGAAATAATTGGAATTGAAAGAACTAACAAATTGCACTGGCAGGAAACTGCCGAAAGGGAAATTGCAACTTTAATTATACACCATTGAAGATTTTAATAACCTCAAAACAAAATTACTTAACTCAGACATAAAAGAAAAATTCATACTAAAAATTCAACAAACGAAATTAATAATCTTTAAAATTCCACAATCGATAACAGAAGAAGTTCTTAAATCCATCCTTAAAAAACACCTAAAAGATAATATAGAACTTAATTTAGCTAAGAAAATCAACAAGCGCGAATATTACAACCAGATAATTGAAACAGACATTTCTTCTGCAAATATTTTACTTAAATTAGGCAGAATTAATCAGGGTTGTTTAGGTTTAAACCATGCTGGTTTAAACCATGGTTTAAACCTTGGTTTAAACCAAATGGTTTTTTTAAAAAAACCAAATGGTTTTTTTAAAAAAAAACTAGACTTGGTTTTAAAAAAAAAAACAGACTTGGTTTTTTTGAAATACCAAAACTTAAAAAAAACAAAAAAAACATTTATTTTTCATCACATACTGGCTCATCACATACTGGAAATTATTTAGCAAATTTGGTCTTGAGTTCAGTGAAGACGGCAGAAGAAAAGTTCAAATGTAAAATATCAAGTTTTGTCACAGACAATACTGCAAATATGGTTTCTGCATGAAGAGCTTGGTTTTTCGGGACTTACATATGGGTGCAGTGCCCACATTTTAAATCTGTTAGCCAAAGATTTGGTTAAAAGTGATGTAACAAAACATGTTACAAGTATTTTAAAATATTTTTGCAACCATCATCTCCCGAAAGCATGGTATCATGCAGAAGGTGGAAGTGCATTGGTACTTCCTCTAGAGGTACGATGGAATACTTATTGTAATTCACTTGAATCTTATGTTAAAAATTGGTCAATTTTTACAAAAGTTTGTGAGGATCACAGATCTGAGATTGATAGTGACATCTCCAGTAAAATCTTAAACATCGGTTTAAAAAGAAATGTCGAAGACATGATTGTGATTTTGAAACCAATTGCTGAAACTATTGATTTTGTACAGAGGAATAGCTGTTCTCTCGCTGAATGTGTATTAGCATGGAAAAAGCTAGAATTGAAGCTAAAAGAAGCATCAACATCAAACAATAAAAAGGCGATATCATCAGCGTATAAATACAGATATGAACAATCATTAGTACATGCACATTTTGTTGCATTTATTTTAAGCCCATTGGTATTAATTTCTAACCTAGGAATTGATGTCACAAAAGAAGAGAAAATTGAATTTATCTTGAATTTATCAAACAAAAATGTGGCTCTGATTTCTTAGCACTTACATTAAAATTTTTGGAGAAGTTGGAACCGTTTCATAATCATGATCAAAATGTTTTTTTTTTTTTTACCCCAAAGTTGTTGATACAATGTCTGACTTTGAATGATGGAATAGTTTTTATGTTTCAGGTAAATCTTTGATTACGGAGAATGATTTGGAATTTGTGAACATGCTAACTACAGCCAAAGCATCGACTGCCTGTGTTGAAAGGATTTTTTTCGACATTTGGTGTAGTTCATTCAAAATTGCGAAACATATTAGGCATAGAGAAGGTATCAAAATTAGTGTTCGTAATGAAACAAATGAACAATGATTGAGGATAAAATTTATTATTCATTCCTATTATTAAATACTGCTGTAAGATATCTATTCAAGAAATGTCAAGTTTTTTCTTCTTTCTTCAATAAAATGTTTAGCTATATTTCATTAGTTTGTGATTCTTTACCTTCAGTTTGCAAATATTTATCCAATAGTTGTTATTTGTGTCAGTTAAAATTTCTTAGTTTAATTTTCTTTAAAAGAAAATGTAGATTAAAGACTAGTGTGTTAGTAGTAGTGATTGATTTATATATATACATATATAAGTGATACACTTTTTATTGTTTATTGTATATTAAAATATTATAATAATAAAAAAAATATTATAATGGTTAAATTAAAATAGTAAAAATTGTATTATATAATTTCAACAAAATAACTTAAAATAATTTTTGTTTAATGCTTGACTTCAAATATTTGAAAATATTAATATTCTTCGTTTTTCTAAAATATAAAATCATTTAAACCAAAAAAACCTGGTTTAAACCAAAAAAAACAGGTTTAAACCAAAAAAACCCGGTTTATTGGTTTTTTTTGAAAAAAACCTGGTTTATTGGTTTTTTTTGAAAAAAACCTGGTTTTTTTACAACCCTGGAATTAATTATGATTTAAAATTTAGCATTGTAAAGAAATATATTAACTTACAGAGGCGCTTCTGCTGCCAGCGCCCGTTACGGTCATGTAGCAAATAAATGCTCTGAAAGTAATCCATATAAGATGTGCATACTGTGCATCTTCCCATGACTCCAGACAATGTCAACTTCAACACAATTCTGATTGTCATAAATGTATAAATTGTGTAAAATACAACAGTTCCCATTCACATGAAAAAGACTTTATACCAATTTGAACCATTCATGCAGCATCCAGCAATAATTGTGAAGTGTTTCAATACGAAATCTTCAGGGTGAGGAGTTATTCTTCAAAAATAAGTTACTAAAATTTAGTAAAGTCGGTTGTCACTTAAACCGACTATAAAATTTGTAAGAATAAGGAATTCAGAAAGATTTAGTAGGTCTAAATTGAAATTTAAAATCAGTTACAGGTCTAAAGGTACTCATACAATTTAATAATTTATTATTATATAAGCTTAATTTTGTGTAAATTTATTTTGTATTGAAACTATTTTGTTTACATTTAAATATTTTCTTTTGTTATTATGTAATTACATATCTTTCCTGCTGGGCCCTTCAATAGTAATAGGTAATTTTCTTTAATTCTTATATTAAGTTAGCCATTATCTTCTCCAATTTGTTTCAACTTTGTTCACGTATTCATATTAAATGTCTTTTAAGTATTAAATCTGGCCCCAGCTGGATTGAAATTGCTTGTACATTTTAATTTGCTTATATTTTATATTTTTTTATTCTAGTATTATTATTAATTCATTATTGTTCATTTAGTACTTACTTCTATCCAATATTATTATTTACTCCAGCATCATACAGTATTATTACATGGAACTATTATTGCAGTATCACATAGTATTATAGTATTATTTAGTGCTGCTTAGTATGATTGGTAAATTGTACTTTCAGAATTTGTATTTTCGGAATTTTGTTATTTCCACATTCACATTTCAGTATTACATAAGTATATTATTGCTCAATATCACAAAGTATTATTTAGTATTATTTAGTATAATTAGTAAATTTTTTTCGCAGTTATTATATCATCAAAATTTGAATTTTTGGTATTTGTGTTTCAGTACTACTTCTCTAATTTCCAGGTGGTATTTGATTTGTGTTTATTGTTTTCACTACATGTACATATTCCTATACAATCACTTATGTTATTCCCTAATATTCTTGGTACTGTACATTGCTGTACTTATATTGTGTTAACTGTTTATTGTAAATACCGCTATCTAATTATTCAAGTTTTTCCCCAAATAAGTCTTTTTATGCACTCGATGCTACTATTCAAACTATGATGATTATTATTTTTTTTTCATTAATTGTTTTTCGTTCAATAAGTGAGCTATTAGTATTGTTTTGTATTTATTTTTTTCTCTCAACTTTAATAATTATCTTGTAAGGCTTTGCCACATAGTAAACAAACCTGCTAGGTGGGGCTAGTTGAGCTTAAGCCGAAAGGTAGGCCTCTCCGTCCGGTTTTACCGTGACCTTGTTCACTTAGACATCTTTCATCTTATTAAGTGGGGAAGTTTTGTTAGATAATTCTGAATGCGTTTGAAAGTGTTCCATAATCTATTCTCGACACTTGAGGGTTTTCTTTTTTTTTTTTTTTTTTTTTTTTTACGGTACTTTAGTGCTGTCGGAACTGGACCTGTTAACCAACAAATTGAAAAAAAAAATCTAAAAATAATGAAAAATATATCCATAAAAAATATTTTAACAATGCCGGAAATAGCATTCACGTTGTTCCGGATTTGATTCAAATGATTGCTTTAACTCTGAATGAAAAATAACCATGTCGGGAAAATGATTGACATTATTCTTATTTATTATTATCATTCTTATTATTATATGACAAAGGAATCGGCAGTATTTCTGTCTTCGGTATTTTTATATCCATTTTCTAGAGTAAATATAAAATTAGAAGTTAGAATCGTTCAAAAAATTACTGTTTGTAATTTATCATGAAAATTTAGCACGCCATTAAAGCAACTTAAATATGATTTTCAACATCATTATTTATAGTACTTTGGCAAGAAGAATTCGGGCTCAAACAGCACTTCAAACAGCTGAGCCGCCATTCATTAATTACAAACATATTTATTATCGTCCAAATAATAAGTCAGTGACAGATTTACATTCAGTATTAAGTCGTTCATAAACTTCGCAAAAGAGAACTTTTTTTTTTCTTTCTAATTCTTCTACTGCTTTTTAGTTCAAAGTATGACACATTTTTTTTTTCTGTTTTCATGAAATATAGATTTCAGAATCAAGAATTCTAAAACATAATTCTCTCTCACGCGCATTTTTAGTTTTTCCCTCACCCCGTTCCACAGCACATACATCACTTTTTCAACCATCCGTGGCATAACAGAGACAAGAACAGCTCTACGGCTTCCTTTAAGAAACCATTTTGCAAGTCTTCCCCCATTTAACGTATACACCAAAGAACAAAATCAAAAAATTTTTGTGGTAGGAACTGAGTATTTTTTTTTCTTTTTTAGTAGAGAGAGCAGAGGGAAGAATATACAGTAAATTGTGGCTGTGGTTTTGAAAAAGTGCTTCAAGTCTTTCTCAAGACGTATACAAACGACAAGTCACTTAACAAGCATGTAATGGCAAAACCCATTAGGAAACAGTCTTTCCACGGAAATTCGATATAGGTAGGCAGATCCTCCGCTAAACTGAAGTTTCGAGCTCTAATTTTAGTTTACGCCACCAATTCGAAGAATTTTCTGGCTCAGATCGTAATTGGCCCTCCGCCTTGTTGCCATTCGCACCGTGCATAATTTGATGAATGGCTTCAGGATTCGGTGAAAGTTGCAGAACAAAATTAGCATTTTATACAGCTGTTCGAATCAGTCAAGTTTCACCAGACTCAATAGTTATAGTGTTACATTTAATAGATCATTTATGATGTTCTTCCTCACTTTCTTCGCTGAACTTTAGAGTAAATGTTTGGGGCAAACAGCGTTTAAATCGAGATGCCATGAACTTTATTTCCGCTTCAAAAGCCTAAATCGCTTTTCATTTACTTCATTTGACATCGGATGAAGAGAATGTTTACACAAAATTTTGCTCTAAAACTATTTTGTTTTCATTTTGTACTATGACATTGCAGAACAGCCTTATAGAGCTGCAGCCATCAAACAGAACAGTTAAAAGTAACTGTTTAAAACCGAAATCGAAAAAATTATATATACTAAAACTTTGATTATCCGTCAATCACGGTATCGTCTCGTCACTGTGACGGATCAGATAATAGGCATATAACAGAAACTCTCTTCCTCCCTGCCCGATCACATACACAACAACTGCCGGTGATTGACTAGCGAAGACTAAACATTATAAAAGAACTTCTTAACATATAGATACAAATAAAGATTAGAAGTGGACTGATTATATTACTATAGCTCCTTAGCTCTCAAGCTAGTATATTATATTCTACAGTAAAAAACATAATTTAATTTAAAATATAAATCAAAAACTAACCAGCCAGAAGGTTAGAAATATAAATTTAAATTTGTTTTCACAGTGTCAATTTTCAACACCAGGAAGCTTTGCCCCCTATGGGGATCTGCAACCCCTGTGCAGACATCGCAGGCTCTAAACACACCGCTAATCTGACCTGTTTTAAAATAATTACGGAAGATTGACTTATAATTAAACGAACAGGGGCGATCTTCTGTAATCGGTTTGCCATTAATTTCCCTTTGATTGAGAGATTCTTCAGTTAATCACCAAATCAACTGAAATACAGGAAATTTTTTACCGACGTTACAAGATTTTTTTTTTTTTTTTTAATGAGACGTTTTAAATGTATTGTTTTAAACATGACGTAATTTTAACCAAAGCTTTCAATAGCTTTTTAATATTCACGTGTAACGACATTTTTTAATTGAAAGGAAATATTATTATTTACGCGGTTTTAAAATTTGCAGGAATAGGTAAAAAAAATGACTTTTTCAAAATATGAAATATATCTCTCGTGTAAATATATTTTTCAATGGAAAACTCTTTGGAAATATTATATTATGGTCTTTTATGATGCAATTTTTCCCTATTTAATTTTTTTCGCACATAATAATTTAATAATTTTAAAGTTTTTTTTCTTTTGTAATATCTATACGTCTAATTATAGTTTTCAATTGTAAAATATTTGAAAATATAATAATTATTTGTGCTTTTTAGGTGCGTTCGTAATTATGTAAATACGTAGCACCTGTAGTCGTCGTCTGGTCCGTCCGTCCTCATATAACAGCGCAAAAACTACCCAACCGAATGGTTTGAAATTTAATATGTATAATCGTTGCAGAATTTGGTTGAGTCATTTCAAATCAAAACTTAAAACGATATTAATAAAAGTTTTCTTTATTCTATTAAATCCTACCATACGTAATCTATATAACTAAAAGCGCAAGTCATGTGACTGAGGAAAACAAATACGGGCTAACTAGTAGCCCATCTTTTTCCATATGTCGAGTGGCCATTTTTATTTAAAATTAATTTTTCGAATAAAATTGCATAAAAGTTACATTTTAAGGAAGATCGTTCAAAAAAATTGTTTTCTTGAGAGATGAGTTACATTAAAAAATGTATAGATTTTGAGATAACTTCAATGAAAATTAGGTTAACAGCCGAATACCTCAATCATTAAAGTAAATAAACAAAATATTCATTCATCGTGAGTCATAGAAATATTAAACCATGTAGGTAATCATTCGCAAAGCAAGATCTCCATGGTGAATTTTATAGCGCTGTCTGGTGTCGAAAAAAAAAAAAAAATCTCATCTGTAAATATGGCATACGTAAATAAGAAAAAAAAAAGGCATCCTCATTTCGCTCATAGCAGACGATATAATTTTTTTTACTGAAATAATAACGATGAATTTTTTACATTCTAAAACTAGTTATAGCACGAAACGAACGCATGTCATTTGTCGCATTTAACGCACAATTTCCAACTTGTTAAAAATTTGGCAACAATATTTAAAATAAAGACCTTTTCGAAATATGAAATAAATATTCTAGTGAAATAATGAAATAATAATAATAATAATAATAATAATAAAACCTCAAAAAAACAGTCAGATTTGAAAAGGGGGGTGAGTGTGATCGAAAATCCTACAAAGGGTTTCGTTTAATATTCCTTTCAAGACACTTTATCCTTTAATTAATAAATCCAAATAATTAATTTATTCCTTATCATTTATCAATTATTATACTATAATATTATCATATATTCTAATACGAGCAAATCTTGTGTGTGTGTGGTTATATATGCAAATTTTATCTTAAAAACGGCTCTAACGATTTTGACGAAATTTTGTACCCTACCGTTTTGGGACACCAGAAAACCATTGGGCTAGGTCACATGTTCGAGAAAATTCGATTAGTGCGTCAGGGTCAAGCTAATTGTATCTAAACAACGGTTCAAACAATTTTGCCTAAATTTTGTATCCGACCATTTTCGAGCACGGGAAGACTATTGGGCTGGGTCACACGTTCGAGAACTTTCGATTAGTGGGTCATTTTTGGATCAACGCGGGTCAAGTTAATTTTATCTAGAAAACGGCTCTATCGAATTTCATTAAATTTTTTATCCTACGAGTTTCGGGCACGAGAAAATCATTGGGCTAGGTCACATGTCCGAGAAAATTCGATTAGTGGGTCATTTTGGGGTCATTGTGGGTCAAGCTAATTTATCAAAAAAGCGGCTCAGACTATTTACACTAAATTTTGCATCCCATGGTTTTCGGGCACAAGAAGACTGTTGAGCTAGGTCACATGTTCGAGAAAATTCAATTAGTGGGTCATTTTGGTCATGGGTCATTATGGGTCAAGCTATTTTATCTTAAAAACGGCTCAGAGGATTTGAACTAAACTTTGCACCCTATGGTTTCCGGGCACGAGAAAACTGTTAGGCTAAGTCACATGTTCGAGAAAATTCAATTAGTGGGTAATTTTGGTGATGGGTCATTATGGGTCAAGCTATTTTATCTTAAAAACGGCTCAGAGGATTTGAACTAAATTTAGTATACTACAGTTTTAGGGAACAAGAAGACTGTTGGGATAGGACACATGTTCGAGAAATTTCGAATAGTGGGTCATTTTGGTCATGAGTCATTATGGGTCCAGTTATTTTTATTTTAAGAACGTCTCAGACGATTTGGACTAAATTTTGTATATTATGGTTTTTGGGCACGAGAAAATGATTGGGTTAGGCACATGCTCGAGGAAATTCGATTAGTGGGTCATTTTGGTCATGGGTCATTATGGGTCAAGCTATTTTTATCTTAAAAAGTGTTGGTGACATTGGTGAGATTCGGCGGGAAAATTGACTTTTAAGATAACCAATGCCAAAACCCTTGGCGCCAAATGAAAAATATCGCCAAATTTGGCGAATTTGGCGAAAAAATTTGCTTTCAGAATCTCAAAGAATTTTCTAGAAATTCCAAATAGGAGCCGAGATACATGATTCAACCAATCAGAATCCATAGAACGTTCGCGAAAACATAATTGAACCAATCAGGGTACATAGAACTTTCTCAACACATGCTTGGCGCTAAATGAAAGAATGTCGCCAAACTTGGTGATATTTGGCGACATTTGGATAAAATGTTGGCTTTCAGAATCTAAAGGTATTTTCTAGAAATCCCAATAGGAGCGAAGATACATGATTCAACCAACCAGAGTCCGTAGAACGTTCTCGAAAACAGAATTCAACCAATCAGGGTACATATGATAGGGAAAATTTACTTTTAATATCACCAATGCCAAAACACTGGCTTAGCGCCAAATGAAAAAATATCGCTCAAAGATAATTGTGACCGAGCTTAGCTCGGTCTTCCCTACTCGTATATATATATTATATCAATTATAATCATTTATCAATACACTTTATCAATAAGAACATAGATGGCAGCACCATTAAACTTAATAATAAAGTGATAACAAGAGGACGCTATTTTTTTAATCAAATTAAAACTATTCAAGGACTGCTTTTCAGGCAATTGTAACAGCATATGTTTGTATATCTGAAAAGCTATTTAATTATATGATTTAATTTTAGCTAAAAAATGAAATCCTTAAAATGACAAAAAAATACGAAAGTTATTTTAATTTTCATCGGACAATAAAATGTAAAAATCGAAAATTTCAACTTCCGTCGTCCAGAATACAACTCATAACCTTTGGGTTAGGAGGAAAATGCTCTAATATATACTGAATCATCTAGCCCAGCCATACTGAACCTGCGGCCCGCGGGCCGCATGTGGCTCGGCGACCTTTTACGTGCGGCCCGAGACATACAATCATTAATCCATATTTATAAATTGAGATTGCATAAAATATATTTAGGACATTCACTGTTGTTTTACATATTTTCAGACAAAATCTGCCCTGTTATTTATAATTAATTTAAAATCACGTTAAAGCATCTTAAACGCCGTTTTCTTAGTCAAAAGTTCTTTGTACACGTAGTCTTATTTGTGTTACAGCTTTGTAAATATTTTTTCAATCCTCAACACTAATCAAACATTATCCCAAATTAATTAAATTTTCACTATAGATTGCTACAATTAAAAAAATAATAAAAAGCTTTTGCATTCAGCAAAAGAGTAATTTATTACACAAAATCTAGACTTTTTTTTCGGAACCTGGAAATTTTGCATTATTATATAATTACGTTTTATAGTTATTATGCAGCTAATACTGCCTTTTAGGCAGGGCCTGATTAATGCACGGGCCTCCGGGGCCTCGGCCCTGGGCCCACCAATTTCAGGGGCCCACAAATTATGTGGCTGATTTTTTTCCCCGTAATCAAATACTTTTCAAATAATATTGTTTTATAAAATATGAAATGTAAAATTTAAATATTCTGAATGACTCAATACAATTTTTAGAAGCTTTTAACCTAGGCACTTTTACTTGAAAAAGTGAATGACCAAGAACCGAACATGGACTTTACTCACGCTTGATAACTCCCGAATGGTACACTGTGTCTTGGTTTCAATATATATAAACGAGGATTTTACAATGTCAGAATTATAGTATAAAATGATTACTAGACTGTTAGGGAAAACACAATTTTTATGATTTTGGATGAGGCGAGTTTTCAAAAAGACGTCCTCATTTATTCTGCAACATAAACTGTGGATAATAGATGCTTGTGTGAATTATACAAATGCTTATTTGAGAAAGTGGGCTGTAATTCATTTTCTTGATTATTCTTGTAAGTTAATTTTTTTTTGTAAACTTGAAACTTTCACCCAAACAACTTTGTCAACTCATCAAATAAATTTACTTTTTTATTCTGAAAATGTCGCAGGGAACGGGGAGGTAGAGGGGAGCCCAACTTTTTAACAGGCCCTGGGCCCAACTTCAGCTTGATCGGGCTCTGCTTTTAGGGCTGAACATTTTGGCGCAGAAAAAAATTGGCACTAAAAATTGTTTACACCATTATTTTTAAACAACAATCTTCGCAGATATTTCTACAACATTTGCAATGTAAATCTACCATGAAGTTTGTTTGTAAATAGTGCTGTTAAAATTTTTGGTAACATTTCTTCCGCGATAAACCTTTAGCCCAACTAATAATATTAACTTTGTTATATTGCTTTGCTGCATATGTTGGATTACTTATATTGTAATTACTAATTTTTTTTTGTCATTTTATAAGTGTGTTGCGGCCCGCCTAACGTCGCAAACACATGTTTGCGGCCCGCGAGAAAAAATGGTTGAGTATGGCTGATCTAGCCTATGCGAAAAAGACTTAAATTAAGGTTCTGTTTTAAGATATAAGAAAATCGCAGAAATGGTCGAATGTCATTAAATTAATTCATTTCATTAAAATAATATAAGACTTTTTCAAAATTTTATGATTTGTCGTGTGACAGAAGGTATTCAGCTATAAGTATGCAAAAACTCTAACTTATACAGTTGTCTCTAACTTATACAGTTTTCGAGTACGAACTCTGTGACAGACAAACAGATAGAGAAGTGAGACGAATAGGGTTTCCTCAGATGAACGAAACTCTAAACATGATTGCACACTGCACACAGTAAACTCGTCAAGTATGTGCCTGCAAAAGATGCTAAAATTGCTAATGAATAATAGTTTATTATCCTATAAAAGTTTTTAATGGAACTATTTTGACCGACTTCAACATTAAATATACTCACTTAAAATAATTCTTCGATTTTAAAACTGTCTGCTTCAGCGTGTATGTCGAATATTTTTTAATAAAACTTCCAATTTTCACATTTTTTGTGTGCAATACTTTTCTTAATATAAACCAAGAAAGACCCCTACCCACCCCTCGGTCACAAAAAATTAGTTAAGGTAGCGACGATAACAACGTTAATTACTTATTTTTTTAGAATAGAGATATGCATTCAAAATAGAAAGGTGAAGACAAATTTATGAAATATAGTACATTACATGACGATTGCAGAAGAAAATAGTGTAAGGGCGCATACCTTATTATTAGTTGTTTCTTGAAGTCAAAATTTCCAAAACAGAATTTAATAAAACTTTGAGTACGTATTCTGCCCTTATCCGTACACTATAATTAGTGATGGGCATAACGATTATTTTGATTATTCGAATAATCAAAATAATCGTTATACCCATCACTAACTATAATATCGTTTTAAATATATGATTAGCTTATCACATTTTTAGTAATAAATGCTTTTTTAGTATAAAAGTCAAATCATCGGTACGATTTTTCACACCAGTGAGGTAAAACCGCATAGATGTGTTCATCTTACAATAAATGAAAAAGTTATGCTTTGTTTTGAAAAGGGACAAAACATGTAATTTTGCAGCTTTAACTAAGGAACTTAGCTACCACTATTTCAATTTTAAGTCTAATGATTAAATATTTAAAGACAAAATGATAATGATCTTCATTACAGTTTGAGACATTTTAGAAAAGAAGTTTAGCCCTTAATAAGCTTTACAAAAAAATTTAATCATTCTTGTTCTTGTAGTTTTGACTTCCCTTTCTTCACGCATTTTTATATTGGATCTTCATCCATTGTTTTCCAATATTCGTCTTTATTCCATGTAGGCTAATCGGTCTTACCCCAAGAGAATAAAGATCGGAAAGTAAGCGGTAAAAAGGATTATATAAATACTAGCAACAGTTTCATTGTCGAAAATAAATCTTTATTAAATATGGAATATATAATAAAATAAAATGTTTCGGTAAATTTAAATAGGTTCATAGTTAATATTTTTTTAAACTGGTAATCATCGAAACAAAAAAATATAAAATAAACTTTCCACCGCAGAAACTGCGTGTCTCCAATATGGAGATATCGTAATGACCGCTCCTTTACTTGCCTAGAGTTAAGTATTTCAGCCACTACCCGACTGAGGGTTGGTCAAATTGAGTCGACTCGAAACTGAGATATCCGGTTTCATCCAACTATACGGTTTTACCCTATACTCATTCCTTACAACTTGTAAAAGTTTGTCTGTTTTCTTTGTTTTAATACAAAATGTCTGTTTCTTTGTTTTATACACTGCTGCACATGCGCAGTAGCGTATTCTGCTTATTTTACTGTTTATTACTGTTAATTTTACGGTATAATATTGGCAGCTGGGGTGTCAGTATTATACTGTAAAATCAACAATCTTGTTTTGCAGTGTATTAATATCATCCAATAAAACATCAGTTCTCTAACTTGTTGTTAAGTGTTCAGTTTTACTCATATTTATCATTTTATGACATTTCTTCTTCCATATACTCTGAGGCAGACATCAATGTACATTTTAAATAAAGTTGATGAAAGACAACGATCTTACAGAAGACAGAAGACCTTTACTAGTGATGAAAGGTTCAGACAACTTATTTCCAAGTTTAAATCTACAGCTGTTTGATAATGAATTGCTTTAATGGTATTGATCAGCTTTTAATTTATATTAGCTATTTTTAGTGCTTTCTAAAGCAAACTTCGCGGTATGCTGTCATATAAGCTTTTTCAAGATCCAAAAATATACGTTCTGTTGTTTTGCCCTTGTCTCGCTGTTTTTCCAAAACTTGTCTTAGAGCAAGAATGTTGTCGACGCAAGATGTACCTGCTGAAAAGCCACTTTGTTCTTCATTTCCTTCATATTCGTCTTCAAGTCTATTTCTTAAAATTCTTTCAAATAATTTTATTATAGGATTTGTAACTCATGTTCTCTGTAGTTGCTACAGAGTTTTTTTGTCACCTTTCTTAAAAATTGATATTAAATATCCCTCCTTTAGTTCTTGTGGTATTGGATTTCCTGCCAAGATCCTGTTGTAAAATTGTATTAATATCCTTACATTGCTTTTATCACCAATATTTTAGCCTTTCAAGATTTACTCCAACGATCTTTTTTTTTTTTCTCACTGGGTGCTTTTTCGACCTCTGCGCTTGTGATTTGAAATCCAACATTTAGGTGTTCAAACACTTCTGCCTCTTTAAATTCGTCTCTGTTCTCCTTGAGAAGTTTCTCCAAATATGACCTCGAAGCGTCAATCTTAACCATTTCAAGTTTCGTTTTATGATGAGCATCAGTTCTCAATCCCTTTACAATCTCCTAATCTTCAGAGGATTCTTTAAATCCTAAGTTGGCAATTTATGCTAACACATTGCTCTTTCCCAATTTTCATTTTTGTATCGTCTAATTTCTTTGAATATATCTTTTTTCTTACTTTTATCTCTAAACTAACATCATCCTTTTTATTTTACCAGTTTAAAAATACTTCTTTCTTTTCTTGAATTCCTTTGAGAGATTTTTCATTTAGCCAGCTCTTATTGTTGTGTTCATTTCTACACATTGTTCCCAAAATCTCAAGAGCAACAACGCAAATATTTTGTTTAAGGCAGTTATACAGATACTCTGCCGTACCTACAAAATCTACAAGCAGCCATCCTACAATCATTCATGCTTATTACCTCGTATATTCCTTTAATGCAGTCAACTTGTAGTAATTCCACTTTAAATGCTGGATAAAAGTATTTCCCTTCTTTTTGCTCACTAGAAACTTTAGCTTTTACTCTTTAACCAACTCCATCCAATTTTTGCTTTTGACTAATGATCTGGTCCACAATCTGTACCTCAGTATTACTCTAACATCCTTAATTATTGGCTGAAGTACTCTGCCTAAGTTATAATCAGATCAAGAATCGATTTCTGGCTCTTCTGTTCTTGGTGCCATGTATATATCGATGGATGCCCTTATGCTGAAAAACGCATTCTGTATTTTAAGGTTTGATTTTGATTGTTCATTAATTTCAATCAAACGATTTCCGTTGTCATTGCAAACTGCTTCTCCAAGTCTTTCAATAACATTATTTCTAAAATAAAGGAAATAATGTTATATATTTCTAGTTACCGACACGTACTAGAACTGACGACTAAAATAGTGTCGGATTATAGAAGTTTTACTTACTTGACATATAGGTTTAAGGATTTTCTCAAATTTCTTTCTTTTCCTCGATCGACAAAGCGAAAAATTCTGATACATTCATGGAGTCATTTTTATACGTAAATACATAATTTTTTTTGGCATTAATGTTTAAATGGCTAAGAATCTTGTATTTTAAATTTTCTAATAAATACTTCTTGAAATATAATTGATTGCTTATTTTGATGACGAAATTTCCGTAGCTGTCGTGTTCCCGAAAATCGGGAAAAGCTAAGTTTATCAATATTCTGAAGCATCCTTTGTTTTTATAACAAGATGAGAAATGCTAATTGAATAAATTATATTAAAAGGTTTGAAATCTTTAAATTGATTTTAAATAACTTAATTACAATATATTCCGGTAAATTTTGACACATTTATAAAAATGAGGAAAGTGTGTATGTCTATGTCTTTCGTCTGGGTTCTGAAGATATCTCTCCCCACGCAGAGCTACAAAATTTGGTAGGAAGGTACCTCTATGTATGTAATTAAGCAACTCGAAGCCCTATTTTGGATTATTTGATTAGTTTTTTTTTTTTTTTTTTTTTTTTTTTTTTTTTGTATGCGATTTTTAGCGTTTTTTTTCACATTTTGCAGCGATTTTTTTACATTATTAAAATGAATCCGATTTCAATCTTCTAGTCCAATGTAGTAAATTTTGTCCTTTTTCAATAAATATTATTCTGAATTCATACTGAGATTTTTGAATTTTTAGCAATTGTTAATGCGATTTTTAGCGTTTTGTCGCATTTCACGGCATTTTTTTTGACATTCATTGAAGGAATTCGATTTCAAACTTTTAGCCTAATATAGTAAGTTTTCTCTTCTGAGATTATTGATTTTTTTAGCAATTTTTAATGTGATTTTTAGCGGTTTTCGCTTTTGCTGAGATTTTTTTACATTCGTAAAAAAAATTTGGTTTCAAAATTTTAGCCTAACATAGTAAATTTTGTCATCCGCGATTTTTAAAGTTTTTGCGATTTTTAGTATTCTTTTGCGTTTCGCGATTATTTTTTGACATTCGTTTTAAACATTTAGCACAATATAGTACATTTTGTCTTCCGCTATTTATGAATTTTTAGCAATTTTTAATGGGATTTTTAGCGTTTCTTCACGTTCCGCGCAGATTTTGCGACATTTATGAAAGAATTCAGGTTACCATTTTTTAGTCCACTGTACTAAATTTTGTCATCTGCGATTTTTTATTAATAGTGATTTCTTATGTGATTCTTAACGATTTCTCACATTTCGCGCTGATTTTGTGACATTTATGAAATAATTCAGATTACCATTTTTTAGTCCACGGTAGTAAATTTTATCATCTGCGATTTTTGATTAACAGTGATTTCTTATGCGATTTTTAGCTTTTTTTTTTAATTTTGCGTTTCGCGACGATTTTTCCACATTGGTAAGGAGAAATCCGGATTTTTTTAGCCCAATATTGTAAATTTTGTCCTCTCTTTAATAAAGTTCATTCGAAATTCGTAGAACGATTTTTGAATTTTTCGCGAATTTTTATAGTAGAGATTTGTAGATATTTTTCGTGCTCCGCTGCGATTTTTCCACATTAGTAAAAGGGATCCGGTTTATATCTTCTAGCCGAATATAGTAAATGTTGTTCTCATTTCAATAAAGTTTATTCGAAATCCGTGCTGCGATTTTAAAATTTTTGTAAATTTTTAGAGTTTTTTCGCGTTTTGTGCGATTTTTTGACGGGGTCGGGGAAAGCAGAGCGGATCAGCTAGTCTCTCCTAAAATGTTTAATTTCGATAAATAACGTTCCAGTTAAGATACTTAAAATTAAAAGTGCACAATTCTGGCAAAATTCGAAGTGAAACTTCTTTTTCAAGCCGCTTAAAAAAAAGAATAGATTTTATGACCACTATATCGATTTTATTACAGAATAATGTGTGAGCCCCTAACACATTGGACTTTGGAACTATAGACTTACTGGGCCTAGACGGAAATCAAGCTCTGATGGTTACTGACCATAGACCTTACAATATAATGTAGATTATTCCTCTGAGTTACTGACCGACCCAATATTGACCTTGTTATTGACTGTATAATACTCGTGCTTTTTGGTGGGTGATGAAAAACTTTTGAACACCTCTGTATGTTGGAAGATGTCGGAAATATTTCATGCGACAGCTGCCAGAACATACATAAAATAAAACTAAATAAATAGATCAATTTCTTTATCTAAAGACATAGTATATGCTTCCTCTTCTTGTAGTAGTACTGCCTTTTTTAGAAGAAGTAAACCCTTTCTTAATCCCCCTTCCTTTATAAAAAGTATTATTTGATCATCACGCTATCAAAACCCCTTTCGTCAATATCGGTTTCTTTGAAATTTCATTACTAAACATTAGAATATCGGATTTTCTCACTTTGAGTAGAAAAAATAATAATAGTAAAATATCGCTGGACCGTATGGAAAATCTGAAATCTACGTGATCGGGCATAAGTCAGACCACACACGTATGAAACATGAAAGAAGCAGAGCAAACATGACTTTTATAATGCCGCTATTTCTCCCCGCCGTGCCTGCTTTTTTTGATGGATGGTTTTACCGCTTTTATTAAAGAAGTAGCAGGTAGGAGGAGAAGTGTTTTTTCTTTCTTTCTTTCTCTTTCAAAAGCTGGCAACAGGAAATCGTCGTAATGAAACTTTTGATGATACATTCGTATTCATTTAAAAGGTTACACCTGTATACAGTGTCTGATCAAGCCAAGGTATGGTGCAGAGTCTGGTGCTCATTTGCAACCCTCTTCGTATATAGAGTGCTTTGGAATACATACATGAACACATAAATATTCAACAAATAATTTTTTGGTCTTTAACTTTACCCTACACCGAAAATACTAAATATTTATTTAAATTTTCGCAAAATATTGTTAACACTTTCCAACACAGTTAAAAAAGGTTTATGAATTCGGTATATTTATTTCCGGAAATGATGACTTGATTAGGTTGGGAGAGAAAACGGCAAAATGGCAATTCTGTTTAAAAAGCTATGCATGCATGATGGAATCCAATTCCAAGCAATTATATGCGCGTGTGCACAATGTGTCCACTATAATGTAGGTAATTTTAAAATATAGTTCTGAATTGCATAAAAGCGGGAGTGAGACAAAATTGCAATGCTTATTAATTTTAAACTTTGAATAAATTTTTTTTTAAATGTGATAAATATATATATATATTTTTCTGTTTATGAATATATTGAAACTAATAAATTTATTTTAATATATGACAGAACCACCCGGTTTCGCCCGAGTTAACCTTGGCCTTCCGGGTAACATAAGTAAAAATGTAATATCCTGAAAATACACCAATCACAATAACGCATTCGCGTCCATAAACCGTCAAAATGACAATCAGAAAAAAACTTTTGTTATTTTGACTCTTCATACTAAATTCCTCAGCTTTATAAATGATTAACTTTTTTTTGTCCTTTTAAAAATGTCTTACGCAAAATATCTGATCAAAAATCAGCAATAGTTGCCTTATTCGTCTAATCTTCCATAATCGGGACCTTTTCCGATGTTCGCAACCCCCTTAGTGGGTGAATTTCTAAAATCGCTAAAATACCTGTTTAACTATTTTTTTAGTAGATTTTTTATTCTGAATTTCATACTCGTATCGTACATAAAACTGCTATTGAGATATAGCGAAATGACCTAAAACATTCGGACACCACCCTCCCCATTTAATCCCCTTAGTGGCTGAATTTTTAAAATCGCCCAAATATGTTTTTAATCATTTTTTTAGTAGATTTGTTATCCTGAATTTCATGCTCCTACTTAAAGCTGCTGCTGAGATATGGCGAAATGACTTAAAACGTTCGACTCCCCCTACCCCCCCCCCCCCCCCCCATTTAACCCCTTAGGGGATGAATCTCTAAAATCGCTGAAATACATGTTTAATTATTTTTTTAGTAGATTTCTTATCCTGAATTCCATGCTCTTACCTAAAACTGCATCTGAGATAGGGCGAAATGACCTAAAACATTCGACCCCCCCCCCATTTAACCCCTTAGGGTGTGAATTTCTAAAACCGCTGAAATACATAACCCCTTTTTTAGTAGATTTGTATTCCTGAATTTCATGCTTCTACTTAAAACTGCTGCTGAGATATTGCGAAATGACTTAAAACGTTCGACTCCCCCTACCTCCCCCCCAAATTTAACCCCTTATGGGATGAATCTCTAAAATCGCTGAAATACATGTTTAATTATTTTTTTAGTAGATTTCTTATCCTGAATTCCATGCTCTTAAACTGCAGCTGAGATAGGGCGAAATGACCTAAAACATTCGACCCCCCCCCCCCCATTTAACCCCTTAGGGTGTGAATTTCTAAAATCGCTGAAATACATAACCCCTTTTTTAGTGGATTTGTATTCCTGAATTTCATGCTTCTACTTAAAACTGCTGCTGAGATATTGCGAAATGACTTAAAACGTTCGACTCCCCCTACCTCCCCCCCAAATTTAACCCCTTATGGGATGAATCTCTAAAATCGCTGAAATACATGTTTAATTATTTTTTTAGTAGATTTCTTATCCTGAATTCCATGCTCTTACCTAAAACTGCAGCTGAGATAGGGTGAAATGACCTAAAACATTCGACCCCCCCCCCCCCATTTAACCCCTTAGGGTGTGAATTTTTAAAATCGCTGAAATACATAACCCCCTTTTTAGTAGATTTGTATTCCTGAATTTCATGCTTCTACTTAAAACTGCTTCTGAGATATTGCGAAATGACTTAAAACGTTCGACTCCCCCTACCTCCCCCCCAAATTTAACCCCTTATGGGATGAATCTCTAAAATCGCTGAAATACATGTTTAATTATTTTTTTAGTAGATTTCTTATCCTGAATTCCATGCTCTTACCTAAAACTGCAGCTGAGATAGAGCGAAATGACCTAAAACATTCGACCCCCCCCCCCCATTTAACCCCTTAGAGTGTGAATTTCTAAAATCGCTGAAATACGTAACCCCTTTTTTAGTAGATTTGTAATCCTGAATTTCATGGTCCTTCCTGAAACTGCTGCTTAGATATAGCGAAATGACCTAAAGCGTCAGGAGCCCCCCCCCTCCTCCCCCCATTTAACACCCTTTAGGGGGTAAATTTCTAAAATCGCTGAAGTACGTGTTTAACTATTTTTTCAGTAGATTTCTTATCTTGAATTTCAGGCTCCTACCTAAAAATGCTGCTGAGATATGGCAAAATGACCTAAAACGTTCGACCCCCCCCCCCCCCTTCCTTTTTAACACCCTTCGGGGAGCAATTTGGAAAAAACGTTTCTTATTGCTTGCCTAGGTCATGACAGCAATCTACTCTCCAAATTTCGTGATCCTGACTTTAGTCGTTTCAGCTGGGCGTTGATGATTCACCCAGTCAGTCAGGCGTTCTCTATTTATATAATAGTACAGATCAGCATTTTGACTTAATGTCTGTTAATGCTTCCTTTCCTTTAACCTCTAAATCTTCTCTTCATTTAATAAATATTTGAGCCCCTGTTTAAATAAATCACAAAAAAAAAAGAAGTTACATTTCACTTTTTAACTAATCTAATTAAGACAAGCTCAAATCACCAATTAGGATTAACTAAATATTGGTGCCAACTCTTTGATTAATGAGCTTATTGCCAAAGAAATCTCTACGAATCTTGCTTGATCTGTTTTATTATTATTATTATTATTCTCACCAATTTTTTTGCCCGTGCCTATGTTAATTCCAACGCGTGGCATCTGTGGCACACGCGTTGTTTCGAGTTCCACTGACTTAGAATATTCGCAGACTTTTAAGGCTGCTCTCAAATCCAAACTGGCAACTTTATAACAGTTTTTTTAATTGATTTTTGTTCGATTTCGCATGGAATTGGTAGGTGTACTTATTCAGTAACTTCGTAATCGAAAGACGTTTTTCATTTTTTGGTAAAGACGAAAGATCTTTTAGCAAATACTGTCAAAGTCGGCGTTTTGAACCGAACTACCGACGCCGCAGTAGAAGAAACGGGAAAAACGCGTTGTCACGTGACACGAATGGCTTATAAATCGATAAGTAATTTATTTATCACAAAATGGAAAACTAATTTCGATTCCAAATCACTTCAATAGTCAGGCTTGCTAGTTTTATGCCTTTGTGTTTAAAAATGAGTCAGAAAGTTTCGCGTTGTTGAGCAGGTCGTTTGGGAACGAACTTAAACTAAATTATCTAAGCTCCTCAGAATGCATACCAAATTTGTTCTCCCACCAATTTAGGTGCAATGGCTAGGGAAAGCCCCATCGGTCAATTTTTAAATCAGGACTAGTCTATAATATACCGGGTGCCCCCTACATTCGTTCACATTTCAAACATATTCATAAAAAGGGAAGGAATAGACATAATTGAATGCGGTTTGCGGGAACCTTTTTCTAACGAAGGGAGATTTTTTTAGTACGATAAAAATAATTAAAATATTTGACGATACAGGACGCTGCGTTAATTAGAATCATCCAATTCTGTGGAGGAAAAATATTTATTTGTTTCTAGGTTAAACAGAACAAGCATTTTACAAGACGAAATGTTTAATGCGGCATCTATGACAGGAAATCACGCTATTGGTTAATTAATGCGTTGAATAATGCTATTCGTAACGAAATGTCTTCAATATTATGTTCCAGATAAGCGCATGGCTTCAGTTAAAGATGTTCTCAATCACCTGCAAGGTATATAATTCCTTGTGGTGGAGGCTTTTTCCTAAAGGCAAATAATCGTTGTTTACTACACGATTATGTGATTTTTAATACATCTACTGCCACGTATTTTAACTAATTTTTTTTTTAATCTTGTAACACACACAACCCCCCCCCCCCCCCACACACACACACACTCACAAAAAAAAAAAAAAACCCTTTTTTAGAATAAGTTTTTAGCAAACCACAGTCCTTCTATTTTTGAGAAAATGTGAAAGACTTTATGAGACACCTGCTTTATAGTAACCTGTAGTAATTAAATCCCGGTTGTCCACCAGAATTCAATTTAATATGTGAACCATCATATATTAAAAGAAAAGAAGAGGAAAGGTAAAAGAAGGATATAATGGAGATATTACATATTGCGATCACTGTGGATCCCATAATATGAGAAGAAAATAATAATTAAAATTTCAATTTCATCTTTTGATTCGGAAAAATGATTCATCTGATTACCCAGTAACTTTTATAATAAGTGTATGAGGACGATAAAAATTACCTGCGGCCGTATGTGCATGCTGTTATTTCATATGTCACTTTCTATCGATTTCTGCAGGAGAAAAATCTGGCAAGAGGAAAGGTAGCAATGGAATTTTGTGTAATAATATCTTCATTCGATGTTTCATTTATTTATTTAGTTTGTCATGGAAATAAATGATGTTTTCCTTTTTTTTTTTTACGTTATAAATATATGTTACTTAATTATTACTTAATTATGCACTGACAATTTGATTCAATATTATAATAATTGTGATTACAAATTATCATCGAATTGTTATTCGTGAATTTGCTCGAGGCTTATACATTTATTTTGTCTTATTCAACTTTTGCTGGTCTTCTTAATAGTGCTGTTATATACATAAATTCATATATTTTCGATTCCCCCTTCCTCTGTGCGGCTCCTGAGAGAGTGGAAAGGGGGGGGGGGGATAATATGGAGTTCTGGAGTGGAGTGATATTTGAAATTCGGAATTTAAAGATGGAGTAAAATTAAAAAATGGTTTTAATGTGAGAAAATGATCTGATAAAGGTCAGTTCCGTATTTTTTTTTAATAATTATTTGTTCACAAGAGTTTTTCTGTTAGAACATCAATATTGGACAGTTATGGTTAACTATAGCACAGACTATAACTTAATTCAAACGTAGTAAACTAATTACTTACGGCTGTTCTTAAATCCAAACAGACTACTTTCTGACACATTTTTTAATTCCTTTTTGTTCTCAAATGCATGAAATTGGCACTTGTTCTTATTCGGAAATTATGTCATCGAAACACGTTTTCCATTCTTAGGTGAATGCAGAAGATCTTTCAGAAAAGACTGTCAAAGTCTGCGTTTTGAACCGAATTCCCGACGCGTCAGCTATATAGAGAACTGCGGAAATCCTGTCGTCACATGACACGAAACGCTTATAACTTGATAAGTAATCTATTTATCAAAAAATGAAAAACTCATTTTGATTCCAAATCGCTTCAGTAGTCAGGTCATCCAATTTTATGCCTTTGCGATTAAAAATAAATCTGAAATTGTGTCAGAAAGTTTCGCTTTGTTGAACTGGTCATCTGAGAACCGCCTTAAATGTTTATTATACTGCTTATACAAATTCATTCCAAATTATATATCAATATAATAGTAATGCATATTACTTTTTAGTGACAATTTTAATAAGATTATATAAAAAAGGAGCGAAATAAGAGGCAAGATATAGATGTTATATACATAAATTTAAAAATCTCAGTTTTAGAGCATTTTAGTGCAAATTTTCGAAAATATGGCTTGATAGATTTATATATAACGTTGTTTATTAGTTATAGATAGAGTTATACATTTTTTTTAATACCTACTATTAGTTCAGACCCTCTATATATTTATATATCTTGTTAAAATTTTCAATCGTTAATAAAATACTTTTTATTCATCCACTCAAATTCAAATACATTTTCTTAAACTTGTTGTGGATGACACTTGATGTTAATACAGTTTTTTCAAATATTAATTTATTAATTAAATTTAATTAATTAATTTTAGTTTTATATTTATATAAAAATCGGTGTGCTTTCTTGTTATAGGAGCTTCCGAGGTTTAATCGTCAAGCGACCGAGATACTTATTTTATTACAGAAATTAATCTGCAAACGATATAATTCATTTCACGGAATTAAAAATTATCAAGATATGAATGTTTATATAACTAGCTATAGTACGAACGCACCTCATTTGTCACGTTTGACATACAATTTCTAACTTATGTTTTAAATTAAATTAAATTAATTTTAGTTTTATATTTTCAAATTTTCAATCGTTAATAAAATAGTCTTATTCATCCACTCAAGTTCAAATACATTTTTTTAAACCTGTAGGGGATGACACTCGATGTTAATACAGTTTTTTCAAATATTAATTCATTAATTAAATTCGCTTCCTATTTTGCCACTTAATATTGTGATTCTGTCATATGTATATACATATTTATAATAATTGTAATTATTTAATAAAAAGTAACTAAAATAAAAATTTTCTTTGTTGACCTAAGTAGGAATTGACTTTTTTTTTTTTTTTTTTAATGTATATATTACTTGTTTATTCACATAATTTACTGATTCGAATGCAGAGAAGAAGTCAATAAAATATTACTATTATATATGAAATAACTAGTCACTATTTAAAATAAAATAGTTACTATTTAAAAGTATTAAATTATAGGTTTTTGTTACGTTACATAATGCATTTAACAGTAATAATGTTTTTTGCACTTGCCCCCGCATGGGTAGGGGACGGACAGAACTTATTTTCTTATCAACAAAGTAAGTGGACAACATTATTTTTTTCTCTTTTTTTAAAAAAAAATTAATAAACACAACAAATAACATTTTAAACAAACTTTGCACATGGTTTTGCCAACAGTGGATTAATATACGCATACACATATGGCAGAAGAAATGGATGCCAAATGTTGGGGTATTCCATATTTTTTAGTGAACATTTTTTTTTATAATCATTTAATGATTTTAATAATAACTGTGTATTTTCCTGTGTATTATGCTCCTTTTTACTATTAGGAGAAAAAAATAAATAAAAAATAAATAAAGAGAGAGAGAGAGAGATGGCAGAATATTTTGATGTAAAGAAAGTTATCAAAAAAGGAGAAAATTTTGGTTGTATCCAAATTGATAACGATATCAAAGACAACAACCCTTCTCCCCCTAAAGATATCTTGCGATATCATGTGTCGGACCCCCGCCCCCCTAAAGTGATAACGTTATATTATATATGCACCATAGACCTTGTAATTCTTTCTCTGAGATATGTATATACAGTCTCGATGAAGAATGCATCCAAATTTTACTGGCGGCCTCTATTGTACTTATTCGGAATTATAAAAGAATTATAGCGATATGAGTTTCAGATATGTAATCACTGAATTAGATTAATAGATTATTTTATTTATAGTATAATAATATTAAGAGGGGAGAAAATTTCATAAAATAAAATTTTAACATGCGTGGATTGATGTCGTGTAGTATTTGAAAGATTATAAGCTGAATTGGATATAAATATAATTTAATTTGAATTTGAATACAAGGACTGAAGATATTTGAAAGTTGTTTAGTAGTGCTGCCATCTATTAAAAGCATTATTAAACATTAGCAATTAAATATATTCTCAAAATTTCTGATTAGTCCTGCTTGACAACTCGATTTTGAATAAACTTTCTGTTACGTTAAAAAATCTTTTCCACCTCCCCATTCTTAAAGTTTTTAGGTAATATCATTCTGATTCCGAAGATTTTTGCATTTAGAATTTGATTTTCTTAAGCTTTGTGCCGCCTTTACTATCTTATTTTTATCTTCTTTACGCATGAACAGTTAATGCAATCTAACTCAGACACCTAATACAGTAAAGCTTTTTCTATTTTACTTCACATACGCCTGCTCATCAATCTAATGTCAACTGTCCGTCAACATCAATCTGATGTCAACCTTAGAGTTTTAAAGTCGTAAAATTGTTTTAAAACTTCAATTATGATAAAATTTTTGGAAGTTACATTGCATTTATAAGTAAATATTACCCGTTTAATTTTCTAGAATTCTAATTAAAATAGTTAAAACTTTACTGAATTATTATAAAGACAATTCTAAGTATATTCTTCCAACTCTCGTCTTCTATTGCATTTTTCAGTAAACTCTGTGCCGCAATCCCCAAACAATTTTCATCCGAAATGTACAAACATTTCTAATATTCTAATCCATAATTAAAATAGTTAACCTTTTTTCACCTGCAGATGACGATCTTTTATTACAACTGTTGATATGTTTAATAACATCCCCCCCCCCCTTTTCAGAATCGTGTTTTGATAATTCGTTATAAAATTGTAATTTTGTCATTGTTTAATGAAAGATGCATTACTTATACAGATAAATAAATAGAAAACTTTAGTTACTGTGAATCTTAATTAGAATAAGTGAACTGTTAAGACAACGATGAATGAATGTTACATTATAAAAAGAGATATTGGCAAATTGGCAGAAAAATATGAGGCCCGGTACAGATTACCCTTGGGTTCCTGTAAATGTCCCATACCTGTATATGCTTCATATATGAAATCCGCTCCTGATGGGGTGTCCTTCAATTAAGGATTTACTATGACTATCCCAATAGACCAACCTTTTCCCCTGTTCACGTCTCTGACTATTATTATAGCTCAAGAAAATGTTTAAAATGTAGTACTAAGTACATTAAAATTTTGTTAAACGACATAGTTTTTGTTATTTTTGTTGTTGTTTATGTTTATACTTTTAGAGTTCACTGTGTTAGTTAAGTTATTCTACTACCATATTATTTATTGCTTTTTTAAATAGTAGTGCTATATGCTTAATGTATACTATCAATAACATGACTACTACTTCTACTACTATTCTTACTGATATTATTATAACAACCATTGCCATTTCCAGAATATTATTACGATCATTAATACTACTGATGTTGCTATAATAACTAACACCACTAGTATTTGCAACCTTAATATTCTTACCATTACAAATACCACTGCTTCTAGTACACTACTACTGTTATTTTTACTATTATACTAGTAAAAGTGTTGGCAGCTGGGCGGGGTTTTTTATTATTCAGATTGCTTTATTGCTACCACTTTTTTTATATAATAATATTAGTCTTATTTAATCTGTCATTAATCCGGTAGCAATCAAGAAATCTGGACCAAAAAAAAAAAATAAAGGCTATGTGGCAACAGTGACTAAGTAATGGGCCACAAACCCCAATACTGCTACTGTATGTATGTTTCGGTAGTAAGAATATTAGCAATACTAATGCAAAAAGAAGTATGAATCCTATAATTACCGCCATTATTACTAATGTCTTCTTATAGTGTTATAATAATTACTACCACTACCACTACTACCTTTTGCTACTGCTACTGATTTTATTGTTTTTGCTGCTACTACTTTTACATCAAACCCCATAATAACAACAATCACATTCATCAGTACTATTGCTTACCATAACGGTCATCGTAAAACACTGACATTAGTACTTGGGGAGGTATACTATTATTGATAGTTTTATTTTCACCATTCTCATCACTATAACTATTATTGTTATCGATGAGTATAAAATAGCTGCCATCTCTATTATTCTATTCCAGTTATTTCTATCATTATAGCTATTATTTTCTCTTAATATATTTCTTTGTTTCTTGTTTCCAGCTTCAACAGGAAGTTAATCTTTGTTAGTCATCGGACAAGAAATTCTTCTGTACACCCTTCTGCCAAAATTTTAGAAAAAAAAAATTATATTACGTATCTAAATCTCTAATCTAAATCAACAAAACAACGAGATAAACTGAAGTTTCGCTTGTTTCAAAGGTACTAAAAAATGATTTAAAAGATATGCTATGCCTACGCGTAAGTACAACTTAGTTTGAAGGAGTTTTTCGTTCTCAGACTAAAATAAGGGTAATCCCCTACTGAAAAAGTTGATAATGAAAATGTGACATTGAATTTTCTTTTCATTCTCATTTCATTTCCGAGAAGATAAAAGAATTGATAAAGTTAAAAAAAAATAATAAAAATAAAAGATATTTAGATTTTGTTTTCCTTTAAAAAAATAAAATAAAAGCTATTATTCTAGAAATATCAAAGATAAAACCAACGGAAAGATTTTTCGATGTAATGACAATAATTCGCTAGATTTATGGTGAAATTAAATATGTGTTATTAAGGATGTTCTTAAATTCTTTCTGTATATTCCTCTCATAAAAACGCTAATCATTCTGGCACATTCACGAAGTCATTTATATTAAGTAAACGCATGAAAGTTTAAGGTATTACTATCGATGTACCACGGAATCGAACAACGTTTTCACATTTTTCTATAAATAGGATACATCTTGAGTTATAAACGATTACTCGTCGATGAAGATCTTGCCTTAACTGTCCTGTCTCGAAAATCCGTTCAAAATACGAACTATCCGAATATTTTCTGAAAGATCATGCACATTTATAGGAATTTTCGAAACGATTTCTTGGTATCTCAAAAAGAATACCTGTAAATTTCATGCATTTCTGAAAAAAAAAATGGCAACGTAAATGTTTCGTAAAGATTTCCGCACAGATTTAAGCAGTTTTTACTCAAACATTTAATTAACTTTCATTATGACATTCTAAATCACAATGATGTGTTTAACCACTTAAGAGGCTACTTCACTCACGTGAAAACACCCGCTCGATAATGTTAATCCTATGGGAGAATTTTTTTTTTTTTAAATATCTCGTTTGCATTCCAATATTTTTAACATAAATTTACAGTAATAAAAATTATTGATCGTTGTAGAAATTAATCGTACAAAGTAGTAAATATAAAAAATAGATATGCCGTCAATTAATTTCAGATATATCTTTAAAATAAGAAAGGAATCATTATACAACATTTCTTAGCTAGATATATTATACATTTTTTATTATTACTCGAAACACTGAACGAAAAAAATATAAATCCAAGGTTCCACCGAGATTTGAACTCGGATCGCTGGATTCAGAGTCCAGAGTGCTAACCATTACACCATGGAACCTTGCTGATTAGTATATGTAGATAAATAAAACTGAAGAAAGAAAAACATTCATTGGTATATTCTATTTACGTGTTAGAGTGATTCAGAAATTCAGATTAATAAATACTTCTTAATTTCTGTATTACTTGTACGCTGAATAATTATTATATATTACTTTTCTTGTAGTATTTCTTTTCCTTATCTGCTTATATACGCACATCTTATGTGATATTTACAATTTTACATCCATTTAACATTCATACAACTTTCAATAAATATAACAATCCTTTTCCCACCAATACTTGTGACTAATGGAGAATATTTTATCTAATTGTATCTCAATTATAGTGTTCCTATGGACGGTGGTACGCCACCTTTAGTTGGTGTACAGTACAGTGTGAAGTAAGTGGCCAAGAAAATATTTTTAAGAAAGGTATTACTGAAAGATCAGACAAATAAAATAACCTAGCATTGCTTTTAATATATCTAATTAAATAGGTATAAATATCTAAAATTATCATTTCTTTATATTAATAATACTAACAACTTTTGTAAAAAGTATTCTTCCCATGCCGGGAATCGAACCCGGGCCGCCTGGGTGAAAGCCAGGAATCCTAACCACTAGACCACATGGGACTTGCTTCCAGTTGCTTTATGAAAATTCCAATTTAAAAAATTAGAAATATATTTTTGTATGTTATTTTGTAAAATCATGTAAAGGAAATCGGAAAATATTTCATAAACAGTCCAACAAGGTGCCAGAAAAGCTTTAGTGCGTACAGGATGATTCAAAGGAGACAGTTAAACCGGGCCCACAGTGAAGTGGGCTTTAACAGGATCATCTACGAGACAGCGTATTTTATTTTCATATAATACAGTATGTGCATGTAATGTAGGGGACTCTCAGAGCAATATACTATTATATTAGGAGGTCTATAGGCAACACCTTCTTTTTTAGAGAGTCAAGTAGGTGTTGCTATAGGGGACTACATAAGCGAAATTTGTGCCGGTCGCCGAGCTTCTTGTTCCAGGCTTTACATTTTTCTTTATTGTCAACGCCTCTGAAATATTCCATATGACTTTGCGACGAGGGGCTCGTTTATGTGCCGCATAGGATGTGCAAAACAGTATTTTTACCCAGAGTCAGGCCCGGACTGGCCAGGTCGGCTGGTCGGCGATCGCCGAGGGCCCCCGGCCCAAAGGGGTCCCCAAAAATGTATATACGAGTACAACTTTATAATTAGTTACATTAGACAAATTTCACTATTTCCCACTAATTTTACGCGTTTACAATAAATTTTAAGCAGTGCCCAGTTGTTCTTTGTTTAAGGTAGCCTACGTAGTGGCGCTGTGTCGTGTCGCTTGCCAGACGGAAGAGGGCTGCTGGCTACAAATCGAGCTCTGTGTAGTGTAGTGCTTTGATTCAGGGCGCATTGTGACGCTCATTCGCTCAGTATCGTAGTATGGTTGTAGTTAGTGCAGTGTCACAGTTGTGTCAACATGAAACGTGTGTGCCATAGTGGCGCTACGAAAAGAAAAAAAAAAGAAGATAAAATCTTTAGACGTTGAAAAAAGTTCGAAAAGTTAAAATACTTGGTTAACTAGTGCCACTTCTCAATCGCAAAGTCAGCCTTTGAGGGACAATAGTGATACATTAAATACAGGTAAGATAAATCGAATTAGTTAGTTTATTAGCTCACAAGTACTTTGCACATACTCAGTATTTTGAGTCGCCAATTCCGTGTTTCATCATTTGGTAGAAAATAAAAGAAAGTTTTGGTGGAGTTTTGATAGTTGGTACTTTTATGTTTTCTAGGGTCGCTGAACACGAATCTGAGGTTTTTCAACAAACTTTTTTCCAGAAAATACTTTTATTTTTACAAAAATGTAAAAAAAAACACCGGACTTTTCTCTGTTTTACCAAAATAACTCTAAAACTGTGCATTTTACGTGAAAGTCGACAGTATATGAATCAAAGAGGATAAATTTCATACATTTTATGAATTGAAATTTTTTTCTCTGATCAATAGTTTAGCCATGGGAGTGCCACAGAAATATGTGTTAAAAGCAAAAAACTGAAACAACGGGAAATACAGCACTGTACATCGATGTAACGTGGAAACTAACTATTTTACGCTATAAAGAATCCATTTTTACTTTTACGTGCCGGTGCATGAGAACCAGTGTTTGGCTTCTGAGAGTTCTCGTGTGAAAAGTTCTTAAAGAACATTTTCAGTATATTTTCTCACATTGGCGTTGCTTTGAGATAGTGGCAATCCCGAACTTCTTTTGTAAACAGAGGAAAACTTTAGAATTATAATTGATAACATTGTCAACCAAGGATGACAGGACTTACTTTGCTGGTGGCCTGTCTTGGTGAGAAAAAGATCTCCGTGAGAAACCACAAAGTGCAACTACTTATTTTCCCCTTTTTAGAAAGGAACCAATACCGCACTGGTTTGCAGGTGATGTCATGGTCCCACGGTACAAGTGGTCCTGATAGGCGTCTTCTCAGACAAAATCCTCTTCCATTGCGAAAACCATGAGCGAAAGGATTTTAATTAAGAGTTCATATTGAGAAAAACGCTGAGAGGTGCCAGACCTCTTATCGAGAATACAGGGTACGCCAAGTACCCGGGTGACAGCGAGAGAAACGCAGAGAGGTGCTAGACCTCTGTCCGAGAATACAGGGTACGCCGAGTACCCGGGCGAATGCTAGAAACTCCGGCCGCAAGGAGCTTTGTGCGGACAGGGAACGAGAAACCTTTTGAGATGCAACACATGATCTGGATAAAAATCCTACTAGAGTGAAAGAGAATTCTGAACTTTTCACGAATCGAGAAGAGTACTAAAACTCTTAATATAAAACAAATCTAACTTTCAATTATAGTGGACTGAACAGACACTGAAGTGTAATGAGCGATAATTTAAAACAAGCGATCGTCATATCGACGAACTCATAAAATTTATTCTTCCTTTTAATCTTATTTTTAATCTTATTTTTATTTTTTATCTACCAAGAAAATCTTTGTTTATTCAGTAAAGTGATCTTTTGAATGTAAGAAATATTTTCGAAGTTTAATCCTTTCGCTACCAAATCATTACTTCGCGGATTATCTTTGAAAGGGCGTTATAACGCAAATGTTGACCATTAATGATACTAAAAATTATATGATTGACTATATTTTATGCATCTGAGGTCCATTGTTTTCTTCATAAGTAAAAAAATAAAAATAAAAATGAGCATACCTGGGATCGGATCAAAATCTCCATTTGCTTTTACAAAAATATGGCATTTTATTTTGCCTTTTAAATAATACAAAAATAAAATAACTATAACACACTTTCGTTAATAAAAGCTGACACGGACTTCAGTTCCAAAAAGTTTTATTTTTAGCCTAAACGGATTAACTGCCATAAGTATAGGTAATGAGACATTAAAGACGTGAACAGTGTTGTTGTTGGTGACTTTGGAACTGTCAAATTTAAACGGAGCGACAGAATAAAACCTCTTGTTGTAATGAACAGTGTGATACTGTGATACGACCAATACGTAGACGACGAACTGGTTTCTATTAATCCCACAACGTTGTTCCAACGAATTTCGGTTGCAAAGCACTCGGATGAAGATATTGAGGAGTTTTTGACGTACGATCCAGGACCTTATTCCGTGTCTCTATTCAGCAATGGTTTAAGAAAAAGAACCAAATCTACTCTCTACAAGGCATTCAAACCCGTAACAACCAAGCGGTTCAGCGGCAGGGTTCAATTCGTCATTGATGGTGGTTTGTAATTTCATAGGACTGATTGGTCTAAAAATCATTCCTTTTCTTTAATATCCCACAAATATATTGAGTTCGTGCAGTCAAAATATCAACCACAGGCAGTAGTCTTTGATGGTTACCCTGATGAAGTACAAAGTGGTAAAAAAACTGATGAGCGTATGAGACGATTAAAGAAGCATTATTTGACTGGCGTATTGTTTGACAGCACAACGATACCTACCACGTCTAAAGAAAAGTTTCTTGCTAACCCAAAAAACAAGGGTCGGTTAATATCTATGATGATTGATAAGTTTTCATCACCAGATATTACATGCAAGCAAGCAAAAGAATACGCAGACACCTTTATTGTAAACACTGCTTTGTCCTTGGCTCCATAAAATGAGATGGTGAATATAGTAGGTGGGGGGGGGGTATGTCTTGGTGATTTTGATAGGTCTCTGCAAAGCTGAGAACGTTTTCTTTTTAAAACCTGGGAATGACACCGTTTCTCCATTGACATTTTCTCCATCAAATGCTGCGAGTTCAACGGTTGCGGAAAACATCCTCTTCCTACATGTTATGAGCGGGTGCGATACAAAGTCAGCACCGCTTATGCAAGGGAAAATGAAGTTCCTCGAAATTTTTGGAAACAATCCATATGTTGCAGACGTTGTTAAAGTGTTCAAATACCCCATCGCTACTCAGGAGATGGTTGCAGCTGCTGCGGAACGTTTCCTTGTCTCACTGTATGGCTATAGTGGGACGAATGTGCCTTCGCTGAACTATCTAAAGTATATTTCGTACAAGAAGTCAGCCTTTAGATACGGTTCTAATATTGCTGCTTTCCACCATCTGCAGCTGCAGCGCAACAGCTCTCTTTAAGAGTATATCGCCAAGTCCAGCAATGGCTGGGGGTTGAAAGAAAATGCTGATGAGTGGAGATGGAAGAAAACAAATGCTGGCCTTGAGTCTGTATTTATTGTACCCCCTGCTCCCCCTGCTTTGTTGAAGCTTGTAACCTGCAAGTGCCCAGAGAACTGCAACTGAAATTTTGGGTGCAAGAAGGCAGGGCTTTGTTGTTCTAACATGTGCCTCAACTGCGAGGGGAACTTCAACAACATCGCAGTGGTGAGTCAAGACGAGGAAGACGAGTTTACCTTGAAACCGAACTGTAGCTGCATTGCCCACCCACTGAATCCGTAGGAACAAGCTATGCCACAAGGAATGAAATATTTACCATTAAGAAAACATTTATTCTATAATATTGGTAGTAATAAAAAGCCCCACTAATTCCATACGTCTTTATTACGCCGTAATTCTCGTTTTTTTTCCCTTTTCTTTTAATAAGCACTTTTTTGCTTTTAACCACCATTTTTGTGGTACTCTCACGGATAAACTATTGATCAGAAAAAAACTTTTAATACATAAAATGTAGGAAATTTTATCCTCTTTAATTCATATACTTTCGTCTTTCATGTAAAATGCACATTTTTGGAGTTATTAAAATAAATAAATAAATAAATAAATAAAACATAGACAAGTCCGCTTTTATGCGTTTTTTGTAAAAATAACGTATTTCCCGGAAAATTTTTTGTTGGAAAATCTGTTATTTGTGTTCAGCGACCTAAAAAACATAAAGGTACCAAATATCAAAACTTTACCAAAAGTTTATTTAATTTGTCCTTTTTGAGCACTTAATGCTGGGCTATATGTTTTGTTTTTGCCCCTAAAATAATTATAATAAAAATCCAAATCACGTGACTGAGAACGGATTTTAGAGCTTCCATACACAAATCACGCTTCGTTTCTAAATATTATTTTTGCGCCATCTGTCGGTAATTAATATAAATAAAGAAATTTTCTTTTGAAATTATATTTTGTTATGCATGTTATGAATTCTGAAGACATTGCAAATAAAATGAATATTTCTTATAAAACGTAATTAGAATATAAGGGATATATTATACCGTGTACTACATATAATATTTATATCAATGCAAATAAAATTTTGTATTTTAACATACTAGAAACTTTGTAGTGAAAATAAATTTGTAATGCTACTTATGTCTATTGTTTTATTAGATTTATTTCTTGTTATATCTCCTATTTTAAAATATTCACAAAGTAAAACCATTGACTATTCTACAGACTGGAACTTAGTAGAGAAGCTACTTCAACAAATAAGGGATAAAAGGAGTGATAAACACTTTCACGCTCTGTATTCCAAAACAAAATATTATACAAGTATAGTTAATAGCAACTTAGAAGATAACAGTATTGATGTTGAAGTAGAATTAGATTTCAAGGAAAAAAGAACTTAAACGAAAAAGGTACTGGCTGGTGAAAAATCAATAGACGAGGCTCCTGGAATCTCAACTTGCTCAAAACTATAAATTGGTCTTTTTCAGTGTTTTAGATTGTGCCAGGGCAAGTATTGAAGAAAGATTTAGTCCAAACAAAGAAATTTCAGTAGATTGTTCCTGGTTAGACCCAAAGAAATTTAATGAAATTGTAATGCTTGATAGTTTTCCTGCGGAAGTCCTTTGTAGCATTTCTAATCTTTGTAAAGTTGAAAGAAGTCAGTTATAGATAGAGCTGAAAGAGTTTGCAGATCAGTATGAAAGCTTTACAATGACTGAAAAAACTATCATTAAAAGAAAATAAGACAATCTGAATGGAGCTGAAGAAATCTGTGAGTATGACGATGTAGAATCTGAATTTGAAAAAGACAAAAATCTTTATGGTTACTGCTCTGACAAGAAACAATGTTTTCTGTGTTTATCATGCGCTTTTTCTGTTGTTTTTGAACTCTCAGAATCTGGAATGTTTACCAACCTGTATATAGCTTACAAGTTTGTACACCTGTGAAAGGATGTTTTCTAAACTTAAAATAGTTAAGAATTGACTTAGATCTACTTTAAACCAATACCTTATTTCTAATCTTCTTTTAATGAATGTAGAAAGATTTTTTTTTTATAACTTGGATAAAAATGCTATTATAGATGAACTGACCGAAAAGGCGTTTGGTTAGTAAACAGCTGTCCACAATCACATGAACTTTCTTAGTTCGCTGTATCTGTACCAAGGTATTGTAGAACCATTTTTCTTTTTGTTATAAAGCCTATTTTACAATTTGTAACGAATTAAAATTAAAGAAGACATTGTTTTTTTCTTCAATATGCTTTTTTTTATTACCGTTGTGTCCCTTTTTAATATTTACTTAGGTATTACAGAAGGATTTAGATTATTAGAGCTTCAACTTCTGTTATTTGGTTGCCTAAAACTAAAAGTATTTCTCACTCTCATTTTTAAGTAATAAACAACTTGTAATTAATTAGTATACTTACGTTTTTCTAGCATGGAACTAGTTTAGGTACGGTATATAAAAATAATATAAATATTTATTGTGAAAGTAAACAAACTGCATCAGAGAAAGCTTGCTTTTTAACCCGACTATTTTCCAAGTGACAAAGTAGCTAAATGTGGTTTTTAGGCATGTAAACCTAATTTTCAAAAAGAAAATATTCTAATATTCTATGTCTTCTAAATTTCCCGGTAAGGGGCCCCTTTTCAGTCTCTAGCCGAGGGCCCCCAAAGGAGCCAGTCCGGGCCTGCCCAGAGTTTCAGTTTAAAACTTTCTATTCGGAAGAAATGATGCCGAAAAATTAAAAGAAGTATACTTGATGCTCGTCGCGAAGGTGTTAATCCATTCCATAAAATCATTTTTATAATTATAGTACAAATTTCAAATTTCATTTACTGGAGAAAAAAATCATTTTTGCATAAAATATCCTTTATTTTCATATAAAATTCAGAAAAAAATCTTCTAATTAGCTTTTTAGACTATTTTAATTTGTAAGAATGTGACATGGTTATTTTAAATTGTTTGAAATTTTCTAAAAGTGAAAATGAAATTAGAGATGGATTCCGCATCAGGCTGCAAAAGTCATCTCAAATTCTGTTGAAATTTGTATAAGAGCTGAAAATTAAAGCAATAAAATAATAATGATAATGATAATAATAATAATAATAATAATAATAATAATAATAATAATAATAACAATAATAATAATAATAATAAAATTATTTGGAAAATATTTTATAATGTTTTAGGACACTTTAAAATTTACTCACTAGCATTGCTCTTTTTTTTCATTTCTTTTTTAACTATATTATTTTACTTTCTGCCAAAAATATACCTACTATTTTTTTTAATAAATTTATTTTATAAAAATATAATAAGCTAATTAATAATAAAAATAGAATAATAACAGAGAAATAAAACTAAACAATATATAATTAATTAATTAATAGAATCTATACAATAGAAATATCAGTAATATTTATATTAAAATTATTAATAATAATCATCCTTAAATAAAAATAAATATGAAAAATATTTTAAATATTGATTTTTAAATACATTTTTTAATACTTTAAATTTTTTTATAAAGAATTTTAACAATATTAGGGATAAGTTAATCATTAGTAAAAAAAAAAAAAAATACAAACTATTAGTAAAAAATATTAATAAAATAAAATAAAAAATAAGTAATAAGTAAATTAAAAAATAATAAGTAAATTAAAAAAAAATTATAAATATAATTCAAAAATAAATTAAATTAAATGTTATTATTTATTTAAGCTTAATGATTTTCAGAAACAAAATATTCAAAGTCTAACTAACACGCCTGTCTAATCTTTCAGTAAGTAAGGCGCACTTCAGTTGGTGGCAAACAGTAAAGGGCGCCATTATTCATATGATTGGAAACGTGCAACAATAATATCTCAATAATAAATCTGCAGATCAGGAGTCTCAACACCAGCTCTACAAGTCATTGTTCATTAATCTCACTGTGCATAGTATTTAATAACCTAGAATTCGCGATTTAATTTTTTAAAGTTCTATTTATATATTTATAAGCATATGTGTTTTCTCAAATCTTCTGGAAATTTTAGAAATGTCACATTAAACACGGTTTTAAATAATATTCTGATGAACTGCTTATTCTTGTATTTTAAAAATAATGAAAAGTATACATTTCTTCAGGGGCCTCTGTCCCTCTGAGTCCCTCGTTTGACACTTTAATTTTTTAAAATCTCAATTTGCACTAATTGTGCTATTTTCAGGATTCGATTATATGTAGGGATGCGTTTTCTACTGTAATTTAATTAGATAATTATTTCCTTGTATAGGATATTTTATCCTATCCTTCAAAGAATACTTACTTTTCAACCACAAAACATCAAGCACCTGCTACAAATCATCGTGTGACAAATATACAATGCAAACTCTTCTTACGAGATTTACATCTACTTTACACATCTAACGTTCTTATAATTTTTATTCGGAAAAATCGTTTAGGTGATCATTTTATCGTAGTTAAAAGAGCGCTTTTGTCCGAATAAATCCTCATCTATTTCAATAGAAAAAGCATACTGAAATCATCCAAAAATAAAATATTTTGCTAATAAAATATTGCGTCAAAATATTACAATTTACTTGCATTTTCTTTTTTATATATAGTTGCTAGGCAACGATTAAATAAACGATAAAAAAATAAAAAATAAAAATGAGGAAGTAGAATGTTTTAACCATTTCTCAAAAAGTTAAACAATTAATTTCGATTTTCTGATAAATGTGTTGGCAAATTTTCAAAGCGATCGAATTAATTTAAGATCTCCATATAAAAAATTTAGCATCGAAAATTTAACAAATCAATTATTAAAATGTGCCTTTTTTTTTTCTTCCCCCAATGAATAATGAAATTTTAAAATCTTCTGAATTCATGTAGAAAAGCATTATGACATCAAAAGAAAAGTTCTATACTTTTCGAACGAAACAACCAAATTTAACCAAAAGCTAATACACCTAATTCCGGGTACCTCTGCGGCAGTTATCGCTGATCAGACAGACAGCCAGACTAACAAACAAACAGAAACCAGAAACTTTTGGGATCTCCACTCTCCACCGTAAGTCTCAAATGGCGTTTCGGCAACTATACTAGTAGTAGGGATACATATATACTTAGTAAATCTACAGATCAGAGGCCTCAACGTCAGCTTTAAAAATCATTGTTCATTAATCTCACTCATTTTTAACATTATCTGCATAATATTTTATACCCTAAAATTCAATCTTTTTAAGTTATTTATACATTTATAAGAATATAAAATTTATCGAAAGTTCCGGAAATTTTAGAAGTATCGCATTAAACACAATGTTATGCAATGATTAGGATAAACTACTTATTACTGCACTCAGAAAAAGAAACTGATTAAAACTACAAAACACATTTTTTGAGTACATTTTGTTGTTTTAGCAAAATTGGAGTAAAATTGCACCATTTTACTTCAATTAACAAAACATTTTGCTGACGATACACAAAATTTTTTTGGAATTGCAAAAAAAAAAAAAATTTTTGTTGATTCAAACAAAATTTTTATTGACCCATATTTAAACAAAAATTTTGATTAAATATAGGTCAATGGAAATTTTGTTTGAATCAACAAAAAAAATTTTTTTGTTAAAAACCACTTTTTTTTGCAATTTCAAAAAAAAATTTTGTATCGTCAGCAAAAATGTTTTGTTAATTGAAGTAAAATGGTTCAATTTTACTCCAATTTTGCTAAAACAACCAAAATGTACTCAACAAAATTGTTTTGTAGTTTTAATCAATTCCTTTTTCTGAGTGTGTCTTTTTTCAGAATAACAATACATTATTTCAAAGGGGCTCTGCTCACCTTGAACCCCCCGTTGTTGATTGTGTATATGTCTGAATGTGTTTACTATTTTAATTTCATTAGAATAACCATCTCTTTGTACAAGAGATTTTATTCTATCCTTAAAAGAATACTTATATTTCAACTACTAAACATCATCTGAATAAAATTTCGTGTAAAAAATATACTTATACAAATGTAAATTCATCTTATGTGACCTATATTTAATTTACGCATTCAACGTTTTTATTATTTTCATTTGGAAAACCAGGGCTGCACAAAATAATTCGACTACTTTTTTGACTATGAAAGGCAATTGCTAAAACTGGACTTTTAATTGTTTTACATGTTTCCCAAACTGTTTACTTACATATCTTCTTTCGCCTAATTTAACGGTGATGTTTGTTTCAGTTTTCTGGATATTTCTATAAGTGTTTCATGATCTATGCATGCCGCATGATTTTTCGTTCTTGTTAGCATATTAAAGTTTATTTGTAATAATACAAAGTGATTTTTTTAATGTATTTTTTAAGCATGCTATAAAGCCTATAAATAGAATGTAACATCTTAAAAGAAAAAAAAACTCGAGGATTTATGTAAAGTAACGAAGACTTTTATACACTGCAACGACAACAAGTTTGCATTAAATAAATGAATAGAGGCTATAGGAAATATATAAGAGCCTTCGATTTGTGACAATTAAATTTTGATCGGTTTCCTCTATCTACCAGTAAATGGAAAGAAAGCAAATTTAAGAATATCCTAAAGGGAAAGTTTAGTGCATAGATGTGCAAAAATTTCGAAATCCCTTTTCTAGGAAATTTCGACAATCACTCGAGAAAAGAAAAGAACGATCACAAAAGCTGCTAATTAGTGAAAATATCGTTGAATTGCTTTTTTCAAATAACTGATTTCCCGTGGGACGTCTGTAGCTGCTTGAAGTTTCAAAAATGAAATCATTATTCCAATTAGATAGAAACTTAAAAAAAAAAAAAAAAAAAAAATCGAAAATTGTTCTAAAATGGAAAATATTTAAAAAAAAAAAAAAAGAAAAAAAGAAAAAGAAAAAAAAAAAAAAGTTTTCGTCGTGAAATAAAACAACTTTATATTTTGAATTTAAAAATATTTCAGATTTATTATTATTATTATTATTATTATATTTGAAATGAAATAAAACTTTATTATATTTTGTATTTAAAAAATATTTTAGATTTATTACTATTAAGTGACAACAATGCTTGTAGTAACTTTCGAAAGAAAATATTTTTTATTAATAATTTTCTTAATTAAAATTTAATAGCAAAATAAAATTTTTATAGAAATGTTTTAAAATGAAACATTTGTTAATACATAATCAGTGACATAACCTTTCTGACAATATAAACACATAACGCTAACAAGTAAAATATTTAAAAGCATATAACTGAAATTATAATAAGCTCTATGTGTGTCTGATTATAATATGATTATTTAACCTTTTGTTTTTTTTCCCAAATTATTTAAATATTATCGATAATATCGTTGTTCTGTTAGGCATGCGTTTGGGCTAAGTGCCAAAATATTTTGCTTTATCTTCTATAATGATATTTAATATGTGCTGAACTTTTTAATCAGTTTTTGACCCTGTACTGTTTTTAATCAATATTTTGTTATTTTAAGTTAAGGGGACTATATATATAGCAGTGTTTTTTATAATACCTTTCAGACATATTATTAAATAATTTATAAAGGAATTAAATGGTTTTATGAAGAAAAATAATTTAAACAAGAAAAAATGCAGTTACTGTGGTAAAATTTATTTATTTACTTTTCTGTAAGTAAATTTTAAAATCCCACTTCTACAATTTTGAACTTTTGATACTTTTTTTTTCCTTTTCTTTCTTTCTTTCTGTTTTTTCTTCTTTTTTTTCTTCATCTTTTTCTTAGAAGTGTGTTTTATAACGCTAGTGATCGGATTTACAAAAAGATAATTAGTTTAAGAAAAAATAAATAAAATGTCATGACATATGTAAAAAATACAGTAAAAAGGATTATTTACTTACATTTTTATTATTTTTTTTTAAATAAACTATTTATATTGCTGGAAATCCGATCCTAATTTTGTGAAATAGACCTTAAGGATCGTTCAAAAAAAAAGAAAAAGAAAAAGAAAAAGAAAAGAAAGAAAAAAGAAAAGAAAAGAAAGAAAAAAGAAAAGGAAGAAGGAAGAAAAGAAAGAAAGAAAAAAGAAAAGGAAGAAGGAAGAAAAGAAAGAAAGAAAAAAGAAAAAAAAAGAAAGAAAAAATAGCAAATCAATTGAAAGTATGTGTTGAAGTTTTGACATTTTGATTGAAAAAAATGAAGAAAAATGAATTTAAAGATTGGAACTCTAATACATTTAAAGCAGTGGTCCCCAATTTGATTTTTAAGGAGGTGCAATTCAAGATTTCTTATTAATTAATTCTCCTGTCTGTTTATTTTTGCCTTCTTTCTTTCCTTTTTTTTTTTAAAGTAATGTTGTAGACTAAGAGTGATACATATTTTTAAAATAAAATAAAAGAATCAGTTTTTAAAAGTTTCCATACAAAATGTCAAATTACACCAACACCGGAATAGTTATACGGAAAAACTCTTTTAATATTTTAAAGACCATTTTATATTTAGAAATTTTTATAATTTCTCTGACTACAATTATATTTTATAACTTTGGTACAACTTTTTGTACTAGTAATTATTGAATGAGGCATGTATTTCTATTCGTTCTGCAATGTATCACATAAAGAAAATGTTTATAATTATTTAAGGCTATTTCTATATAAACTGATTGTCTTGAACATATTTGATATAAAAGTATTAGAAAAATCTAAAAGAGGCATTATCAAACTTTTAAAATTAATAAATTGCCAAACAGGCATCACAGAATGAAATGGGTGAATAGTTGGTAAACCCTCGTGCAAGTTTCATTCATTGTATAGAAATACATTATGACATATGCATAGTTATCCACCTTTCGTTTTTTTTTTTAAAGCCAAGTAAATATATTTCAACCAGATATTTTTTTCTTTTTTTTTTTTTTTTTGTGAATAAAAAGATGTAATTACTACATTAGTAGGAGAGTAACATTTTATTTAAATAATTTCTGGTTGAAGGTATTTTTAAAAGAATGAAAGTTTTGTAGTCATTCATATCCATTTTAAATCCATCCATTTAAAATCAGTTTAAATACGGTGGTGAAATGACGATATCGAGGAAGGGAAAGTCCGCTAACAGAGAAATGTATTATGGTGGGATAGAAAAATGACTAACGTAAAATTGATAAAAATGAGATTCAAGAAATACTACTTGTGTAAAGAGAGACTATAGTCTCCAAAAAGTTTCCATTTGTTCTTAGGATTTACTTAGGGATGTCTAAATATATTTTCAGCAAAAATTGAAAATTTTATATTTTCGTCATTTTTTGCAAAGTTAAAGGTAACTAGTCCCTTTAACGAAAGAATAATTTAAAAATAAAAAGTATATTTATTTAAATATGTGTTCATATCATCATATACGTATTCTAAAGAACTGAAGATTTTACTTTCCGCAACGATGTAGGAAGCGAGCCCCGAATGAACCCAGCCCTTCCTTACCTCTTTAGCTTGATCGGTTCGTGGTAGTTACAGTTACCACTAGTTACGGTTTAGTTATTATTTGTTTACAATAGTTACGGTTGTAGTTGGCAATCTAAAAAAATAAAAAAGCATGTCCCGAAAGGTTTCGATAAGACTATTGAGAGGACTGTAAAAGTCTTTCCTGCCCCCTCCCCACAGGCAGAGTTCCTGATTTTCCTCCACGATCGTGAATATCGCTACAAAGTCTGTATAGAGAAGATAAGGTTATTCTAGAAATTCTGAGATCTGTATGTTGTGGAGATAAACAGGCACCGAGGATAGACTATTATGGGGCCTCAATAATTTGAATGAAACACAGTAGCAAGTTTTTTGGTTTTTAATTTTAATTTATTTATTTAGTCTTAGCCCACCTGTAAAGAGTTAGCACAAAGCTTCAACCTCTATAACTCCTTCTTCTTCATGGGCCTACTTTTGTTTCACATAAAACACTTATGAATAATTATAGCTATGTTATTGCCTCCCCCATACCCCCACACACGCACATGCTCAAACAGCCATGGCTATACATGAGTAGAGGGAAAAAGACAGTTCTGCGGCATGAGGATCAATGATGTGGTGGAGGTGGAGGGAGTGAGTCCGACCCTCGGAGGATCAATGATGTGGTGGAGGAGGGAGTGAAATCATACTATAGTATGATGTGAAAAGAACACATTAAAAAACGAAGGGGTCTTAAGGGTGTACTATAGGAGGAGGGTATAAATGTGAGGGGGCTAACATTTTTTGAGGGGGCTTAATTTTTTTAGGATCAAATTGAAATGTTAGATTGAAGTCTGCTATAGAATGGGGGTATTTTTGAAGAGGCGGCTAACTTTTTTGAAGGGGGGCTTATTTTTGAGGGGGGCTTAATTTTTTTTTTTTTTTTTCTTTTTTAAATTTTAGAATTGACTTTCAGTTTGAAGGCGAAACGGAGATCAATTTTTTTTGTGGCGCCCTCTATCGGAAGGGAATGTAATAACGAATATTTAAAATAGGTTTTCTTGAAAAGATTTCACTGAGGTTTGAACCTGCAAAATAGCTTCTTGACTTGATAATTTGTGGTAGGTTTAACTGATCAAGCCAAGAAGCTATATATGAATGTCGAGATTTCAAGTGTTTAAAGAGAGGTATCGTGAGAGTGACGTATCATGTGTTAAAATGACTTGAGAAAGGAAGTGATTAGCGTCGTGTGTCTGTATATAACGGTATGCATTGTGTTTTCGCTCATTTATATGCTTACCGGAAGTGAAAAGTTTAAGGTTTATTTTATACTGAATTTAAATGAAACCGGAAATTTATCTTTTTCGATATGATTGGATTGAATATTAACATATTTATTTTAAAATGTATAGTGGAAGCAATGGTAAAAAGAAGACATCTTTAGGGGTAATTACTGTTTTTATTGTGTTTGTGTAGAAAACATAGGAAAGAGGTATAGTTAAAAAACAAATTCAATTTTATTAATAATTTTCCCAATGCAATACATGTGGACCCACTTTTCGTTTTTTAGTGGGTTTTGACAAATCTAATACAGAATCTTGTTTAATGTTTGTTGACAAATATTTATTTTTAATAAAATTTCGCGGGACATTCATTTCGTTTAATGTTTCTAATAATTCGTTCTGTGCCTTGATCGGTTTTCTTTTATTTACAGAAAACAAAAGATTAAATAAATCTGCCAAGTTTGATTCGGGGATAGGTTTTCCTTCGAAACTTACAGTCAAATTTTTATCCTATCGAAATTTTCTTGGATGTGCCATGACAAACTGAACTAATGCTTTGATAATTTAGGATAGCTTTATCTGGATATCATGGTGGTTAGATTATTGATATTTGTGTTTGGAATAACGTGATTTTTAATTTTGCCTGTTCAGTTTCAATTATATTGTGAAATGAGGGTTTATTTTTGAAAGATAATGTTAACTTTTTGTGATTATCTTGTAACAGACTGCCTTCATTAAAAGTGTATTTTAGAATTGTAAACTACAATTTTGAAATTTTCGCCTGTTTGGAAAAAAAGCACAGGGAAAAAAAATAAAAGTATTAAAAAAATAATAACAACAACTGTTCAAAAATATAATAACAACTAAACAAATGATCAAAAATAATAAAAAATGTTCAAATAATAATAACAACTGTTCAAAAATAATAAAAACTATTTAAAAAATAATAACAACTGTTAAACGATTGACTTTATACAACCAACATTTAAAAAAAAGATAATCGAATCTAGTTTTTTCTAACATGACTTATTTGAAATATTCACTTTTTCTAGTTAGATTTATAACACGTAAGTGATTCGATCAGTAAAATATTATTTATAAAAGCACTAAATACGAGATTAATAAGAATTTTTAACTTACAAACATATGAACTTCTGATACACAAGTGATTCGACCAGTAAAATATTATTTAGAAAAGCATTTTTGACTTACAATTGTACGAACTTCTGATATGTAACCCTTTCTGAATCAATGTGTAAGAATTAACTGACTATTGAACTTATAACAGAGTATGATAAAATAATCACGTGACTTTTTTAAACCAATAAAATGTTATTATTTTCAAACAAGCGCCCTCTATCATTTTATGAACTTCCAAGAAACGAGTTAATATGATTATATTGTTTCCTGTTACCGCTGTGAAAGGTTGTGTTTTCCGTTTTAAGTTAGTTTACATTTAAGTGATTACGGAACGAGTCATGGATTCTGCTTTGTTAAGTGCTAATGATATGTCTAACGTGAAGAGTGAACCCTCATCACCAGGATTAAATGACCATGACATGGAATTTTTAATACAGCCTAAAGAAGAACCCGTTTCGAATTGTGAAGTGAAACCCACCTCATCAGGATTAAAGAAACAGAAGTTGCCCTTTGTGTGTTCTACTTGCGACAAAGCTTTTCCCCGAAAGGTTAACTTAACGTTTCACATGAAATGTCATCTGGAGAAAATACCTCTTGTGTGTATAATTTGTGAAAAAACATTTGCTAGAAAGTATCATTTATTAAATCATATGAAGATTCATTCAAAGACCCCTGTGATTCATAATTGTAATGTATGTGGCGAAGTATTTTCACAAAAGAGTGATTTATTAAAGCATGGGAAAATTCATAATACTTCCAAGCCAAATCAAAGGAAAAGTAGACAGTCACCCAGTCACTGTAAATGCGACGACTGTTTTGAAACATTTAATAATAGATCTGACTTAGTGAAACATAGAAAAATTCATCTTTCACCTAAAGAACTTAACCCGTCTGATCAACTTTCCTTGGGAAACAGTTCGAAATATGAAATTTCAGACATCACTCAGTTTAGTAAAATATTTAAGTTTTTCGATGTTTTTACTCCTGCTCATTGGAATTTAGGTGAGGAAATGATTGTTGAAGTACAAATGAATAAGAACTATGAGCTTTATGTTCACATACAGAAATACGAAGAATTTGAAAAGAACGGTCATGAACTTACCCCCACAAATGAAGGCATTACATTATCATGTGCAACATTCGACAAATTTGAATCGAGATTGGATAAATTTAATTTTGTTTCTGAAAAAGATACATTCGTATGTAATAATGACTTACTAATCGCTTATGTAAATAAGGAATCATGCATACTGCAAACATTATTCAAATCGAAAAAGTTTGGGTTTTGTTTGAAGTCGGATTTTTTACTGCTTACAAAAGATCAATATTTGAAACTAGTGAAAAATGGCTTTAAAATTACAAAATGTCTCATTGAGACGCTTTTAACCAAGCTTATTCCTGTTTCGATTTTAGAAAACTTAAACAAATGTAAATGTACCCACCTCACAATAGAAGAGACTTTGAACTATTTCTTAAAATGTTTCGATGACGAGTTAAAGTCATCCGTTTCTCGCGTGTTTGATTGCTATCGATGTTCAATCGGAGAACCAATTAATGTGAAACACGAGTGTGATAGTTATAAATTGCGTAGAAAGTATAATTGGTGTAGCGACAGTGCACTGCTAAATTTCAACGTGACTGAATTTGTAAATAACATATTCAAGAAATGTTCATGTAATTATACTCATTTATTTTTTGAAACTATGAATATGGACTTTTATAATAACCATTTAGACAATGTATTTGTAAATTAACATAGAAATGTATTTATTTAATAAATATTCGTTTTTATATCACATATCTGTTTTTATTTCACATGTCTATTTATTTTTTTATTTATTTATGAAATCAATCTTTGAAGTTTCATTTTCTAGAAAAAAAAAATGGACGTATATTTATGAGTAGGCAAAATTTTTTTAATTGTAGTATTTAAAGTTAACACTTTTTGGTTAAATGAAATCTCTTTTTAAGAAAAATTTATTATTTTTATTTGAATAGATATTAAACTTATTTATTGATAAGAAAGTTTAATTTTCTCTCACCTTTTAAACAATGACATTGCATGTTTTGATAATTTCCATCCCACAGTTAACATTACAGTATTTAACATAGTTAAGAAAATGTTTAACTTAAACCGTCACTGTATTTATTATAGATAAGTAAACATTTTATCTTTAACCTAAATGTAATTTAAATGATTAACTCTAACTGTGACTGCTTTTAATCTAGATAAGTAAATGTTTCCAGGAAACACAATCAGTTTACTGTAGACTTTTATCGAGATTACACCAGTTAGTGGAATGCTGATTAAAAATATTTTATGACATTAATATGCAGAAAAGATCTCACGAAGAAGTACTTTCACCTTCAAAACGTCTACGTTTAGAAAAAACCATGGAAAATTTAAATACCTATGAGAAGGAGTTAAAAGACCCAAGATTAAAACTTTCTAAAATGGGTAATAACTGTGTAACTACTGAGGACTTACAAGATGTGAAACCCGAGATCGCTATGAATTTTTCAAACTTTGCCTATGGGAATGATACAACATCTTTCGAGAATCCCGGTCGAATGCCAAATTCTGCCACGGACTATTTGAATACATTTTTCGAAGACATGAATTTTGAAAATTTAGATTGTTCTACTACCTTAGCGTTTCAAGAACCTACAAATAATATTTTACAGACTACTGTTAAACGCGAGGTCAACGAGCTACAAGCAAGCAACCTTTCGCAAACAAGTGGTGAATTACAAACCACCATCTCACCTGCAAATGACATTAAAAGTGATAAATTATGCAATTCCTATGTGTTTCACAAAGAACTAAGTGACTGTTTCTATTTAACTTTGAAGTTAAGAACTAAACAATATTATATACTTATACGAGAATTTAAACGCAATGTATCTACTAATGAAGAAATCCCGACAAACCGAGTGGTTAATATGGATATTCCTAGCTGGTTTGAGTTTCAATATAAACTTATTGCATTTAATTTAAGATACAAAAGCACGTCCTTTGTTTCTAATAACATGATTTTAGTGTTAAATCAAAATTCTACAATGCGAATTAAAAATTTAAAGAATCATTCTTATATTGACTTAAACGAACATCAACTAGAAAAATTAAAAGAAAGTACCTCTCATTTAAATAGTGCACTTTTACAACATATGTATACAAAACTTTTACCATCTCTTATTAAAAAGAAATGTATGGTGAGTAATATATCTACAGAAAATGATGAGGTGTTAAAGTATAAACTTAACACATGTATCGAGAATAATATGTTATCAATACTTAATCAATTGTATGAATGCCATGCATGTGCACTACGACATTCGAGCAAAAGCCTTCACTCCTGTTTCACATTTAATAATAAGGAAAAATTTAATCAATTAGGGGAAGCTTTGTTAATGCTCGTAGATTTTGATTATGTAACTTCAACGTTTCTAAACGGAGTTTATAATGTTAGTGAGCACTTTTTATGTAAGATTAATGAACAAACTATTTGTAATGAATTATTTAAGACCTGAAAATAAAATGTTTTTGATTAAGTTCTGTGTGTTTATTTTTGCAAAGTGTCTATGAGTGAATTTATTAGTTTATAATTTAGTAGAAATTTTAAGTGAAGTGATGTAATCCAATTAAAAAATAAATTAATCTATAACAAAAATTAATTGTAATAAAAATATTCACATTAAAAAAAAAAAAAAAAGGTTAAAAAAATTAGAAGTTAATGAAATTAAAACTTATTAAAATTAAAAGTTAACAACAAAAAATAAATAATAAAATAAAATAAAGATTAACAAAAATATAGTTTTAAAATAAAAGTAAACAAAAAAAGTCATAAAGTAAAAGTTAACAAACAGTTAAAAGTTAATAAAATATTTAAAAAAGCAAAAGAATGTATGTGTTATGAAGAGAGGGGTTTCCTTATGGAAGTAACTTACAAAATGTATGTGTATGTATTTATTAGTTTTTCATTTAGTAGAACTTTTAAGTGAACAGTTAGCATTTATGTTTTTATATAACTTAACACAAAATAAAATTTTTAACTATTGCAAAAAGATTCAACTATTGAATGGAAATATGCATATTAGTAAAACAATCACAAGTTAATAAAATGAAAGATTTTAAATTTCATACAATTTAACAAATATATATATACGAAACACATTACGGATTTAAATATTATAAGAAATGTTTGATTGAAATTTTTAAGACAGATTTAATTCTTGGTTCTGCCATATATAGTTCGAACTTATTTTAGAAGATAGTTTTCAATAGTCTTGTGGTTCGAACTTGACAAAATGAAATCAAGAAACAATGAATTGTATGTTATTTTAATCATTATGTCATGACTTCATACTTCTGAAAGTGTATTTAAAGGTTTCTCTAGCTTTATTCAATGTTATTAAGCGTTTGTGAAACCGAAAATTAATGAAAAAACAGATCGCCTTCTACCAATTACGCTAAGAATGTTTTATTCAATTATTATAAATAATAAAACCTTTTAGAATATTACTTATTTTAAATTCAAAATAATAAAAATTTAAAGTTAACAAAATAAATAATTCCTCTGTTCATTATAAATAAATAAAAGTTTACAAAATTAAAATTTCAAAATTAAAACTTTATAAAAATTATAAGTTAACAAAAAATTAAATAAAATAAAATTTTAAAATAAAAATTATGAAAAGTAAAGTTTATAAAAATTAAAAGTTTTTAAAATTTTTAAGTTATGTTTAAAAATCTTCAAATTAATCAAAATTGACTTTTAGTTTTATGTTAATGTAAGTTTCAATGTTTTAAATATCGAGCTAACTGTTTATCCCCATAATCATTTGTTTACCCATCTTCCAACCAACCAACTGGTTGCCTAGCCAACCATATACTTTGTATCTACACATGCGCAGAAAAAAAAACACTAACTTGAGTTTTACTTTAAACCTTTGCTAGATTAGATATATTATACAAGTCGAATATCTTCCATACTTAGAAAATTTATAATTTTCAACTATTCGTCCCTATTTATCTTAAAACATTAACAAATAAATATAATTTATATACTTACAAAAACAGGATAACTTAAAAAGGGGTCCATACATTTCAGCTTGCTAAAGTCAAGTGTCTGGTTTATAACAGAATGAGGTTAAACTATCAGTTTACTTCCTTATCACTCACGTGATCAAGACCTTATCAGTTACATGTTCAGGCCGATAACAGCTAAAAACAGCGTGTTGGTCATTTTAACTTCTGACTTCGCATACTGTGGTTCGGTAAGTTTTCTTGTCTAACATTTCTTTCTTTTTAAGAAATAAACTAATCGGAAAAATTTCTTTTCATACCCCCTTACTTTTAAATCACAATGTTAAAAGACTAAATTTTATTATCTTAAATTATTCTTTTAAATGTCAAACAAAAGATCTTACAATATATTTGCAAATAAGTTCTTATAAAACGGTTTTAATTAGTTAAAGGATGAACATTGTTATTTTAACTATCTATTATTTTGAAAGCGAAAAAGATTAATTCACATGAAAATTAAACTTACCTTATTTATAAGCTGGGTAAGCAGGGTCTGGCTTTTGTGACGACTTGTAGAGATTTGAAAGATAGTACAAACGTATATCAGTTAATCTCACGTGATATGATGACGTTACTAAGTGACGTCATCCACCACAGGTTAATCACGTGACTACGCGACCATAACCTTCACATTACTAGTGATGTTTAGATCACGTAGCTAATTGTAATTATCGTAAAATATACTTATAATATATTTATAAAAATATATTCATAAATTAATAACTAATTTATTTGCGTATTATTTTGAAAAGCATAGCATTTTAAAATAATAAATTAATTAATTATTAATTTATGAATATATTTTTATAAATATATTATAAGTATATTTTACGATAATTACAATTAGCTACGTGATCTAAACATCACTAGTAATGTGAAGGTTATGGTCGCGTAGTCACGTGATTAACCTGTGGTGGATGACGTCACTTAGTAACGTCATCATATCACGTGAGATTAACTGATATACGTTTGTACTATCTTTCAAATCTCTACAAGTCGTCACAAAAGCCAGACCCTGCTTACCCAGCTTATAAATAAGGTAAGTTTAATTTTCATGTGAATTAATCTTTTTCGCTTTCAAAATAATAGATAGTTAAAATAACAATGTTCATCCTTTAACTAATTAAAACCGTTTTATAAGAACTTATTTGCAAATATATTGTAAGATCTTTTGTTTGACATTTAAAAGAATAATTTAAGATAATAAAATTTAGTCTTTTAACATTGTGATTTAAAAGTAAGGGGGTATGAAAAGAAATTTTTCCGATTAGTTTATTTCTTAAAAAGAAAGAAATGTTAGACAAGAAAACTTACCGAACCACAGTATGCGAAGTCAGAAGTTAAAATGACCAACACGCTGTTTTTAGCTGTTATCGGCCTGAACATGTAACTGATAAGGTCTTGATCACGTGAGTGATAAGGAAGTAAACTGATAGTTTAACCTCATTCTGTTATAAACCAGACACTTGACTTTAGCAAGCTGAAATGTATGGACCCCTTTTTAAGTTATCCTGTTTTTGTAAGTATATAAATTATATTTATTTGTTAATGTTTTAAGATAAATAGGGACGAATAGTTGAAAATTATAAATTTTCTAAGTATGGAAGATATTCGACTTGTATAATATATCTAATCTAGCAAAGGTTTAAAGTAAAACTCAAGTTAGTGTTTTTTTTTCTGCGCATGTGTAGATACAAAGTATATGGTTGGCTAGGCAACCAGTTGGTTGGTTGGAAGATGGGTAAACAAATGATTATGGGGATAAACAGTTAGCTCGATATTTAAAACATTGAAACTTACATTAACATAAAACTAAAAGTCAATTTTGATTAATTTGAAGATTTTTAAACATAACTTAAAAATTTTAAAAACTTTTAATTTTTATAAACTTTACTTTTCATAATTTTTATTTTAAAATTTTATTTTATTTAATTTTTTGTTAACTTATAATTTTTATAAAGTTTTAATTTTGAAATTTTAATTTTGTAAACTTTTATTTATTTATAATGAACAGAGGAATTATTTATTTTGTTAACTTTAAATTTTTATTATTTTGAATTTAAAATAAGTAATATTCTAAAAGGTTTTATTATTTATAATAATTGAATAAAACATTCTTAGCGTAATTGGTAGAAGGCGATCTGTTTTTTCATTAATTTTCGGTTTCACAAACGCTTAATAACATTGAATAAAGCTAGAGAAACCTTTAAATACACTTTCAGAAGTATGAAGTCATGACATAATGATTAAAATAACATACAATTCATTGCTTCTTGATTTCATTTTGTCAAGTTCGAACCACAAGACTATTGAAAACTATCTTCTAAAATAAGTTCGAACTATATATGGCAGAACCAAGAATTAAATCTGTCTTAAAAATTTCAATCAAACATTTCTTATAATATTTAAATCCGTAATGTGTTTCGTATATATATATTTGTTAAATTGTATGAAATTTAAAATCTTTCATTTTATTAACTTGTGATTGTTTTACTAATATGCATATTTCCATTCAATAGTTGAATCTTTTTGCAATAGTTAAAAATTTTATTTTGTGTTAAGTTATATAAAAACATAAATGCTAACTGTTCACTTAAAAGTTCTACTAAATGAAAAACTAATAAATACATACACATACATTTTGTAAGTTACTTCCATAAGGAAACCCCTCTCTTCATAACACATACATTCTTTTGCTTTTTTAAATATTTTATTAACTTTTAACTGTTTGTTAACTTTTACTTTATGACTTTTTTTGTTTACTTTTATTTTAAAACTATATTTTTGTTAATCTTTATTTTATTTTATTATTTATTTTTTGTTGTTAACTTTTAATTTTAATAAGTTTTAATTTCATTAACTTCTAATTTTTTTAACCTTTTTTTTTTTAATGTGAATATTTTTATTACAATTAATTTTTGTTATAGATTAATTTATTTTTTAATTGGATTACATCACTTCACTTAAAATTTCTACTAAATTATAAACTAATAAATTCACTCATAGACACTTAGCAATAATAAACACACAGAACTTAATCAAAAACATTTTATTTTCAGGTCTTAAATAATTCATTACAAATAGTTTGTTCATTAATCTTACATAAAAAGTGCTCACTAACATTATAAACTCCGTTTAGAAACGTTGAAGTTACATAATCAAAATCTACGAGCATTAACAAAGCTTCCCCTAATTGATTAAATTTTTCCTTATTATTAAATGTGAAACAGGAGTGAAGGCTTTTGCTCGAATGTCGTAGTGCACATGCATGGCATTCATACAATTGATTAAGTATTGATAACATATTATTCTCGATACATGTGTTAAGTTTATACTTTAACACCTCATCATTTTCTGTAGATATATTACTCACCATACATTTCTTTTTAATAAGAGATGGTAAAAGTTTTGTATACATAAGTAGATAATAATTAGGGGTTCTGCATCAGCGCAGTTCGCGCAGTCGACCTCAAGGTTGAAGGAAGGTCATGGAGCCGGAAGTAGCAGGTGTGGACACCGGAAGTTGTGCGGGCTGTGAAGGTCACCGGAAGTCGCAGGTGTGGATAACAAACATGTTGAGACAGGAAACCGGAAGGGATTACGAGATAAGGACAGGATGAGACGTATTTTTTATGGGTTTTAATCAGATTCTTTCTTGATAGGGAAAATTTTTCTACACCAGATGTGCTGATGTCTCAAGGTTAGCGGAAGGGACAGGTGATGATAACAGACATGTTTATACAGGAAGTGATTCCATAAGTAAGGCCGGAAGGTAATTGGAGATAACGTTTGGATGTTCTACATCAGATGTGCTGACCACGCAAGGTCATAGGAAATGACAGATGTTGATAACACACAGGATGGAACAGGTATCTTTAGACAGGAAGTAATTCCGTAAGTAAGACCGGAAGGGATCAGGAAGTGAAATGTGATAAGACTTTCTGACTTTATAAAAGTTTAATATGAATTTTTTTTCTATAAAAAGGGTTTTAATTAGATTCTTTCTTGAGAGGGAAAAAAATTTAGTTTTTTTTAAATTTTATAAAAGTTTTTTTTTTTAAGTTTGTAAATAATAGATCTTAATGATATAATAGGTGCTTTGATGTAATACAAATTGTACCATAAAATGGAAATAATATTAGCACAATACCAACAGTGGTTTTAGTCAAGTAGAGTTGAGTTGTAGGAATCCTGCTATAAAAATAATATTAGCAAAATGTTGAATTTTTTTTTTCTTATTTAAACATTAACTTAAATGTGAATGAGATTAAAATAGATGTGAGGGCTAAATTTTTAGAGATTTAAGAAAATTCACTGTGAGTTATGTTAGGGTTGTTAAAGGAAAGGAGGTGATCGACTTTGACAGTATTTTTCTAAAAGTTTTCAGTGTGATAAGGGAGAGAGGGGGGAGGCTTAATTTTTTCGTACATGTGAGGGAAAAACGGTATCGCCCTCTATCGTTGGGAAAAGGAAGTGTGAAAAGAAAAATGAAGATTGAAAAGAAGGTTACCTTTGAGTTTCGAACCCGGGATCAAAATAGTCTCATGGTTTGATCATTGACGAGGGGTTTAATGATCAAGCCATGGGACTACATCGTTGAAAGGCGATGTAAGCTATTTGTGAAAAAGAAATTACCTGATCTTGGTCGTGTCTTAAGAATCATGTGACATTTTTCAAAAAATAAATGAAGCGTAGTTTGAATCGAGCTTGATATAGCTACATGAGAATGTTTATTAATGAAAAAAAAATTAATTCAAGTCTTTGAGACTAATCTTTCATAGGAAAAAAACGATTTGTTATACTTTCTGTTACATTATATCTTCCGTTTTTTAAGTTTACAAATTTGTGGAGTAGCTTAAATAATCGTTTTTATGCTAATTAAACAATATATTTTTTAATTATATGTTTTTTTTTGTAATTAACTTGTAATATAGCTTTTTTTTTCTTTTTTTTTTTTCTTAAAAGGATACTGTAGAATAACTTATGTCACAAATACTACATCCTTCTTTAGTTAAATATGTTTCACTTAAGACATGACAAAGTGTCTTAGAAACATTTCATTTTGGAGTTAAGTGATTAAAGAAGAAAAATATTATTTATAAAAACACAACACATAAGACCAGTGACTGAGAGGTTCTGGTTTTAAAGCTACTAGACGTTTGGGTTTAAACTTCTCTCGCGTTCGTCGACCTAACCGTTCGGAGTTTTCTTCGAACCTTGTCAATACGAGTTAGGAGCCCTTAGAATGACCCCTAGAGTGACCTATATCCCTAACGCAGATAATCGATTTTAACAAATAACCAACCATCCACAACACATAAGACATTTTAGATCATTTTAGATCATTCCATTTAGTTAATATGTGATTTAACGTGCAAAATATTATTCATAAAACATACAATAAGAGAATTTTAAAGAATTGTTTCTTTCAAATGAACAATTTTTAGTGACTATTTAACTTATTAAAGAGAGCGGGTATTTTGTTTAGAGTTATACGATTAAAATAAATTTTCAATAGATTTGACTTTATACAACCAACATTTTAAAAAAAAAAAAGGGAATGGAATCTAGTTTTTATAAAGTAACGTTTTTCAATTTTACAAATACTTCACACCCCGTCTTTTTCCCCCCCTCTTTTAGTAGACTTTACATACATAAGACATAAAAAGCGTTTTAGAATACATCATTTAGAAATTAAGTGGTTTGATAAATAAAATACTATTTATAAAAGCAATAGATACAAAAGTAATAAAGATTTTTACTTACAAATGTACGAACTTCTGATAGGTAAGACTTTCTAAATCATTGTGCAAGAATTAAGTGGTTATTGAACTTATAACATTATAGGATGAAATAATCATATGACGTATTTTTAAACCAATAAAATGTCAATATTTTTAAACCAATAAAATGACAATATTTTTAAACCAATAAAAAGTTAGTATTTTTTACACGAGCGCCCTCTATTACTATATAAATTTCAATGAAACGAGTTCATAACATTCTACTGTAACCTGGTATCGTTGTAATAGGTTGTATTTTTCGTTAAGTTAGTTTTCATTTAAGTTATTATGGAACAAGTTATGAATTCTTATGTTGGTGACGTAACCAACTTGGAGTGTCAACACTCATCACCAAAGTTAAATAATCAAGAGATGGATTCTACACTTTTATCCAAAGAAGGACTCGTTTCGAATTATGAAGTGAAACCCACCTCATCAGGACTAAAGAAACAGAAGTTACCCCATGTGTGTAAGACGTGTAACAAAGCATTTCCTCGAAAAGTTAACTTAATGTTTCACATGAAATGTCATTTAAAAGAAAAGTCTTTTCGTTGTGAGGTGTGTGCTGAAGTTTTTTCACAAAAGAGTGATTTACATAATCATCAAAAGATTCACAAATCGCCCAAACAATACAAGTGTAGTGATTGCAACGAGATATTTTCAAGAATGGCTGACTTATTGAAACATAAGAAGACTCATAAGATTCGTAAACAACAGTCATGTACAAAGTGTAGCGAAATGTTTGATTGTGAATCAGATTTAGTACAACATTGTGATACTTTTCATAAAGTTGTGAAATCACCCTATTCAAAAGATTTGTTATTTGAAAAAGTGAAGCATTTTAAAAGACAAAAGGATGTGCGAAATATTTATACTAAAACTATCATTGTGTCCAATGAGATAAATCAAAAAGACTTTCGTTCATTTTTTAACAGTGTTCGATCAGATGTTTTAAACGAATTAAATTATCAATTGCAAATGAAAAAGTCAATAAAATGGTATGCAGCCGTTAAAGTGGATGTATATCGTGAATCACAAGATGGTGACTTAGAGAGAGCAACCCCCTTTTTCCTTTCCAAAAGTGAACTGGAATTAACAGAACAAAACATACATGTACATGTTGAGAATGCCTTTCTAAAGCTGTACAACGGCTTTGAAGATTTCACAGAACGTGTGTTTAATTGGACATTACAAAAAATTTTGAAATTAGAATTGATTACAGCTCAATATGACAGACTTATTTGATTTGTATTACTTTAAATGATTAATAAATAGTTTTAATATGAAAAAGTATAGTGTTTTTTTTTTTTTTTTTAGTTGATGTAAATTACTTTGAACAGTTTGACAATGCAACATAAACTACTGTTTAACATTTTGAATGTCTTAGACAAAATGGGAATGAATTTGTTGAAATTATGTAAAACATAATGAAATAAATGTGATGTATTTATTATATGTTACTTAAACTACAAGAGAAATGATTGGAAATGTGTTATTTTAAATCTATGATACTTTTAATCACTAACAAAGTAAGACGTGACGTTATGAATCATCGATGGGTTTTCCTTTGAATAGGTATTAATCTTACTTATTGATAAGAAAGTTGAATTTTTCTCTTCGTTTAAACAATGACACTACATGTTTTGATAATTTTCTCTCAACAGTCAACATCAATGTTTTTAACCTAGTTAAGAAATTTTTTAACTTAAACCGTCACTGAGTTTATCCTAGATAAGTAAATTTTTATATTTAACCTACATATAAATTAAATGATTAACTATAACCATGACTGTTTTTAAAATCTAGATAAGTAGACGTTTTTATGAAATACATCCAGTGTTCTGCTGACTTTTATCGAGATTACATCAGTTAGTGAAGCAGATTAAATTGTATAAAAATATTTTATGAAATGAATATGCGATCCCACGAAGAAGTGTTTCCACCTTCAAAGCGTCCATGCTTAGAAAAAACTATGGAAAAATCAAATACTTGTGAGAAGGAGTTAAAAGACCCAAGATTAAAACTTTCTAAAATGGACAATGACTGCGTAACTATATCACATGATATCTCCTCTACTAAGAACTTACCAGATGTGAAACCTGAGATCGCTATGAAATTTTCAAACTTTACCGATGGTTACGATGCAACATCTTTCGAGAATCCACATCAAGAGTCAGTTTTTGCCCAGGACTATTTAAATACATTTTTCAAAGACATGAATTTTGAAAATTTAGATTGTTCTACCCCCTTAACCTCGCTAAAGGATGAATCCTTTCAAGAACCTACGAATAATATCTTACAGACTACTGTTAAACATGAGATGAACGAGCTACAAGCAAACAGACTTTCGCAAGCAAGTGGTGAAATACAAAGCATCACTACACCTACATTTGCCACTAAAAGTGACAAATTATACAATTCCAATGTGTTTCACAAAGAACTAAGTGACTGTTTCTACTTAACTTTGAAGTTAAAAAATAAACAATATTCTATACATATACGAGAATTTAAACGCAATGTATCTACTAATGAAGAAATCCCAACCAAAAACGGAGTTAATATGGATATTCTTAGCTGGTATGAGTTTCAATATAAAATCCTTGCATTTAATTTAAGATACAAAAGTGCATCCTTTGTTTCTAATAACACGATTTTAGTGTTAAATCAAGATTCTATGATGCGAATTAAAAATTTGAAGAATTTTTCTCATGTTGACTTAAACGAACAACAAATGGAAAAATTAAAAGAAAGTACCTCACACTTAAATACTGTACTTTTACAACATATGTACACAAAACTATTACCCTTTCTCATTAAACAGAAATGTGTGGTGAGTAACAGATCCACAGAAAAAGAACCTGTGTTATGGTCTAAACTTAATACATGTATCGAGAATAATATGGTAACAATACTTAACCAGTTGTATGAATGTACAGGATGTATTTTTCGACATGCAAGTCAAAGCCTTCACTCATGCTTCGCATTTAATAATAAGGAAAAATTTAATCAACTAGGTGAAGCTTTGTTAATGCTCATCGATTTCGATTATGTAATTTCAACGTTTTTTAATGGAGTTTATAGTGTTAGTGAACACTTTGTACATAAGCTTCATGAACAAACTGTTTATAATGAATTGTTTAAGACAAAATAAATGATTTGTTTTGTTAAAGATCTGTGTGTGTTTATTTCTACAAAGTGTCTCTGTGTGAATTTATTAGTTTTTTATCTAATCGAACTTTTAAGTGAAGAGATGTAATTTAACTTTTTTGTATATTCCAATTCAAAAATTTCAACAATTGCAAAAAAGATTAAACTATTGAAAAAAAAAAATATCCACGTTAGAAAAAAATTTTGAAAAAATGATTAGTTAACAAAAATAAAATAAAATAAAATAAAATAAAATAAAATAAAGTTAACAAAACAGCTTAAAAACATTAAAGTTAACAAAAAGTTTATAAATGTTAAAAGTTAACAAAAAAAAAACTTATGTTGAAAAGTTAAAAAAACAATGAAAAGTAAACAAAAATATAGTTTTTAAATTAAAATTTTTTAAAGTCTTCAAGTTAATCAAAATTAACTTTTTACTTTTAACTATTGAGAGACTATGATCTAACTGTTTATCCTCGCAACCAACTGGTGCATATCAACTATATACTCTATATCTGCATATGCGCAGAAAAACATAGACATTTACACTAACGACTTTAAATTCGTTAAATTTGTTCGACTTTAAATTCTTTGCCAACTTTTAAGTTTAATTACTATACACAACTCGATTACCTTTCCCACAAAACACCTTTCAGAAACAAAACAGAAATTAACACTTACCGAAAAACACGTCCACTTTGGGTGTTAGTCTTCACTCAACTAACGTTTCTCCCTTATCTTTGCTAGGGAGCGCTGCAATCGCCGCTAGAGGCGTCAGTAGTCTTCAGGTGTGTGATAAGAATAAACTTTAAATCCAACTTACACTCGCTCAGTCATTCTTGCTTCTCTCTACCTTGCTAACAACCGTTTGCTGCTGGCTCATTGTTTGGTTGTTTAAACTTGTTGAATGACGTCATCATGTGTTTGTCTAAACTTGTTCAGTTTTGTTTTTATGCAGTACGTCTATTTAGATGAATCATCACTCGCTTATCTTAGTTGACTTGTCCAAACTTGTTTTTGTGTGGCACGTCTATTTGGGTGAGTCATCGTTCGCTTATCTTGCTTTACTTGTTTGAACTTGTCTAGTATCCACTACCTCATGTCTTTTGTCATAGCTTGAATATACTTTACACCAATCACTTAAATATAAAAGTCTTGTCACAACTTACTTAAACTTTGATAAAAATATTAATTATTTATAAATTTCATCAAATTCTTATTTTTCTGATACATTTACTATGTAATTTTCGTTCAAAAATATGGTAAAGCCCGATTTTAAATCGAAGTCTAAGATAAATTCCCCAAATTTGTAACATTTTAACACTAATAATAAATATTGTAAGCACCCAGTACATACAAGTTTTGTAAAAATAATATTACTTATAGCTAACTCGTTATGTCCCATGATACAAAACTTCAATATAACTAAAATCAGTGTTAAACGAAAATCTAATCACGTGTCTTTATATATTATTTTGAAATGCAAAGCATTATATCTAAACGAATGATATAAGGAGTAGTTAGAATAGTTCTTATATTTTTGTTAGTAAAAAATTTATACACATTATCTTACAAGGTTGCAATATTCAACACACGGTTCACCATATTTAAAAACGATTAAAATCAGTGTTAAACGAAAATGCAACCATAGGTTTTACCGTCTAATTACATGTCTTTACATATTATTTTAAAATGTAAAGCATTATATCTGAACGAATGATATAAGAAAAAGTTAGAATAGATCACATATTTTTGTTATTAAAAAAACTTATATGCAAACACACACTTACAAGGTTACAAGACTCGACAAACGATTCACCATGTTTTTGAAACTTAGTAAAATATTTTAAATTTATAAATTTAAATTAAAATAAAATATTTTTAAATAAGAATATTTAAGAATTTTTAAAGTATTTTAATTTAAATTTATAAATTTAAAATATTTTACTAAGTTTCAAAAACATGGTGAATCGTTTGTCGAGTCTTGTAACCTTGTAAGTGTGTGTTTGCATATAAGTTTTTTTAATAACAGAAATATGTGATCTATTCTAACTTTTTCTTATATCATTCGTTCAGATATAATGCTTTACATTTTAAAATAATATGTAAAGACATGTAATTAGACGGTAAAACCTATGGTTGCATTTTCGTTTAACACTGATTTTAATCGTTTTTAAATATGGTGAACCGTGTGTTGAATATTGCAACCTTGTAAGATAATGTGTATAAATTTTTTACTAACAAAAATATAAGAACTATTCTAACTACTCCTTATATCATTCGTTTAGATATAATGCTTTGCATTTCAAAATAATATATAAAGACACGTGATTAGATTTTCGTTTAACACTGATTTTAGTTATATTGAAGTTTTGTATCATGGGACATAACGAGTTAGCTATAAGTAATATTATTTTTACAAAACTTGTATGTACTGGGTGCTTACAATATTTATTATTAGTGTTAAAATGTTACAAATTTGGGGAATTTATCTTAGACTTCGATTTAAAATCGGGCTTTACCATATTTTTGAACGAAAATTACATAGTAAATGTATCAGAAAAATAAGAATTTGATGAAATTTATAAATAATTAATATTTTTATCAAAGTTTAAGTAAGTTGTGACAAGACTTTTATATTTAAGTGATTGGTGTAAAGTATATTCAAGCTATGACAAAAGACATGAGGTAGTGGATACTAGACAAGTTCAAACAAGTAAAGCAAGATAAGCGAACGATGACTCACCCAAATAGACGTGCCACACAAAAACAAGTTTGGACAAGTCAACTAAGATAAGCGAGTGATGATTCATCTAAATAGACGTACTGCATAAAAACAAAACTGAACAAGTTTAGACAAACACATGATGACGTCATTCAACAAGTTTAAACAACCAAACAATGAGCCAGCAGCAAACGGTTGTTAGCAAGGTAGAGAGAAGCAAGAATGACTGAGCGAGTGTAAGTTGGATTTAAAGTTTATTCTTATCACACACCTGAAGACTACTGACGCCTCTAGCGGCGATTGCAGCGCTCCCTAGCAAAGATAAGGGAGAAACGTTAGTTGAGTGAAGACTAACACCCAAAGTGGACGTGTTTTTCGGTAAGTGTTAATTTCTGTTTTGTTTCTGAAAGGTGTTTTGTGGGAAAGGTAATCGAGTTGTGTATAGTAATTAAACTTAAAAGTTGGCAAAGAATTTAAAGTCGAACAAATTTAACGAATTTAAAGTCGTTAGTGTAAATGTCTATGTTTTTCTGCGCATATGCAGATATAGAGTATATAGTTGATATGCACCAGTTGGTTGCGAGGATAAACAGTTAGATCATAGTCTCTCAATAGTTAAAAGTAAAAAGTTAATTTTGATTAACTTGAAGACTTTAAAAAATTTTAATTTAAAAACTATATTTTTGTTTACTTTTCATTGTTTTTTTAACTTTTCAACATAAGTTTTTTTTTTTTGTTAACTTTTAACATTTATAAACTTTTTGTTAACTTTAATGTTTTTAAGCTGTTTTGTTAACTTTATTTTATTTTATTTTATTTTATTTTATTTTATTTTTGTTAACTAATCATTTTTTCAAAATTTTTTTCTAACGTGGATATTTTTTTTTTTCAATAGTTTAATCTTTTTTGCAATTGTTGAAATTTTTGAATTGGAATATACAAAAAAGTTAAATTACATCTCTTCACTTAAAAGTTCGATTAGATAAAAAACTAATAAATTCACACAGAGACACTTTGTAGAAATAAACACACACAGATCTTTAACAAAACAAATCATTTATTTTGTCTTAAACAATTCATTATAAACAGTTTGTTCATGAAGCTTATGTACAAAGTGTTCACTAACACTATAAACTCCATTCAAAAACGTTGAAATTACATAATCGAAATCGATGAGCATTAACAAAGCTTCACCTAGTTGATTAAATTTTTCCTTATTATTAAATGCGAAGCATGAGTGAAGGCTTTGACTTGCATGTCGAAAAATACATCCTGTACATTCATACAACTGGTTAAGTATTGTTACCATATTATTCTCGATACATGTATTAAGTTTAGACCATAACACAGGTTCTTTTTCTGTGGATCTGTTACTCACCACACATTTCTGTTTAATGAGAAAGGGTAATAGTTTTGTGTACATATGTTGTAAAAGTACAGTATTTAAGTGTGAGGTACTTTCTTTTAATTTTTCCATTTGTTGTTCGTTTAAGTCAACATGAGAAAAATTCTTCAAATTTTTAATTCGCATCATAGAATCTTGATTTAACACTAAAATCGTGTTATTAGAAACAAAGGATGCACTTTTGTATCTTAAATTAAATGCAAGGATTTTATATTGAAACTCATACCAGCTAAGAATATCCATATTAACTCCGTTTTTGGTTGGGATTTCTTCATTAGTAGATACATTGCGTTTAAATTCTCGTATATGTATAGAATATTGTTTATTTTTTAACTTCAAAGTTAAGTAGAAACAGTCACTTAGTTCTTTGTGAAACACATTGGAATTGTATAATTTGTCACTTTTAGTGGCAAATGTAGGTGTAGTGATGCTTTGTATTTCACCACTTGCTTGCGAAAGTCTGTTTGCTTGTAGCTCGTTCATCTCATGTTTAACAGTAGTCTGTAAGATATTATTCGTAGGTTCTTGAAAGGATTCATCCTTTAGCGAGGTTAAGGGGGTAGAACAATCTAAATTTTCAAAATTCATGTCTTTGAAAAATGTATTTAAATAGTCCTGGGCAAAAACTGACTCTTGATGTGGATTCTCGAAAGATGTTGCATCGTAACCATCGGTAAAGTTTGAAAATTTCATAGCGATCTCAGGTTTCACATCTGGTAAGTTCTTAGTAGAGGAGATATCATGTGATATAGTTACGCAGTCATTGTCCATTTTAGAAAGTTTTAATCTTGGGTCTTTTAACTCCTTCTCACAAGTATTTGATTTTTCCATAGTTTTTTCTAAGCATGGACGCTTTGAAGGTGGAAACACTTCTTCGTGGGATCGCATATTCATTTCATAAAATATTTTTATACAATTTAATCTGCTTCACTAACTGATGTAATCTCGATAAAAGTCAGCAGAACACTGGATGTATTTCATAAAAACGTCTACTTATCTAGATTTTAAAAACAGTCATGGTTATAGTTAATCATTTAATTTATATGTAGGTTAAATATAAAAATTTACTTATCTAGGATAAACTCAGTGACGGTTTAAGTTAAAAAATTTCTTAACTAGGTTAAAAACATTGATGTTGACTGTTGAGAGAAAATTATCAAAACATGTAGTGTCATTGTTTAAACGAAGAGAAAAATTCAACTTTCTTATCAATAAGTAAGATTAATACCTATTCAAAGGAAAACCCATCGATGATTCATAACGTCACGTCTTACTTTGTTAGTGATTAAAAGTATCATAGATTTAAAATAACACATTTCCAATCATTTCTCTTGTAGTTTAAGTAACATATAATAAATACATCACATTTATTTCATTATGTTTTACATAATTTCAACAAATTCATTCCCATTTTGTCTAAGACATTCAAAATGTTAAACAGTAGTTTATGTTGCATTGTCAAACTGTTCAAAGTAATTTACATCAACTAAAAAAAAAAAAAAAAAACACTATACTTTTTCATATTAAAACTATTTATTAATCATTTAAAGTAATACAAATCAAATAAGTCTGTCATATTGAGCTGTAATCAATTCTAATTTCAAAATTTTTTGTAATGTCCAATTAAACACACGTTCTGTGAAATCTTCAAAGCCGTTGTACAGCTTTAGAAAGGCATTCTCAACATGTACATGTATGTTTTGTTCTGTTAATTCCAGTTCACTTTTGGAAAGGAAAAAGGGGGTTGCTCTCTCTAAGTCACCATCTTGTGATTCACGATATACATCCACTTTAACGGCTGCATACCATTTTATTGACTTTTTCATTTGCAATTGATAATTTAATTCGTTTAAAACATCTGATCGAACACTGTTAAAAAATGAATGAAAGTCTTTTTGATTCATCTCATTGGATACAATGATAGTTTTAGTAAAAATATTTCGCACATCATTTTGTCTTTTAAAATGCTTCACTTTTTCAAATAACAAATCTTTTGAATACGGTGATTTCACAACTTTATGAAAAGTATCACAATGTTGTACTAAATCTGATTCACAATCAAACATTTCGCTACACTTTATACATGAATGTTGTTTATGAGTCTTATGGGTCTTCTTGTGAATTAATAAATCATACATTATTGAAAACAGTTCGTTGCAATCACTACACTTGTATTGTTTGGGCGATTTGTGAATCTTTTGATGATTATGTAAATCACTCTTTTGTGAAAAAACTTCAGCACACACCTCACAACGAAAAGACTTTTCCTTTAAATGACATTTCATATGAAACACTAAGTTAACTTTTCGAGGAAATGCTTTGTTACACATCTTACACACATGAGGTAACTTCTGTTTCTTTAGTCCTGATGAGGTGGGTTTCACTTCACAATTCGAAACGGGTCCTTGTTTAGATAAAAGTGTAGAATCCATCTCTTGATTATTTAACTCTGGTGATGAGTGTTGACACTCCAAGTTGGTTACATCACCAACATAAGAATTCATAACTTGTTCCATAATAACTTAAATGAAAACTAACTTAACGAAAAATACAACCTATTACAACGATACCAGGTTACAGTAGAATGTTATGAACTCGTTTCATTGAAATTTATATAGTAATAGAGGGCGCTCGTGTAAAAAATACTAACTTTTTATTGGTTTAAAAATATTGTCATTTTGTTGGTTTAAAAATATTGACATTTTATTGGTTTAAAAATACGTCATATGATTATTTCATCCTATAATGTTATAAGTTCAATAACCACTTAATTCTTGCACAATGATTTAGAAAGTCTTACCTATCAGAAGTTCGTACATTTGTAAGTAAAAATCTTTATTACTTTTGTATCTATTGCTTTTATAAATAGTATTTTATTTATCAAACCACTTAATTTCTAAATGATGTATTCTAAAACGCTTTTTATGTCTTATGTATGTAAAGTCTACTAAAAGAGGGGGGGAAAAAGACGGGGTGTGAAGTATTTGTAAAATTGAAAAACGTTACTTTATAAAAACTAGATTCCATTCCCTTTTTTTTTTTTAAATGTTGGTTGTATAAAGTCAAATCTATTGAAAATTTATTTTAATCGTATAACTCTAAACAAAATACCCGCTCTCTTTAATAAGTTAAATAGTCACTAAAAATTGTTCATTTGAAAGAAACAATTCTTTAAAATTCTCTTATTGTATGTTTTATGAATAATATTTTGCACGTTAAATCACATATTAACTAAATGGAATGATCTAAAATGATCTAAAATGTCTTATGTGTTGTGGATGGTTGGTTATTTGTTAAAATCGATTATCTGCGTTAGGGATATAGGTCACTCTAGGGGTCATTCTAAGGGCTCCTAACTCGTATTGACAAGGTTCGAAGAAAACTCCGAACGGTTAGGTCGACGAACGCGAGAGAAGTTTAAACCCAAACGTCTAGTAGCTTTAAAACCAGAACCTCTCAGTCACTGGTCTTATGTGTTGTGTTTTTATAAATAATATTTTTCTTCTTTAATCACTTAACTCCAAAATGAAATGTTTCTAAGACACTTTGTCATGTCTTAAGTGAAACATATTTAACTAAAGAAGGATGTAGTATTTGTGACATAAGTTATTCTACAGTATCCTTTTAAGAAAAAAAAAAAAGAAAAAAAAAGCTATATTACAAGTTAATTACAAAAAAAAACATATAATTAAAAAATATATTGTTTAATTAGCATAAAAACGATTATTTAAGCTACTCCACAAATTTGTAAACTTAAAAAACGGAAGATATAATGTAACAGAAAGTATAACAAATCGTTTTTTTCCTATGAAAGATTAGTCTCAAAGACTTGAATTAATTTTTTTTTCATTAATAAACATTCTCATGTAGCTATATCAAGCTCGATTCAAACTACGCTTCATTTATTTTTTGAAAAATGTCACATGATTCTTAAGACACGACCAAGATCAGGTAATTTCTTTTTCACAAATAGCTTACATCGCCTTTCAACGATGTAGTCCCATGGCTTGATCATTAAACCCCTCGTCAATGATCAAACCATGAGACTATTTTGATCCCGGGTTCGAAACTCAAAGGTAACCTTCTTTTCAATCTTCATTTTTCTTTTCACACTTCCTTTTCCCAACGATAGAGGGCGATACCGTTTTTCCCTCACATGTACGAAAAAATTAAGCCTCCCCCCTCTCTCCCTTATCACACTGAAAACTTTTAGAAAAATACTGTCAAAGTCGATCACCTCCTTTCCTTTAACAACCCTAACATAACTCACAGTGAATTTTCTTAAATCTCTAAAAATTTAGCCCTCACATCTATTTTAATCTCATTCACATTTAAGTTAATGTTTAAATAAGAAAAAAAAAATTCAACATTTTGCTAATATTATTTTTATAGCAGGATTCCTACAACTCAACTCTACTTGACTAAAACCACTGTTGGTATTGTGCTAATATTATTTCCATTTTATGGTACAATTTGTATTACATCAAAGCACCTATTATATCATTAAGATCTATTATTTACAAACTTAAAAAAAAAAACTTTTATAAAATTTAAAAAAAACTAAATTTTTTTCCCTCTCAAGAAAGAATCTAATTAAAACCCTTTTTATAGAAAAAAAATTCATATTAAACTTTTATAAAGTCAGAAAGTCTTATCACATTTCACTTCCTGATCCCTTCCGGTCTTACTTACGGAATTACTTCCTGTCTAAAGATACCTGTTCCATCCTGTGTGTTATCAACATCTGTCATTTCCTATGACCTTGCGTGGTCAGCACATCTGATGTAGAACATCCAAACGTTATCTCCAATTACCTTCCGGCCTTACTTATGGAATCACTTCCTGTATAAACATGTCTGTTATCATCACCTGTCCCTTCCGCTAACCTTGAGACATCAGCACATCTGGTGTAGAAAAATTTTCCCTATCAAGAAAGAATCTGATTAAAACCCATAAAAAATACGTCTCATCCTGTCCTTATCTCGTAATCCCTTCCGGTTTCCTGTCTCAACATGTTTGTTATCCACACCTGCGACTTCCGGTGACCTTCACAGCCCGCACAACTTCCGGTGTCCACACCTGCTACTTCCGGCTCCATGACCTTCCTTCAACCTTGAGGTCGACTGCGCGAACTGCGCTGATGCAGAACCCCTAATTATTATCTACTTACATATGTTGTAAAAGTGCACTATTTAAATGAGAGGTACTTTCTTTTAATTTTTCTAGTTGATGTTCGTTTAAGTCAATATAAGAATGATTCTTTAAATTTTTAATTCGCATTGTAGAATTTTGATTTAACACTAAAATCATGTTATTAGAAACAAAGGACGTGCTTTTGTATCTTAAATTAAATGCAATAAGTTTATATTGAAACTCAAACCAGCTAGGAATATCCATATTAACCACTCGGTTTGTCGGGATTTCTTCATTAGTAGATACATTGCGTTTAAATTCTCGTATAAGTATATATATTGTTTAGTTCTTAACTTCAAAGTTAAATAGAAACAGTCACTTAGTTCTTTGTGAAACACATAGGAATTGCATAATTTATCACTTTTAATGTCATTTGCAGGTGAGATGGTGGTTTGTAATTCACCACTTGTTTGCGAAAGGTTGCTTGCTTGTAGCTCGTTGACCTCGCGTTTAACAGTAGTCTGTAAAATATTATTTGTAGGTTCTTGAAACGCTAAGGTAGTAGAACAATCTAAATTTTCAAAATTCATGTCTTCGAAAAATGTATTCAAATAGTCCGAGGCAGAATTTGGCATTCGACCGGGATTCTCGAAAGATGTTGTATCATTCCCATAGGCAAAGTTTGAAAAATTCATAGCGATCTCGGGTTTCACATCTTGTAAGTCCTCAGTAGTTACACAGTTATTACCCATTTTAGAAAGTTTTAATCTTGGGTCTTTTAACTCCTTCTCATAGGTATTTAAATTTTCCATGGTTTTTTCTAAACGTAGACGTTTTGAAGGTGAAAGTACTTCTTCGTGAGATCTTTTCTGCATATTAATGTCATAAAATATTTTTAATCAGCATTCCACTAACTGGTGTAATCTCGATAAAAGTCTACAGTAAACTGATTGTGTTTCCTGGAAACATTTACTTATCTAGATTAAAAGCAGTCACAGTTATAGTTAATCATTTAAATTACATTTAGGTTAAAGATAAAATGTTTACTTATCTATAATAAATACAGTGACGGTTTAAGTTAAACATTTTCTTAACTATGTTAAATACTGTAATGTTAACTGTGGGATGGAAATTATCAAAACATGCAATGTCATTGTTTAAAAGGTGAGAGAAAATTAAACTTTCTTATCAATAAATAAGTTTAATATCTATTCAAATAAAAATAATAAATTTTTCTTAAAAAGAGATTTCATTTAACCAAAAAGTGTTAACTTTAAAGACTACAATTAAAAAAATTTTGCCTACTCATAAATATATGTCCATTTTTTTTTTCTAGAAAATGAAACTTCAAAGATTGATTTCATAAATAAATAAAAAAATAAATAGACATGTGAAATAAAAACAGATATGTGATATAAAAACGAATATTTATTAAATAAATACATTTCTATGTTAATTTACAAATACATTGTCTAAATGGTTATTATAAAAGTCCATATTCATAGTTTCAAAAAATAAATGAGTATAATTACATGAACATTTCTTGAATATGTTATTTACAAATTCAGTCACGTTGAAATTTAGCAGTGCACTGTCGCTACACCAATTATACTTTCTACGCAAATTATAACTATCACACTCGTGTTTCACATTAATTGGTTCTCCGATTGAACATCGATAGCAATCAAACACGCGAGAAACGGATGACTTTAACTCGTCATCGAAACATTTTAAGAAATAGTTCAAAGTCTCTTCTATTGTGAGGTGGGTACATTTACATTTGTTTAAGTTTTCTAAAATCGAAACAGGAATAAGCTTGGTTAAAAGCGTCTCAATGAGACATTTTGTAATTTTAAAGCCATTTTTCACTAGTTTCAAATATTGATCTTTTGTAAGCAGTAAAAAATCCGACTTCAAACAAAACCCAAACTTTTTCGATTTGAATAATGTTTGCAGTATGCATGATTCCTTATTTACATAAGCGATTAGTAAGTCATTATTACATACGAATGTATCTTTTTCAGAAACAAAATTAAATTTATCCAATCTCGATTCAAATTTGTCGAATGTTGCACATGATAATGTAATGCCTTCATTTGTGGGGGTAAGTTCACGACCGTTCTTTTCAAATTCTTCGTATTTCTGTATGTGAACATAAAGCTCATAGTTCTTATTCATTTGTACTTCAACAATCATTTCCTCACCTAAATTCCAATGAGCAGGAGTAAAAACATCGAAAAACTTAAATATTTTACTAAACTGAGTGATGTCTGAAATTTCATATTTCGAACTGTTTCCCAAGGAAAGTTGATCAGACGGGTTAAGTTCTTTAGGTGAAAGATGAATTTTTCTATGTTTCACTAAGTCAGATCTATTATTAAATGTTTCAAAACAGTCGTCGCATTTACAGTGACTGGGTGACTGTCTACTTTTCCTTTGATTTGGCTTGGAAGTATTATGAATTTTCCCATGCTTTAATAAATCACTCTTTTGTGAAAATACTTCGCCACATACATTACAATTATGAATCACAGGGGTCTTTGAATGAATCTTCATATGATTTAATAAATGATACTTTCTAGCAAATGTTTTTTCACAAATTATACACACAAGAGGTATTTTCTCCAGATGACATTTCATGTGAAACGTTAAGTTAACCTTTCGGGGAAAAGCTTTGTCGCAAGTAGAACACACAAAGGGCAACTTCTGTTTCTTTAATCCTGATGAGGTGGGTTTCACTTCACAATTCGAAACGGGTTCTTCTTTAGGCTGTATTAAAAATTCCATGTCATGGTCATTTAATCCTGGTGATGAGGGTTCACTCTTCACGTTAGACATATCATTAGCACTTAACAAAGCAGAATCCATGACTCGTTCCGTAATCACTTAAATGTAAACTAACTTAAAACGGAAAACACAACCTTTCACAGCGGTAACAGGAAACAATATAATCATATTAACTCGTTTCTTGGAAGTTCATAAAATGATAGAGGGCGCTTGTTTGAAAATAATAACATTTTATTGGTTTAAAAAAGTCACGTGATTATTTTATCATACTCTGTTATAAGTTCAATAGTCAGTTAATTCTTACACATTGATTCAGAAAGGGTTACATATCAGAAGTTCGTACAATTGTAAGTCAAAAATGCTTTTCTAAATAATATTTTACTGGTCGAATCACTTGTGTATCAGAAGTTCATATGTTTGTAAGTTAAAAATTCTTATTAATCTCGTATTTAGTGCTTTTATAAATAATATTTTACTGATCGAATCACTTACGTGTTATAAATCTAACTAGAAAAAGTGAATATTTCAAATAAGTCATGTTAGAAAAAACTAGATTCGATTATCTTTTTTTTAAATGTTGGTTGTATAAAGTCAATCGTTTAACAGTTGTTATTATTTTTTAAATAGTTTTTATTATTTTTGAACAGTTGTTATTATTATTTGAACATTTTTTATTATTTTTGATCATTTGTTTAGTTGTTATTATATTTTTGAACAGTTGTTGTTATTATTTTTTTAATACTTTTATTTTTTTTTCCCTGTGCTTTTTTTCCAAACAGGCGAAAATTTCAAAATTGTAGTTTACAATTCTAAAATACACTTTTAATGAAGGCAGTCTGTTACAAGATAATCACAAAAAGTTAACATTATCTTTCAAAAATAAACCCTCATTTCACAATATAATTGAAACTGAACAGGCAAAATTAAAAATCACGTTATTCCAAACACAAATATCAGTAATCTAACCACCATGATATCCAGATAAAGCTATCCTAAATTATCAAAGCATTAGTTCAGTTTGTCATGGCACATCCAAGAAAATTTCGATAGGATAAAAATTTGACTGTAAGTTTCGAAGGAAAACCTATCCCCGAATCAAACTTGGCAGATTTATTTAATCTTTTGTTTTCTGTAAATAAAAGAAAACCGATCAAGGCACAGAACGAATTATTAGAAACATTAAACGAAATGAATGTCCCGCGAAATTTTATTAAAAATAAATATTTGTCAACAAACATTAAACAAGATTCTGTATTAGATTTGTCAAAACCCACTAAAAAACGAAAAGTGGGTCCACATGTATTGCATTGGGAAAATTATTAATAAAATTGAATTTGTTTTTTAACTATACCTCTTTCCTATGTTTTCTACACAAACACAATAAAAACAGTAATTACCCCTAAAGATGTCTTCTTTTTACCATTGCTTCCACTATACATTTTAAAATAAATATGTTAATATTCAATCCAATCATATCGAAAAAGATAAATTTCCGGTTTCATTTAAATTCAGTATAAAATAAACCTTAAACTTTTCACTTCCGGTAAGCATATAAATGAGCGAAAACACAATGCATACCGTTATATACAGACACACGACGCTAATCACTTCCTTTCTCAAGTCATTTTAACACATGATACGTCACTCTCACGATACCTCTCTTTAAACACTTGAAATCTCGACATTCATATATAGCTTCTTGGCTTGATCAGTTAAACCTACCACAAATTATCAAGTCAAGAAGCTATTTTGCAGGTTCAAACCTCAGTGAAATCTTTTCAAGAAAACCTATTTTAAATATTCGTTATTACATTCCCTTCCGATAGAGGGCGCCACAAAAAAAATTGATCTCCGTTTCGCCTTCAAACTGAAAGTCAATTCTAAAATTTAAAAAAGAAAAAAAAAAAAAAAAATTAAGCCCCCCTCAAAAATAAGCCCCCCTCAAAAATAAGCCCCCCCCTTCAAAAAAGTTAGCCGCCTCTTCAAAAATACCCCCATTCTATAGCAGACTTCAATCTAACATTTCAATTTGATCCTAAAAAAATTAATCCCCCTCAAAAAATGTTAGCCCCCTCACATTTATACCCTCCTCCTATAGTACACCCTTAAGACCCCTTCGTTTTTTAATGTGTTCTTTTCACATCATACTATAGTATGATTTCACTCCCTCCTCCACCACATCATTGATCCTCCGAGGGTCGGACTCACTCCCTCCACCTCCACCACATCATTGATCCTCATGCCGCAGAACTGTCTTTTTCCCTCTACTTACATGAGATCTTCCTAAAAAGGACTTAACTCATGGCTCGATACAACGTACATGTTCTTATATCTGTAATATTACGAAACAAAAACAGACTATGTAATATTACAGCTTTTCTAACAGACTCTATACACCTCATAGGTAAAGTAAGTCACAGTCACTACTGTAGCGTTTTCATAATAATAACCTACATCTCTGGTGCTGTTTATGAGGCAGTGCCTTAAAGGGTGACACTACTTTAACCGGTTCATTCAAAAACACTCACGAAAATCATATTTGTTACTTAGAAATTGATATCGAAAGTGAAAAGGTACTTTTGGAGTTGGGGCTGTAGAAGTAGAGGACGCCATAGCGAGGAACCCGTAACGAAATCTTTAAGCGCTTTCTTTTTAGAACAGCATTTTCAAAATCGGTGGATACTCGATCTCCGCTAATTTTCAATCAATCAACTTATATATATATTTAAATGAACTGTTGCATATTTTTCCAGTGAAATACGTAATTTTTTTTTTTTCGTGTTGATATCTCGCTATTCTGTGTAACTTCAACGGAATTTATGATTAAAAACTTTAAAATTTTTATTTTGAATCGATGTCATTTCACTAAAAATGCATATTTGTTTAAAACAGGTAGTATTTTATTATCTTTTGGAATAGGAAAACTAATTATTTTGTTACACTATTCTAAGTAAAGACAATGATGAGTTTACATTTCCACCGCTTGGCCCTTTTTCTCGATGTTCTCCCACCCTTCAGCTCTCAAGCCGCCAGATTTTGTATTAACTATACAAAATTACGGTTTTTTACTTTAATATATGCATAATAAATTAGAGTAAATGGGTTTTTATAAACACTTCGCATTTCTTTTTTAAAAAATTCCCAGAAAAGCCTTAAATTTCAGGGTTTTAAAGTGTTACCCCTTAATTGGTCGGTGTGCCATCATTCACTATTGAAACAAGTTTTCGGACTCAAACTAACCAATATTTCGAAGACTTTAATATGGTTAAACGTAAACGTCCTTCGTTTTTTTTCCCCCTCTCTAATTTAGAAATGAAATTATTTTTTTTCCCTCAAAAGAGACCAGTTTAGGGGAAAAGTCGAGTTATATACCGATATATCAATATTCCTGTTTTTCTTATCAAATCGATTCATTTCTAGTAGGTATGACTCAACGAGTTCAAGGCTCCAGAGCTTGTTCTACTACTGCATAAACTAGAGAAGGAAAATAACAATGAATACCCGCGATCTTTCCCTAAACCGGGAACAAAAACTACAGTTTCTTCTAAAAGTTTCGTGTAGTTTTCTGCTTTAAAACAGGAAATGGCGCGCGAAGAACTTGTCATCTTGCGGAGGTGATATCAAAGCACTTCTACTACGTGATATCCTGATTATTAGCACGTGACTAATTTTGCTTTCTTTTCTTTCTGACATAAGATGACGCACGCCCTTAGTGGAGATCGTTTTCCTCTGTGGGTTGGAGAAAAAAAACATCGACGTAAACAGCACAGAGCACTGTGCCGAAAACAGTTCACCTACTTGTTCGACATACCATGAAAATTTCGCGGTGAAATGTTAGGTGTTTCTAATGTTTTTTATTTTATTATTGTTTAAAAATATATTTTGTTTCCTTCGTTTTATTAGAAGAACAGGAACAAAAAATATAGTCGCTCCAAAGATACATCGTAAGCAGAGATGTCCGCTTGAAAGTTTTCGGCAGCCGGATATTCGGTCAACAATTGCCACATGCTGTGTTCTACCGGACACAGCATGTAGCAATTCCAAAATTAACGAACAGACTCAAGTATTCGTTTACAAATAAACTGAACAATTAGTATTATTAATAATCAATAGAATATTTCTCAGAATAGTTAATCGTTCAAACTAATATTAACGACATTATCACAAAATCAGTATGTTAACTCCAGTGTGCATAACGTGAATATTTTGTATCCAATTGCAAATGTATTTTAATATGGTGATCAATCTACTCATGCAATCTAGAGTTAGTAATTTTAGAAAGAATATCTAAGATATTGAATTCTGCATAATTACAATTATCAAATTAATCAGACAACGGAGGTTTCAGAAGGGCAGAGATCCCCTTTCTCCCCGATATCATAAAAACACAGAAAATAAACAATTCTAGAGTATCAATAAGTCTAATTGTATTTCACGTTACAATTCCGAAGAATTAAATCTCTTGGAAATTACTACAATACTTTACTAATACACGCGAAACTTTCTGACTCATTTTTAAACGTAAAGTCATGAAATTTGCAGGCCTGACGATGGAAATGATTTGGAATCAAAACACGTTTTCCATTTTTTGATAAATAAATTACTTATCTATAAGCTATTCGTGTCTTTTGAGGACATGATTTTCCCCTTTCTCGCTCTGCTACCTCGGGAATTAAGTTCAAAACGCCGACTTTGACAGTATTTTTTGAAAGATCTACTGCCTTTACAAAAAAAAATGGAAAACTCATTTCGATGACATAGTTTCTGAATAATAATATCTGCCAATTTCACCCGTTTCCGAAAAAAATGAATTCAAAATTGTGTCAGAAAGTCGCTCCTTTGGATTTAAGAACAGATTTAAAAACATAGCATAGTAATTTGTGTTCTCATTAACATGAAGTGAAAATTACACCCATCTCACAAGAAACGGATAAAATGTAGCCTATATGTAAATTTCTCCCAAAACCTGTCTTACAGTGGAAGAATTTTTGAAATGGATTTGGTAGTTTCAGAGTAATCCTGATTTTAGAACGTTTTTCACTCATTTCCTTCTTTTACATTTCGAATTTTTTAGAAACTGTTCTTAGTGAGCAGGGTGGTGTCAAATTTAATTAGATTAACGATTGAAAAATAACGATTAGATTTTTAATCATGACTGAAGATTGACCTATTAAAGTTCGTTACAATCTTGCTCATAGACTAATGATTAATTTAATTTCAAACGCTCTCTTTGACTAACAATTAAATCAATTCTTAATCCATTTGATTAATCTATTTAATGATTAAAAAAGTCAGGTGAATAGCAGAAAAATAAGAGTACGAGGACAACAGGAGACACCGAGGGACCGTCTCTCCTCCATCCCTCCGTCATGCCTCCAGTCGCTCCTCCATGCACCCTGAGCACCCATTGTCATCATGTTTGACAAAGATGAAATTTTGCTATCCTGGTGGGAAAATAACTGCATTTTAACGAATTTTAATGAATTTTGAAAGAATTTTCAAGGATTTTAGGGTTTGATTATACTGTAGGGTTTTTACAATTAGACGTAGCGAATTAATTAAACGTAATTGATTTTTTGGTTAATTTTTCTGTTTCCTCCCTGTTTTTATTTATTAGATTTAATTTTACTCGACTTTTTAACGTTATATATAGCAGGATATTAGATAATTAAAATTTATTTATCTGCGAAGACCATGCCCATTTTTTAAATATAGATATGAAGGATTCTATTTTTTCTGTAGGATATTATTTTTCTATAGGACTTAATAACACATACAGGATTCTATTTGTGCTATTTTCACGTTATCCATTTATTTCTCAATATATTTCTTAATGAATTATTCTTTTTATTTTTAGATAGGATAGGTTGATTTTGATTTTTTACGTTTTATATGGTCTTCACATAAGATATATAGTAGGATAACTGAATATTTGATTAATCGATTTTTACGTTTTCTATACGGCGATTGGAACCCGAGTTAAAATTTACCGTTATACCACTTATCATTGTTTTTATCCAATTTAATATTGAAATGGTATATATTTTATCGAATTTGGATGTAGAACAGAAGTTTTCTATAGACAAATGAGTAACTTTTAACATGTATGAGGTAATTTTTAACATGTATAAGGTAATTTTTATCATGTTTCGGTTGATTTTTAGCTAGTTTAGGTTTATTTCACGTCTTATTTTCTTCACAGTTTTCTGAATTATTAATAATTAATAATTTTACTCAATTTTTTGACGATAATATTGTTATATAGCAGAAAATTAGAGAATTAAAACTAATTTTTATATGAAGACCATGCTCATTTTTTTTTTTAATATATAGATGTACGACGATTTTTTTCTATATTATTTTTCACTACGACAGATCGATCCAAGCTCTCTTTTCCGTTTTTTTTTCTTTTTACTATTACATAAGAAATGGGATAACTCAATATTTAAGCAGATTTAGTAGATTTAATTTATTTATACAAATTTAATGATGGATTTTGCTACATTTTAAGTTGCATTGATATTTTATTTAAATGTACCTGGGATACATTTTACGGCCTTCGTGGCGTATTCGGTGGTGTATGCGGCTGTTAACCGTAAGATCGGTGATCCGAACCCAACCAAAGGTGAAAAAATTTAGAAATATAACTGTTGTTTTGTTTTCTTCTTATAATATATGTTTCAAAAATCGGGCGTTGAAAATTTCAAAGAGACGTTCAAACCAACAGAAAAGTACTCTAGTAACTTTTTTTTTTCATAGCTTTATTAATTAGCTATAATTTCTATTTAATGAATTATACAATAAAACACCAGTTCATTTAAATACTTAAAAAATCTGTCCAGAAACACGTTTTTCTTTCTCGAGATACATCCATTCATTAATTTGTCTTGCATCATTTAAAGTTATCAAATTATAGAGGACGCTCGTTTCAGAATAATCATGTGATTTATTGGTTAGCCAATCAGAGATAAGCATTTCAACAACCTTGGCGACATTTTGGCGATATTTTACCAATCATTTGGTGATATTTTAGTCATTTGACGATATTCTGTTAATTATTTGGCGATATTTAAATAACTTGGCGATATTTTAATGATAATATGTTTAAAAGGTTTTTAGAATACAGCTTATTCACTTCATGTTTAGTTGGTAAAATCATTTCAAACATTCTTATTTTACTAATATGTTTAGATATGTGTACTGCTATCATGCTCAAATATGAGTATAACAACACAAGTCACTAAACAAAGGTTTAATTAATCACTGAAAATGATAGTTGTAAAATTTAATATATTCAACGTTTCAATAAATTATTTTAAAAAAATAATTAATAAAACTTAATGAGTCTTGTTAATTAAAAATTATGATTCTAGTAAAAACTTTTAAACATAAATAAACACACTCCTACACGTTTTGAAATAAAAACACATAAATGTTTAAACAAGAAATTTTTATTAACATGCTTTTAACAGTACACTTTGAATAGTTTCCACATGAATATTAGACAAAACTGTTTACAAACACAATCCACTTCGTTTAAAAGCATAAAAATTACATAATCGAAATAGATGAGTATTACCAGCGCTTCATCTAATTGGTTAAAATTTTCCCTATTATTAAATGCGAAACAGGAGTCAAGACAAACAAACAGTCTTGTTATTCGTTTCCACTCAATACCTGTGCAATTTTTGGATCTTCATGAATTATTTCTTGTTTAGATATGTTATGATTCTTAACATGATTCATCCAGTCATTCTTTTTCGAAAATCTTTCCTTACAATGGTTACACATAAATTTCAAATAATGAATTTTGTTATGATTAGTAAACTCATACGTTTTTGGAAACGTAATGAAACATAGATCACAATTAAAAAGGGTAGGGGTTTTCTTAGGCTTCAATTTCTTATGATTCAAATTCTTATTCATTTTTAACAGGTACTTTAGTAAATAGTGATTACCACATTCGTCACATTTATAAAATCCATGCTCAGTCTCATGTTTTGTTAACATGTTTTTTCTAGAATATGTATTTCCACACTGGTTACATTTAAACATAGTAGGTGTCTTACAATGCACGAACATTATGTTGCAGTAAAGACACTCCTTGTCAGTGGCGTAACTAAGGGAGGGGCGAGGGGGCGGTCTGCCCCGGGTGTTACCTTCTAAGGGATGCCACCCAATCTCTGTTTGCAAAAAAATATATATAATCTTATAAAATTTTGGAAAATAATTCTGACATAAAATGAAATTTCTAGCGCACCACGCAACAGAGTTAATTTTTTTTTCTTGGAGAATCTGATATTTTACGCAGAATGGGGTGTCTAAATTAGATATACACCAGTGAGCAAAAACATTCATGCTCACAATCATTGTAATATTCAACCATGAGGAGAAGGCGGTTGTGGCGTATGAGTCACGTGTGGTCAGAAAAGTTTATTTCAGCAATTTAGAAAACGGAAGAATGGGAAGAGAACTTTTCGACAAAGCGCTTTGATTTGGGATTATCTTATTTGGCTAGTCAGATTTTATTCAACAATAGATCATACAACCTTGCAACAAATGAATGCTTAAAGAAAGAAATGGAAGTATTTGTTGACTAGATTATTGGAATACAAAGGATGTGAATTATCACTTTACTAAACAGCGTACAACCAACAGAGTGAAAAAATGTCCAGACCGGGATTCGATCCCGGATCCCTTGGTATAGCTCATCAAGTGCTTTACCAATTAAGCCATCCGGACGACATCCGGTCTAGCATTCTCTCACTCTTATATGACTAGGCTACAACCTTGCAGCACAAGATGGAACTTCAATCATAAGCACAACTCCTAGTGACATACATGAGACAAACCAAACCCAATCGGTGTACAACCAACAGAGTGAAAAAATGTCCAGACCGGGATTCGATCCCGGATCCCTTGGTATAGCTCATCAAGTGCTTTACCAATTAAGCCATCCGGACGACATCCGGTCTAGCATTCTCTCACTCTTATATGACTAGGCTACAACCTTGCAGCACAAGATGGAACTTCAATCATAAGCACAACTCCTAGTGACATACATGAGACAAACCAAACCCAATCGGTGAATATTTATATACTAATTAGTGTATAGATTAATATATTAGTATATGTATTAATTAGTATATAGATTATTGGATATCACACTATATTTAGCTAAACAAAATCTGCCAGTTCGTGGCCGCAATGAAAGCAATACTTAATACTTCCGCAAATACCGGTAATTTTCTTGAATTGGTGCAGTTGCTTTCAAAGCATGATGTTGTATTGAAAGAACATCTATTGAATTTGGAAGATTGTTCGTCTTTAAAAGTTTCTTATCTGTCGCCAGTTTATACAAAATCAATTCATAAGTATTTTATCAATCTATATTAAAAGCAAACTTCTTGAAAAGATAAAATTCACTGTATATCTTGGCATGATGTTTGACAGTACACCAGATATTGCTCATACTGATCAAATGTCTCAGGTGATTCGTTATGCGAAAATTGATGACAGAAAAGTTGAAATAAAAGAAGCATTTTTAGAATTTTTCCTTTGAAAAGTAAAACAATCCGTTGATCTTAGTAAAGAAATTCTAAAAAAGCTTGATAATGATGGTTTAGATGAGGTGCCGCTCTCAAGGTTATGACAATGCAGCTAATATGAGTGGAATATACGGTGGGGTACAAGCCATTGTGTCTTAAAATAAAAAAGTTGTTTTCTTCGGATTTATCAATTCTTCCTTAACGTCTGTGGCCAAAATTTTTTTGCACAAAATGCCTCTTGTGTTCGATTCTTTGGAACTTTGGAAGCAGTTTATCCATTTTTAGGGTTTCGTTCATCTCACGAAACCCTATTAAACCCTATATTTACCCTAAGAAATGAATTGTACCCATGTGTCCTTGCAAGCCAAAGCCTTAAACCTGGAGGAATCATTAATAAAATTAGAAGCACTCCGTCTTTATACGGAACGAGGACTGAAATTGCAGAAAGAGCGATTGAAAATGCACCCAAGACATCTGAAGATAAATTTTGATGAACATTTCTGTTGAGCGCAGAATTCGCCGCCAAAAGAAAATGGCTGGAGAGCAAGTTACAAATGAAGGATTATCTCTGCAAGATGAAAACAGAAAAAAAAAAATGTTGGAATTCCTCGATCGATTTTATTCTGAAATTCAGACTCGTTAAAATGGAATTCAAGATGTAGCTGGAAGATTTGAAGTGCTAAAAACTAACAATTTATTATTGACAAGTGAGGAACAGTAAAAATCCTTGTACCAAAACTAACTTCCTTCTATGACGAAGTGTCGAAAGGAGAAAATTTCCTAAAAATACCAAGGTTAAGAAGACATTTGAAAGCTGCCAATCTTGATGTTTCAAAAACCAAAGATTGGGTTGCCTTACATTTTTTGAATTTTGATTGTTTAATGGGCTTTTATAGAATCTCTTCCTAACTTAGTTTTATCGTTAAAGTTATTTTTAACGGTTTACTTGTCACTCGTATTTTATGAGAAGAGTTTTAATAAAATGAAGCTAATTAAAAACTATTTGAGGTCAACAATGACAGAAAGGCGGTTGAGCATTGAGTAACATTGCTACGTTGATCATAGAGCACGAGCTCACGCAAAATATAGACTTCGATGAAGTAATTTCTGACTTTTGATTGTATGAAAACGAGGAAAGGGAAATTTAAAAATATACTAAGTGGTGTACAGTTAATTATTTTTAATTTCAGTTTAGTTAAACTATGTTTACTGCTGATTATTTGATTATTGTGTAAAGGGAAAGTATACATATAAAATTATTCAAGTTTAGGTTTTACTTTTATTTTTGTTATAAATATTTACATTAATAAAACAAAAAGGTATACTTTTATTTCTGTTATAAATAGTTACATTACTATGTAGTATTAATTATTGTAAGGCTAATGTATAACAGATAAATTTTTACGGTATTTCAAATTTAAAAAATAAAAAATAATTCTTTTCTTTATACTCGTATTGGTGGCGGCGGTGTGTGGGGGTGACACCATTTACATCCGCCCCGGGTGTCACCCATTCTAGCTACGCCACTGCTACTTGTATTAAATGTATTTGCACAAATATCACACTTAAAGGGTTTTTTCGGTAAATGTAAGTTCATGTGCTTTAAAAACGTAGATATCCTAGTAAAAACCTTTTTACACGTTACACACGTATAAAGTACTTTGAGTTGAACTGATGAACAGGGTGTCATTTCATTATTCGAAACATAATCTTCTTTTAACTCTGATGAAATGGTTTTACTAGCATTCTGTCTTACAATGAGTTAACATATGTTGCAGTAAAACACTTCTTGCTTTGAATGAATTCAAACAAACATCACATTTAAAGGTGGTTTTCGGTAAATGTAAGTTCATATGCTTTAAAAACACAGGTATCCCGGGAAAAACTTTTTACATGTTCCACATGTATAAGGTAGTTTTGCTTGAACTGATGAAAAGGGTGTTATTTCATTATTGGAAACACAATCTTCTTCTTTTAACTGCGATGAAATGGTTTTACTAGCACCGCCTTCTAACACAGAAGTTTTTTGTAATGCATCCATGTTAACTTTAACTTAATAAACTGTTTAAGTAAATAATAATTTTTTAACCTAAACAAACAGCATCAGCGAACGTCTTTACACCGCGATAACTGCAAACAATTTGACGCATTTGTCTTGCATCATCCTAAAGTTATCAAATTATAGAGGGTGCTCGTTTCAGAATAATCATGTGATTAATTGCTTAGCGAATCAGAGATAAGCACTTAAACCGCTTGGCGACTTTTTGGCGATATTTTATCAATCATTTGGCGATATTACGTCAATCATTTGGCGATATTTAAATAACTTGTCGATATTTTTATGATAATATCTTAAAAAGCTGTTTAGAATATATCTCATTAATTTCACGTTTAGTTGTTGACTTGGTTAGACGTACAAGTAAAAAGCTCTGTCTTTTTTAAGTAAGTATATTTATTTCTTTAATAGAAATGTTATTTGTTAAAATACTTAGGGAAAGTTTAGCACTATATTTATAACGGTTTTTTAAAATATTCTGTTTTACTAGCTAATAACTTTCTACCTGAAATTTCCTTCCATCACATCATTTGGTTTAACCTTCCTACCCTAAATGGATCGAATCGACCCGTTTCTATAATTTATTTCATTCGATACGAACCAAAAATTTCTTCATAAAATAAGTTAAGTAACAACCACAGAGGACTGTTAAATAAATATGTTAAATAGTTTTAAATAATAATTCTGGTGTGAAATGTTTTTATCAAGGAGGAGTAAAATTTCAACAGGGTAGGAAGGTTAAAAAGGGTTCAACACAGTCTTTGTCATGATATACTAAAGCTTTCTTCACATATGTTCTATCAGAGCTAATTATCACATACTTATAACCACGTAAAAAATAAGTTGTTTTCTTAGTAAATGATGTTTTAGTAGGGAATGTGGATACAAATAGAACGACATCCACATTAAGAAAAAAACTTTCACTTAAAAAAAAAGAACAATTACTTAAAAAAGTGAGAATTCATACGCTTTAACTAAGTCACCGCTGATGATAATTAAAGTGCTCCATCTTTTGTAAGTAAACCTATTTAATAGAAATGTTATTTGTTAAATTACTTAGTAAAAGTTTATCAATACATTTATAACTGTTCTTTGAAAAATTATGCTTATTTCAAGCACTCAAAATTAGTGTAACTGATTTATTAGAAAAAGCTTTTAAAGTAGGCAAAGTCTTTAAATTTTAACCATTTCTCGTTTTCTCGTTTTCAGTTGGGTATGACACTTTAACTTTTCGGCTTTATATTAACACTTATTATTTCTCTTAATAAATTCACTATGTGCAAGCTAACGGTTATGATGAAAACACACTTTCATCATCATATATATATATATAGGGTTGGTGATGACTTTGTTACATAAGTCCTGACAAGTTCACATAAATTTAGACAAAATGTATCAACATATATATTAACTTATTTGAATTGTGAAACATTTTAGATTACTTTCATAAAATAAAAATTAAGTTATTTAAAAAATATATATATTATTAGCTTGTTAAAAAAACAATTGTTTTACTTCAACTATAAAAATATAATTATTTTCCACAAAACCTGTTTATATGATTTTATAAATTTATTAGTATCTGATAGTTAAATATTTTTTGTAACTAATTATTCCTTTTCAGCAAAACATTTCATTTAAAAAAATGAACCTTCCTTTATTTCACTTAATTCATTAAAAACTTGTGCGGACAAAAAATTAATGCCATTTATTAATTTCATTAAAAATTAAACATTTCTTTATTTTAAAACTAATTGTTTCCAAAACTTTTGATTCAATAAAACTTGTTAAACATTTTCGTTACTTTATTTCACGATATTTGAAAATAGTTAACAAAAAAAATTACTTAATTTGAAAATTAATTTAAAAATCAATCAAGATCTCTTCATTATCTTAATTAGCAGCAGTCGTTCCTCAAAACCATAGTGATATCTATGTTAAAACATTAAAATGAGAAAATAATAAGTGTAGTTTCATAGCTTGTTCAGTTAATTGATTAACCAATTTAAAAATTTATCTATTTAAAATAAAAAATCTTTTCATCAGAATTTATCTAATTCAAAATTTTTACATAAACTTTTTTTTATTTGTTAAAAAGAAAAAAAATCGTTTATAAATTAATATTTAAAAAAAAATTAAACTTGTAAAATTCAACATTTTATTTTTTAAAATTTGAATTGCATCCCTTTGTTTGTGATTGCGTCATCCCTCGTGAAACTAGTGCAGAACTATCGCATGCGTCGTAAGTCGTATGATTGTTTTAGAAAATGACGTCATCGAACAACTTTAGGATGACAACAAACGTGGAACTGCTATCCCCCACCCCTCTGGCGAAATGGAAGCAGCCAATCAGAACGCCGATAACAGAACCCAATGAGGAGGATGTCATAACCCGTGTTGAAAGGTAAACCCCGTTCAGTTGCCTGCGGACACCGTGATAAAAGGTCGTCTCTGCAACGCTCCGTTCTTCGTAAGTATACCTTTTTCCTACGATCTCGCCGCTTTCATCACCATTAATCTCATTAACCTTCTAATCTCTCCTCTTATCTCTCTCTACTACACCGCGTTCGTCTTACTACTCCGCATTCATATGTATCGTCTTACACTATGTTCGTTCGTAACCCTTATTAACTCATTAAGCTCATTAATCACTCTTGTCAATCATCTGTCACGTATCACTCACCTGTCATCTATCCATCACCTTTAGGCCACGCCCTCTACCTCCCACCTCCTGATGGCGCAGAACTCTTATTTTTCTTCTACTAACGACGAAAAACCCGTTTGAGTTGAAAATAATTTAGAGAAAAACAGATAAAATTGCCATATTAGTGAACAGTTCAAAATGATTTATCAGATTTTGTCTGTTCACTTCTTAGAATTTTTTTTGTTGTTAATCAATATTTTCCAATGAGTGTGAAGCATATATTAACTTTTTCCTTCCCTTTCTCTCCCCCCCCCCCTCCTAAACTAATACCAAACTATTTTCCTTAAATTAATTATTTCTAAATATTTTTCTACATTAAATCATCAATAATTTTATAAATTAAAGCACGTAGTGCATTTTCCAAAATAAAAGGGTAAAAAGGCGCAATCGAAAAACAGGACAAACTCTGCAAGCGACTCAACACCTGAACTAGCACTGTTTAGCAGATGTTTAGCGCTAAACTTGTCTTAATTAGTTTGTAGTAGTTTTCCCGATAAAAACATCACTGATTGTTTACTATAAAAAATATATATATTCTACTACCTTCGAAATGAAAAATCGAAAATATTGCTTTTGTAATATCAGTTTTTTTAAGTTGCGAAGAATAGTTTTAAGATATTTTTAGAACTTCTCTCGTAATTCAAAACATGAAATGTGATTATATCGACCGGTCCGATTTTCACCGATATTGACCGGTCCGACGTTCACCGATATCGGTAAATATTGGGTCCCGATATTGGAAAAAAAGCTAGCCATGCAATATCGCCCTTTCCGGTGTTTACCGATATTTGCCGATATTGCAAAATCGCTGTTCCCGATATTGATCGGAAATTTCGACAAATGGTGAAAAAAAATTCGTCAGCGATCGGAATTTCGTCAAAGATTGCGCAAAAAATAGCAATTTTTGTCAGTCGGTTGCGGAAAAATACTCCCGAATTTCAACAAACGAGCGTAGAAAAGAGTCGCGAATTTCGTCAAAAGATGGCGAAAACAAATAGAAAATTTCGTCGATTGGTTGAAAAAAATGTTGCGAATTTAGACAAATGTTCGAAAAAAATAATTCCGCCAATGATTCACAGAAAATAGCGAATTTTGGAAAATTATCACAAAAGAAAAAAAAAAAAAGAAAAATGAAACAATCACGAAAAAAAGTCGTGAAATGCAATCGGTCTCGAGATAATCAGCGCACGAACACCATTAAGAAGTTACGAAATTTACAAATGTTGTAATCCATAGGCATAAGAAAATTTTCATTAATGATTTTCTGTCAGTAAAAAATTTCCGCAATTATTTTCTGCCTCCCTCTTCATGATCTAAACTCCATAGAATTCAGAAATCTGCAAAACCCTTGGTCTCAGGTCCCTTGCTCCTGCATTGGGTTGGGTGGGTCAACACGACCCAATGTGCAGTACAGATCGAGCCGGGTTGACGCGGCTTATTTTCGTTCCTGCGAGTCTTGTCTGTGTGTCTCAGTATCTGTATGTGACAAAAATTTTGTGGATGCTGTAACTCAAGAACTAATGCACGGAATTTGATAAAACTTTATACTCAGTTAGACATTGATATAAATGGGTGGTGATTAGTTTTTGGTGTAAATCGCCCAACAGATGGCGCTGCTATGCTACATTTTGCACGATTTTCACGATAGCTATATCTCCAGAACTAACGCACATAATTTAATAAAACTTTAGATTCAGTTAGACCTTAATATAAATTGGTGCTAATTTCTTTTTGGTGTATGTGAAACTTGTATGAGATAGAAGAAATTTTTGGGATTGGCACAACAGGCTAGTTTTTTTTTTTATTATAATCAAATCTGTGAAATCTGACGTTAATTTAGCTTTTGATCATATTTTGATTTTTTTTGTCTAACCTGTGATAACTGATAAATTTTCTAAAATTTCAAATTCCTTGGGGGGAGTCGGGTTCGTGTTGCCCGAGTTTTCATAGAAATCCTAAATATTTTCAGATGAAAAAAAAAAATAATTTTTTTTCTACATACAAGCCCCCCCCCCCCCCCCCCCCGAAATGGCGCCCCTGCTAGATAGTTAAATTTAGTCTGCTCATTTGAAATATTTCCAATAGCAAAATATGCTTCGACTAAAAAAAAAAAAATATTTCAGTTTTTTTCCCCCAAGATTGAGGAATTTTAATGCTTACGTTGTTGGTTTCTTTGCAGTCTTTGGTTTTGAATTATGATAATTTCGTATTTAAAACTATTCCGATAAATTTTGGATTATCCGAAATTTCAATATATATGGATAAAACAAAACAAAAAAAAAAAATCTTGTCGGAAATTTTTGAAAATTTGTTGGGGTGCTAAGGAAATGTTTAGTAGTTTGTAAAGTAGCTGGAGTACCCTAGAACTATATGTTAATGAAAATTGCAAGAGAATCGGATCATTTTTAAAGAAGCTGCACCAAGGGCCCCAAGAAGGAGATTAATATTCAAAATTGGTGGCAGCTGAAGTCCGAGAAAATTTTTTGTCATGCAGATAGCAGTGGTGTAGTCCTGGGGAAAAAAGTGGGGGGACGCTCATAGTCTCGATCATTAGGGTCTGTGTATCTGTATCACCCATAGGGCAAACTTGATTATGAATCTTGCTTTTCATTTTGAATTGCAGAGAAAAGTAATTGAAAAATTAAATTTTAAATTAAAATTTATTTAAATTAAATTAATTAAAGTTTTTTATCTGTTGGTCGTTTATAGCTTCCCATAAATTAAAATATTGTTAACCTTATTTCATGTGTGAAAATACGTATTTGAAATAGAATTCGTAATTTAATAACACTAATCCACGCAACGAGACTTTTGTTAGACATTTTTTGTTTTTGAGATAGTCATAGAATAGCTATTGTATACTAAGAGCATTGAAAATTACTGCATTTTTACATTACGGACACGTATAATGTAAGGAAAATATTGTAATCATGACAAGAAAAAAGACTATGAAATTTATATCTTTACTTTTATAGGTTCCCCGAGTCCGCTTTTCCTATTTCTGTAACAATTCTCTATGTATGTGCGTATGCATGTATGCGAGTTGGTATTTTCTTTTGGTGATTTTGCAATGAGTCAATATGTGTATGTGTCTGAGCAGGATAGCATTTAAACGGTGTTTTCGGCTGAGATTAAATTTCACAGGTATGTTATATATGATGAAAAGATTATTTAACATTCTGGATTATATATGCCACTGCCCAAACTCTATACAAAATTTTGAACAACGTGTAAAAATATTGGGTTGTTCGGAAAGTTTCTTCCGTTTGGGAAAACCAATTCGTACCGGAAAATACTATCATTTAATTATTAGACATTAATTTCAATACCTAATGTCAATTGACGGGCAGAATTTTCCGGTACGAATTAGTTTTCCCAAATGAAAGGAACTTTCCGAACATCCCAATACGAATTTGAAAAGAGTGAAATAGACCAGTATCCTTATAAAGAAAATTTCTGAAAATCGCGTTTTATCAAGATTTTTGTAGAATTAGTAACTCTTTAAATCAGTTACTAGGTTACTTCTAATCTGTAAGTATTGAATTTTTACGGGATGAAATGGAGAAAGGCGTTCAAAAATATTGGTTTCATCATGATTTGTGTGGAAATATTTGAGCAAGAGTAACTGACTTAAAACTTGGCACACATATACTTTCAGGACTTACATGCTCGTAAAATCTTATTTATTATTATTTTTTTAATTTACATTTTAAAAGGATGAATTCTCCAGGGCTCTCAAATGGTTCACAAACTGAATACCAATATTTTTTAACAGAAAATTTCTTAGTAGGTTTCTAAAACTTTTCTGCAAAAATTTACTTCCGAAGGTTGTTTCTGCAAAATTTACAAGAAAAATCTAAAAATTAAATTTTTCTAAGAAAATACTGGTATTCAAAAAGCGGACCATTTGGGAGCCCTGATTGTTAAGTAAATCTTCTAAACTCGTTTCATCACGATTTATCTGGTAGCTATTAACATGCAGATGCTCACGAAGAATGGCTTTTAAAATATTCGAAATTTTAAGTGCTGAAATAAGCCGAAAACTTTTTAAAGTTGTTATTCTTCTGAAACTACTAGAAACTTCAAATTTGACACAAAAAAGTACTAGAAACTTCAAATTTGACATAGAAGTTATTTAACTCGTAAATATTCTCTACGAGGAATTGAAATTTTAATATGGGAATCGTCTCAGTGAATGTTACCCCACTATTAATAGCGATATAAAAGTCTACTCTAGTTATAAATTGATTTGAATCCATGCCATTCTATAAGTGTTTAAAGAATTGAGCGGAAATTTTTTAAAGATATAATTTTGAAGTAGAGTTTCTATGGCAAATAATACTTATGCTTGTGCCAGATGACTTATTTAAGAAACACTTTCCTAATAAAATTACTTTTAACGTTAATAAAAATAAATTAAATATAGAAAAAAAAAACATACTTTCATTAAAATTAACAAAAAGTCAACTTATATTATAAAGCACAAATGTGCGCGTCTCTCAATGATGTCATACTGATGCGAGCAGCAATGTGATGAAAATGGATGAATTTTGAAACAATGGAGCTATTTTTTTCAATTAAACAATCGTAATGTTATTTCTATGGGGGTAAATGCCCTTTTTGTGCCGACGTTGACTGACCCCCCCCCCCCTTACTGATCTAATTTTTAAAAAATTAATGTCCAATTCATGTATTTTCTTCAGGTATATATATATATATTCCAAATTTCAAAGCTCTACGTCATCATGAAGTAGGTGAAAAATGAATCACAAGATTTGACTGTCACATAGATACAGAAATGTAAGATAAAAGAAAGCGGGTAAAGAAGTGAACTTCTTTTAAAACTACACTGTCTCTTTACATGATTTCTGCCCGTGCAGCTTTTTATGTAGATACACTTGCGAGAGATGCATTTTATTTCTTTTTCTTTAATATTTAATTTTGTTCTAAAAATGCTATCGCCAATATGTGCACAGGACCATTTTCACTGATAAAGTAATATTTAAATGGTTCGAAAAGGTTTTATAAGTCAGCTTTCTTCCTTCATTTTTTAAATTTAATTTTAAATATAGCAGATTTTTAATTAGCAGATTTTTAATGATTTTATTGCAGCAAAAAGGAAAATTTTTCTGACTGACAAATTTTGAATAGAAGAGCCGCATAAAGAGTTATTGTATAAATGTTTGAAAATTAACAAGATAATTATTTCATTGACAATATTATTTCAATATTATTTTTTGTTTACTTTATTTTAAACTTTTTTATAATTTACGTTATCTACTTATCTCCAGCAGGTAACAAATTAAAGTGCGTTTCAACTTTTATAATACACAGACACACTGCATACCGGCCAATATATATTATATTCATTACACACAAATGTTTGTAAAATGAATTTGGTGCAACAATGTGTGAAGGAAAAGCCTAGCGGTTTTTTTTTTTTTTTTTTTTTTTTTTTAATCGAAAATATAATTTCGTTCAGTTTAAACACATACCAAGCAATAATTATCTATAAATGGTAACGTATTCATTCGAATTATTTTGAGTGGTCATGTATAAAAATTAATGATCATATGCTCATCACATAACACACTAAAATTTAAACCAGCTGCAAAACGCATTTCAAGAAATATCCGGCCATGGCGGTAGTGTATTTGGATTATTTTTGTGTGGCCCTGTATACGAATATCATTTACGTATCACTTAGCAAATAAATATTTTCTTCAGCTGAAAAATACAAAATATAATCGAAAACACGTTTCGAGCAACTGAACCCACGTCTGACAATGTGTCGAGACGTCCCTTTGGCCTTGTAAAATAACTATAAATGTTTCGTGCACCGTTTTCCATGCATTGCAAACAATTACTGTTAATAGCTCATGGTGTTTCGAAATACTTTTTAACGTCCCTGTAAATGAACGATAAATGCTATTTTTGATAGGGAATATGTTGTAACGAATTTCAATACCATATGGCATTACTTCATTTATGCGTATTTCAAACAATCTCCGCCCAGTAAACAGTAATATGAAAGAACTCTTTTTTTGATCACTCGTAAACGAAATACTGATGCTATACACATAATTCAGAATAGTGATAAGGCTACATTGAAAAAATATACATAAAATTTTGTCGAAATTCAAGCAAACTTTTGGAAGTTACAAGTAGAATGCGAACAGATGGAGACAGACATGCGATCTGACACCGTAAACACTTTCCATGTTGTTGAAAAGTATTAAAAATAATGCCTTATTTCTTAAAATTGTTGATTTATTGGTGTGCTCATAATTAAAAAAAAAATTAGTAAGTTTGAAAAGGTGGCGTCCTCTCGCGTCTCTAGCGTCCCCCTTGAAAATAAAAAGTAAGGGGACGCTCGACATAAAATAAAAAAGTGAGGGGACGCCGTCCCCCCTCGACTACACCACTGGCAGATAGTCGCTGGAAGTTCTAAAAAGTTGTTTAAAAAAATAGCTAGTGAATCGAACGATTTTTAAGGGATCTATAATAGGGGGCCCAAAAGGGGCCAACTGATAGTTTTGAGCAGGACCCTAAGAGGAAAACACCTTAAAAGATCCTAGTACTTAGCGCTTTAAATCTTTAATTAGTCGAAATTAAGCATAGGGTATAAATTAATCATTAGAATAAAATTTTAAAGAAATGCTTTAAAAGGAGCCCTAGGGCCCAAGAAAAACATGAGGGGAGAGGAGTCGAAGACTCAACTTTAAACTTATGCATTGAGATGGTGACACAATTAGGTAAGGGGGGGGGGGGAATGCATGGCGCACAAAAAGTTTAAGGCCCCAGACAAGCCCTAGGAGGCCAGGATCTAACTGGAATGTAGAAATGGGGAAATAACTAAATAGAGAAAAGGCCTCCTAAACGAAGAAGATCGGATTAAAAGGGGGCAAGTTATTAACAATTTAGGGAACAAAATCTTCAAGGAGCCCTGTGCCGGGACTCAAGGGGCCAGGGTCTTAACTGGAATGTAGTAATGGAGAAAGGAGCCCCAAAAATCGAAGAATATCGGATATAAAGGGGGCAATTTATTAAAAATTTAAGGCACAAAAACGTAAAGGGTCCCGGGGAGTCCGATAAATTTTTCTGTCATTCATGTAGTAACTGGAAGTCCTAAGAAGTTGTTAGAAAATAAAAGCTAGTGAATCAGACGATTTTTAAAGGAGCTATTAAGGGGGCCAAAAGAAATCGCTGATAGTTTTGAGCAGGGCCCTATGATGAACGGTCCTAACTGGAATGTAGAAATGGGGGAATAACTAAATGGAGAAAAGGCCCTAAAAATGAAGTTCGGATTAAAAGGGGGCAAGGAAAAAAAGGAAAAAGGATTAAAAGGGGGTAAGGAAGAATTTAGGGAACAAAAACTCTAAGGGGCCCAAGGGGTCTGGATCTTCTGCGATTTTTTTTTTTGTCGTTCATGTAGTAGCTGGAAGTTCTAAGTTGTTAGAAAAAAAAGGCTAGAGAATCGGACGATTTTTAGGGGAACTTATAGTAGGGGGCCAAAAGGGGCTAGCTGATAGTTTTAATCAGGGCCCTAAGATGAAGAGTGCTAATTGGAAAGTAGAAATGAGGAAATAACTAAATGGAGAAAAGAGAAAAGGCCCCCAAAACTAAGAAAACTGGATTAAAAGCGGGCAAGTTTTTAACAGTTTAGGAAACAAAAACTTCAACGGGCCCGTACCAAGCCCCAGGGGGGCAGGGTCATAACTGGAACGTAGAAATGGAGGAAAAGCTGAATGGAGGAAGGGCTCCAAAAACGAAGAGGATCGGATAAAAATTGGGTAAGTTATTAACAATTTAGGGCAAAAATCTTAAAGGGGCTCGAGGCGGCCAGGGTCTCAAAATATTAAAAATCTGAGCCTCAGGACCTACCTTGGACTATCCGCTTCAATTAAGAAAAGCATAATTATATGAATTAATTAATAAAAAAATATGTTTAATAAGCACACAACACAGCTAACTATACAGTAGGCAATGCTAAAGCATGCGTACGCATGCTTTAGCATTGCCTACTGTATAGTTAGCATACGTATGTTTTGCCTACGCTTCGTTTAGTTGTAAGATCTTTACGGCTTCGTGACATCACATGCAACTTCAATGTTTTTTTTTCTTGAACAGGCGGGGCTAGGAGAAAATGAAACTTCAACTGCGATCTTAGCAGTCTGTCTGCAGACGGCATACCTCCATGGCAGACTGTAATCAATATGCTACTAGGAGCGAGTGCGATGGCTACGATGCCAGTGTTTACATTTTGTTTATTATTGCGCTTGTTGTTAATTTTTAGTTTATTTATTATGTTAGACACTAGCTATATATAGAGAAAAAATGTCTATGGACGCTATGATGTCCGCTATTCCTGTTGCTAGTACCCTGTCTATTTCTAAGACTTCTGAGGATTCAAAGGATCATATATTGTTTACGCTTCAAATAGCTGTGAAACAAGTGAGTTTATTAAGATATTTATTTTGTAGCGATCTAAAATAACATTTCTCCCGTTACAGCTGTTAACTGTTAAGTTTTTTTTTTTTAATAACATTATATTAATTTAATAACATTATATCATGTCAATACTTTTAAGTGTCGGTAATATGATTTACTTGTTTTTAATAATAACGTTCTTAATGTTACATCTATACATACGAATTTCTTTTATATTAAGTTAGCAGTTTGCTCTTTTTTTAGCACTTAAATTTGTTTCTATACATATATATATATTATGTTCTGTTGCAGTGATACTTTTAGTGACGTAATTACAAAGGGTGCTTAATTTTTGTTTACTTTTTTAGGACATCAGACATTGCATTATACAATTTCTTTTCAATCATCCTATGTTTATATATTAACATATTTATGTAAATTTAATATGATTAAAATTGAATAACTTATAATGCTAAAATCATACAATTTTTACATTGTTTGAAAGATTTGAATAACGCCTTACAGCTTTGCTATTTATGCTGTTATACAATATAATTTCGTTTGTGCATTATTTTAAATGTAAGTTTCTTATAATCTTGATTAGATTTTCTTTAAATTATTGTTGCACTATTATGTTTTTGTATTCATATATCATTATATATTTATTACATCTTTTCCGATACATTTATTTATCTATTATCACCATCCTTATTGTTATAATAATATGTTTTCCAATTACACATTCACTTTTAATTTTTAAATTCATCATATATTTTATTTTTTAATCATAATTTTAATAATTTAAGTCAGTGCCATCACTAGCATCTTGAGGCCCCAGAGCAGTAGATGACAAGGGACCACCACAGGTACTTTTCCAGTATAAGGGCCTTGGTGAGATAGAGAAGATGGTTTTGGCGAGAGAAGGAAATTTTGAAACCTATTCACTGCTTCATATACTCAAGCAATTTTTTATGTATTTATACAATTTATTTAATATAAAAAAACCGGCACAGATGTCATATACACACCATATTGGCACGATTTTTTCCCCTGCCAATTTGGCGAAAACTTTGTTTTTGAATATTTGCATTATAATGTATATTAATGTTATAATGTTATAACATTAACGTTATAATATTAGCGTATTATATATTATTGTATAATATTATTATATTATAATAACGTTTTGAATATAACATTATTTTATTTTTCTATTAAAATAAAAAAATCACATGCTATTATTGCATGCTATTGGTAACTAATATTTTAAAACAAAGTTTTCGTCAAATTGGCAGGAAAAAAATATCGCGCCAATGTGATACGTATATGACATCTGTGCCAAGAAGCCATTTATCTATTTTTATATATATAATATACAAACAGTAGTAAGTTGTATATAAAAAACAATGATATATATATATTGTGCTGTCCTCTAAAAAAAAACTTTTTTTGAAATTTTCTCTATATAAAATCTAATGAAGAATGCAGAAAAATTAAACATTGCTAAATTTTTGCAGCTTTAAAGATTTTAATGTTGAGCAGTTTTCATTTTATTACAAAGTGGCAGCCAATTAACGCGAGAATTTACAAAACCCCCGACTTTTCTGAAAAATACCCATTTTATCTGAAAAAAACCCATACCTGACATAATCAGCTATGCACAGATGTCATATATACACATCACGTTGGTGCAATTTTTTCCCCCTGCCAATTTGGCTAAAACTTTTTAAATATTAGTTACAAATAGCATGCAATAATAGCATGGGATTTTTTATTTCAATATAAAAATAAAATAATGTAATAAATGCAATAGCTTCTATTATTTTAAAAAAGGAAATAAAAATAAATAAATGATAGTATGATATTAATAAGTATTGATATACATAATAAAGATAATTTTTAGAATTAAAATAAAAGTAAATAAACACAACAAACAGTTTTCGCCAAATTGGAAGGGGAAAAATCGCGGCAATGTGGTGCGTATATGACATTTGTGCCATCAGCTGAAAATGAAGCATTTTATTACATATTAATGGTTTTTGCATAAAAATAATTAAAAATTGATGTAAATCATTCTAAAATTGTATTATAACTATATATACTATAAAAATAAAACTCATGTTTTGCTAGAATTCTGCAATTGTTAGTTTAAATTATTTTAAAACTAAATAAGCACTCCTTAGGTATTTTAAACAATTTTTATTATTCTAAATGGTGCATAAAACAGAAAAAAAAAACAAAAAAAAATGACTTTAGTGAAATATTGGATGAAGTACTAGGTCGGGTTTTTTAAAGAAACATTTCACTCTGGGTTTTTTTAGAGGACTGTACAATATATGGGCAATTCCATCGTTACGGACGTAACAATTGCAGACTTCAAACACACATAATTACAATTTGGTTTGATAAAAATATGCAATTTTTTTTTCTGATGTTCAATTTGAGGTTATTTATGCTATCCTAACTTTGGGTAAAGATTCCTTGATTAGAAAAAATAACAAAAAATAAAAACTGCCTGTTACGGACGTAACTCAGAAAACAGGCAAAATTCTACACTGCTATACAATTGCAAATATTTCTGTGAACTATTCAGGATTTTTGAAAAATTTCTTTTGGATACTTGTCCTAGAGACTTTAAGCTTTCTAAAATCACAAAGCTTTTGTAGATTTTACTTGTGTAATTTTTGACAGAGGTTTTTATATTTGTTACGGACGTAACTTCTCTGATACTTGAAATTCCCTAAGCATGTAAAATCATGGATATATGCAGAATTTTTGTTAGGAGAGGACAGTACTATCAATTTATAGTCTCTTAATATTTCAAGTTGTATCTTACTAGTTTAAAAGATTTAGGGGGGGGGGGAGACATCACCCCCCTGCATACACCAATGTGGAAATACATAATAAATAATTAGATACATCTAGAACTAAATCACATGTAAGAAAATATTAAAGTTAATGAAATAAAACTTTAGAAGGATCTAATTCGAAATTTATTTTTCAAATTCCTGATAAGTACATCGATAGGCTTCTATAAGACTAATTCTGGGAAGGTCAATTTTTCTCTTGAATCTGTAACAGGTTCTGGGAGTACTTTTATAATTTGTGTTTTATCTATGATAGCAACATCTTCTACCACTGGCCAAACATATTTATTGCCAGATTTCTTTAAAAATTTGACAGTAGCTTGTAGCTTTTGATTTTGTAGGATTTTTAATAACTTGTCCAACAAATTGTAAAACACTTTGTCTGTCTGACTTAAACTCAGCTAGAATCCAGTTTCCAAACTTAATTTCATCATTTCTGGTGATAATAGGTTTCGTTGGTAAGTTGGTGGTGGTTGCTGCTGCTGTTGACAGATTATTTTTAAAAACAAAAATATTTCCTTTTTTATCAGATGTTTGAGAAAATCTAACAACATTTATGTGTTCGGTTCGAACACAATGTATGTCATGTGTTTTTGGCAAATGCTCTATGTCTTCCCACCGTTCTTCTAATTTTGACGATTCTTTTAAAATATCTTCTTGAGGAATATACATAACTTTAACTTTCTCCGTAATTGAGTCAGCACACTGAAAAAAAGAGATAGCATCATTGACAAATGCAGTTCTAGATTTTACTCTTTGCCATACATGATGCTTTATCATTCCTCCGACTCCATCAACAGCTCCTTTGCCGTGAGATGTAGCGAAAAAATGTCAGTTAAGGTATAAATTGTAATTTGTGATTCCATAGGTTATGTTGCACAAAGTGTATTTTTGTTTAAAATGTTGTGCGGCAACATCAGAGAAAATATCAATGCATTCAAGTTTTGGAAGCTTTTCTTTTAGGTCTTCAAACAATTTGCTATTGAATGCATGAACAGCAGTTTTATTGTGATGCATGTAATCTGAAATGATTGCATAGGAAAATGTTCCTAAAACTGTGTAAGCAACTGCTGTATATATCGAGACTTGATCATTTGTCCAGTGCGCACTTTGAATTTCATCTTGTTGCATGATCGAGTAATTTTCACCAAAATCGACTTGGAGTTTATTGCATTACTCGAAAAAAGAAAAATCTTTCATTGAGAGGAAAAGATATATGCATTACAATAGTCTTAAAAAATAAAATTATTGTCTGAGTGCAACGAAGACTCATACACAGCGCAGTATTACTTTGCCCCATATATAGCTACGATGGATATTAAAACCTTTCGTCAAGCATAACTCAAAAAATATTTAACGGATTTCGTTCAAATTTTTACAGCAGGTACCTATAAAGGTGACAACGACGTCTATTTATTACCAAGAATAAATGTCAAACCGTTTGGAAATTATATTAAAAAAATAGATAAAAAAGCACAATTAAAGTACATACGTCACGAAATGTGTGCGTACGTCATTTTCACCGGCGGGAGATTTTCGTAGACAATCGGAATTGAAAAGTTCATGGAGTACATGGAGCAAAACAATATGCACGCACTAATATTCAGCACAATAAAATATATTTCAATTTAGTAGAAATCGAAAATTAATCTGGATTTTTTTTTCTGTTTGAAAGAAAAACCCCGCAATAACTTGAAGACTTGGTATTAGAGATTTGGCGCAAATCTTAGCAATAGCAGCTTTTTTTTATTTCGCGTGTTAAATTAAAAAAAAAAAATTCTTTGGTGTTTAAATAAAAGGTTTCGATTTATGGCCTTATTTCTTTTTTTTCTCTTTTTAGCATTTTAAATGGGATTAATGAAAGGCATGTATTTTAAATTAAATGAGTGAAAGGTTTATATTTAAATGAAATGAATTCAATATGAAAATGTTATAGGAACAATATTTGGTGATTTATCAACTGCGTCAGGATAACATAAAAGTACCAATATATCAAACAGTATGTAGTATGTGAAATGAAACAATTATATTATAATCACCCATCGAACAAGAAAAAAAACTAATATTCTGCATTCAGAGGGAAAAATCCATCTCCTGTGGCGTACGATATGGCGAGTTCTATTTTGGTGATAAGTTTTTCGATGTGATTGTTGGGATCTGCAGGATTTGGCTTACTTTTTCTAAATCTTATTTTTTTGCAGATGTAGTATTATGTAAATATATTTTTTTGCATAATTTTTCTATTTTGTATATTTTCTATTTGGCATTTGGAAAAGAAAGAGATTTTTACCTTTTTATCTGTGCCTTCAGAAATATTAAAAAATAAGAAAATATTTACATATATCAAGCGTATAATGTTATGTTTTGAATTTTTATACAGACCACTTCTCAATTTTTAGATTTTAAATGCTATTTATTATTTACTAGCCGTTTATTAATTGTTTAAAATTTAACCCCCTGACAATAACAATTATTTATCACAAAAATGCCTCTTAGGTTTGTTAAATAAGTTTGTTTATGTATTTTCATTATTTATTAAAATATCGAATATGGCGATAAAATTTTATTTTAGCATCGTGCTTAAATTTTTAAGATGGTGCAAAAACATGCTTTAATAAACGTATGTTTGTAAATATTTGAAAAACATGTTTTACCGCTCTCTTGAAAAATTTTGTAAGATGCTAAAACTACCTTTTGGCACCATTTAAAATTTTTTTCGCCAACCGACATAGGATACGAAACTTTTCCCCATTCAGATGCACAGGCAAGGCTGGTCTCAAACAAGAGTAAAGCTAGCAACAATATTGTTTTAACTCTATAAGAGTTACAATAATGATATTAAATGTTCCGATTGGCTTTGGGTGGGCCCAATTACGAAAGTTTCTCCTAAAAAAACTGTAGAAGAAGTCTTTTACATTTGTTTCAAATGAAGCTCGGTCTACAAGGTATTAGTTAATAATACAAACAACACTAATGGCATGGAGGCAAAAGTTTTAATTTAAATGTATATATTTGAAACGCTTCCCCCCTCCTACCCCCCCTCCCCCCCCAAAAAAAAAAAAAAAAAGAAAAGAAAAGAAAGTTACAGTAATGAATTTAAAATGGTGTTAAGCCACGCTTTCTGACATAAGCAATTGGCTGCAAACGCGATAACGAAACTTTCACTTAACTTAATAACATGTAGCTAATATAGCCCTCAGGGTACTTTGCAGTTATACAGACCTTGTGGTTTCTTTAAAAAGCTTGAGACAATTCAGGTTTAAGACGTTGAGATTTACTGTCAAATGATATAAACAACTATGAGCACAAAACTGATGAATTCTTATTCAGGTTTATGTATGTATTTTTAAAAAAAAAATTGCATCTGATTACACTTATTAGATAAATTACTTCTGTTTGCATTTAATAACTGATAAACGGCTTCTGTATATTAAATGAATTGTTTAAATATTGAGAAGAGGTGGCAAGAGGTAGAAAGACGAGTAAACAAACGGGTAGACAGACGGGTAGAGAGACGAGTAGCGACATAGGTAGGCTGACAGGTAGCGAAACGAATAGACAGACGGCTAGAGAGAAAGGTAAAAAGAGGGTTGACAGAGGGGTAGCGAGATGGGTCACGAGACGGGTAGCGACACCGGTAGACAGGAATGTAGCGAGAAAGGTTGCGTGGTAGATAAAGAGAAGTAGAGAGATGAGTACAGAGACGAGTTGACTGACGGGTAATGAGATTGGTAGCGAGTCGGGTACAAAAATAGACGGATAGTGAGACGGGCATACAGACGAGTAGAGAGACAGTACATGGGTATGGAGATGGGTAAGAAGATGGGTAGAGAGGCGTATAGCCAGACGGGTAGAGAGACAGATAGACAAATGGGTAGCGAAGTGGATAGAGACACGTTTAGACATACAAGTAGTTAGACGGATAGACAGACTGTTAGAGAAATAGATTGGCGGGTAGCGAGACCGGTAGAGAAATATAGAGACAGGTAGCGAGACATGTAGAGAGATAGACAATCGGTTAGAGAGACGGGCAGAAGAATGGATAGGGAAACAGACAGATTATGGAGAGACAGACAGACAGGCAAAAGAAAAGTCTGCGGATTGGCGCAGTAAAGGTGCAGGGGGCAGAGCCTCCTAGAGGGTAATCAAGAAGTATCTTTTAAGTTAAGAAGTATCTGTCTGCTTAACTTTGAAATATATATAATTTTTCAATTTTGCCGATATGGAGATTTAATGTAAAAGATATTTTACAGAAGTCATCGAAAGATTTTTTGTATACTTTAATAGTAATTTAGACTATAGTTTTGCAATCTGGTTTGTAGCAAAGCTTGCTATCAATGTGGTTTGAAGTGTAAGAGTTTCTATAAACAGTTATACAAATAATAGATATATAATCAAGGAAGGAAATTTTTAAATTCACACAAAAAAAGGTGCAACAATGATATTAAATTTGCGTTAAGCCACGCTTGATAGAATAATCTATTGGCTGCAAATCCAATTACGTAACTTTAAAAAGCTTGGCGTTTTTTTTTTTTTTTTTTTTTTTTAAGTTTTGCGCAATACACGCTTAAGAAAATGAGATTCTTTGCCACATGTTAAAAAAAAATTATGACAACACATCTGATGAACGGTACTTCTTTTCTATTTTTTTAACAGTGTATATGAATTTATAAATGATATTTTGTAATTCTATCAATTAATTTGCTCTTTTTCTTTATATTGTAATTATTAACCCTATGTTCTCAGCAATATCACTCAGACTAATCCCTTTGAGGGAAGTCCTAGTTAAATACTTACTGGTATATTTAAAAATTTCAAAGACAAAGTATCTGGAAATTTGTCAATACATTAAATAATGTCTGATTGTACTGTTTTTTTATTATTTAATTAGAGATATACATGTGTTACGGACGTAACATACTATCTTTTGTTACGTCCGAAACAAAAAATGTTACGTCTGTAACACCATTTTCTAAAAAATTAAAGAAGATTAAATGTTTTAATTTATGGTAAACATTTAGTCTAATGAATTGCTAAGAGCACCAGAAAGGGTTTTTTATATTTTAAATTTTTTAAGAGATAATGGTAACTTTTGTTATATTTTTGTTATGGATGTAACATCAAAATTCAGTATTTTAAATTTTAAATTATAGAATTTTAATTTGTAAAAAAAAAATTTTTTTTCGCATATTACGGTAGTATAATGTTAGCTGTTAAAAATTTGCAGCAATTAGTTTTGTTTATTTTTATTTTGCTATAGAAATTATGCGTCTGAAAAATTGTGTTTTTTACTGATGTTATAAAAACCCAAGAGTATCCCATTTCAAACTAAAAAAAAGGCACATAAATTAAAATTTATTATAAATCTAATACTATATATTGAAAATAGACAGTTTAAGCTTTACAACAATATATAATATAGCAACATAAGTACAATATGAAATTTTGACATCCTGGTTTCACTTTTCATGGAATTGCCCATATATAATAAACAAACATTAAAGTTCATCATGTTTGTTTTATAGCTATTTATATCATTTGGCACCAAATCTTACTTTCTGAAGGCCAAATTGCGCAAAGCTTTTTTTTTTATCTGCTTCCTTTTATGTCATATTCCTATATAATATATAAGTGTGTGTGTTACAAAACAACTTTTAATGTATTGATTTAGTATTTAATAGTTATATGAATATAAATTGTGATCTCAACAGTTTAAAATAAATATATATTACTATTATTATTATAAATGTCAATACTATATTAAAAGTGAGGAATGAAGAGCATAATTTTTATCTCCTTCAAAGTTATAAATTTATTTACAAAGTAGATTTTTGTATGTGTACTTCAAATGTTATCATCAATTAAAATTATTTTAAATTGTTTTAATTAATCAAATTATTATCAATGAAACACCACACTAATATTCTGATTTAAGTCTCAGTTATATTATGTAAACAATTATATTGTTTGTTGTACATTTTTTAAACCAGCCATTTTTGACAGTTGCTGGTTTTTTTTTTTTTTTTTTTTTTTTTCAGTTTTTGCCACTGTCCTGGCAAAATGACCAACCCTAGAGCAAAAATAATCAGTCTTCTAAGTTTCCTCACCCACCCTCAAAATTTCCACCTTTTCCCTTTTGTCCTGCCTGAGCACAAAAAGCTTAAAATGTTTAAAATTCTTTCTTTTTATTTTATTTTTTCAGTTTTATTTGTTAAGTTCTAGCAACATTAAATAATCAGTCATCTAAATAACTCCCTGAAACATACTCTCCCTCTCCCACTCTTATAAAGGAGGGATATTTAGGTAAAGGATGGAGGTAAAAATTTTTCCTTTTTTGGTAGTTTGGTTATTTTCACTCCTTTTAAGAGATCAACACTATTTTATTTTAGCTTCAGCCAAAGCCACCGTAAATATTGTGTGGACAGTATCCTGGCACCAGGGACCAATCATAATTAAAAATAGATGTTGAAGAATAATTTTGCAGTTTGCACTACATTTTTCAGAAAAGCTTTAAAAAGATGTTTCTTTTTGGAACTTGAATGAAAATATCTGGAAATTTCATGCATTTAAGGATCTTATAATTGTATCACAAAGATTATTCAAAACTGCATTATTCAGAAGATGAAAGGAACATTTTTGCAAAGAGCTTTAATATGCTGCAACAGAAAATTTCAGTTTATTCTTTTGTGTAATATATTTATTATGATTGATCATATTCTTATTTGAAAAATCTTGTACAGTTATAATTAATTTTTTCCTTCAACTTCTAGATTCAGCATTATTTTAGTTTACAAAATGATGAAAGTGCCCTTTCTTCTGATATTCATGAAGTGAAGCAGCTATGTGAAAGTTTAGATAAAGCTTTTTTCCATGGGTGAGAAACAATTTATGGATTTTGCATTATGCACTTAATGTACATTTCAATGTCTACTTATAAAAAAGTATATTTTAAGACCATATTTAACAATGTGACTATGATTCTTCTGTGTTAATAATTCTCTATCTTGATTCTGCATGAAATTTTTCATTTCAGTTATAGAAACCTAATTGTATTTTTCTTTTTATAATTACTATATTTTAATGCTTTAAATACTTTTCAGAAACTATGTGTTGGGTTCTGAAGCTCTTTAGTATATTTTATGTTATGTTTCTTTTCCTGTATTTTTCCTAATTAGAATGTGTGACATTAAAATAATTGAGATTTAATTTGTTGATATATTCTTACTTTGCAATGTTCTTCTATTTTACAGTTATTGTGGCATATTTTAATTCTATAGTTTACATTGCTGTTTTATATATAAAGTTCATATATTTTTTGCAATCCTCCTATCAACTTTGAAAAATGAAAATGCAAAATTTTGCCATTTAAAAATTTGAGATAACTTGATTGTTAAAATCAACAGTAGTGGCTTTTGGCAGGAGCTGCAGAGCTGTAGCCTCCTCCCCGTCCAACCACGCTCAATAAATATTTAAAAGAGTATTTTATAATACTTATATATTAAAAAAATGTTAAATTAATGCATTATATACAGTGGACTTCTGATTATCTAATGCTCTGTGTAATACATTTAGTTAAGTAGTTCTAGCATTCTCTAATCTCTCGAGTTCTTTTTAAATTTCTCATTTGCATTTTAATATTTTTAAATGATTTTTTTTGCATGGGATATCTGAGGTCGATGTCTAACAGGCTACTTTCTTATTTTTTGCATTTTTTTTTTAAGTTTGAAAGTGAATGTGTCTGGTTTTAAAAATGAAAGCGTCACCATACAAAAAATGCAACCAAACTAAAAAAAGTACGAAAATATCCACCTAGACATGGACCTCAAATATCCTGTAAAAAAAAAAAAAAAAAAAAAAAGCCTTTAAAAATATCAAAAATGCAAATGAGAAATTTGAAAAGAACATTGTCATTGGTTTTAACATTAGCTTGCCGAGTGTTTTCACATTACTAATGTAGGCTCTCAACTGACACTCCTTTCATATTTCATCGTAAGGGGGTTTGTTGCTGTATTCCAAAATTCTGGAGGAAAATTTATATATTTTTAACTTATAACTATTCAGTAATAGACAGCTTTAAACATGATTAAAGTGCTAATAAATGATTAAAATATAAATTATTTCAATGCATCACAAATTTTACTAAATAATATAGAATTTTGTCACAGTAGTGTTTTAAATGGATTGATAAAAATTTTGGAAATCCGAAGAAATTCCCAGCAATAACCACCCTTGAATATTCTAAAATGAGAAATAAGTGAATGTAGCACAATTGGTTTCATTACATAGAATTCAAAATCTTGCTTCAAGCAAATCACAATTACAGAGAAATAAAAGTATGTATTTTTGATCTTTTTAAAGTTGTTTTATTTTTTTACTTATAAAAAAAAAAGTATGTAATTACAGCTTTTGCTCCTTATATTTGCTTTATTTTTATTTATAATATTTATTATTATTTTTTTTTATAACAGTAATTTACTGTATGATAATAGCTATTTACTGTATTAATAGTAATTTTATATTTGCTACTTATACTATTTTAGCTTTTGTACAATTAAAAATTCCACCTCAACTATTCAACGATTTTGATTTTTTGACATACTGTCTGTTTGTCAGATAATTGGAAATCTACTGTATATATACCATATATTCCAGCTTATAATGTGCTCCGTCACATAACCAGAACTGATGATTAGAGACTATATATTTTTTAGGTATATTTTCCATAGTATTTGCACCCCCTTCTATGCAAAGAAACTTTTATGCTTGGATTGTAGCTCTGGGGAATTTTCCTTAAATAAAAATAACAATTTCTCTCAACAAATAAAACTTTTGGTTAGTGCTTCACAGCACAATTGTGTGTAAAATATCCATTAGAGACATCAAATTTGGTATGCAGGTTCTCTTGCAGCAATATAAGAAAAAATTCTAGACTTTTTAAAATTTAAAAATAATTCCCTTTTATCTCCAAGTTTTACAGTAGTAACATTTACAGTAGCTTCTTTACATTGTGTATGACAGGTACAAGAAAAAAAGAGTGGTATAATAGGATGTAATGAATAGCGATTTGGCCAAATTTTAGCCAAATACCAAATATTAAGCAGCTGAATCTCAAATTTTTAAAAAAGTATAAATTGCTTATAATTTTTCAATTTTTAAAATAGAAACAGAATTAAACACAAGTTAAAATTGTTTTTTTATATGCTTGTATGTTTAGAAACTTTAACAGTTTGATCTTTTTTTTTTTTTTTTTTTTTTTTTTTTTACGGTAGATTTGTGATTTTGCAACCATCGATTTAACGACCATTGAATTAGGTCCTGTCCATTTTTCAATACTCACAATGTTTCTGCTCGCTTGTTTTAACAACTCGTAAATAATCCACATCTTGATTTAACAACCTTTCCGAAAGCATGAACATTGTACTAAGAAATGGAGTCTAAAAGAAGGAAGTTTAAAGAAAAAACAACTAACTAAACATTTCCTTGTTTTGACCTTTTCAGACATTGGTCAGTTCCCCCCCCCCCCCCCCTTTTTCCTCCGCACTTTAAGAATGACAATGTACCTAACAGGCTTTGTTAAATTTCTTGGAAATTCCTCTTCCTTTTTACCTGTAGTTTTTGCAGCACATGTTCACTGATGCTTTAATTGCGATTGGCTGGCCGGTGATCATTATAAAAGTAGCCATATCAGGGATAATCTCACAATGTGCAATCTTTTCATAGTCATTTTGTCGACGCTGAACCATTTGCATAGTCTGGTTTTATGCTAAATATTTTTCTTTTTCTGTGGCTCTCATTGTAACTAAAAGACTGTACCCATCGATATGAAGATGAAAATTCTTGAAAGTGTTGACAAACATCATATAACGAAATGGGAAATTGCTAAAATGTTTAATATTCTAAAAAGTACTTTTTTTACAATCATAAAAAATCGTGATTCCATAATGAAAGCAAAAGAATCTGTACCACCAAACTGACTGAATAACAAGGAGTCTAAATATCCTCTATTGGAGCTCTTGTTCAGTGGATGAAGACTATGTGGGAAAAGAATTTGTCAATTGATGGTAATGTGTTAAATGCTAAATCTCAAGCATTTGCTGAAAAGTTAAATATCATTGAAGATTCAAAGCCTCAGTTTGATGGCTGCAAAATTTCAAAAGTCCTTCTGGACTGTACCGGGAGGAAAAGGTAGCTTTCTTATATCTTCATTTTAAAATTTTAGCTAATGTTACTCAAAAACAGCAAGCTAAAATGCAAAGAGCCCGATTACAGAAGATTTGTTATTACTGAATTTGAATAAGAAATTCGCCAAATTAGTCCGCTAAGTTGCTATAGCTAAGTTGGCTTCATTTATGTAGACTTATTTTTGTTCACCAAATTTTGCGATATTTCACCAAGTGTTGTCAAGCTTGGCGAGAATTTGAGACTACCGGATATGAATAAATAGTTTTATGCATAGGATCGGGAAAATGACTGCAATAATGAAAGATAATACTTTCTGAGAAATCCCGTCACTAAAACTCATAAATTAATCCCTGATTTTTTGTAATCTATTGTCTTGTTTCAAAATGTCAGCCACCCTAGGATTTCAAACTCCTATATCTCAGCCATCTTTTAAGATAGAGACAAAACGAACAAGAACGAAAAATCATGCATCAAGCATAGATTATATAACACTTTCCAACACTTCCAAAATAATTTTACAAATCTTTACCGTAAGGTGTAAGATGATATCTTAATAAACAATTTAGAAAACGCATAACATATTTAAAAATCCTATTTTAGGAGTTACCAACAATATTCAGAAAAATATCCGATCTCTTTTGTGCAGCCCTGTATATGATCTATAGATTTGTTATATACTAAATAGAATGCTAAATTTTAGTTCAGTTAGAAAACGCGAAACACAGTTTAAAATTTACATTTTGGAATTTTCGACAATAAACGGAAATGTACTCGAGAACTTTTGTGCTGCCCTGTATACAGTCTATACGATTTATACACACCAAATAATAGAAAAAAAATGAGTTAAATTTAAAAACGTGTTCGTCAACTGAAAAGCAATCCCAGCAATTATTATTAATAAGCAGTACTTTAACCAAATTATTTTGTGTGTCCCTGTAAATGTACGATGAAAGCTATACACACAATATTCTATAGTAAGCCTCTTGTAATCCACGTTAGTAATATATATCAATTTCAATATGTTTGAAATAGTGAAACATTATTAAAATAAACTGCAAACGATTTTTCTTCATACACCGTAATGTAATGGAATTCTTTTGAGTATCCCTGTAAAGGAACTATAAGTGCTATGCACACCACATTCTATAATTAGTCTCTTGTAGTGCATCTCAGTGATATATATCAATTTCAATATGTTTGAAATTGTGTAAAATCATTAAAATAAACCGCAAATGATTTTTCCCCATAGACCGCAATATAACGGAATTCTTTTGAGTGTCCCTGTAAAAAAACTATAAGTGCTACACACTTCATTTTCAATACCGAACATGCCACAGTAAGCCTCAATAACATATATCAATTGTATGACTATCCAAATATATTTATGCGAGTTAGAGCATGGACAGACAGCTTAGACATGGACAAACCGAATTCATAAACACTTTTCAGCTATGTTGGAAGTGTTAAAAAAAGCTGAAAATCGCATAAAAATTGCAACCATTTCGCAACTTGCAAGCATTTTAATTGATTTTGCCAGATACTTATCTGTCACCGGGTAGTTGAGTGCTACAAAATCTATATCTGCTGAGGGAGGCCATCGATGAAATAGTGAAGCAAGAAAACAATGTTTTACCCATTTTCCTATGTAAGTCAGCCAAATAATTCTGAGTTTATTACTTTAAAATTTACATTTGCTGAATTTATTTTTGTCCAATTAAAAATTAAAAGCAAAAAAAAAAAAATCTAATTTCTAAGTTTATTTCTTAATATTTTGTAACTTTGCAACATCTATAATGAGATGTGTTATGAGACTTTTACATCAAATGAATTACTTATAATCACTTATGTGTTATTATTCTTTAAAATGAATGTGATAGATTCCTCAGTTTTAATTCTGAACACAAAAATCTGATTTGAACCCTATAAGAAAAAAAACTGGAGCATTTTTTAGCATTGTATCCAATTTTAGATGCCACAGAGGCTGGATTGACACTATTTCTTACTGTTTTATTGAATTTTCCCCCACTCCCCCATTTTTATCACATGACAAATTAGCTGGCTAGAGCGGAAAAGAATGGCGTTCTCTGTGCACGAGATAGAAAGCGCCTTTTTAACTTGATTCATCTATTAAAAGTGCGAAAGAAGAGAAAGAGCAGAGAGCACTGCTTCCCATGGACGAGTGAGGGTGAGGGAGAGAAAAACTCCATTTGTGCTCATTTCTTAGGTCAATTTTCGTACCAAAAGAAAACCTCGCCAGATTAAAAACTTGGTCTTTGTCAATCCTGGTCATGTCTCTAAAACCGGCTGAAATATCCAACTTTGACATAATTTTCTAAACAGTTCTTAGCCCTGAAAGGAAACATAGAAATGCTATTTGACTTTTTAGTATACGAATAAGAATACTTGCAAATTTTGTGCACTTAAGCATGAAAATTACTGCATGAATGTGTCAGAAAGTAGAACGTTCAGATTATTTAGAAAAAAATTATAAAGAGATTAAAAAATATTACTTTTATCCTGAATTCATTCAGCTAACTGAATATTTGGCAAAAGGGCCGAATGGTGGCCAAATATTCATTACATCCCTAAGTATAATCCTAGGTATAAGGGCATTGAAAAATAATAAGAAAGATGATTAACCTATAGGTATACATTTTATATTAGTCTCGTAAACTGGCAATTTATTCACATATTGCAATTTTCTTAACAAAGTTGATGATAGAGAATTGCATTTATTATAGATGAAATTATAAAAATGCTTAAAAACTTCAGTTAAGTTAGAACTTTTTTTTTTTTTTTTGTTCTTTTTTTCAAGAGACATAAAAAAAAGATCAATATGTGACAAAAGCAATATAGTAAGGCACCATTAATTTGGGGTTCTACTCTCAGGTTAAAAATTAACAAATTCAGCTGTTTGAAACCTGAATTCCAATAGGAAATTTATATTTGTAGAATAGATCAGTGAAAACTATTCTCTAATTATAAATTAGTTTTTTAGTTTTTTGTTGAATGAAAATTGTTTTGTGACTCTAAATAGCATGTTTTAATTTATGAATGTCTTTGATCGTATGATGTGCAAGATTGGAAGCATATAACATTTTTATGTTTAAACCTGCTAAATAAACTATAGTATAATTTTATGTTTAAGTCTGCTGAAGTTTTATGTTCTGTACCAATTAGTTTTTGTGAGCTGCATCTGTATATCAGATATTTATGTATATACACATATATAGAGTCTAGGATTAATGTTCCCCCCCTAGACAGTTTTAGCAGGGTACTGCACCCTGTATGCCCTTTGTCTTACAAATTAACACCCTTCTTGCCCCTCAGTAAAAAAATGTCGCCTTTCTCCTTTTTGCATTAAAAAATTTGCTTGCATAGTAAAAGCGGGCTCAATCCTGTCTTGAAAAGACTGCTCTGACTTTTAAATATTAAAAGTGACTTTAAAAATCAAAGTGCCCTTAAAAATTTGAAAAGTGCCCTTAAGAATCCAAAAAGTACCCTTAAAAATAAAAAAGTGCCTTTTTCTTGGCAGCAGCACTCTGTCTTTTTTTAAACCTGGGGGAAGTTCTGTGTCTTATACTTACCCATCATATGTAGTATAGGGTAAGTCTTGTAATCGTTTTAAAAATCGAAAAAAAATTTTTGACAGATTTACACGTTTCAGATACTGGAGATTCCGAAAAACATATTTTTAGAAAAAAAAAAATTTGCCGTCCGTCTGTGTGTCTGTAAACATTCTATCTCCTGAAAAAATTGAGATAGAGACTCGAAATTTGGTATGTACTTAGTATGTGATAATGGGAAGAAGCTTATTGAATTTCAGTAACCTCGATTATCCGGAACTATTTTTTTCGGACTCTCAAAATTTTCATTCTGATAAAAGGTATATAAAAATTTTCGAAATTGTTTATTTCAAGGAGGTAATATAAAAGATAATAAAAAAACATAAATTTTGCATAAAGAATGAAGTCGATCGGATAATGAGTTGCCGAGATATTTGTAATCCTATTTTCCACACTCTTTGATTTTTCATGACCTTGTATGTCATCCAAATGTCAATTCAAAGATATATTTTAATTGGAAATGAGATGCTTAATCCGACGCAATAAACCGTTAGTTAATAGGATTATAATTTTTGGAGTTATAAGGATGTTTCTTTTATGCAATTCAGTAATAGAGCATTTAAAGTTTATGACGTCATCAAGCCACGATTTTATTCGAGCAATGCATTCTATAAATAGTTTACGCATGTTTTATTTTCATATTTTATATTATGCATATCCATGATGGGTAAAAGTATTACGGTGGCCCCTAACGACTAGTCTTATATTTGAATTTGAAAGATGATCCTTAATCTGAAAAATACAAATGTGTGTAAATTTATACTTACATTAATGTATTATTATCATGCCCAATTTTTATTTCCATATGTCTTACTTTTAATTAGAACTTTTGCTGAAATATGAAATATACTTTTATTAAATTTTTACTATACATTAAAAATTATTTTTTATAGGTTAAAATCCTTTGACTCTGGTTACTGGTCTTTTGTAATGGAATTCACTCACAAGAATACAGTCAAGTTCCTAGAAAAATTAGATAATGTTCATACTCAACTGCATTGTGGGAGAGCTTGGTTATGTTCTGCATTAAATGAAGCCAGCTTGGAAAGTTACTTTCGTTCATTCATGCAAAATTCTAAAGTTGTCAGGAAGCATTATGATTCTCTTGCTTTATTTTGTGATGAACAAGTATGAAAACATTTTTTTTTTTTTTTTTTT